>CAMZMU010000020.1:21010336-21708629 GCA_947311845.1 Poa pratensis | reverse complement strand
GATAACGTTTGTGTTGAATAACGACATTCATTTCCTTCCAAATAGTCCACAAAATGCTAGTGATGCACATACACATATGTAGAAACATTGTCCTTAGGGTGAGCCAGTGGCCAGTTGTCAGTTTGCAAATTTCCACCCTTTCGAGCTTCCTGCGGTTGCTTTCTGTCTCTGTCGTTCAAGACGTCGCCATAGCTCCTCTGATGACCACATGGTTCCCAGCATCGCCAAACGGGTGCGGGCGAGGCCGTGCTTCCGCTCCATACTCTACGAAGCCCAAACGCATGCTCACATGCCACCGTCGATTGAGCTGGGTTGACCAAATTCAACGAGGCGGGCCCAACCAGCTAACGTTTCGGTACAACCTATTTGTTAAAGTGAGATCAACGGAAATTTGTGCAATTTGTAACGGCTTACCCCAAAACTGGTATGTATCAGCATTTCTTTTTTGAAAACATGCACTAACTCGTTAACCTAACCGAGTTATGGTAAAAAATGTAATTTCCTTGTAACAATCACGATGTGGGTATGAACCAACCTCGGCGCAATCGGCGTGTTCCTAGCAAGGCCAGCAAAGCTAAACAACACAGCTCACGCCGCCGGCCCACACGGGCCACCACCTTCGATGCCCACGAGACCTTTCCGCACCAATCCCGCCCGCCTCCTCGCTGTCGCTGCAGCGCCGGCCCCACCCCGCCCCGCCGTACGCGCGAGACCCGGGGACCAGCTCCCCAGCGTCCTCGTCGGCTCGTCGCCGCCAGCTTTGCTTCGCTTTGCACCAACCCCGGCAGGCACAAAGCCCACCGACACGTGGGCCCCCCCATCACACCACAATCAGTCAAGCAACACACCACACGCCTCCCTCCCCTCCCTCCCTTCCCCCTACCCGCACTCCGCACACCAGCCCACCCACGACCGCGCCGGGGACGACGAGCTGCCGCTGCCCGGAGAGACGAGCTCCCCTGTTGCGTCGTGGTGTGCGCTCGCTCTGGCGTGGGAGGCGCGCGCGGCCGAATTCCTCTGACCGGGTCTCCTCCACGCCTTCGCCGTTGCCGTGTGCAACCGAGTAGATTTTAAAAGGCTTCCATCTCTTGTCCGGTATTGGTCTTCGGAGGTTAATCTTCTAATCCCAGGCGACCGCAGGCTCGACTCTGCCGCCCGTCGTTCCCCTCGCCGAGCCAAGCGGAGGTGATGAGCTCACCCAAATCCTAGGGCTTCTGACTTGCGTCTTCGAGCTCTCCACTGGTTCCGTTCCTCGGAGGAGATGGTGCCCGGCGGGCTGTTCGGGTGGACCTCGCCGCACGTGCAGCCGCTCACGCCGGTGTCCGAGGTCTCGGAGCCGCCGGAGTCGCCGTCGCCGTACGGGGACGGGCCGTCGGGGGACGCCGGCGTCGGGCTCAGGGAGGGGACGGCGCCGGCGAGGAGGATGTGGAGGAGGACGAGGTGGAGCCCCCTCCCGCCGCGGTCTCCTTCTGGAGGCTATTCGAGTTCGCCGACGGCCTCGACTGGGCGCTCATGGCCGCGGGCGCGCTCGCCGCCGCCGCACACGGCGCGGCCCTCGTCGTCTACCTCCACTACTTCGGGAGGGCCCTGAACTTGCTCGACTCTGAGCGGATTGAGTCTGCTCTCCACGGCCGTAGCAAGGAGCTCCTCGACCAGTTTATGGAGGTAAGCTCATGCTTCGGATGCTTTGGCTATTAATTGTACACATGACAGGATCTGTGACGTGGTATTTATTGCTTGAGCCGGATTACTAGCTATTCTTTAATTTTGCTTATTGTTAGCACTGGGAGGGTTTTATGTACTAGCTACTTGTGCTCACTATACTTTTGGTATATTTTGTTTATTTCTTTGCATGCTATTCTCAAAACTTGTAAACCCTAGAGCAACTTCTGCTTATGTTATGGCGGGCGCCATAAGGTTACTCTTGAAATATCGATAACTAGGGCCGAAAGATTTACCAGCTGACAGTTGTTCCTTGCACTGCAAAATTTTGCGTCTACCAATTATGTTTATGACTTAGGCTACATATCATCTAGGATCAATGCATCTGGAAATTCTCAAATGCAATTTTTGCCAGGAGGTGTTAGGTATTGTATCAGCGGTTGGGCACAGGTTATGTGTTGAAGGCCAATTATGGTTATGCAATTTTTGCGTGGGTAATTGTCTGATTGCTTCTGGAGGGCAGATTCAGGGGTTGTGCAATTTTGCCTGTGGTGTTGGTATTGCATCAGCGGTTGGGAACAGATTATGTGTTGAAGGTGTATCGTGTCTGGGAAGAGTTAAATTCGTTGTGCCTTTTGTCTCGCAGACTTTATACCACTGCAGTATGGGCAGGGCTTTGATGTTGCCTGTTAAGTTGACCTATATTTTTTAACCTTTCTGACAAGTTAGGGGTGCACAAACTTGAACGCACCGTGGTTGGTCATGTTAGGTCTGATGTTGGTGGCTCTGTGCTAGTACACTGCAAATGGAATGTTTGGACCTTAACTTTTGCAATTTTTAGTTGGAGAGTGGTGACTGATAAACAGTAAGAGCGTCTGAAGAAGCGTCAGCCATGATAACAGCAGAAAAGATGACATGAAGTTCCTCCCCGCTTGCTGTTGGGGATCATTGGGGTTACCGCAGGATCCTGGAGTGCTAGATCCCTAGTGGAACGTCAGTGACTACTGTTCCAACTTTTAAATAGATAGCCGCTAGCAAGTGGCCACTCCATCTTTAAGCACATATATGACTTTGACGGTCAGTGGCCTTGATATGTAAAGTGACAGGGTTACGTTCAACACTTAAGTAGACATATGCGATGGTACTGGCCTCTCTTGAACCTTGTGTACTTTTGCAGGTTCCCTATGATAATTTCTTCAGTAAGTTGTTACTGATGGATTGATGGGAATTTGGCCAGCTACATATTTTATGTATGACCATGCTGGTATGATTGGTCGATATGTTAGTGTCCAATGGTCAAATTTTATCCATGGCCGTGTTGGTTATGGCAACCCTTTAATTTACTAGACATTCCATAGTTTTTAATTGTTGCGTTCTGCTGTGACATTCAATCTCAGTTTTTTTAGCAAGTCAAACTAGTAGCACTCCCTTTTCCTCCAAAAGAGCGCAAATATGTGCATGTCTTAGTGTTTCTCTTCAATGCATTCTACTGTCCAATCCATAACTTGTTCTCTTACAATCATTACATCTATGTTGTTTGCAGCATGCTCTGTACATCATCTACATAGCTGCTGGTGTTTTTGTTGCAGGATGGATAGGTAAGTTAAGAATTTTCTTTTTGAAGTGCATTTCTCGTTTAGACAAGTGTTTGTAACTAATTTTGATTCTCCAGAGGTGTCATGCTGGATTCTCACTGGGGAACGGCAGACTGCTGTCATAAGATCAAAATATGTCCAGGTCTTGCTAAATCAAGATATGAGCTTCTTTGATACATATGGAAACAACGGTGATATTGTTAGTCAAGTTCTTAGTGATGTGTTGCTCATTCAGTCAGCTATTAGTGAGAAAGTAAGTTCAGAGTGAATTATGCTTTAATTGCTCTACAAGTATGTTCTCAACATGAACTTTGACGATTTTGGTCTGTTGTAACAACTGAGTGCTTTTATAGGTAGGCAACTACATACACAATATGGCCACATTCGTCGGTGGTCTCATCGTTGGCCTGATCAATTGTTGGCAAATAGCACTTCTAACTCTTGCCACTGGACCCTTGATTGTTGCTGCTGGAGGAATATCTAACATATTTCTCCATAGACTGGCTGAAAACATTCAAGATGCATATGCCGAAGCGCCAGTATTGCTGAACAGGTTTTGCCTTTTGAATTCTGCCAAGTTGTCCATTGCTTGCGTGTTTATTTACTGCTTACCACCTTCTAAGATTGAAAACATTGTCGGAGAGCAGCTATTTCTCCACACTTTGTATTGTGCATTGCATAATATTCTTGTAGCATGTGCAAATAAAAATGTCCAGATATGACTGGTTCCATATTTTACTTGACAAAAACATGTGGATGTGCAGGCCACCTCATACATCAGGACGCTGTATGCTTTTACAAATGAAACTCTTGCAAAGTACTCATATGCTACCTCGCTTCAAGCGACCCTAAGATATGGAATTTTGATAAGCCTTGTCCAAGGAATTGGCCTTGGATTTACATATGGATTGGCCATTTGTTCATGTGCTTTGCAACTCTGGGTTGGAAGACACCTGATTGCTCGCGGGAAAGCTGATGGTGGTGAAGTTGTCGTAGCTTTATTCGCTGTAATACTGAGTGGCCTGTAAGCAACCTAATCCTATACAATCCCCTCCTTTTCCCCATCAAATATTGTCTTTACCTAATATATTTCCCCGATTTGTAGTGGTCTGAACCAGGCAGCTACAAACTTCTATTCATTTGAGCAAGGGCGGATTGCTGCTTATAGACTATATGAGATGATAAGCCGTTCAACTGCAAGCACCAATCTTGAAGGGACCACCATACCCCAAGTGCAGGGGAACATCGAATTCAGAAACGTATACTTCAGTTATCTTTCACGCCCTGAAATTCCAATTTTAAGTGGTTTCTTTCTCAGCGTACCAGCTAGAAAAACTGTTGCACTTGTTGGTAGAAATGGCTCGGGGAAAAGTAGCATAATTCCTCTAATGGAGAGATTCTACGATCCAACGTTAGGTAAAATCATTAAGAAGCATCTTCAGTTGTCCTATCCAGTTTCCGCATATGCTAAAGGCCGCTCTTCTATTGTTTTCAGGGGAAGTCCTTCTGGATGGGGAAAATATTAAGAATTTGAAAGTAGAATGGTTAAGAAGCCAAATTGGTCTGGTTACACAAGAACCTGCACTACTGAGTCTGAGCATTCGGGAAAACATTGCTTATGGAAGAGTTGCTACTTTTGATCAAATAGAAGAGGCAGCCAAGACAGCACATGCCCATGGGTTCATCAGTTCACTTGAAAAGGGATATGAAACACAGGTAATGGAAGTGCCAAATGATTAGGCATGGATGGTCCAGTCCATTTTCTTAACATTATTATCTATTTATCTCCCTAGGTTGGTCGAGCTGGTATGTCACTGACTGATGAGCAGAAGATCAAAATCTCTATAGCTCGTGCTGTGCTTTCGAGTCCATCAATTCTCTTGCTTGACGAAGTCACCGGAGGACTTGATTTTGAAGCTGAAAAGGCCGTGCAAGATGCATTAGATGTTCTCATGTTGGGAAGGTCGACCATTATAATAGCTAGGCGTCTTAGCCTCATTAAGCATGCTGATTACATAGCTGTAATGGAGGAGGGACATCTTGTTGAAATGGGGACACATGATGAGTTGCTAAACTTGGATGGCCTTTATGCTGAGCTTTTAAGATGTGAGGAAGCAACAAAACTTCCTAAGAGGTAAGCTGTTTTCTGGTATGAGTACAAGTTTGTATTAGTTTGGATTTAGTACCACATCGTTTTCAGTCTAGACTAGCCAAGGGTTCTGAATTTGAGACCTAGCTGCCACAGTTTTAAGAAATAAAAGTGCGTCAGTTCTAGCCCATATCGAGTCCATGTCATTTTCCTGAAAAAGCGTACACTTGGTTGAGGGGGCGTAATTAAGGGAATTGTCCACCTTTCCTCAATAGCTATAAGCTTTTGTGTGAATTGATTCGTGCATGGAACTCAGTATGCTAACAGGAGTTCTAAGCTTACCTGAATTTGATACTTGTGTATTGTACACATACCTTGAATGTTGAAAGCATCCAGCTACTGTGCTGAAGAAATATTGGTTAACCTCGTGGTTCTTACTTTGTTTCCGCTGTGTTAGATTTGCACGATTTAATCATAGCTACTATATTTATACTCTCTCAATCTTCCTCAGGATGCCGACCAAGAATAGTAGGGAGCGCAAGTCACTCCAATTTGAGGATCCACCAGTCAGCCAAAACTTTCAAGAATCGTCCTCTCCTAAGATGGCGAAATCACCTTCTCTTCAAAGAACACATGGCATGCTTCAGTTTTGGCGATCAGACACCAACAGAAACTCCCATGATTCACCAAAAGATCAAAGCCCACCTTCAGAACAAACTATAGATAATGGAATACCTTTAGTTGCATCTGAAAGAACACCATCCATTAAGAGTCTCGACGGTTTTGAAATGGAATTGCCTGATCTTCCAAAAGTTGGCATCCATCCCATACAACGGCAATCTTCCAAGAATTCAGGGCCCGACTCACCTATATCTCCTCTTTTGACTTCTGATCCAAATAATGAACGTTCACATTCACAAACTTTTAGTAGACCACAGAGTGAACGGGATGATACAAGTTCTGAACAGAGTGAACCGGATGAACTGCAACATCACAAGCCACCATCATTTTGGAGACTTGCAGCACTTAGTATTGCTGAATGGCCTTATGCTCTCTTAGGCACAATTGGTGCTGCTATATTTGGCTCGTTTAATCCACTGCTCGCTTACACAATAGCACTTATAGTGTCAGCATATTATCAAATAGAAGTTAGTGACACGCACCATGAAGTGAACAGGTGGTGTTTATTTATAGTAGGCATGGGTGTCATTACAGTGCTGGTCAACTGGTTGCAACATTTCTATTTTGGAATAATGGGGGAGAAGATGACTGAACGTATAAGAAGAATGATGTTCTCTGGTATGTTATTTGTGCCTTTAACCTTTATACATATGAGTTGCTTTGTTTTTTGTAGTCTGCTGCAGTCTTGAATTTAGATTGAATCTTCTAGAACTCCATACTAATTTCAAAGTTCTTTCACAGCAATGCTGCGCAATGAAGCTGGATGGTTTGACAAAGAGGAGAACAGTGCTGATACTCTGTCCATGCGCCTGGCTAATGATGCAACGTTTGTCCGCGCTGCATTTAGTAACCGCCTATCCATATTCATACAAGACACTGCCGCGGTTTCTGTCGCTCTTCTTATTGGAATGCTGTTGGGATGGCGGGTGGCGCTTGTTGCGCTTGCAACTTTACCTGTTCTTGTTATCTCTGCCATTGCACAGGTAATAGTCTAAATGTTTATTGGTCTATTATCATCTCAAAACACTGGTGGCATGTTAACAGAAGTCACGCCGTCACGGTGTCTGTTGTTTGCGCATTTTTGTATATGCTGAGAGTTTGGATTCGAAACCCCTTAAAATAGAAGCAAGGATATGCTAATATATATCACAAAGGGCCTTCTCAAATATAAAATGCCGGGGTTGATTCAAGTCTTGCCTAGAATTATTTTTAGATTACCTCGGATCTTTAAAAGGTGAACATACAGATTAAGTCTAAGAAAGCAAACTCATTGGTCCTGGATGCTTCACAATTGTCACTTGAACACATGGCTCTAGTATCTAGCATATACCTCACTTTGCATATATAATCTTACTAATCTGTAAAGGATCAGCGCACATACACTAGAAATATCTTATATCCTGTTACAAATGGCTTTTCCTGACAACCATCAACATGATTTTTACTCTCTATAACATGTTGGTATTCCCAAATAGTAGAGTGTCCATCTAATACTGTCGATTGAATCTGCTGTACACTAAATTTGCACACTTATCTTGAACTGCATGCAATTTGGTATTCAGTAACTTTATACTGGGTATTTTATGTTAGAACTGGTGCAAATAGGCATGCTCTAAATCCTTATGATAAACCATGTTGCAGAAATTATGGCTTGCTGGCTTCTCAAAAGGAATCCAGGAGATGCATAGAAAGGCTTCATTAGTACTTGAAGATGCAGTCCGCAACATTTACACCGTTGTAGCCTTTTGTGCTGGAGACAAGATAATGGAACTCTACAAAATACATCTTGGTAAGATACTGAAGCAAAGTCTTGTGCAAGGATTGGCTATAGGCTTCGGTTTTGGCTTCTCCCAGTTCCTTCTTTTTGCTTGCAATGCCCTTCTTCTGTGGTACATTGCCACCTCAGTGGACAAGCAGCGCCTGACAATAGCCACAGGGCTAAAACAGTACATTCTATTCTCGTTTGCATCCTTTGCGTTAGTGGAGCCCTTTGGACTCGCCCCATACATACTTAAACGGCGGAAGTCTCTCACTTCAGTGTTTGAAATTATTGACCGAGAGCCAAAGATTGATCCTGATGACAACACCGGCCTGAAACCACCGAATGTGTATGGGAGCATTGAATTCAAGAATGTTGATTTCTCCTATCCAGTTCGTCCAGAAGTCCTTGTGCTGAGCAATTTTAATCTTAAGGTGAGCGGTGGGCAAACAGTTGCAGTGGTAGGCGTTTCAGGATCTGGGAAGAGCACTATCATTTCCTTAATTGAGAGGTTTTATGACCCAGTGTCTGGCCAAGTTTTGCTGGATGGCCGAGATCTGAAAGGGTTCAACCTGAGATGGCTGCGAAGCCATATGGGCCTAATTCAGCAAGAGCCTGTCATTTTCTCGACAACTATAAGGGAGAACATTATCTATGCAAGGCACAATGCGACCGAGGCTGAGATGAAAGAAGCTGCAAGGATAGCCAATGCTCACCATTTCATTAGTAGCTTGCCACATGGCTATGACACTCACGTGGGAATGCGAGGGGTTGATCTCACACCTGGGCAGAAGCAGAGAATTGCCATTGCTAGGGTGGTTTTGAAGAATGCGCCGATATTGCTGTTGGATGAAGCCAGCTCTGCGATCGAATCCGAGTCAAGTAGAGTGGTTCAGGAAGCTCTTGACACATTGGTCATGGGGAACAAGACGACGATCCTCATCGCGCACAGGGCAGCGATGATGAAGCATGTGGATAACATCGTTGTCCTAAATGGTGGTAGGATAGTTGAGCAGGGCACACATGACTCTCTGATGGACCTGAACGGTTTGTATGTTAGACTGATGCAACCTCATTTTGGGAAGGGCCTTCGCCAGCATCGGCTAATGTAATTAATGCTGAGTTTGTTAGGTGTAAATTATCTTAGGACATGATCAAGTCTCCCTGTCGCTCTCTGTCTAGACACGTAGCTCCATGTTTGGATCTGCTGGCGAGCGGAAGGGTGACATGGTCTTGACAAAATTTTCGACTGGAGATTCATTCAGATAACTAGTTGTGGTGAAACTGTAGGGAACTATTCCTGGAAATAGATAGCAAGTTTGGAGTCCATTGTAATTGGTGTAATATATAATGAGTTGTAAACATTCTTTCTGGGGTTTGTGCACTCGATTCCTTTCACCTCTATAATGCACAGGTTTGATGATTGACGTGTGTAAAGAAATGATATTCTTAATGGCTCAAATTCTTGGTGCCGTGATGATTACTAGGCAATTTGGCGCAGCGTGTCATTGTACCGGATGTCATAACATGTTTATGGCCATGTTAAACAAAGGTGGTTATTTTTTTCATGAAAGAAAATGTTAGAGAGCTATCTATTGAACTTCGAATGAAATAGTTAGGAATTTTTGGAATTTATTTCACTATCTGTTTATGCCAATTGCTTAATTTCTGGTAGCGGGGCCCACATGCTATGGAGATCATAAAATTCTAGAAGTTGGTAAAATAGTTCAAAAAAAATGCCGCATATTCTGATACGCTGGGCATATTCTTTGGATTTGAAACTAAATAGCTACGACGGTAGAATTCAATTTATGATTTTTTTCCGACGGTTAAATTTCAGACAGGGCCGAGATATGAGGGACATTTAGAATTTTAAGAAATTACAAAAATCCTGACATAATGTTCCACTTGCTAGCGTTTGAACCAGAGGAAATAACTTCAGAAAATAGTGAAATTCTCCGCGACGTGGAGCTGGCTACAGAATCACACTCTGTTTCAGGTTTTCAGCACATGCAAGAGCTGAATTGGTGAAACCCCAGCTCCAAAATCACACTCTGTTTCAGGTTTTCAGCACATGCACGAGCTGAATTGCTGAAACCAACTAAAATGACCCAAACTACAGATTTCTTAACATTGGTCCACGGCCAGCAGATATTGAATGACTCGGAAAGAACATTGATTGATGTTTGAGGAAACCACGGAACACATTCAAGCATCTCTGCATCTGCAATCGGCACCTCAACCAACTCAAACACAAATACAGGTTACTCGGCATTGGACTCAGAAGCACTTCATGTGAACGATGCCTGGACATGCTTTGTCATACTCTTCCTTGGAGATCCACATCTGTGACAGAAATACGTCCACGCCATTAGTCCTGCAAGGCAAAAACAGCAGTAAGAAAGATTACTATTTGTCGTAGGAAAGAAATGGTTTTACCTGCTGGAAGGTACTGAGAGAGGCGAGGATGGAGCCACCAATGACGCCAGGCTGCGTCAGCAATGGATGCGAGGCCGCAAATCCAGCGATTCATCACGTGCGAGAGCAGGGGAGTGCGCGCGCTGGATGCAGGCGAGCATGGAGAACCTTCCGCTGGCCGCGCCGCTGCCTAAAGGTCATCGGAGGCGGGCCCGCGACGACGATTTGCGGCGGCGGCCTGCAGTTTGCGACGAGACGGCGAATCAGTGAGGAAAGGAGAGGGAAAAATTTCCGGAGAGGTCCGTCTGCTCACTCCGAAGAAGCTCGAAAGCTCTGGGAAGCCGAAGGATATCGGAGCGGCCGGAGCGAGCTCCGGAAGCCACGGCCGGAGGCGGAGAAAACGCCATGGATGCGCTCGATTTCGAGCGTTTCAGGACGCGCTCGTCGGCGGGGAAGAAGAGGGAGGAGCGGCGGTTCCGGCGGTGGCCTCTGTTTTGTCTGGGGCAGCCGAGGACGGCACCGGGACGGCGAGTGAGCGCGGCGGGAAACAGGCGACGGGGACGACCGGGGATGACCGGGTTGGCTCGATGCGGTTACCGGGAGACGTGGCGTGCAACGATTGGACAAAAATCGTGGATGAACAGTACCTTCCGTTTTGGAGGCGACGTGGACACATCTCAGCCGTTTGTCGCGGCGATCCAACGGCTGACGGACGCGCGCGACGTGAACAGCGGGAGACGCTGTGAATCTGTCCAACTTTTATATAGGTACTATACTATGCGCGTTTGGCCGTGATTGTCCACATATATAATAATATAATCGATTGTATAATAGGAGGGCAAATTCACGGAAAAAACTGGGGTGGGCACCGGGCTCGCGGTGCGCCCCCGCCACGTGCGCCGCGGTGAGCCGCGCCGCGATGCGGACTCGAGCTTCCCGTGCGATCCCAGTTCCAAATTCACGGCCTGAGAGCGCCCCGAGTCACTGTAGATAGCTACAGTCGCACTGTAGAAAATCTACAGTGTGCTACAGTAGCGGTGGGTCCCCGCGCGTCAGCCTCACAGCGCCCCCGGTTTTTTGCAAGCAGATACACGGGCGGCCGAAAATTCTATGTTCTTCACAGAAAAACCTCCGAGAGGGACCTATTTGCAATTACGTTAGAGCCTGGGTTCTTTTTTGTAAAAAAGCCACAAACCCGCAGATCCTCTCCTCTCTCTCCCCCGCGCGAGCTCGCGGCCGGCGGCGCCGCCACCGCGCATCGCCGCTGCCACGGCCCTCCCCGCTCCAATCGCGGCCCACGGCAGGCTCGCCGTCGCCGCCCCTCCTTCCTCCCCCAGCGCTGCCAGGGACGCTCGGAGCGCACCGAATCGACCACGGCCGCGAGAGCGGCGGCGCGACGGACGGCCGGCTCCGCCTCCGACTCGGCCGCCTCCACCCACGTCGCCTCCTCCCCGCCGTCCCGCTCCCTCTCCCTTGCTCCTCCTCCCTCGCGCGCCACGGTCGGTCAAGCGCCGTCGCGCAGGAGCAGGGACCCGCGCGCCACGGTCGGCCAAGTGTTGCGGCGCCGGAGCAGGGACCTGCGCGCCATCTCTGGACACCCACCGCCGCGTCGAAGCCGCCCGTTTCTCGCTGGTCGTGCTCCTGGCCTGCTCCCCGCGCGTGGCTGGTGGAGCGCGCGTGGCTGGTGGAGCTGGACAAGATTCGCCAGCCGTTAATTGCTGCGGAGGGCGGAGGAGGTTAGTAGGAAGGCGGGGACGGGAGCGGCCGGCGGGGGAGCTCGAGCACAACGACCAGCTTCCTTCGTGTACTGCCTCAACATCACCTTCTCCAAGCTCTGCCTCATCTACAGATTCTCGAGGTGCGTTCTCTTCTGTGACCAGCTTCCTTCGTGTACTGCCTCAACATCACCTTCTCCAAGCTCTGCCTCATCTACAGATTCTCGAGGTGCGTTCTCTTCTGTGACCGGCCATGTGTCGATGAACTGTGGTGGTCTGAGGTCGTGTTCATGATGAACTAGCTTAGGATTTAGGTTGTGGTGTTGTTCCAGTTCATCCTACTGATGAACTCATTTGTCTAGCTGTGCTGTGCTGTGTGATGCTCCTGCTTCGATGACTTACTCATCCAACCATCAGTAGCTTAGTGATAAGTGCTTCAGTGTACAAATTTGATAAGCAGAGATGCAAAACTAGGCATGATCTTGCTGGTGATGCCTCAATTTGGATGATTTCCTCATCGCTGGCATATATAGCGTATGGATGCTTTAATTTTGACGAAACTGAACGTACATTACACTACTAAATGAAGAAATACTCAGAGTTGTGGTACTGCTTCTCAGGTAAATTTAGAGAGGAACCTAGATGATTTACTCATCTAGATTGCGTTGTGGATGCTTGCCATGATTATTTAGATACTGTGCTGCTCTAATAGTGCAAGGTTAAGTAACAGGCACTGCTTATTTAATTCAAATGTACTTCTGGATGATTTACTCATGCAATAGTTGTCATATTGAATACTTTAGCTTATTGGCTTAGCTCATAAGCCTATTATCCACTGCTGCATATATTTCAATGAATTTGTGTCCATGTGCTTATCTGGTTCATATCAGGCCATGTATTTTAGCTTGATAGTTTCTGGCTTTAATTTCTTGGTCTCAGAATTGTGCTCAATATTGTGCAGGTGATGTGCTTGCATAGAGCTGTTGTGGCTTTATTGTGTCGGGCTTCCAAAAAAAAATGTTTCATACAATGCATTTTCACTACTGGGTATGAAAAACTAATGTATAATTTATTTTACCTTTTATTGGAAAACAATGCCTGGCTACTTAACTTTGAGTGATGTAAAATTGTTTTCATACCATCTTTATCAGAAATATTGGTTCGTGCATGTGTTCTAAGTTGCGATTACATCTTTCAAATTCTCGCTTATGTAGTTGTAAATCTTTATGTTTAGTTAAACCTTAAATGAAGGTTTATTTAAACCTTAAATGAAGGTTATTTCTGTAGTTGAGTTACTGTTTGTCAACACGAAGGTCCAATAGCGGACCTGAGAAGTAAGATGCTTAGTTCAATTGCAGTACTAAATTTATGTTTATCCTCTAAATATTTAGAAGCATTTGCTAGGACAGCTCAGAGGTGAAATTATATGTATTCAGGTTGCAAGCTCCCCTCAGGTCCTTTATCTACGGCAGCTTCAAGTATCTCTGGCCAAGCTCTACAACGTCTGTGAAGGTGGTCTCTCAACTCTGCTCTCGACCTCTCAAATCATCCATGAACCTCTCTTTATATATATTTAGCAAAAGCATGTAACATGGGCGTCTACATGAATTTACACATCATCGTTTTTTCTGTTTATCAAATAAATTACATACACTTCACCAATTTCTGGACATTCAAGAGACAAGTATACATACTAAATTTTAAATATATAGGTCTCCAAGGGATTCATGCTAGACTTCACAGTAATAAGAAGCTTCATAATCAGTAAGCAGTAAAAACTAAAGGGAAATATATATGTCTTATTGTATTTTACTTTCAGGTTCCACTACATTTTGCACATGATAGACATTGACATAACCCATGTCTCTTCTTTCCTAATGGTGCATTTTAATTTCCATGTATATGGATAACATTATTATTTAGACAACTCTCAGTCCATGAAGCTAATGTCAAGAGGTTTAAAAGAGTAGTTTGATTGAGCCATTCTTAGTTAAATCTATATATACATTCTTACGAAGAAAACTATTTCCTAGAAAAGCATTGGTACCTTCAGGATCTTGCTATTGAAGCATTGCCCTTGCCTGTACTTATTCATGTATTTGCCATTATTTTTTTGCCTTTTAGTTGTATGCTATCTACATTACAACCTCTTGCTATCGGATTTATATGTTTGTTTCCGCTTTTTTGTCACTAGATCATTTCCTGATTTTGTTGCTACATCTGCACTGTCTTTTTCTGTAAGACTTTGATCTGCTGATTGGTGTTATATGAATCAGCTTTAGCTTGACATAAATAAATGTTGCTGCGTCCCATTTGAATTGATTAAGTGTAGTGGATAGATCTGTATCTAGGTGCATCTATTAGTTTGTACAGTAAAAGCTCCTGTATATGGTTAATTGATATTTATGAGAATGCGGGTTACAAATATTTATTTCATGGATACAAAAATGGAGCTAGCTAGGAGTATGGCAACATGATGTTTCTAAAATCTCTCATTTTCTTGATTCCACCACCATTTCGAATTTTATACACATATGCAGACATTTGTTTGTTTAGAAATGATTGCCTATGAATTTTCATTACTTGGAGAACTAATGGTCAACCTTTGCAAGTTTCTTTCACTCCCATTTTATGTCTGAGCCTATGTAGTTATTGATCGGGTAGGCAACGCTCATATGGTGTATTTCTAACACGTGTGTACGTTCGTGTCTCCGTTCTACAATTTTGGGCTCGCATCTGGCTCTTGGGAGGAGCGTTATGCTACTTATTTTCTCCTCCCCAGGTTTAGGTTCTTTCTGTGCATTGTTGAGTGAACATGGTTCAAAGGTTCTTTATTTACTGATCATCATCTTTTATTTGCAATTTCATCTGCTGGTTTTCTCTTTGGATTTATCAGTTGTTTTCTTTGGAGAGGCTGCCAGTTTGCTAGGTAAATGCCCTTTCTTTGCCCAACTTCTTCTTATCCATGCTTATATGTTGTTCGGCAAATGTCCCAGGTGACAATTTGTTGCTACAACCAGTGCCTGTTTCAGAGACATGTTAGAATGCTCTGTTTCAACTGCTTTATATGTGGTCAGGGTACATATACTATGATCTCAGGAAGTAGTTAGGTTGATCAATCCAGCTATCAGCACAAGCTTTCTTGCGACAATTTCCATAGCGGCGGACTACGAAACCGACATCAATAAAATTACCGCCTATCCGGCAACACCCACGGCATCCGACGGTATCACCTGCAAACTCTTTAGTCCCTTAAGTAGACATCCTATATAAATTTCGTACATGTTCTAATTGGAAATATTTCGCAATATTCCAGTGTGCAGCTCCTAACTGTTAAGCAACTCTCTCAGCTAAGCAAGCACACAAGATCATGCGTTCATGTCCGAGATCTTGAAGGAGTCCGCGACGACGTTGAGCTTGTTACGCAGCCTGCTCCACCGCCGCTCGTTCGCCGTCACGATCAGCGTGTAGTACCTCCCGTTCCCGATGGCGACGGTCGCAAACGCAGACACGCCGTAGCCTGGCGCCTCCAGATCGTACTCGAATGTCCAGTAGTTTCTGCCGTCCACCGTACGCTGCCAATTGTAGAAAATATTGTTCATATCCATTCCGATGAAATCAAATGCATTATCACTGAGCTACTGAGAGAATGTGGCGAATTGGCAATTATCAGTTATGTGGTTAGTTTAAGACTTGTGAAAGAATAATTTGCAAGCCAATGAATAAGATGTCAAACCTCTTGCATGTCATAAATCGCTGGTATTTGGTTCGGGGCAGCGTAGACATTGTTTACCAAATTGAAGATCGCCTGACAGAACATGAATGGTGGTCAGAATGAAGGCAAGACATGATAAGGTCGAAACCATCTCCTAGCGTTTGGAAAGCCAACAAAAATTCAAGAGACCACATGAAAGACTACCTCATCCATTGGACCTAGCTCACGGATGTCTGTTTTCATAGTAGGAATGAAGGCCACGCGGACAGACTGCAGCTGCACATTACGGTCTTTGAACGCCGAATCATGGCCCAAGAAGTCGAAGTCCTGACATGACACGAGGAACAAAATAGCTAAGAAATCCATAGAGCCAATAGGTAATCCACCTGAACGAAAATTTATTTGGCATCCGAATCATGAACTACTAATGCAGCAGATATGACAAATTACCCTCCAATCAGATGGATAGAGGTACGAATATCCATCGTTTGCATCGACGTAAGAGCGGTAGTTCTTCGGTACTTCTGGAATCTAGGAACAACTCCAGTTAGTATTCGCTCACGAAATCCTACAGGTTGTCTGAGAGCAGGGAGCTTGTACTGAAAACGAAACCGAACAACAGTTGAATGACCATACCTTCAGCGTATGCGGAGCTGCTATTTAGTAGGACAGTGGATAATGCTCCAGCACCGAGCAATGCTAATCTCCTCTTTGTGACCTCTGTAAGGCGAGGAAGAGATATTCTGTTAACAGTTTTTTTTTTTGCTAATCTAAAAAAACACGTTTGAGATAAACAGCACACAAGAATTACTCTTCTCATCGGAGGATGATTCGCCTGAGCTTGCATTCACAACGGATGGAGGAGCCCCATTCAGCTTGGCAGTAACTGTACAATTTGGCGCAACCACCTGAAAGGTTCAAGTCATCAGGAACTCCAAATTAAGAGAAGGGTGACAGCAGGGTTCAAGCACGAACCTGTTTGGAAATCAAACTCTGCAAGCTTGCCATTTCAGCTTCAGTGGAGCTCTGATCCTAGCCTACCCCAAGTTGGTTGGCTATCTGTTGCTGCTGGACTGTGGTCCCCTAAGCTCTTCCCAGTGGTGTGTGTGTGAGTGGAAGCCAAGGCATCCATGTCAGCATTTCCATTATCCTTGTTAAGTTCTTTTATTTCTTTATATCTTGTATTGGCACCTGTCTGACAAAACGGGACCACTCATTCCCTTCTGATGGATGGCTCATAACTTGGTCAGTTTTCCTCTGGTGATTGTGTAGACTGTAGACTGTAGAGGTGTGTGAGGCCTAAATGCTCCTTTTCACCCTCTGAATTTCTCCCATAGACTTGGCTAGCTTATTCACCGTTTAAATGTGTACATAGATGTGTTTAGACATAGAATTTGCAGCATGCAAAAAATATCTTGTCACAAAAGGATATTCGAAATAGCTACTGTAAAGGTCTCTTGAAATTGTTGGTTTTGTCATAAGATTTTTTCTGCATTATTTTAGTTGTGTTCATAGGAAACCTCACTTTTTTTAGTTGAATTCTTTACAGTAGCTATTATTGCCAATTCTTCAACCTTTGCGTCGAGGTTTTTATTTTATTTTAGTTGCATCCCTATAGGAAACCTTTGGTTCATTTTTTTAGTTGCATCCTTTACCTCGATCGCCATTCTTTCTGTATATTCTTAAATTCTACTATGTTATCTTCCATTATTTTAGTTGCGTCCATAGGAAACCTCATTTTTTTAGTTGCATCCTTTATCTACTTTCTCTCACACTTGATAAGGTTACAATTTTAGTTGCACATAATAATATCTCTGCATTATTTTAGTTGCATTCAGCAACATCTTGGCATAGGAAACCTCGATCGCCATTCTTTCTATACATTCTTAAATTCTTATGTTATTCCATGAACCATCCAGATGTACCATTTTTAAAATTTATATGTTGACCCTGCAATACGTGCACTTCATATTTCCTATAAGTATGTTTTTCGATTTATGCGTTCCAAAATGCAACTAACTTCTGAATTTGATCAAAGCATGAAGATACGTGGAAGATGCAAATCAGCTCATAACGTGAGATCCTTGAACACACATGAAAACAAGATATGTGACCCTATTTCAGATAGAAGCTCCAGTATAACAAAAAACTATTTAGAGATTATTACACTTGTCAAGTGCAAGAGAAAGTAGATAATGTCATCAGCCACAAATTGTAACCACAAAAAACTTAGTATTCTTCCAGATCAAACTTCTCAGAGATATTCTTACCTTGAAACAAAATTCCAGGTTAAAATATATTCTCAACACGACGACTCATGGCATTATACAACACAGCTAAGTAGTTCAAGGTTAAGCCTTAGGAGCAGGCCTCACTAATCCTAGCCCCGAACCACTCCCTAAATGCTTGAAATTCTTTGCCTCTAAGCGGTCGTCATGTGCGGCGAAACCTGTTCCTCCTTTCTCCAAAGGAACCAAATTCCTCTCTTTGCACGGTTTGTTGCACATCAAGCAGACCTTATCTGTTGCCAGGAACTTGTCGGAGCACTTCTTGCAGAAGACATGGCCACAGGTGCTGATCGCCACCAGGGACATGGTGTTGGTGAGAGTGGACTTGCAACTGGGGCACATGTAGCTCTTCTCCGCCGATTTGCTGCTCTTCTGGCCAGCGTTCTCCTCGGTGAAAGAAATAGGAAAGAGCGCTTTCAACTTGAGCTTTTCCTGCCCCTCGGGGCAGACTGTGTCAGTAGAGGGGGCATCTACCTTGACAGTGGCTTCGGGAGTAGCTGATGGAAGCCAGAATGCCTTCATGGTGCGGAGGGCTTCCTCTTCAAAGGAGGTAGTCTTCACACTGTTTGCTCCATGAAAACCATTCTTGTCTTGGGAATCGCTGCGATCATAGTATTGGGGGACTGCTCCGTGATTCTGCTGGTCAAAAGCGTCCAGCTCCTTGGACTTTTGCAGCATCAGTTTCTCCTCCTCGTCTTCCTTCTCATGCTTTTTCTGGGAATCATGAGCTATAAGCTTGCTGGGAGAAGGATAAACTCTTAGAACTCCATATGATTTATTCGATTGAACAAGCAGATAACTTAAGGCCAATTTTACATGTGCAAGAATGGGAACATTAACTCTAAGAAGTAAACTACTTCAAAGACAAATTGTTATAAGGTTGATGGCAAATGGCATGGGAAAGTAGCAGTCTTGTGGATACTGAAACTGTACAGACTGATTGTTGATTGATACATAGTAGAAAACTGTAAGTACTGGTGACTGACCACCACTGACCCAAAAACTGTAGTCAAATGCATATTCCAGGAACAAATTGCCACCTCAAATTCTTTCATCACGAGATCTCCAGTGCCGCGCAACTAAAAAACCGAGCTAACAAATTGAAAACTATTGTGCGGCGGGGCAGAACACGCCCTAGAAATAGAATTAACAGTCCTGAGATATGACCCAGCAACGAATGGCGGGATGAGGACGAGTTACCGCTTGATGTCCTTCTTCTGCGCGAGGAGGCACTCGAGGATGCACTCCTTGCAGAAGGTGTGGCCCTTGGGGCATGCGAGAGGGTCGATGAGCGGCTTGAGGCAGAGGCAGCACGCGTCGAAGGGCTTGATGGAGTCCTTGCCCAGCCGCTCCCGCTGCGTGCCGTACCCGAGCTTCCGCTTCTCCTCGTAGGTGAAGTAGGCGAGGTCGTTGTTGTTCTTCGAGTGACGCTGCGGCATCTTCGAATCCGACGAGCCTTACCCTTCCCTCCTCGTCGGGCCGGCGATGGGATCCTGCTCTGAGGTTGGTCGCCGAAGTGCAACCCTAGCTAGATTTGACGGGGAAGAGAACTCGAGGAGGTGACCGGATGATGATTGGGGAGGAGGGAGACGGCGGAGAGTTGGGCTTGGCGGCTCAGTTACGTGTCTGGGTCGGATTCTGTAAACGGGTCTCCCAGGGGTCCATAGGCCGGCCCGTGTCACCTGCTTTATGGGTAGACGCGAGTTTCAGAGCTGTCATGGGCCGCTGCCCTGAAACTGAAAGGATTAGAAAGACGCACACCGTCTGCTCAAAAAAAAAAAAGAAAGACGCACACCGTGGTTCTAAAAAAAACACGCACACGGGTTCTACTCCAAAAGGAGAAAAGGAAGACGAACACAGCATTAGTAGCACTAGCACCCACCTAGATCATTGGCATGTGTCATTTGTGTGTGTGCGGAAAATAATAAAATGAGGGTTCAACATGTTGAAAAACATGTGCAACATCAACTTCTCCAAATCACCAACCATCCTTTTGGAGTACCGCTCGCCGCATCGAGACTGCTCACTTGTGACAAATGCGGCTCACCAGAGATGCATCGTGCATCAGAGTCAGATCGAGCGAATCCCAACCCGATTACAATGGTGCTCCATAATCCCAAGCTCGACGCCAAGGTCGATCTCAATTTTGAGCCGTGAGGTCATCCATGGTTGCATCCATCCAACCTCTGGGGAGGAGGGGGATACTATGAGGGTTCTGGGGTAGGAACGATGACGATGGGGGAGCGTATGGTGCATTAGGAGAGATATGTAGAAAAAAGAGCGATAAAGAAGCAATGAGGCACTCGACCGATCGAGTCGCTTGATCATTCATGCAAAGGGGGCCATTTTCCAAAAGTTTACTCTTTGCAGAAGTTTGTTTTGCTTCTCACCCTAAAAGTTATTGGTGAGATATTCGGCGTGCATTTTGTCCGAGTTTCAAAATCAAAACGAAGTATCTTTAGAATCATTCATCCAAATTATGAATTGTTTTCACCTTTGCATTCACGACGTTAAAATCTTTAAAACTAGATCCATTGTTGGTAGGTTTCTACGAACCGTTTTCCACGTCAGGTTGCTTTACACACTAGTGTATATGTACTTCCCGTGTTAGCCTGTGTATTTCCGGAGTTAATATACATATACTTCCCATGCAAGAGTATTTTTTTCTTCGTTTGGTAGTACTAAGAACAAAGATGTTGACTAGAAAGAGGGTGAATGGACGACTATTTTTTAATTGAACTAGTTGATTTCAGTGATAAGTTGTGGATGAATAAAGTTCTTCTAAAATGCAAATAAGTGAACAACTTAGATGAAAAGTTCACACTTGCAAGCACGTAAGTTAGATAACAAGTTGTAAGTCCATGAGCACAAGTAAAGTGGAAGATCAATTAACCAAAGTGGAAGGAGATGTTTGACGTTGTGATGCATCTCAACTCTTTGGGAGGACTCGATCGAATCTCTGTCGTAGTGCTCATGGACAACTAAGTAAACAACGATCCCTCTTGGGTTTAGCCTTCTTCTCCACCTAAGCTCTTCCCAAGAAGTGCAAGATCTTCCAACTATTGGTAAATCTTGATGATCTTCATACCTTCACAAAATTCTTGAGGTAATCTACAACCTTGTTGGATGATCACAAGGAAACACCAACTATCTATGATTACCTAGAACTCAATAGTAACAAGACAAAGCAAAGTCGAAGTGGGGAATCAACTTTTGTCTAGTAGATTAGTAGATCTAGGTCTTTTCCTTATTTTCCCTCAAGGAAATGAAATTTTGAGTGGCGGGAATGAAAGTAATAAATCCCTTAAAAACAACAATTGTGGCACGTTTAGATCTGAAAAGTTCGGTCTCTTTGGAGAGGTAGACCCTTTTATAGGTGCCCACATCTTCTTTATGCTTCAGCCGCAAGAAGCTCAAAGCCTACTACCTGCCTGGCAAATTCTGAGCACCTAGAATTCTACGATCTTAATTTGGGCTAAGCAGAAAGGTTAGACATGTAGACGTGGTTAGCGCTTGGAGTAGAAGCTGTGAGCGAGACGGATGTGTGGAGCAAGTTTTGTTGGAGATGGAGGTGGGGCCACACAAGCTCTCTACATGGAGTTCGTGGAGGCGGAGCGCTGGCCTGAGCTACCGACATGGAGTTCGTCGAGGGAGGAGGAAATGGATAGGAGATGGAGAAGATATGGGAAGAATGGGGAGAAAGATGGTGCGTGTGGGACACGCGGTTGCGTGTCGGACGTGGAGGACGTATAGCGTTGATCCTTTGGATGTGTACCTGTAAATTTTGTGTTCCCTAGCAATGAACGTGTCACTCCTTGGATGCGGAGGGCGAATGCTAATTTATGCTGGGTAATATTAAGCACAAAATTCTGGCTAGGCTGGTTCGGCTGTGCGTTGGTGCAATCTGAAGTTTACACAAGAATGCCTATCACAGACTCATTTGTGCAGCCAAACACTACTTTGCATTTCAAGAGTACGGAGGTGAGTGGAGTTTGGAGATGAGGTGAAGCTCTCCCACACATACATGAACCAATTTTTTCATGACTTACACATCGTTATTTGTATGTACATGGACTAGAAATTCACTTTTGACTCACGTTTGCTCGACGATCCTATTATCATATCACAAGTTAGCCACAAAGTCCGCTGTTTCTATACACGATACGGTAGTGTAGAGGACAAGTTTCCTCCGGCCAAAGAGATGCTCCTCTGTTCGTCTCGGTCGAGTGGAGAGCAATCATAGTCAACAATAGAAAATGGAACGAGAACATATGTGCAACTAGAAGCAGAACAAGTATCAAACTATTCGAATAGCAAGTGTTAGCTTTGAGTGTTCGACGCGACGACCATCGCAATTTCCTCCATTCTATAGCTACTGAAACCTACCTCCTCTCATCAGTCACAGTTCCACCTAAGGTGTGTTAAAGTAAATATAGTTGTACTAAACTTTTATAATTTATTATTTTTTTATCATATTGTTATTTTAGAAAATATATGTTGTATACTCTTCAGTTAGCATTGTTAACCATATATACAATATTTTTTCTAAGTTGTTTGCCATTATTTCATTGTAAATATATCTGAGTTGTGCAAGAAGTTATTTTTCTTTATGAGATATTATCTTTTACGTGATACAAAACCATTTTAAATGTCGGAAAAAAGGAAACACACACGCCTCATTTTCTTTTACAAATGATGAATTATATAACACACATATATTATTGTGTGAATGTTCTTCTCTAATTAAAATATATTGGTAAAGATTCCAAACTATACATCCTAACAAATATCTTAATAGGGTGTGTGATTTATGGTTATGTAAAAAATTATGTATTAGAAAATTCTCGTGTATAAATTGAATAATTGGTATGACCATTTTTTGTCGAAACATAACAAAATGGGATGTTATTTAAAAGCTCATGTCGAGATGAACTCTGAATAAATATGAATCGCTATATGGATTAAAAGCCATAGATATAAATCATTTTATATTTTATATTTAGTATATAATAGGAATGTCAACATGAGAAATACCTTGAGCCAAGAACAAGACATATTATTTCAGCACTCATAGAGTATATAATAGGAATGTCAACATGAGAAATACCTTGAGCCAAGGACAAGACATATTATTTCAGTATTCATAGATAATAAACACACAGTAGTTATCAAAACACAAGGTTAACTTGGCTCCTCAAAATGACGTGAGATCGTGAACAACGTACTGAACACTCACCTAGGAAGCATCAACCGTGCTTCTTGCCTGCAGCGCTAACCACTTCATCCAGGCTACACCCACCTCCGCCGCAGCAATTCTCGTTGTCGACCGAACCTTCAGCCTCGGTAGATTCAGAATCCTCAGCAGCCTCCTCAACCGAGGTACCAGCGTCGTCGTCGTCACGTACAGGAGCTTCGACCACCTCCCCTTTCTTCCGCGGGAGACCAAGTATCTGTTCAGCGACGAGACCGAGCTCACTCCCGGAGCTCTTCTTCTTCCCCGCCACGGCAGGCGTGCCGCTTCCGGTGGCCGTGGCCGGAGCGGCAGAATCTCCCTCCGCCGCGTCCACCAGAAACATGTTCGGATCGAAGCAATCCTGGCCCGACGTACGCGACAACGAGGACGTGTAGCAGTAGCTGGCTCCTGCCGCCCCGGCGTAGTACTGCTCCTGCACCGTCATCCGGCCGAACGGGACGGCAAAGGCCCGGTTCCTGTGGCAGCTGAATGCGGCTGCAGGTGATCCGGACATGAGCGCCGCCATCATGGCCTGGGCGTTCCTTCGCGCCTGGAGCTCCGCGAGCAGCGCGTTCCGCTGCCTGAATGCCTCCTCCTTCTCTTGCGCTACCCTGCGCCAGGCCGCGGCCAGCCTGCAGATCGTCTCGTCCGCGTCGGCGGAAAAGGCCAGCGTCTTCTGCAGCTCCAGCCTGGCGCAGTCCAGTTTCTCCTGCAAAACGCTGCGATCCTGCACACAAAAGGTTTGTTAAGTTTTCGACAATGGAAAAGTTTATGGCTATGTTTTTGAATGTAAAGGGAGTTTTTCCCTAACCCAAAATGCTGTACATAACCATCTATTCTATCTAATCGGACGGCGGATTCGACTGTCTTAAACCTTAAAAAAAAAGTTTATGGCTAAACCTACACCTCATACCTTTTTTTAAAAAAAAAATCTCTCATATGGATTTGAAACATGGCAGGTCACTGAAACATTAGAATTAGAATGTGCGGAAAATAGTTTGGAATTTTTTTGTTCAATTTAAAATTTAGAAAAAATCCAAACTATTTTTGCCACATTATGTCTCAAATGATTCAGTGAAGTGAAAGTTTCAAATACATAAGTTGTATGGTTCGAGGGATACAAAAAAGAGAAGTTGTTTCACAGGAAAAAAAAGGCTAGCACAGATCTTGATGCACTTATGAACAGTCCAAATATGGGTGTAAATGAGTAGGTGTTCAGAAAAACTGCTCTCACAATTCACGGAAATATGTATGGCTATAGTTGCACACTATATTCTATCATGCACTATGTGCAAAAAAAATGAGTGTTCAAGTGTCAATCCACTAGGAATTAATTAACTCTTAGTCGATTTTATGAAGTTGTTCATATATATCTATAATTGTTTTTTGAAACCGAGTCGAAATTTTTGCATCAATTTATTAATTAAGAGAGTTGTTACAGAACAAGACTTAAAGGAAAAACCGGCAAGGATGCAAACCATGAATATGCAAAACAAAATCCTACTCTCTCGGCAAGACACAAGTACGTCGATGGATAGGATGGCTTTGGGAAGAATTCCCTGCCTTAACGTTGAAGGAGATCAACGGCCACCGTTCCTTAACCGTGGTAGTCTGGCTCCATTGGTCAATATGAAGGTCGTTACCAAAACGTTCATAGTGATGTATAACTTGATCACATAGTAAGATATGCCTCGGCTGTCAAACCGTTGCGGACCAGAGAGATCTAGTGCATGCAAATCCCAAAAAACACGTGCTCCAGCTTTCGAACAAGCACTACATCTGTGCAGATTGGACAGGACGAATCATGCAGAACAACCTACGCACCTGCAAAGAGTAACCGATCCTGGCATCTAAACTGATGCATGCTGCCGTAAAGCTTGCTTGATTGCTAGCCAACAACACAGCGGGCGACGGAGAGATTTGTACATCGTAATGGCTGGGAAGGAAAACGGCAGAGCAGAACGGAGAAGACGCATGAAGGTGCTACTAACCTCTTCTTGGTCGCCGGCCGGCGCGGCTTTACCTTTCTCTACGAGACGCCGGTCCACCCCGCTGTTCCCCATGCTGCGACAGACACCGGCCTTCTCTCTCCCCCTCCGATGTTTCCTCGGACAGTCTATCTATCTATGAGAAGTTGTCCATGTTATATATCTAGTATATCCAACCCCCAACCCGTGTCTCCTCGGGTGGTAGCAGCTCGCAGCACCGGCGATCTGTTCCTTCCTTGCTTCCTTTCGCCGGACGAAGAAGATGGGAAAGATTTGGATTCGAGAGCCTGAAATTTAACAGCCGAAAAGGAAATGTATCGTCGTCAGACATGGAAACCGCGGTTTGCACAAGGAAATGTATATTTGATTGCGATTTGAAGCCCCTTTCCATACTTGTCTTCGGTGCTCCTGTTCCAGATGTGGCGACTACTCCTTGTCTGGCCGCCCATTCGCCTTTACCGTTGGCCCCACCTGCTTCAGATGTATATGCGCACGGGCGCACGGCGACCAGCACCATGCGATGCTTAGCAGGCAAGGGTCGGCGGCGGTGCATTGTCCCCAACGGATACTGAGAAATGCAGATTTGGGACCCAGAGAAACAAGAGATATGACAGCTTTTACCATATAGTAGGAAGAGATTAGGAGACTAACTTGGCTGACTAGAAAGCTTGGAAAGCCAGATACTAACAAGATCGATCGATCTCTACAAAACCCACATTTGTCCTCTAAATACTAACAAGCTTGGATCACCATTACAAAACATCCGTCCTCTGCATTTCTGGTCTCCACTGCCCTAAGATCAGAAACATTGCACACAGGCGCAACATCTTGTCGCCGATGCACAATAATCTGACGAAGCGATAAATCGGCAAGAAATCTTGCCATCTCTACAACATTGGCACTACCATTACAATTTGCCACTGTTTTTCACTGATCCTAGCGATTGACTGGCATGAGAGGACTTCTCGGAGCATGTGCCTTCTGATCTGAGTATCGCTTTCCTTTGTCCGCTTCGTCCAGCTTGTTATCTGCTTTGAATTTCGCTACAAGGTCTGGCACTGAGGCTCTCAGTTCCTCGATTGATTCGAAGCTGCACACACTGGTCGGTGCACGATGCCGAACTGGACTGTTAACCTGATAGCAGAACATTTACGATGACATGTCACATGGTTTATAAGAATGATAGAGAGGTGGTTTGCATCGAGTAATTGCATGTCATCTAAAAATAATAATCAATTCCCAACTTGCATAGCAATGAAAAATAATAATCAATTCCCAACTTGCATTCAAAGCAATGAAAAAAATAGCAATAACCATTTTTGTTTTCAAAGATAACTTGTTTCTCAGTTCTAGTTTAAATTAACGCAGTTCGGATAGAAATATAAATAGCTTACCGAGTAATCCTTTTCAATGCAGTTACTTGTAATGGTTTTTATAGATCCTGTGCCTTGAGTGTGTTTTTCATTCAGCAGTCCCAAATGATTCGAGAAAGAGGTGGATACGGTTTCCATTCTCTTTCTAGTTTCATGATCCAGCAAGTGAGAATCTGGAAATGAAAATGGACAATGTAAGGGAAAGACCATCTTTGGAGAAAGAAATATATAATAATCCAAGTAGATATGTTACTCTCTGAAGCGTCCAATATATCAGATGCGATGGCATGAAACCCTGCATCACTCTGTGAAGAAAGAAGCAGATTCTCCTGGATAATACTGTCATTTTCGCTTCTTCTCTCTCTGCATCCAAAGAAATTGTAAGAAAAATGGAAAGGCCCTACACTGCAAGGTTTACAACCGTATCGCCTAGAATGGTCGCTTTGTGAATATGATTAACCCTTACTCTATAAAATAATCAGCTTCCACAACTGAGCTTTTATTTAGATGTTCTAAACATGACTGCGCATGTGACCAGTAAGAAACAGAATGGTCAATTCTCTCCATGCTGAAATCAACAAAGTTTGTTCAGCATAAATAATGACTACAAGGGAGAATAAGTAATTCATACTGCACATAATTTAGGTAGGCGAGTGAGATTGGTACCATTGCTGCAAGATGTCTCCCATTTGATCTTTGGTGTTAGCATGTGATGACTTAACCTCACGGAATTGGCTCTCTATCTTTCCAACACAGGATTTGGTCTCTGTTTTTCCATTACCTGAAACTTGTTGTAGGTTGGACATTTCCAATATCATGTGTTTCTGCTCTGCACTATAATTCTCATTTAGTTGCCCAACATATTCTGAAACCTGCCAAAAGGGAGACCAGTTATTGCCTAAGTCATACAAAGAGGCTTGTTTTTTTTAATTAAACAGTAGATAAACTGACCATTGTCGTTTTTCTTGCTGTTAAGCCAGCTAAAATTCCAGCAATCTTGTTAAAAGCAACTTGCTCTTCTTGAATAGCAAGTTCCTATTGAAAGGAAGGATGTTATCAATGAGTTTGCCGTGAACGTTTTTTTACGAAACACAAAGAGCATTGCATTTCAATGCAATGATAGAAAATATATGAACTTTATATGTACCAAAACCAACCAACCTTAAAGCCCTTCTCAAATTCAACAAGCCGAGAGGAGCTTCCTACGTGGCTTTGCTCCATAAGTTTCATGATCCTAGACGCATGTGTGCTGATATCGTTAAAGAAATCAATTGATGTCTTCGACATGGCTTGTGCCGAGGCAAGACTCTTTTGCCATCCCTACCAGAAAATTTTAAGAATGAGTTGCAGTATCTTGTATAATATATGCAACAGAGGCAAATGATAAAAAAACGAGGGTTGATGAGACATACTACTTCTTGCTGTTCAGCAGAAAAGGCTAATAGTTCCTTGAGTTCAGAAGCGGAACTCAAAACTTCAGTCAGTACTTGTTCAGCCTCTGAAACCATCATTGCTAGAAACTGTTAATAAAATAGGCAATGATTAGATTTTGTAGAGTGACTCATTAATCTGAATCATATAGCAATTAAAACTGAAAGTTCTATTACTGTATACATTGTCAACAGCTATTGCATGGGAAGATATATTCAGTTTCATCTGCTCAGAGTCTGTGATGGATCGCTGCCTCAGAGTATTGATAAGCTGGTAAAGGCATTGCACACCAGAGGCATACATATCTTTGGCTTTTGCGATTCTTTTCTCCAAATGGTTTGCTGACTGGAAGCAGTTACATAATGCAGATAAATTAGTCTATGGGGATAATAAAGGTAATCTTGAACTGTGAGTAAAATAAAATAATATTTTACTAATAGTACCTCAGATTTAGCTGAAAAATATGAATTCATTTGTTCAGTCATAGACTCAAAAACTTGGCGTTGCTCACAAATAGATCCAACAACTGTGTTATGAAGAAGTCCAAGAGTCTGATCCAGTTGTGACCGAAAATTGAATAGCAACCCTCTGTTTTCAGACTCAGTTTTTGATTGCCTTTCTACATGTCAAAAACCGCCAAGGACGGTCAGTGCAAGAAAGCGGCAACTTGGATTAAACTAGGGGTGAGAACAGCTGTTTACCTAGTTTATTATGAAGATCAGCGATATCTCCAGATGCACTCACCAAGGTGCCGCACATACCCTTTGCGCGTTCAAGAATTGTGTTTTCTATACAATGTTTTGAAAAAGTTCCAAACATCAGAAGTTAATCCAAGTTTGTGCTTACTACATCTATTAAGCTCTTCAAGCTAGAAAAATGCATATTTACTTAAGATTTAAAACAATTACCAGCATGAAGTAGATTTGAGATTATGAAGTCCTTTTCCTTCAGAGAAGTGTTAGCTCTATAATGAGCTTCCTGAAGATCTAGAAATTTCCCCTTGCAACTTTCAATCTCCGTCTAAATAGGCAGATGTAGATAATGTGAATGTCTAAAAGCCTAACAAACTAGAAGGAGACTTTTGTGTACTGAAAACAATGTTATCCAAACTGCAGTACCTTTAACTCTACATTCTGACTTTCCAAATTCATCCTGCTCTCCTGTTCTGCTAGGTAAAAACTTCTGTATTTTTCGAGCTCCTGCCAGACCACCCAAGGTGCAACTCAGTTCAACCATGAACAAGTAAAACAATTAAAACTTGAATTACAAAAAACTATACTTTGCTCTGCTTCTCCAGACTAAGCTCCAAATAGTCCACTTTTTCTCTCATTGTCTGCAACATATAGTAAAAAAGACTAAGATAAGATTCCATGTCTTTCTTATAAGATTATAATCTTAAGTCTTGTAGAGATACATCCACTTTTGGGCAAATCTGAGACACTTATTTTTGGACGGAGGGAGTATATGTTAAGAGCATTAGTCATATGTATGCTCGTATATGTAGTTTAGTCCATAACATAGCAAAGCCGTGAGGCCATTGTAACTTAGTGCATATCTCTCCGCAATAGATATGTTGATTGGGCTATTTTAGAAACAGTATATACCTTTTTCTCTGCCTCCTCTAGAACAAACCTTTCATGAGGGATATAAATTCCATTCTTTTCCCATGCGGCTTTTACATCTGACAATATACTTGTGAGACCCTATAATAATTTCAGGAATAGAAATAGAGGATTGAAGATAACCTTGTTTCATTTTTTCCATTTCTTGATAAAGATCCTTGAGCATGGCAGATTTGCAAATTTTCTGGTTTACCTACAGCATTAGTTAAGTTTTTGATAAGGATATTAACTAAATCAGAACACCATGAATGAATAGAAGTAGGAAACTAGCACCTCTGGTTTATTTCTTATGCTTTTAGCACGATAAGCATAATCAAGTGTAACTAGAGTTTCTTCCAGGCAGTGGACAGCTGGAGTTACTGTTGCTATGATGCAAGTTTTGGCTTTTCCACCCAAGGATTCCCTTAGCAGTCTCGTGAGCTTACTGTCCCTGGTAAAGTTCAAAATAAACAGCAATGAGTAAATTATGTGTCGGCTTTCTGGTTTATTATGAGAGCGGCTGGTACCTGTATGGTACATGAACTGAATGCTCCACAAGTGCAGTGATGACACGACCCAGTGTTAATAAGCTCTTATTCAGCTCTCCAGCTTCTCTTGCTCTAACCTATCAGCATGCTACAAATCATGACTTCGAAATGGATTGGCATGTAAAAAGAACTGACATTATGAGGTAGAACCATCATAAGATTAAATGTACTACCTAATAATAATCATTTATGACAAACAACACATTAAAACTTCAATTATAACTTTCCAAGAACAAGTGCTTTCTTTTTGCTGCAAAGAAAATGCTTTAGAGCACTGCATGATTATCCATAGGACCTGCAACATTCCTAAACTGCATAGGGTTCTTCAATTTAACTACTAAAATGTGACAGAAGGATATATAATTTTGTCATCTTACAGCATGTACTTTACCAGTTCAACCAATTTAAAATATGGACAGTTCGACTAAACCTTAGCGGACCAATAGGGTAGAGTATCATGAACAGGTGATGTAATCACTTATTAGCTTGCAACAGAACCAGGTACCTCTTTTGCACCTGATCGAGCTATACTCTCTGACCCTGCCAAGTCTACAAGGTTCAACCTCCCACATTTCATGAGTTCCTGATTTCCAGTTGTTGTTACTTTGACATGGATGTATATAGAAAAGACAGAATGTGATCGGCTGCAAGTACAGAATGCACAATTCTCAGTATACAACACGTCTCTTTTGGCTCTCATAAAAAGAGTTGAAATGTTCATTGACCTGCTTTGCTTATTCATCGCAGTGTCTGCAGTGCGTCTCCTAGCTGATCCTTGTTCTAAAAGACTATATATCTCACCCGGACTGTAGACAACAATCTCTTCAAGGCCTCTTATGACCGCACCACCCTTGCCATCTTCCATAAGAGATATAGTAGACTTTTTCTGTCTATCTTCAGGGAATCTGCTTTGGTCCTCTGAAGCCAACAGATCTGTTAATTCTTCGTTATAGAGCTCCAGGAAGGTTACCTTCATGCTATAGTCAGCCTTCCATGCTTCCAATATATCAAAGATATGGCGCACTGCTCTTGGCATGACACCGGCAGTAGTTGGCAGATCACCCACCTAAAAAGCAGACGAGACAAATTATTCAGTCGTTGCATGTAAATTTTCAAGCAATTTTCAGTTTTAGTACCTGCTGCCTCATCTCCCCTCCATGGTGTAAGTTTTTCCAGTCCCAGTTTGCCCAAAGGCAAAGACAGTACAATTATAGCCTTCAAGGACATCGTTGACGATTGGTGCAACAGCATGATCATATATCGCCCTCTGCTGAGATTTTGGGCCAAAGACCTGGTATCAAACAATATCCGTACATTAAAGAAAATTCATGTAAGTCAAGTTTAGTCTTCAGCATTTATGTAATGATCATATTTAGATTTTTTATGCACAAGATTCTGATCCTTTAGAATTAGCCGTAACCGAATGGTGGCAACTGTTTGACGATACAGGCATGCAAAAAGCAATACATCATAAACAACAAACCCGGAGATCGCTAGTGGCTTTACCTTATCAAACGTGAATGTTTTGTCTGCTTGCTTGAATAGGCTGTTCAGAACTGTGACCTCCAGCTTCATGTCGTTGCAAGAGACAACGCTCTGTACATTTGCTTTCTGCTCCTCCTCACTTAGCGGCCTAAACGGTGCACCGGTCACAAAAACGCATCAGCGACACCAGAAATATGAACATGAACTAGCACCAGAAGGAATATGCCCAGAATTTCCGTAGTAACTAAATACACAGCTAGCACTCTCAGATAAAAACTATACAACTTGGCGAATCACCGCGTGGCTTACAAACAGTTTTGCTCAGTGGAGCCAAAGCAAGAGCACCTCACCTGCACCGGAGCACGACCTGCACGTTCGCCTCACGGTCTCTGTCATTCCCTCCGCCGACGCTGCCGGCGCCTACGCCGCTGCGGCGGACGGATCTGTGCGAGCCCGCTTCCGCCCAGCGCAGCTCCCGGCGCTCGGGCCGGGGCGTGAGAAAGGGGGTCGGCGCCGGGCCCACCCACGACCTCCGGCTGGGGTTCGGTGTATGCGCCATGCCGCCGGCGTCACCTAGAACCACCCCGGTGCTCGGATTTGGGGGCGGATTAGGGGGAATCGCGTGGTTTCTGCAGGATTTGGCTCCGCGATTTGGGAGAAGGGCGAGAGGGGAAGAAGGAGGCTCGACCTTTTCACGTGTCAGAAAAATTTGAAATTTGGAGCGATGGGGTCTCGGGGAGTGGGGATAGTGTGGGCTTCTCACCAGTGTGAATGGACGGTTTCGGATGGTGGGCCTGGGGCCTGGGCTACAGCCTGCTGTTGCTGGGCAGAGCGAGACTCGGGGCCCGCGCAATGCTTTCAGTACTGCCATTAAAGTCTCTTCGACAGAAGATTTTCGCAGCAATTTTGTGTAACACTTTGAATAATTGCAGTAGTATGATAGATCTACATACGAACAACATTTCGAACAAAAAATGGTACTCCGTATATCAAAGTTCATATGCTCCAGAAGAAAAAAATGAATTGGTTTCCTTTGTCCCATTTTGAATGATTCTCAGCTTGTAGGTTATATACTTTTTTCCGTTGTCTTGCATATATGCATTTTAGTTCTTTTACAATTTCTATCAAGCATTCCGAAGCTATGAGCCAACATTCAGTATTTTAGTTGTATGTGGGATTAGAGAAATTATGACATCTAAATCTTACATTTGTGCAAATTTAAACAAAATATCATGCATGATCTCTCGAGAAATAACCCCATGCAGTTGTAACTAGATTTATTGATATTCATGGTAGAAACGTCGCATTTGAAAGCAACAAGGATTACTAAATGGGGTAATTATGTCAACAAATTGCTACATGGGATTTTTTTCTTCGGAGGAAAAAACTTTGCTTCATTCCATTAAATAAGAAGAGAGTTTAGGAGGTTGCAAAACAAAGACGAGATCACCCAATGATGGCGTGGATCACACACCCGTTGGGAACCCCAAGAGTAAGATATGATGCGGCGTAATGGAAGTTATATCTTGATTGCGAAACCAAGTTTATCGAATTAGTAGGAGTTAACACGGTGTCAAAACCACTCTGGCGCTTGTAGCTTTGATGTGGACCTGCACATAACACAATCAAACTATTTTGCCCCAACAAAACAGGAAGGTTGTTAATCTCCCCGGCTTGCTGAATACAAAAGATTAAACAAATGGTGTGGAAAATAAATGTAAATGCAAAAATGGACAGCGAGCAAATGATGGTGGGAAGCCGTGTAAACGGTGTTTTTATCTGTGTAAAAGAATGGACCGGAGTCCACAGTTCACTAGAGGTGTCTCTCCATAAAACAGATAAACAAGACATGATGGGTAAATAAATTACAGTTAGGCAATTGACAAATTATGAGGACATGACAATGCTATTATGACAAGATATAATTCAATGTAGTATTTAATTGAGTATTACAAAAAAAATACATAGACCGCTTGCTAGCTGCATCTATGACTAATAATCCATCCCCGAGATAACTATCCGTGTCTACCAACAGTATTAAGTTGCAAGCAACAGATAATTACAATAAGCAAAGTGTGTAATGTAAACAATGCATATGACACGTATACATAGCACCGTTGTTTTATCCCTAGTAGCAACAACACATCCCCGTTCTTAGAAGTTTCAGTCACTCATGCCCACACTCACGGGAGGCATGAACCTACTATCTACCATAGATACCCTCTCTTCGAGACACTAGCAACTACTTGGACAAAACAACCACAAGCATCGGAGAGCATGCAACATCATAAATAAAACATAAAGATATATTGATGAACAAACTTGACCATAACTTCACAAGTCATCGGATCCCAGCAAACACAACATGTAGCATTACATAAAGATGATCTTGATCATGTTAGACAGCTCACAAGATCTAAACATGATAGCACAAAGTGGACAGACAACCATCTAGCTACTGCTATGGACCCGTAGTCCAATGGAGAACAACTCACACATCAGTCCAGAGGCGTGCATGGCGATGTAGAGCCCTTCGGTGATGATCTCCCCCTCCGGTAGAGTGCCGGGAAGAGCTTCAGAACCCTCCCGAACTAGGGTTGGCGACGGCCTCGAATGTTTTTGTGGAATTGTGTTCGGGTACCTAGGGTTTTACCAAGACGTAGAATATATAGGCAAATAGGCGGTGCGAGGGGGCACCCGAGGGCGCCAGATGACCCCCTGGCACGGCCCCACCTTCTGCCGCCCCGAGGTGGCATCTGGGCCCCTGGATCGACACCTTGGCTTCCCTTTGGACTCCGTCTTCGTGTCTTCATAAAACTGGGCTCCGTGAAATTTCGCCAAATTCCGAGAATATTTCCTTACTAGATTTTCTGAAACAAAAAGGCAGCAGAAAACAGGAGCTGGCACTGTGACATCTTGTTAATAGGTTAGTCCTAGAAAATGCATAAAAATGATATAAACTCTAAATAAAACATGTAGCATTTGGTAATTAATAAGCATGGAACATCAATAATTATAGATACGTTTGAGACGTATCACCCAACATGATCTAAAAAACAAAAGCCTACCCAACCGAATTGGATAACCCAAGTGTTTTGCGCCAGCCTTAGCCCACAGCGATGACTCAACTTTAATAGTGTCCACAACCGAGGAAGGCAAAGATGATTTTTTTAAGGTTCTTGCGTTTCTCTCGTTCCACATCTACCAAGCGACAAGTGTTGTGAGGGAAAATGTGGCTTTATGGCATGACCCAGGAGTGGAGGAGAAGTTGTCCCACCACTCCTTGAACGAGTCAAAGGTAGGCCATACAGTTGTGTCAAGATGTGTGAGCCCAAGCCAATCGCAGTTAGAGTTCCAGACACACAAGTAGTATCGGCATATGAAGAGCATGTGCGCCACCGTCTCGTTTTTGTGCTTGCCTAAGAGGCACAATATAGCATTAGGCCATCTCGCTGTTGGAGGCGGTCCGCCGTCTAGACACGGTTTAAATCAACCAAGCCAAGAATTTGCATTTTGGAGGGGGCCCTTTCAGATGGCATGCTACATGGGAGAGGCGATCAACCGTTCAAACTGAATCTTGTAAGCATAAGGGGTTGTGTAGGAACCTCCATGCGTGAACTTCCAAAGATTAGAACTCGACAACTCGTGGTTCAAGTGGATTGCTTGGATATGGAACCTTAGAAGCGCAAACTCCTGGATGTGCCTCGCGGAAAGGATACATGTCGTGTCGATTTGGCCAATCCAATCATGATAGGACAAATGATGTAGCCCTAGCCCATGGCCATCACCATTTTAGCACTCCAACACATGCTAAGTCACCATCGACTTCAAAGGTGAACTCCTTCCACTATGTGAGCCACTATATGTCATCTTTGGACGGTAAACTACTTGACCATCGTTCCCTTTGTATTGCTAGGTGTGTCACCACAGGTATGTGTCCATGGGAAGATGGCCAAGAAGCAAGAGGAAGCAAGGCCGACAAGATCGAAGCATGGAAGAGAAGAAGGAAGAGAAGCATGCAGCTCCAGGAGCGGTACTACCGCCCATGCCGAGCGGTACTACCGCTGAGCTCCAGGAGCGGTACTACCGCCACCACTACCGCGAAGCACCCAAACGCTACTGCATCGCCAATGGTACCTGGCCGGTAGCGACCACGTACTACCGCTGGAGAATAGTTTAAATAATATCCGTGCGTGTACATCGGTACTATCGCCGTATGTTAGCCGTACTACCGCCACCTTGCCAAGTACGGTACTACTTCTACACCCAGTGGTACTACCGCAGCCTGCGTGCAGAATACGGGCTGAACCCCTTGACACTATAAATAGGGACCCCCTCCCTCAGATCTAGGTTAGGTAAGATATGAGATAGACTTGACCTTGTGCTCATCCCTCCCTTTGTGGAATAGACCTCCCCTTGTGGATATCAAGACCTCTCCTTAGATCATTCATCTATTGAGTTGTGTCAATACTCCTTCTTGTGCTTAGTTGTTCTTGGTTGGATTCTATCGTGGTCGTCTCTCCCACGTGATTCTACCGCCATGATCTCTCCTCCCACGAATCCACCGAGCGCTCGCCAATCTCTCCCTTTCGGATTCTATTGGGCTGGTTGGACCTATCGGTGAGAGAAACGTGTCCTTATATCATGTATGTGTTCGTTTGTTCTTGGGTTCTTCGCATTCTTCCCCGTGTTCTTGCGTGTGTTCGTCCAAATCCACCGTCATTCCGTGAAGAATCGGGCCTCGCCCTTCATTAACAGAGCCTTCTTACCGTCCATTTTTTCCTACGCGAGATGGAGTAGATATATGGGGCAATGAGCTTGGGCCGTTGGCCATTAAACCAGGAGGCCTTCCGAAAATCCGCGGTGGCACCATCACCCAGCGAGGTAGTAATAGCAGCATAGATCAGGGACATTGCTACATGAGATACATTGTGTCAATAAATCTGCTAAATGAGGTACATCAGTGAAAAAAAATTCATAATGGAGTACTCATTGTCACAGACATGACCTTAGGGATGCAAAGTGGAATTAACCCTTTCTACTGCTACACCGTTGTTGTTAAAGCAGAGCCCAGGTAGAATTCTGGAACTAAAACAAAGAATACGACAAACCAGGAGAACCGAATCTAAAAGATTATGCTAGCTTGTGTACGAATTTAAGAATCTATTGACTTTTTTTAGAAAAGGGAATTTTATTAATCCTAGCCTCTGCATCGAGTGATGCACACAGCTGATTATTACAGAGTTTGATCGTATATTATTCGAGTTGCTAATTTTTTTTTAATAATACATTTTTTTAAATAAATTCGAAAAATATTACGCAAAATAACGAAATTTCAAAAATAATACGGCCTCGGCCAGGCCTGGGCCGATTAGGTCCTGTCGGCCAGGCCTGGGCCGATAAGGTACTGTCGGCCGGCTCTGCGTGTGGCAGAGAAACCGGTCGGCCAGAGCTGGGCCGACTGGGCCTATCGGCCTGAACTGGGACGACAAGAGCCTGTCGGCCCAATCTGGGCCGAGAAGCTCTTCTTCCATTTTTTCCCACCTCTCCCTCCTCTTTTTTAGCCACAAATGCAGACAAATTACAGATGAAATCAAACTCCAAATTTAAATCACTGATCCACACATAGTCCAATTTTAAAACATTGATCCTCATTATTACAAATAAAAGCACAGTCCAAATTTAAAACATCCTAGTTTCTTCCCCTTCCTCTTGGTCCTCGGCTGCCTCGCCCACGTGGAGCAGCTGCTCTAGTTGCCGGAGCAGCATTCGTAGGTGGGAATTTTGTACAAGCAGTGTCCCTGTGACCAAAATCATTGCACAAGAAACATTGCACTGTCGGGCCTCCGGCTTCAGATTCATCCATACCATTTCTGATACGCTTGCACGGTCGTCTACCTCTACCAGGACGCAGTAGCCTTGGGTCGGGGATGTACTGCCTTTCATTAGGGTCAACCGTGTTAAAATTACCCACAGCTCGAAATCCCACCATTTCACCGGTCCAGGTATTAAGCACAGACTCGTTCAAATAATATGGTGAAACGAACGAGATGGCTGACAGTCCGAGTTGCCCACACGCAGCCAATACATGGGAGCAGGGCAGGTGAAGCAATTTTGGTTTATTGCATGTGCAGTCACATGTTGGTCGGGCTTCATTTCCAATTCGCACCTCATGCGTTCTGAGCTGATTTCCGCAACCAAACTTGTCAGAAGGTAAGCGTACCTCGAACCTCCTTTCTTGATTTCCTATGGCCTGCACAGCATGAGTACGAGCTTTTGCCATCTTCCTATCCATGTACTCCGTAATCTTCTCACAAAAAGGTGTGTTTGGGTTGTTAACGATATGCATGTGAGCTTTCTGGCGTCTTTCTCTGAAATACTTGACTGTGCCCTCAAAAATACCCTCCACAATGGCTGTAAGTGGCAATGCCCTATTTCCTCTAAGAACGAAGTTGTATGTTTCAGCAAGGTTGGTAGTCATAACACCGTACCTGGCTCCATAAGTGTCGTGCAGCAAAGACCACCTCTCAAGAGGCTCGTGCTCTATCCACTGCTGAAAGTTTTTGATCAACCTCCCAGTCTTTCTCCTAACACCAGGCGGATCAAATCCTGGCAAGTCACAAAGCCCAACAGGTACATCCTCAGCTGGTGGAGGTCCGGTTGCTAGCTGTTGCGCCACAAGTTGCACATGTGCTGCTACTGCAACATTTCGTGCAGCTCTCCTCTGCCTAACATGCTGGTTAGTGAAGTCATCAAGCTTACCACGTACGAATGTGTATTTCCAGAATTGGTTCTGCTTGCACAGTTTTTTGAATAGATTCATCAAAGCCTTATCTCGGAACTGTGAGAAAAAATTGGCCCCCAAATGGCGCATGCACCAACGACTCTGCAGGTCTAGCCATGGCGTTTGTTCCGCGGCCACAGGGTTTGTGAGTGCCTTGACGGCGTTCAGTATACCAGCATGGCGGTCATGAAGGATGCACACGTTCGGCTTATCTTTTACTACTGCTATTTTAAGCTGCCTGAAGAACCAAGTCCAACTTTCAGTGTTCTCGCTCTCCACAAAAGCAAATGCAAGTGGCACGATCTGATTGTTGCCATCCTGACCAATGGCAGTCAAGATTTGTCCCCTATACTTGCCAGTAAGAAATGTACCATCAACACAGATAACTGGTCGACAGTGAGTGAAAGCTTCTATGCATACACCGAAAGAGAAGAACACACGATGCAGCACCTTTACGTTTGGAAACTCTGCCATCCAAAAGTGTTTGACGTCAACATATGTGCCTGGATTACGGGCCTGCAATGTGTAGAGGAGCCGAACAACTGAGTCATATGAGTCTAGGAACGATCCGAATCTTTTCTCAAGTGCCATCTGCTTAGCCCTCCAAGCTTTGCCATAAGATATTTTGTACTTGAACCTGGTGAACACCTTATGTATAATAGCCTTCGCTTCCATAGCTTTGCCCTGTACTATTTCTGAGTACAGCAACCGAGCTATAAGCGTCGACGAAATGTTACGATGATCTTGAGGAATACTCTCAATTCTACATGTGTGCTGTACTACGTCGCTCACTTTCCAGTTTATGCCGAAGTGAGGACGATAACCGTGCACCCTTCCAGGACACCCTGCTACCTCACATTCCATTGTCAGATATTTTTTACTCGACACCTTGGTTTTGAATGTCTTGCAAGTCGACATTGCCCACTTAATGATTGCATCTTGCAAATGTTGCTTGTCGGTATATAGAGCACCCGCAGAAACCTGGTTCTGATGGTATTCCCAGGCAGAATCATGACCATCGTTCACTGTCATTGACGACGAGAAATCATGACTCCATGACGCAGGATTTGGCACCACATGTTCGTCATCCGACTCGTCGGAATCATGCCCATAAGCACTACCACCATCTTCGTCTTCCTCTTCCATCATTTCTTGGAATACATCGTCTGCTGCTGCCTCAGCAGCATCTTCATCTCCCTCTTCCATATGCTCTGTATGACTATTTTGGCCAGATTCATAACTACCACCTCCAACATCTTCCTCTTCCATCTGCTCTGTCTGACTATTTTGGCCATAGTCATAACCACCACCTCCAACATCTCCCTGATTATAATCATGTCCAGAAAATTGCATCTCCTGACTACTCTGGCCAGGATCGTGCCCTCCCTCGCCTTCACGCGGAATCACCTCCTTCGCGACAGGTATCAGTAAGGCATGAGGGGTACATCCCCTGGTTGCGCAGCCTTGCAACCATCGCACCATCTGAGAGGTCCGTTCTATCGGCCTCAAATAAAAAAACACCGGGGACCTTGTCTTCGTCCACAGTGCATGCACACCGACGGTGTCTGTTTCAGGAAGCCCTAAACACGCTGCCAACCAATCTTTCAGCTGACTTATAGACCATGTTTGTGGGTCACTCAGTTCCAACTCTGACCATCGAAACTCACCCAAATCAGCTCCATGCTCATTTACTACAACTTCGCCAGGACCGTAGAAAAACAAACATTTCACTAAATTACTCATCTCAACAACCTAAAAATGTGACACCAATTTACTGTTACAACCGGGAACAACTATGTACTTAATATTACTAGCAAAATAAACGCATACCCTTGAAGCGTGCCGATTCAATGGACCAGCAACGTCACCACCACCGCCAATGCAACACCGCTTCACCACCACCACGCTGCACCATCCACCACCCTACAGCAACCTCCACCTAAACTCCACCATTACTCCAACCAAACAACACGAAATCACACAATAATCCAACACATCTGTAGATCTGAGCTGCCTTAACTCTCTAACACTTGTAGAAGGAAGATTTGGTGGCTGGATGGACAGATCGCCGCTGAAACGCAGTAAGGAGCTGCTGGTTTGAGAGGAAGAAGAAAAGGAGAAAGAGGACGACAGGAGGAAGATGTGGGCAAGGCTGGTCTTATCCAGCGTCCTGTCGGCCCAGCCCTGGCCGACAGGCCGGTCGGCTGAGTTCTGGCCGATTAGTGCCCACCCGTGACGCGTGACGGCCTGTCGGGCGCAGGCCTGGCCCACCATGCGATCTCGTCGTCCCAAGTCTGGCCGATAAGGCCAAATCGGCCCAAGCCTGGCCGACGGGCCCTTATCGGCCCAAGCTGGGCCGAGGCCGTATTATTTTTGCAATTTCGTTATTTTGCGTAATATTTTTTGAATTTAATTAAAAAATGTATTATTAAAAAAAAATTAGCGATGTTAGACGGTACAATTGCGTGAGCGAGAGCACTAGCAAGTGAAGATCAAGTTTGGACAGTCTACATTTGACAGCGCAACTCACCCAAAAAAATAAAAATTGGGGATCAAAGGCTCAAAGCAACAATCATTCCATGGTATTATACAAAAGGATCATTCATTTATACTTGATCACAAAATGTTGATTGAGTTACATTCTGAAGTGGGGGGTAGGACCACTAATGGGGGGCAGCCCAGCGGCGTATACATTACAGATGAAGAACTACTAGACAGAAATCTTTACGAGTAAATGGAGGATCGCGCCGGCTGCTGCGCGATTCACGCGGATGGGAGCACCTTCTTGACGATCTCGTCGCTGAGCGAGGCGATCTGCGCGTCCAGCGCCTTGACGGCCTCCTCCTTCTGCGCCTCGAGGCTGGAGAGCGCCTCCACGAGCTCAGCCTCCACGCGGCGACGGCCCTCGTCCAGCTTCGCCTCCAGCTCCTTTGACGTCTCCTTCTTCATCTTGTTGAGCGCCGCGGCGATCTCCGCGCGCGCCGCCTTCAGGATGGCCTGCGCCTGCTCCTCCAGCTGCCGCACCTCCTCGGAGGCGTCCTTCACGCCGCCCAGCTCCGCGCGGATCTTGGCGTCCCGCTCGTCCATGAACTTGCCCAGCGGCGAGAAGTAGAGCTTGTCCAGCGCCACCATCAGCAGCAGGAACTCGATCGTGATCGCCGGGAGCGTCAGGTTGAAGTCGAACAGCTTCGCCTTCTCTATCTGGACAGCCAGCGCTGGGAGCGGCGCGGAGGCCACGGCCGCCGCCGCCGCGGTCGCGACGAGCCCCGGGAGCCGCTTGAGGAGGGACCGCGGCGGCGGCGCGGAGCTGGAGGAGGCCACGGGCTTGAGGAGCGCGCGGCGCGGGGAGCAGGAGGTGGTGGCTGCAGCCATCATAGCCGTCGCCATGGGTGGGGTGAGAGGGAGGAGGGGAGTGGAGTTGTGGCCGTGTGGTGGGGTGAAGGGAGGCGGGCGGCTATCTATCCGAACGGGTTGGCCTGTGGTTGCACAAGCAACGGAGGCCACAGAATGCCGCTCGCGCTTGCTGCCACGAACGCTTGTCGATATTAACCTGTTTTGTGGGCGTCGAACCCAATGGAGGCCCATGTCCAGATATGCTTTTTTATCTTCTCAAAAACAAAAATAAGCCGGTCACTGTAGAAAAAACACTCCAATTTGTGGTTGCCGGACCATGATATGTTGTGCATGTTTTAAACTTTCTTGTAGAAAAACGTTCTAGTAGAGGATCAGGCTGTTTTGACCATAGTATGTAATACTGATTTTTTCCGCTAAAGTCAAAGAACTCAATATTTGAACCCATGGTATTTTCGGAAACAATAATATTCTGAGAATACTTTTAAAAAAACTTTCCTGCCAAATCCACCATTTTCTGTGAAACAGAGTACAAACGCAAATGCTCACATACACTCACCAGTCACCTATATGAACGCACACACGCACACACCTACCCCTATGAGCACTTCCAAGAAACTGGGCAGCAGGTCGGGTCTTGCGATCGACGAAGTCACCACGGGCCCTCGCTATCGACGAGAATATCTCCTCCCACTGAAATAATATTACAACTTAACGAGAAACATCAGTGTAAGTTTAAACTATGTTGGGTTGTGGGTACAACCACCTCTTAACCAGTCAAATCCATCCTTAGTCACAAAAGTTATGCTTGTGCATTATTTTCAATATAAGTATAGAAATTCTATTCATGATGGTGGAAAAGAGCAATCTATGACAATTTTGACTGTCTCTGCCGACAAGTGGTTCAGAGGGGCATGAAAACTGCCTTGAACAATTGTATATTTGCTGTGTTTCTATTTTTGTCGATCTTGTATTAGTGGCTTTTCGAGTTGGTGGTTGCTTAAAAGTTGTTTTGCTTTAGTTCAATTAAGAAATATGCACCGATGAACAAGAGAAATTGTATTAGTTTTAAGAGGTCAGGCCTCCAAGAGGAGGCAAAAGAAAGCAACCAATGAGGGTTTTGGTTGAAGAAAATCCACTATCAAAGGCACAAGAAAAGGTCATTCATCCAAGACCTCCCAAGAGGATTGGTGCAAAGGCAAAGGGCAAGAACATTGATGATGATGATGACGATGATGAGTAGGAGTATGTGCCTGGTGAGCCAACTCCCAAGAAGTCCTAATTCATGGCACCAAACTAAGCTGAGCGAAAAGGGAGACATGTTGGGTGGGGGAGGTCGAGCGTAACCTTTGCGCCTCAGCGCGGGCGGCGGTGATGCCCGTGGGTATCACATTTTTATTGGGGCGCTGTCTAGACCCTCTCCCTACCCTCCGACACTATAGGTCAAAACCTTTGTCGCTTTGCGTCATGTCCCTCTTGAGGCGTCTTGAGTGAGTGTTGAGGTCCCTCTGGCGTGATGGCGTGTCTCCTTTGCTTCTTCTCGGCGGCTCGTGTCAGGCGTTTTGTAGTACACGCTTGTAAGTTTTTTAGCGTTCTCCTCTAGTCGTGTCATGTATGTTTGTTTGATCGGTTTTCTAAGGATCTCCTCAGTAAAATGCATCTTTTTTTGGTTTTATCAACATAAAGTGGGGGCAAAAGTGTGTTTCAGGGATGTACTTACTTGTTTGCCTCTATTCGCCTAACGCTGCGGTCGAAAACCGGAAAATACATCCGCCGCCATTCTGCTTTGCCATAGGGCTACGGCCTCGCTCGCTGCAGGCCAACCCAGCTCGGCTCGTCGACCGATTCCGTGATTCGTCCCGCATTTCGATCGCTCAAGGCGTCGAGCTGCCTAAATGTGATCATACGCTATATTTGATTAATTTTGATCTTGTTTAATTCTCTAGCCCTAATTTCTCTATTACTATTTTTTTTGAATTAAGTGTTGTTACAAAGCATTTATCCGGTAGTGCAAAAACGAAAAGGACAGAAGATGAAAATAAATCAATAGAATCCTAAAGAGGAAATGAAGATGAGATCCATATAGAAGACAATGTTGACATCAAACACGGATGATAACAGTCCGAGTGATCATGAGCACGTGTTTAATTCATCTCCTACAAAATATGCTAGTGTTGATGAAGAAAACATTTTGTGTGGATATTTATGACCCTGTACGAAATGTGTCCACCATCATAGTGAAATTACGCCTTCATGTGTTCACTAGCTAAATGCCCGTGCGTTGCAACGGGAGTAAAAAATATTTAAAAACATTAATAAAAGGGTTATTATATTTTAAAGAGTAAATTTAATGTAACTTAATTTATATTATGTACGAAATATGCCCGTATGTTGCAACGGGAGATAATTTATTTTGGTATGGAGCCACGCAAAATAAGTTCTTGTTGATATACACACCACGGCTGGCTCTAGTGAGTGCCCGTGCGTTATAGCGGGTCCAAATTTAGAAGGTGACGCGGTGGTGTAAAGGTTGTCTATGTGCTCCTATATCATCGATCTATTCCTCACCTATTCGATTGTTAAAAAAGAATAGCTAACAAGAAATCATGTTGTGTGTTTTGTCATATGGTCATGGTGTTTGTAGATACCAATTACAAGTCGTTCACACATGTTCCACATCACCCGCAAAATAAACCACAGCTTGCCAAGTTTCATCGCGACTTTTGAAGGTTAGTTCTTATAAATCCTTGCTCGCTTTAAAGAATATTGAGTTGTAGCTTACAATGACTTGAGTAAAAATTGACAAAAAATACCAACTAATCACCAAAGGTTTAGCAAGTAATATCAGACATGGTGACATGGCTCAGAAGCATCTGAATCACCTCTGAAGAGATGCTTTGCGCATTTTCATTCGTCTCCTTAAGGGCGCTTGACGTTTGCGCTAGGGTCACCGCCACTTTGGAAGGTGAAAATGACAAGAATATATATAAATGAAGAAATCTTGTTATTATCTTATAAAGAAAAATATCAAATGGGCACATGCAATGTACAAACCTCTGCAAGCTTCAACTTAGCTTCCATCTGCGCAAGGTATTCTATTTCTCGCGCAGCCTCTTCTTTTGCTTGCCTAAGCCTTGCCGATTTATCTGCGAAAGACATCATATTTCAGTTGATAGGCATTCTTTAATTGCAGCTCCATAGTTGACTAAGATTCATATAGTTACAACATCAAATATATTATCATGCTACCAGTATAGTCAGAGAAGAAGTAACTTCAATACACAACCATTTGCTACTTTAGTAACTTTCATGCAACCAACGAATTAGATTTTTGTTCCAAGATCCAGGAAAGCTGCACTATATGAGAAAGCTACTTTCGATATATGAACTTCTCTATGAACATTTCTGCAATTTATATGCCTCTAAATACATTGTAAAAAATACTACATTAAAAGCATGTCCGTCTAGGAAGCGGGTCAAGACAAATATAACCTTAGCCTAAGTAATTTCACTGAAAGCTGCACTATATGAGAAAGCTACTTTCGATACATGAACTTATCTATGAACATTTCTGCAGTTTATATGCCTCTAAATACATTGTAAAAAATACTACATTAGAAGCATGTCCGTCTAGGAAGCGGGTCAAGACAAATATAACCTTAGCCTAAGTAATTCCACTGGGTATGACACTGTAACAAAGATCAAAGAGCTTAATCAGCAAACAAAATGCTTAATCTATCCTGGAAAATTGAGTATCACACTGCAGGACTAAAACATAGCAGCAGCAGCCGCGGATATAGTCTGATTTTGGAGAGAGAATTGCCCAGCCCGTTCGTGTATACATCTTCTGAAGCTTGTGTTTGTTAGGTGTTGTCATTGTTCTCAAACAGTACAGTGTCATTTTACATACCTGAAATATTAATTCTATAATCATGTTGTTTCCACAAATGACACATGAAACCTGAAATTCCACAAAATATTCATTCACAGACAACAGCACTAACACTGATTCAAAATTCATTGTAGAGGCTTCTTCATTCACAAACCTGTTATTAGCGCAACAAAAGGAGACTTCTACCTTCACAAACCTGTTATAAGCACAGCAAAAGGAGACTTCTACCTTCACAAACCTGTTATTAGCGCAACAAAAGGAGCTCATAACACGGCTTGTAGATGAACGGGCAAAACAAATCGCCAGGTAGGTGAACGGGCAACACGCCTTGTACTATGGTACAAAATGTACATTTTTTAGATTATAAAATGTACATTTAGTATAGTTAAAGATCAAAGGATTTTTTTTTTTTGATAGTCACTAACCTAAAGTGAAGCTTGCAAAGAGCTTCCATGAGAACTTCCTTCGAGTGTCTACTGTAAATACTTGACAAACTGGCTATGTAAAAACTGTACTTATGTGAAGTCGGGAGTATGCTCGGGCAAGTTGTAATTGACAACTATTCATCATATCAAATAAATTGTTCGACATAACGTTTCATGTGTTTCACGATCGTTTGCAATTGGCCAACTTGGAATTTTCCTGTCTATAAAAATATTTCTTTTCTCTGATATTTATGCTTAAATAGCACATAGCTCAGTTAAATCAGTAACTTGGAATAATCGAAGTACATAAGAAATATTCAAAATCTACAAGATCTGGTTACACAATACCTGCTCATGAGATACACATGCTTTACATGAATGAGGTGAAAATGCAACCAAAGTAACTCATCAATGACCATGCCTTTTGTTATCCGGAATTAACAGCAATACTACACATATCTATATTTTCAACGACGTACACATCAGTCTGCAGCACACAGTCAGGAGATGGTGTTAGGAACATCCTATCTAAAAAGTCCAAAGCGTGCAGAAGCTTCAGGCATCATATAGATTCATAGGAAGAACTTCCAATGTGATAGGCCTGACCTAAACCAACGTTTGATATTTGGTGATGGGGGCGTTGGACCAGGGGTATACTGCATGTCAAATAATGCAATGTTACTTATCTGTACAACGGCAATGTTGATGATAATATGATGCAACCTGAGTTAAATATGTAGGGTGATTACCTACCAGCAGAGTTTAGAGTCCGATAATCAGCAATCCAACGTTGCAAAAGGTTGACATCTTGTTATTACTGAGCAAAAAACATGGTACTATTGTTGCAAAACTTGCAACATAAGTTCAAAAAAGAGTGACAATTAGTTTATAGTGGTACGCAAGTTAGACTGAATGGATATCCTAAAGTACTCATTGCAACATCTAACCACATGAATGACAGAACCAGGTTTAGTATAACCAAGTTAATCTTAACTGTGCGTACCACATCATTTTTTTTGTTTGTCTGGCACAAGACGGTGCTGGCCACTGCAGCGCCAGCAGTGGTTGAACCAGGCCCAACGCCGCTTCCTCCCGAACTGAATCCCTGTACCCCAGCAAAAAAAACAGTTGTTAAATGGTTCATTCGTAGTTCAGGAGCAGAAAACAATCTTTAAGGCAGATAGAGAAAAGCTCAATTGCTATCTCCCTCACTCGGTCCTTCGTGACGCCTCAAGATCTTCAATCCTCTGTCAAATTTCATACTGCAGCATGGGTGGAGCACAATCCAAAGGTGCAGCATGGGTGGGTCAAACGATTTTTTTAGTCAAACAACTGAATGAACACTGATTAGAAAACATCAAGTACAAAAGAATCTGTAGTCTAAGTACAAATTGATGACTTTTAATCTATAATCTAAATACAAATTGATGCATTTTAATCTGTAATCTAAATACAAATTGGTGCCTTTTAAATAGTAATAGTAGTGAATACAGCAAATCTGCAGTTCTAAGAGATCAATATACTTATCCTCCAACTATATCACGAGATTATCTAAAGACAAAATACACTTCCATAAAATTATATGTACTACCTTAGAATTGTCGGATAGTGCCTCACATTCTGCAATCCACAGCACAGTGATTTTTATAAGAGGTTCTAATTAGGGAGCAATCTGATTTCCTCTTAAATCTTGCACTATTTTAAGGCACCCAAGTCATACTTAATGGCAGCCAAGAATTTTTTTCTGCACAATGTATTACTAATTTCTGAAAGGCTGCGCGTTGTACTGCAAAACATGAAACTATAATATACATAGAAAGTAACTGAAGTGCTGCTATAAATTCATTCATACGATGAAAAGGAATTGGTTCGGCATATACATCATTCTGATGTTGATCGCAATTTGTATCTAAGAAATAAAATCATCATTTTCTGGGCCATAAACCAACAAAACTACAAGAGTAAACATGGAATCGTCGTCCATTACAAGCTCTAGCTTGATAACTGATAAGTGACCATACAAAGAGACATGAATCATGCTTACTGTGTACCTCGAGGTCTTGAACCAGCAGCAACTTAGTGTAGCAGTTTTCCAATGTGGTTGTAGATGGAGGGGCCTGTGCACGGGCAGCTAGTCACAAGATCACCAGGCGAGTAAAGTTGCATGTGTCCCTGGCCCGTACGTCCTCCTCAGCTAGGGCGAGATGAGTGACGTGCTGCGCCGCCAGCGCCCCCAACGCCATGATCCATGGAACCGAGTCTCCCTCGCGCTTCCGCCTCTGCTCGTGCACCGGCGCCGTCTCCCGATTCTGATTTGTTCAAAAGTGAAGAGGAGAGATGTGTGGTGGTGGCTACGAGTCAGAAGGCTATCGGGAGATCTGTACATCCTGATATCAAGACAAATCGAACAAGAACTGGAGAATATCGAGGCGTGCAGGTCTCTTCCGCTGCGGTGTCACGCCGCCGCAGGGCCGTACTCGCGATCTTCAACCGTGGGATTCAGCGTCTGGTCGACGACGACATGATCTGGCGTACAGGTAGGGAACGGGGAAGGAGAGTCTTCAACAGGGTGGGACAGGGGAGAGGAGCGGCTGCGGGGCAAATGGGAGGCGCTGGGAGAAGGTCGTCGTGCGTCTCCGGGGGGTGAGCGGGGAAAGTTTTCGGTCAAAGCGATGATGACGGCGAAATTTCGGGACGGAGGCACGACACGACGAAGCGGACGAGCGAAACGCGAAGTCGGACCTCGGACGAAAGGGGACGAAGAGTTGGACGAAGCGAAACGACGTACGAGGAGGAACGAAATTTTTCTTTTAGATAGGAGAGATATTTTTTCTTTCCCGCAAGGTTTTTCCATGACCCCGTACTATTAAGCAGAAGCTTAATATCTAAGCCCAAAAAACAACTGCAGTAACCCACATAGCAACTACCAACTGGATTTACATATGGCTTCTAAAAATATAGCCCACGCGCCCGTGCGCACACACACACACATGCACACGAGACGACCTTGTTCCGAAGCTTTGCGCCGTCGTCGACAACTTTCCCACCCCATATTTCCAGTATGACCTTTGTAAGTACATCCCTGAAACACACTTTTTGGCGAATAGAGGCAAACAAGTAAGTACATCCCTGAAACACATGTTCCGAAGCTTTGCGCCGTCGTCGACAACTTTGCCTCTATTCTCCCTACATTTTGTGTGGACGATTTTTTCCAGAAAAGATGCATACAAGATAAAAATACTGCTACATGTATGCGATCTAAACTCTACAATCTGCGAACACCCACGAGTGGCCGCGCCATGAAGATTGAAGATGACGCTCTTTTTTTTTTTTTTTTTTTTTGATGCCTCTCTGGGGTACAGTTGTAGTATCTGAACTCATGTACTAACTCACACCACACTCACGCACACCCCTAGTAAACAAGCTAGACCTACAACTACACACACGGAGCACGCGTATTTTGTATTCTGACAGTTGTGGCACGAATACGCGTGGGAGGCGTAGAGTCGCGTGTACTGTTCCGAACAGTACCGCGGAGTGAGACGTCCAGGAAATCCGCTCCCCCTGGAGTCGAACTCCGGACGGGCAGCCCGCACGCATGCAGGGCTTACCACCGCGCCACAGGCGCGTCTCGAAGATGACGCTCTTGCGAAAAGGACAGAAAAGCCAAAATACGACGCGCGCGCACAATCCGTATTTGTGCCCCGCCCCGTCGCGCCGTCTCCACCGTGCACTCCCCGCTCCCCGAATCCAACGCTCCACAAGGACGCCACCTCACCAATCCGCGCCCCGCAGCCTCCCACCAATCCACATCCACCGCACGCCTCTATTTAATCCCCTCTCCTCCTCCCCCAGAACGCACCAAGAAAAGTCTCTGCCCCGCAACCACTCCCCCTCATTCCCCTTCCTCCCAGCTCGACACCACCCCAACCCCCATCCCGAGCCATGGCGCCCAAGGCCGAGAAGAAGCCGGCGGAGAAGAAGCCCGAGGCCGAGAAGGCGGAGAAGACCCCGCGGGCAAGAAGCCCAAGGCCGAGAAGCGGCTGCCGGCGTCCAAGACCGCCAAGGAGGGCGGCGACAAGAAGGCGAGGAAGAAGAACAAGAAGTCCGTCGAGACCTACAAGATCTACATCTTCAAGGTGCTCAAGCAGGTGCACCCGACATCGGCATCTCCTCCAAGGCCATGTCCATCATGAACTCCTTCATCAACGACATCTTCGAGAAGCTGGCCGGGGAGGCCGCCAAGCTCGCCCGCTACAACAAGAAGCCCACCATCACCTCCAGGGAGATCCAGACTTCCGTCCGCCTCGTCCTCCCGGGGAGCTTGCCAAGCACGCCGTCTCCGAGGGCACCAAGGCCGTCACCAAGTTCACCAGCAACTAACTTACTAGGTGGTTCATGTACTAGTTTGTTAGTGTTTCCTTCGTCGTCGTGTTGTTCTCTCCTGTTAGCAGCTTGTGTTGCCGTCGGCTGTTTCCATCCGTGTGTATTGTATCGATCCTTAGGTAGGTAGCTCGCCTGCTTTGTAAATCGTGCAAGGTTGTATTGGACGGCTTTGATTCCAAGTAATGGATGTGGAGTTGTATTTCCTTTCAATCCCTGCCTTCAACTGTTGCTTCATTTTGCTTTGGTGATTTGCGGATCTAGGGTTTCAGGGAGAGCTGCTGGCGATGGCGATGCTTGGAGGTAGGGTTGTTGGTTTGGCCTCTCGGCTTGCGGGGGCAAAGAGTTTCAGCACCGAGATATTTGTGAGCAGTAAGTACATCTATGTGTAGTTCCTTCCAAGCCTCTGCAATCCTCCTAGATATTATTTGAAAGCTTTTGATCCTGGTGGCGGTTTGTGTGGATGAATTGAGCACTGGTTGCTGCTGTGCCTTCCTTTTCCCCCTTGTGAATATTAGCTTTAGCATGCTGGGGAATATTGAGTCTGCTACTGATGTGTCAGGAGCTTTAGAATAGGATTCCCCTTTGGTTTGTAGCAAAGCCAACGACAAGGATACTAGTCTTTAGCCATCTTTTGTGAACCTGGTTATGGGCGACATAGGTAGTTCCCTTGGTGCTAGTCTTCTCCTAGTATTAAGCTAATGAAGTTTCACATATACTGATTGATGACCTGTTATAAATTCGGTCTATGCAGCACAATTTGCTCCTACAAGTTGCTTGTGGTAAAAGTAGACTCGTAGTTTTACTATCCGAAAGGTAATAGTTGCCATGTAATACTTTGTTGAACTTGGGGTGCTTTATCATCTTGAATGAATTATTTGTGATGAACAAATTGTTTTCATCTCTACCTTGAGGGATTCCCACCCGAATAGTTGCCATGGTCTTGAAGTACACTTACACATAAATATTGTGGCATTGTTGCAGCTGTTTACAGTTTGCCTCTTGATTGTAATTTATAACAATTACCGTATACGTTCACATGGAGTTCCGCACCAGGATTTCATCTTGCTGTCTCCTAATTATGCAGAGCACACACAACAAATAACATGTATTAATCCCTTTTCTTACTTCCTGTAGGGTTCTCATTTTACACAACTGAGGAAGAACTTAAAAACATCTTCTCGCCATTTGGTGCCATTGAGGAAGGTACCTATGCTATTTTTAGAACTTGTCTGATGCTGTTTACCATGGGAAAAATTGGAAATCTTCATTATTGTTTCCTACTGCTACTTGAAGTTCCTCTTTTGGTTCCAGGGAAATATTTAACTCTTATGTTGATTTCTGTTTCTTATCAAATATTAGCTCGGTTAGTGAGAGACAATCAAACTGGAAGGCCAAAGGGCTTTGGTTTTGTGAAATATTCATCACAAGAGGAGGCACAAAAGGCTGTCAAGGCAATGGATGGAAGGGTATGCGCTCTGCTCACTATCTTTCCTATAACCTTCATGCATATTTGCTGATGTTAACAGAGAATTTTACATGCTGAGAAGTTTAGCTATCATTTATGTGAGAGGTGAAGTTTCATGATAGAGAAGGAAGTGCAGCCAGTGGCGGAGCTAGACAAATTGTAGAGCCCGGGCAAGGAACGAAGGCAACGAGCTAGCTTGCCATTGATGTCCTCACGTAATCTGTATGCTGTGCCCAAATCCTGGTGTAGCTTCCACGGCTGAGCCCGGGCAGCTGCCCGGGGTCGCCGGGAGCTAGCTCCGCCACTGAGTGCAGCAATAATATATTTCTGCTGACACTCGTTTGTTCTGAACTGAAACTAGCTCAAGAAGTCAGAAGACACCTTGAAACTGATGGCTCACATACACACATATGTGACACTCTTTGAGTCAAAAACCTGTCCATGATCTACTTGTTGTCAACATAATTAAAGATAAATAAAGAAGCGTGCTAGAGGAGTTTCTTTACATAAAACATTTTCTGGTTTATATATATGAATTTGTTGGTATTTCTGTATTGTCTAGTGAGAACATCTTTTCTGGTAGATTGGGTTGAACTAACCCGTTTTGCGATTAATTTTGATTCACCTTTTTATTGATAGTTTCGCATATTAGGTGGTGCAATTTCGCTCAACTGTTCTGTTACCATTTCTTACCGCCCTCCATTCATTAATCATTAGGCCCTTAACTAAGAACTGCATTAGAAATGGCAATTTACCTGGAGAAATGTGAGACGAGGGTGTTAAGAATGCATGAGAAGATCACTTAATGATACCAAAAGCATCCCATAAAATGGTTGAAATCTTCAAGTGTCATCTATAATACAAAATGCTATCTGTTCCACTACATTGCAGCGGGTGCAGAGATCATGCTTCACCAAGGAAAAACTAGATTATCTTTCTCTTATTCCTCTCCTTTTCAAGCCAGCAAAAAAGTCTAGTTGGCAGGATAAAGGGAGCATGACATTAGATAACTGTACATGAGTACATACCTAAGTGACTAGAAGTAGTGTACAACTAGTTAATACCCTTAGCATTCATAAGAAAAAAATCTATGTTTTTAGCAGAAGTTGGCATGCCTGCAGATTTTTATTGTACACTAGTTGTAGCAAATACACTCTATATGTAACCACAACATGAGTTTATAGGCTAGCTACGCGAATAGAACATAAGTCATAGTGAAAGGTGAAGTGGTGTTATAGACTAGTTTCTACTGTTTCCTGCTAAAACTCTATGTAACAATTTTTTGATTTTTTGTGCAACTCTAGGTCAGAACCTTCTGGTAGTTTGCCTAGAACCCATTGTGGAAGACTGGGAGCCATCTGGAGGATGCAGAGCACTTATGTGCTTAACTTTTATTTATTTATCTTTTGCATGCAGTTGCAACGAACATAATTTATTAAGAAGTAAGCTTCAAAATAGTCAAGATTTTCTTTGGTCAAATTACCAGGCTTCTGAATTCCTCCATTTTTCCGATCCTTGTCTTGTAATTTGCTAGCCTTGTGGAATTGTCTCACTTTTCCATTATAAGTGGCGCTTCTTTTTTACTCTAGGATAATCTCATTCTGGGCATTGTTAGATTTTAAGTCATCACCTAAAATTACTGCCATGTGCCAAATTCAACGTCCAAGCTAGATGCTACTCCTTAAAAGGGGGAGTAACTTACATTATTACCTGATCTGGTGTTTGTAGTGTATACATATCGTTTCCTTAATCAATTCCCCCTTTTTGTCAGATTATACGTGGGAGACTAATTTTTGCGGAGATGGCAAAGGAGCACAATACTGGATAGGCCAGATTATGTCTGCACAATTGCCGAAGTACACGGTTTTTCTTGGGCTTAAGACTGAACAATGACCGTATTCTTATCCTGTTACGCAAGTTTTGCAATCTCAAAATTTAGATTATGTGTTCTGCTAGAGTGTTTATGACCAAATTCATTGTTACCTAGGGAAAATGTGTAGCTGAATTTGACGGTTTGTACTTGAATTAAGCCAAAGGGAGTTCTGTGAACCACTCCCTCCGTTCAAAAATAGATGTCTTAGCTATCTCAAAATTTAGATGTATGTACATATTAAAACATGTCTAGATACATCCAAATTTTAAGATAGTTAAGACATCTATTTCCGAACGGAGGGAGTAGTTACGATTCAAAACCATTTTGAAAATTACCAACGCCTGCACCTGTCTTGGGTCCATTTCTTGACTCCTGACTGCTCAGCTTATAATTTGGGTGAGCATATACCTTGAACTGTTGATATTTGTTAGAAAATTGCAGTATTGCTGTAAGTATGGTGTCCTGCTGAAGTTTGGGACCATACATAGAACGGGAAGGGATTCATGACACCGGCTGGAGCCCATGCAAGTGTGGCTGCATCAAATTCGTCTCCATTCTGATGGCTGAACTTCCAGTTTTTGGTTGAGATAGTTAGTTGTCCGGGCAACTGAAAACTGTCTGCAAAATACCAACTGTTATGGGTTCACCTGTTCTTTCAAGAACATTCTCACAAGTTGAAGCCAGCTATTCCTCAGAGTTTGTTCCAAAAATGTCAGGTCCTGGAACCATGCTGCTGTTTCTTTAGAGTCCCTACTAGGTTAATTATAGTGGGATAATGATCAGAGCCCACCTTGAGCAGAGTGTACTAATCCTAGTGGGAGCAACTACAGCTCCAGGATCTATCAGGAACTCCTTTAGGGGCATCTACAGCCGCACCCCCGAGCGGATTGGGCCGAATTTACATCCGGCGTACCCAGGCCGCTGGGGGCGATTGGGGGCGCCGACGGAGAGAAAAAGTGGGTGAAAACACGCAGGGTCGCCCTGTCAGTGAGTAGTCGAGAAGGCGCGCGAAAAATATCGGTCATCCTCATCTCCTCGTCTCCCGCGCCGTGTTAATGGCCTGCCGCCGATCAGCCTTTCTCAGGCGATGGCTGACGCGTTCAATCGTGGGCCACACGGCGGAGTTATGGCATGCCCCGCCCCGCCCGCGCCATCTGCCTGCTCCCGCCGCTATAAATCCCCCACCTCGTCGTGGCCAGAGCACACACACACACACTCGCTCTCTCTACGCCGTTTCCAGAGCACACACACTCACTCACTCTCTCCTCGCCGTTGTGGAACAATGGCGGAGCGCTTCCCCGACGATGGTGCAGCGGCCAATGGCTTCGGCCGCCGTTGGCTGCAGGACTGGGAGGCCCGCCTCCTGTACGAGTGGCGAGTAGCCAGAATTACTCAAAATCGGAGACGTCCAAAGATCACAATGAATTAGCTCAAAAGGGCGAGTAGTCCTAGTGGTGGAAGAAGAAAAAGGCAAACGTACATGGCGTCCAATCTGACAAGCATGACAAAGAGTACTATTGTTTTTATTACAAGGTAAAGAAATATGCTGCGAAAGACGACGATAAGCGTCATGGCCGGGGTGACCCAAACAACGGTGCCAGATATCATGAGTGGTGGTGGTGGTGGTGAGAGCACGAGGTGCCGGTGGCTGGAACGAATAAAGCTCCCCCGTACTATTGCACCGAAGAAGCTCACGCCGGGTAATGAGGTCCTTCACAGAAAAACCAAAAGGGTCAAAATTGACAGAACAGTTATTATCTTTAGTAAACTGATGGACAGAGACTAGATTTTTAATGATGCGAGGGGTAACGAGAACATTGTGAAGATGAAGTGGACGATCAGAAAAAGAAGATGGAAGGGAGGCATGCCCGGTTGCAGAAACGGGAACGGAGGAGCCGTCTCCAACCGTGACATGACGATAAAAAGGATGTGAAGATAAAGAGGAGAGGATACCGGTGTTGTTGGAGAGGTGGGCGGTGGCGCCGCTGTCCGTGACCCACTCCGGGGTGGGTGGCTGCAGCGTCATGTTGGTGAAGTGCTGCGCGAGGGCGGAGGGGTCCCAAGTCTGCGCCGAAGCAGAGGGCGCGGTGTAGGAGGCGACGCCGAACGGGCGCCGTGGAAGGCCTGGCTATGGGGAACACCGCCATGGGCGTTGTAGAAGGAGGCCGGCGCCGCAGGTGGTTGGCCGGCCATGTAGGCGTGGGCGCGAGGGCCCGGGCGAGGGGCAGCGCCGAGGATGCTGCCGCCGGCATCGTGCGGCTGCATGGGCCACATCTGAATCGCCCGTGTCCAAGGGTTGAAGGGGGTCGGCATGGGAGGCGCTCCACCGGTGTTCCTGTTGCCGTAGCCGCCGTAGGGTTTCTTGCCCTTGTTCTTGCCGTAGTCGGTGCCGTGACTAGGGTTGGACGGAGCCTTCCAGGGCTGGGGGCGGAGGGGCCGCCAGCGTGCCCGCCGGCGGGGGCGGCAGGAACCACGGGACCGGGCTTGGCGGCGACGAAGGCCGCGGCGGCGGTGGATGATACGTCTCCAACGTATCCATAATTTCTGCTGTTCCATGCTTATATTATACCATTTGCTACATGTTTTATATATACTTCGTATCACTTTTATACATTTTCTGGGACTAACCTATTAACAAGATGCCACAGTGCCAGTTCCCTGTTTTCTGCTGTTTTTGGTTTCAGAAAGTTACTTCTGGAAATATTCTCGGAATTGCACGAAACAAAAGGCCAGGTCCCTATTTTTCCAGCACCATCACGGAGTCCGAAGGAGAGACGAAGGAGGGCGCCGAGGTGGCCAAACCACACCCAGGCGCGGGTGGGCCCCCTGCCGCGCCACCTGGTGGTTTGGGCCCCTCGGGGGTCCGCCGACATCGCCCCTTCGCCTATTTATTCCCCGAGACGCGAAAACCCTAAAACACCGAGCCATTCATCCAGAACATATTCGCTGCCGCCGCCGTCGTCAACCCTAACTCGGGGGGTTTCTGAAGCTCTTCCCGGCACCCTGCCGGAGAGGGGAATCATCACCGGAGGGCTCTACATCGCCATGCCCGCCTCCGGAGTTATGTGTGAGTAGTTCATCCTTGGACTATGGGTCCATAGCAGTAGCTAGATGGTTGTCTTCTCCACTTGTGCCATCATGTTTAGATCTTGTGAGCTGCCTATCATGATCAAGATCATCTATTTGTAATGCTACATGTTGTGTTTGCTGGGATCTGACTTATATTGATACCTATGTGGAGCTGAATATTATATTATCATGTCTATGTCATTTGTGATCTTGCATGCTCTCCGTTACTTGTTGAAGCCTTGGCCACGTGAATACTTGTAACTCCAAGAGGGGGTATTTATGCATGATAGTTGGGTTCAACCTCTATTTAACCTGGGATAGTGACAGCAAGTTCTAAGGTTGTAGATGTGTTGTTGCCACTAGGGGTAAAACAGCAATGCTTTATTCAAGGATGAATGTATTGTTTACATTACGCACATTACTTAATGCAATTGTCTGTTGCTTGCAACTTAATACTGGAAGGGGTACGGATGTTAACCGGAAAGTGGACTATTTAGGCATAGATGCATGATGGATAGCGGTCTATGTACTTTGTCGTAATGCCCAAATGAATCTCATAGTAGACACCACAACTCACACATGCATGTTATATGCACTTATCAATTGTCAATTGCCTAGCTGTAATTTGTTTACCCAGCATGTTAGTTATCTTATTGGAGAGACACCACTAGTGAACTGTGGACCCCGGTCCATTCTTTTACATCTGAAATACAATCTACTGCAATCATTGTTCTCTACTGTTTTCTGCAAACAAACATCATTTTCCATTCGATACGTTTAACCATTTGTTTTCAGCAAGCCGGTGAGATTGACAACCTCACTGTTAAGTTGGGGCAAAGTGATTTGATTGTGTTGTGCAGGTTCCACGTTGGCACCGGAATCCCTGGTGTTGCGCCGCACTACACTCCTTCACCAACACCTTCGAAGCAAACCTCGTTTTCCTACTGGTTCGATTAAACCTTGGTTTCATACTGAGGGAAAACTTACTGCTGCACTCATCATACCTTCCTCTTGGGGTTCCCAACTGACGTGTGACGTACAAGCATTGTTTCTGGCACTATTGCTGGGGAGATATTCCCTCGTCAACCTAGAGCCACCAGTGGATGAGGCAGCGGCGTGTCGGGTCACCTTCAGCTCGTGGAGCAGCAGCATGCTCCGAAACTCGAGGAAGGACGGGTACGGCTTGAGGAGAGGAGCGAGGTTGGCAATGCTGTCGTAGTCCTCGTGGAGACCCTTGATGACGTTGGTGACGAGGTCCGAGTCAGAGACCAGTGCGCCAACCTCCGCGAGAGCGTCCGCCGCCGTCTTCTGGAGAAGGAGGTAGTCGGTGATGGAGCGATCCTCCTGTCGGATGGTGCGGAACGCCTCGGCGAGATAGATTTCGCGGGACTTCTTGTTGTCGTTGAAGAGCGCGGTGACGGCAGTCCAAACCGTGAAGGCGGTGGCGTCAGTGGCCATGACAAGGTCCACGATGTCCATCGCCATGGAACCGTACAGCCAGCGGAGCACGGTGGCGTCGAGGCGGAGCCAGGTTGGGTCGGTCGGCGGGGTGGCGGTGGTGAGGTGATCCTCGAGCGCGTAGGTGGTAACGGCGATGGTGAAGAAGGTGTGCCACTTGGGGAAGGAGGGGACCTTGAGATCGAGGACGATCGGAACCAGCGAGCGGATGTTCTGGATGGCGGTGGCTTGCGCCCAGAGAGGGGCGTTGGGGTGGGGCTCGGGTGGTGGCGCCATGGAGGAGGAGGGGGAGGAAGGAGGAGAAGGCTGGCGGCGGCGGCGGCCGGCTATGGTGCGGCTAGGGTGTAGAGGGAGGAGGCGGAAGCGAGTTAGGGTTTAGGATGTTTTAGGCTGATACCATGTGAGAGAATTGACCACACTTGGGCATTTCCATTGCATTGATATATATATATATATAGACAAATTACAATCCTAACCAAAAAAGGGAGATCACACAAATAAGGACCCTCCACGATTTAGGAAATTAGGGGGATATGTCACGCTACGTGACATATCTGTCTAACAATTGCATCTCCTTAGAGAACAAGGTTCCTAAATAGCTGATACGTTTATAATGAGTAAAACCGGACCATGTAACCATACAAAACTCGGGAGAACCTGCCTGTGGCAGGATGGTGGTTGTACCCCCAACCCAGCAGAGTTCAAACCCCAGGTTTGATGCTGGTGTTTCTCATTTAAGGCGAAATATTCTTTAGTGAGAGACGACCTTCCCGTCGACAGTGAGGCGCCTGCGGTGACTTCGTCAATCTCAAGAGTCGACCCACCGACTCAGTCTCTCGGAGGTGCTCATAGGGGAAGCGTGTGCGTGCGTGTGTTCATAGGGGTGAGTGTGTGCGCGTGTATATGAGCGCTTGCGTTGTACTGTGTTCGCAAAAAAAAAAAACCATACAAAACTCGGTTAGTTAAAAAATTGGGCAAAATTCACAGACGTATCGCTACACTTCATAGCTACTCCCTCCGTTCCAAATTAATTGACTTGCTACATTTGGAACGGAGGGAGTAGATTGGATCTAGAGCACCAGTCAGACAAACCAAACCAGCACAGATAACTATCAGAGCAGACAACAACCGCAGCCACCTGACTAGAGAGAAAAACCCATGATCAAAAGGAAGCGGGTCTGGAACTCTCCAACCTTGAGGAGGACGAGCAATGAGAAGGTGGTCGTCAGAAGACGCGCGTCAACCAACATATCGAAAAACAACTAGAATATGGTCTTTTTGGCCTAAGAATTAAGACCCCAAAGGCAGAGACGTGCCTCTACTCCTCTATACAGATTACCACGTGATTTTTCACCAACATATTAGAACGAGTTCGTATACCAGATCGTAAATTATTTCTTGATAAACATCCAGGACTGAATTACCATGCGCTGCCTATCAAACACGAGTGACAGTAACAACGGGACACGCTAACCTCCTGCAGCACGCCCCACCTGTCGTCGACGCTCCCAAGCTGCTGGCGCAGCAGCTCGTCGCCGTCGTCTTCTTCCTCTTCGACCACGCAGCGTTGCCGAAGGCCTCGTAGCAGGAGGCGGCTGTGGCAGCCGAGGAAGTGCCGCCCGGAGAAGCGTCGGATGAAGTCCGGGGCGGTGACGTGGCGGAGCCAGTGCTTGCAGACGAGGGCGTAGCAGATGAGGGAGGTCGGGTAGCTGAGGTGGACCAGGATCTGGTGGAGGAGGTTGTGGTTGCCGAGCACCGCCGCCATCGCGTCGCCGTCCCTTCGTTTTCTCGTCGACGGGAACATGGAGACGGATGGGGTTCTGCGGGAGTTCAACGGAGCGATCGAGACGGTTTATGCGTGAACTCCGTCACCTTAGATGGATCTCTGAAACTTGAGAGTCCTACGATGCGTCGTGGCAGAGGATTCGGATGCTACGAGGTGATAAGCGCATGACATGGCATGGTGCACATATGAGAGAAAGTTTGTCCTAAAAAAGTAAATAAAAAAAAGGAGTTTCTATATCATGATGATACGACAAAGAGAAAGAATGAACAACGTGGCGTCCCTGGCCAAGGGCCCAAATTTTGTTTGGGTTGCTGCTTTCGGATTTTTAATACTCCATCCGTTTTTATTTACTTTGCGTTCTAAGTTTAGTCAAAGTCAAACTTTATTAAGTTTGACCAAATATACGAGAAAAATTATCAACTTCTATAATATAACATCTACAGTTTTCGAATCATCATAAAGTATATTTTCTTATTATATGCATTTGGTATTATGAATACTGATATATTTTTCTATATTCTTGGTCAAACTTGATAAAGTTTGACTTTGAATAATGCCAAAACGCAAACTAAATAAAAACGGAGGGAGTAATAACTCACAACCACTGCTATTTCTATCCACACATACTCAAACCCTATCATAACTTTTGGGTAAATGTTTAGGAGAATGCAACTCTCGTGATTTAGATAGTTTGACATTGTTCTCTATGGATCGGGCTGGACTTGAATGAAACCGTCTGAAAATTATTCATATTTTCAACTTTTTGTGAAATTAATTAAAAATGTTAAAAAATTGAAAATCCTGTAATTGAAACTAAATATTATCCTGGTAAATTGGGACTTTTTAAGCCCATTGTGCCTCGCCGTAACCATTTTTTCATCTTTTTGCAACGTTGAGCCGAAATTTGTTCAAAATTCAACTTTGTAAAAATCTGACAAAAGTCAATGATTCAAACTACATGTACTGAGTAAACTGGCAAATATTTAACTTAATTTACCTACCAATTTGAATTTTCCGTAGTTTTTGTAGCTTTGGTAAAAACTCAATCGGAACCAACCCCTGCTATTTCTATCGACACAAACGCACGTACACCACATACAAATGTTTCAGAGAACCCATCTAGCACACTCTTGTTTTGTCCCTATGCCCGTGCGGTGTGGACCGAGGTCAAACAATCCTTTGATATACACCTCGACCGCAAGGGTGCTACCTCAGCGATGACATGGATATTTGAGTTTTTGGTTCAAGGGGGAGATATTTTGTTCTTGCTGTCATGTGCTGGCATATGTGGGATGCAAAAAAAAATATGGCGGTGTCCCCTTTCAGATTGTCAGCTAAGATCAAGACCTACGTGGGCATGATCATGGAGCATCCATATGTACCTACGTAGAAAAAATCCAATAACTCGAATTATATGTATAGAGTAAAGTAGCAAATTTTAGACTTCATTTACTTAACCAATTTGAACTTTTCATAACTTATGGCTAGAACTTAATCATAATCGAGGCCGACTCTTAGGGGTTGGGGTTGCGTGGGGGGCACCAAACGGGACGGGAGAGAGCGAGAGTGATGCAAGACGAACAAACACGGTCAACTGCATGTCGGACGATAGCAGTTCGTCATCGATGACAAGGTCAGTCGTGAACAAAAAACATTTTTTACATAGCAACTCAGAGAAAGAACTAGAACTACAATGACATTGTTAGGTAGCATGTCTACTTCTCCATCTGTTGTGTGACATACGCTTTATCTTTCAGTGGTTCCTAGGACAATAGCTGAATACCAACTCATTACCGAGACTCATTGGGCCAAGCCTAGAGGTGAGAGGCCGAGAGGAGACCTTAGCTTGCCCAACGGCCTCCGCGATGACACAAATCAAAGTGGTAATGGTAGAAATGACATCAGATGTTTGCTCTAGATAAGTTAAATTATTTGGTATACAATACTTTTTTTTGGATGCACTTCAAATGCCATTTATATTTTGACTATTGTATTACGGGACCGAGGTTCAAAATCTTAGGATCGGAACTTATCAGAACTCAGAATTTTTCAAAAATCTAGAAATTTTACAATAGATCAATCCAAGTTCACCGATAACTACTGTATTTTTTCCAGTTTTTTAAAGTTGAGTTTGCGAATTGTCTTGGCTGGAAGATAACTAAAATGTGAAAAAATCCAAATAGTTCTTTTTAAGTCTGATTTGGTCTGAAAGAAAACACATGTAAAGAACCGCGGCCTCTGCCACATGGCATCTGGTGGGTCCTGGTTGTCACAAACGTTGTCAAATTGGCTATGTTGCGAGATTTGAATATCTTTCAAAAAATCAACACACAAAATTGTGGTGTTGTGATTAAATTTCTGCTATCATTGTTCTGTGAAACTTTAGGGCCTAACTGGTGTTGTAATATTTGGTCTAGTTTAGATTAAAAGATGCGACATGTTACATACGTGAACACGATACAAAATATGTTCCTACCAACCAAATAATTTACTCGTTGCCTAGGGGTACTCCCCTTTAACTCAACCTTGGGCATCTCTACCTATCAAACAAAAACAGTCCTACAAATACTAAGCTCCCTATGGTGGCCTCTCCTTACTCCCACATGTCCTCCAATATAATAGCGACACCTCACCAAGGTGGACCCTGCGTAGGTATTACTTTATCACAACTCTCAAATCATAAATAATGGAGCATCGACACCTCACCATGGTGGACCCCACTTAGGTATTATCACAACTCTCAAATAACAAAATTAAATATTAAAAAAATTATGCTTGATATATATACATGTTTTATAAATACTAAACTCTCTAGCCTATCCTTGGCCCACATGTTCTCCAATGGAGCAGTGACACCTCACCACTATGGACCCCACTTAGCTCTTCCTTTATAGTTCACAACTCTCCTATATTAAAATTAAGTATGACAAAATTTATGTTTGTTGATATATACACATGTTTTACAAATAGAAAGCTCTCTATAATTGATGTCTTCTCTCCTTGCTCCCACATATCCTCCGGTGGAGCAGTAATACCACACCATGGTGGACCCCACTTTGCTCTTATTTTATATTCCACATCCCTCGAATATTAAAATTAAGTATTTTTGGGTATATACACATATTTTGTACATATCTACCAAATTTACGGTGAAATAATGGTATTACCAGCTACTGAAAAGAGAAAATTGTGGTTGTGAAAAAGAAAAAATAGCTTCATTTCCCCTCAAATTTCTCTTTTGTGTAGCCCAAAATATAAAATATTAGAGTACATAGAAAACATACACATGGTTGTATGCTTTATTTCAAAAAATAATTGAAACTTAGACATGTCATTTTGATATTTTTTAAAGGATATATGGTGGCTTCGGAGCTACTAACACTTTTACTGATTTTTGGATAATTTATGTTATATAGGTTTAATTGATTTCTTATAAAATCAGTGACCTTGACTGTAAAATCTCGGTGGCTAATCAAATCTTTGCTAGTATAACTCTCGAGTATGCCATGTTCATTATATCATACATTGTATACAATTGTCAGAACTTTGCTCAATTTTTTTATTGATCGACACAATTTTACTTGTGTGATATTTTATAATTTTGATCGTGCCTGATTATCTAAATAAGTGTATGCAAAGTTTAACATTATTTATCTGGAAGCATATTCTCTTTGTTGGTGTACTACTAACCTTGCTACAACTGCACCCTTCTCTATTCCTCTATGTGTATGTGAGGATCTAAGTGAATTTTTTGTAAGAGAGTGAGGCAATGTTACTATATCTCATTATTGTTACTGTATTATATATATATATATTACTAAAAAGCTATTTGTTCATCTATTTTTCGTCATACTATACTGGACGCGGCAACGCTAATCCTTTTCTTCTAGTATTTGACTAAGGGCATGTACAATGCTAGACGCTAATATGGGCGCTTAGGAGGAAAAAATAAATACCAATGAAAGGATTTATCAGCTAAGCGTTCTATTCTACAACGCTAGACGCTAATCACATGGACAAAACCGTTCCACTGCTGGGCCCTTTTCCCTCTGCGCTCGCCTTATACAGGAGAAAAAAATATGTTAAGCGTCGCTGCTAGTTGTTGCGTCGACACTCCGCTGCAAGCGCTCCAGGCTGGGATTCAGAAACGAAACTGCCGTTTTGGCCGGGATATCGATCCTGGCACCCACGCAAGCGCCTCGCGTTGTACTTGGCCTAACGCAGCGTGCACAGCCACACGATACCAAAAGTGGGAAAGTTGGAGTAACGTGACTACAGTAAAGTTTTTTTTTTTTAAATTAGACTACAGTAAAGTTACGGCAACAGAAAGCGGGGATGGGAGGATACAGTTTTCACTTGCCACTTTCCCGCCCAACACCCTGAGCCAAATTGAACGGAGGGCGGCAAATCTCGCCGCCAAAGCGAAATTTCGTCCAATCTTTTCTGGCGCTAGTAGAGAGCGCGCCAAATGCACGAATCCAATTCTTTCGAGGAGTGCTATGCCTTCAAGTTAGTTAAACAAAGATTCCTAGATTAATCTGCCCTTTGCGGGTACTTCTGCTCCCAGAAAGTTAAAACAGAAACTGGGGCGGGAAATCACGCCGCCAAAAAGAGTGCGCGAAGGAACTAACTTCCCGCCAATGGTTTCACGCCCAATCTCCTGGATGAAATTTAAACGTCATGAAGTGCATATCCACCCCCTATAAGATCCAAGCCTCCAGACCAACGCGAAATCAAGGCAAACGAAACAAAGAACAGCTAAAATAACAAGTCGCAACGAGAGGATGCAGTTTTCAGTTGCCCGCCCAACTCTCTGAACCCAATGGAAACGAGAGCGCCAAATTTAGCCGCCAAAACAAAAATGTCTCCAATATATCAGGCGCTTACCCACTACCAGAGGGCACGCGACATGAACACAACCATTGCGAGATGCTCTTCACGATACCCCGATAAGAGCCAAAGAAAATCTTACTTTTCCCAATTATTTAGAGCCTTTGGCAATTCACGGCGCAAACCACTGAAAATATCCAAAGGAAACCGACAGCAGGGGCAAACGTAACACAGAACACAATTTGAATTACAGATCACAAGGTAGTTCAACGACACCACTAGACAAACAACACTCTAATCTGATAATCTGAAGCACAGCATCAATCCCAGGTACAACATATAAGCAGTGCAACGAGTCTCTAGGCCTTCTTTGGGGACTTGGTAGTCTTCTTCGGTGACTTGGCCTCCTTGGTCGCCTTCTCCGCCGTCTTCTTGGGCAGCAACACGGGGTTGATCTTGGGCAGAACGCCTCCGTGGGCGATGGTGACGCCGGCGAGCAGCTTCCCGAGCTCTTCGTCGTTCCTGACGGCGAGCAGAACGTGCCTCGGGATGATGCGGGACTTCTTGTTGTCCTTGGCGGCGTTCCCAGCGAGCTCCAGCACCTCTGCGGCGAGGTACTCGAGGACGGCAGCGAGGTAGACGGGGGCGCCGCTGCCGACCCGCTGGGCGTACCGGCCCTTCTTGAGGTAGCGCCCAACGCGGCCGACGGGGAACTGGAGGCCTGCCTTGACGGACCTAGCCACTGACTTCTTCCTGGGGCCGCCGGCCTTCCGCCCGGCTGCTCCCTTCTTGGCCTTTGCTCCGGTCGCGGTGCTTGAGGCGTCCATGGCTAGCTGCAGGTGGTCTTCAGAGAAGAGTACAGAGATGGGTGATTCGGGATTGCGAGGTGTGTTTCTGGGACAGGGACGGGGACGAGCTGAGATTTAAAAAGGAGTTGAGGGAAAGGGTGGTGGGCCCGTCGATCCGCGTAAACAGCAATGTGCGGCTGGATCTGCAGGAACTGGACGGCTAAGATCCTCAAACTGTCCTGTGCGTCGGATGGAGGACTCTCAAGTTGGACTCGGAAGATTTTAGCGCAAACTGCAGGATTTGAAAAGGCCAGAAGTGAGAAAAATTGTAGCGATTAGGTTTCATCTCATGTTGGATACTCTTAAACTTGTATTACATATTTCTGCATTTTAATCCATTATTATCACTAGTACACTATTGAGAAACACAAAAATGGGTAACTGGGTTGTACCGAAGAAAAAAATATAGTAGTTTCCTGAGACGGTTATATTTATGATGTAATTTTCACTGGAAGAAAGAATTTAAATTAGTTTGTAGTCGATTAAATCATGTAAGTTCAAGTGGGTGCAAAAATGGATGGTAGGAAAAAACTATGGTTTCGGATCATAAAAACTTCATACAAAAAAATCCTAAGAAATTGAAAACTCAAGGATCACCATGAAAATGCTTTTAACCAAAGATGTCTGAGAAAACAATCGTAGCGAGTTAGAATTCAAACGAGATTCATCTAACATAGTGCAATGAAAGTGTTGAAATTGCCATTAAATCATATGCAAATATAATTCATTTAATAGCCATGCATAACAGAAATACTTTTGTTTCACTATGTTACTAAAAAATAATATCGGTAAGCGTAAAATTGCATGGAAGAAGAAAGTAGAAACAAAAATTCTAATTAAAATTCAACCCTTCTTACTTTTCAGATATGCTTGAGACAGCGAAGTTGCAAGCAAGATGCAGGGAATAAAGAGGCAAACCATCAAAATAAATCAACAAGCCACGAGCACAATGAGTGAAATAAATAGTAAGAGGGATAATTTTTATTCAATAAACTTGGGTTAGCACTTACAGATGTTCATCGATCGCTTTTCTCTCGTCAACTCACTCACCGGACCATTATTCTCTTGACACGAGGAGGAGAAATCAGGCGATGGTATCTGTTGATCGATCAGCATGCTTCTCGCTCTAGGATCTCGCCAAAATATCATTTCGACTGGGGCTCCAATATTGCCCTTGTTGGATTATCATTTGATCGGGGATCCAGTATTGCCTTAGCCGGAGCCCACATTATAGGAAAGGTCAATAGCGGCGTGTACGGGCCAGTGGCAGTAGTGGTCGACAGCGGCGAGCTCATCCTCGAGCTTAACCGCGTCCTCCGCCCCGGCGTGCACAATGCAGACCATGGCGACGTGGGTGGCACGCACGACCAGTGCTACCGGCGGGATATATTTTCTGAGAGAAGCCATAATTTGCAAAATAAAAAACACCAGAAATTTACAAAAGAACCTAAAAGTTAGAATAAGTATAACACATGTCTCCTTGACCGTTTCTATCATGCCACGTCAACACTTACGGCGGGGTCCACCTGTCGGAAACATCGCTCGAAATCAACATAGTTAGTGTTTGTTGCTCTGCTGTTACTGAATAGTGATTGATTTTTGTGAAAAATTCGTATCTTGGTGATTTTTTGAAAGCCCGCCACCAAATGTGTGGTTTTTTGCAATTTTCTCGGTGGTACACGAGCCTGTTCGTTGAACTTGGCCACGCTGCTCCTGCTGTCAGGGTCGGTCTCAGTGATGCGCGGGTCGGGCAGTAACTTGCAGAGAACGCGCCAGCGGCGGGAGAGCACGGACGAACGCACGGCCTCGTGGACGGGAAGGATCGACAGCACCTGCTCGAAGATCGCGTCCGGCAGGGCGCTAGTGCTGCCATCAGCGCCCTCGGCGGCCGCTCCCTTTTGCTTGCTGTCAGTGCCCGTGGTGGCCATTCCGTCGAAGAGGCAGTGGGCGCTGGCGCAGCGGGAGCGGGAGTTGGAGCGGGGGAGGAGATGAAAACGAATCGGGGAAGCAACAGCGAACGTCGAGGAGGCTGAGAGATACGAGAAGATGTCCAAGCTTAGCCTCAGCTCGCTCGATGGGATTTCCGCTCTCCGGACTCCGGCCACAGCACCGCCCATGCAAACAGAGACCCCACCGGGTCGCCGCCGCGCGCGTGCACCCGGAAGTCGGGAGAGCGCGTACATCCCCGACCTTTCACCCTTCGAATCGGAGAGCGTCAGTTGAACGCGGCTTCAATTTCTTCCTTGGCGGTTTGGCGCTCTGCATCGGTCTCCGAGTCCGAGACGAAGTACGACCTCGGCCATCTCTGAGGAGTGGCAATCAACAAATACGCACCCAATTCAACCCCACAGCCCATCAGATCATCCATCAGCCCGTTCCCCGGCATAGCGCACATCTCTCTTCCCAGCGCGCTTGTGTTTCTTGGACCAAGAAGAAGATACCTGATGGCCTCGGTCGAGCGAGCAATGGCGAAGGCTGCCGCAGCGCTTCTTCCTGGTCTGCTCCCGACGCCGCCGAGGTGCACGGTCGCCCCGTGCCTCACCATCCTGCCGTCTTCGTTCGCCTCCAAGCCCAAGCCAGGCCGCGCTGACTCCGTCGACAGGTGGGACGCGCACAAGAAACCAAGAAGCCCGGCATCATCGTGCGGCAGCTCAAATCCACGGCGCGCATCCTCCTCCGAGCGCTGGGACATAAACAAGAAGATCCGCAGCAGCAGCAGCACGTCGTCGTCATCGTCGAGCGATCGATGCAGCAGCACGTTGTGCGAGAAGTGGGACAGCAGCAAGCGGCCGCCCAGCCGCGCATCCTCCACCGATCGCTGGGACACGCAGAAGAAGGCTCACTCCTCACTGGCCGACGCCCAGAGCCGGACGGGCGAGCAGGAAGACAAGATAGCAAGGATGGTTCCGACGGTGCCGCGCATGGATTCCGTGTTCTCTGGATCGAGCTTCTTCGCCTCGCCGGAGCCGAGCATGCTTCCCATGCCAACCTTCTTCCTGTCGAGGGGCCCTGGCATAATGGCCGTGCCCGCACACTAGGTGCTCGTGCCGTGCGCGCATCCAACTTAGTTTGCAGCTAGTGTTAACTACTCTCTGATTGTAATATGACAACGTTTGATTCATCCATAGTAGCATTCATTCTGATTGTAATATGTGACAACGTTTGGTTCATCCATAGTACTACCTCCGTTTCAGTGAATAAGGCGCACGCGCTTTTCAAGACGAACTTTGACCGAAAAATTGAGCAAAAATTTCTTAATTATATTCTACATAATTAGTACCGTTGGATTCATCTTGAAAATCACTTTCTAATGATGCTAATTTTATACCAATAATCTTTATATATTTGGAGTAATTCTTGGTCAAAGAAAAAACACGTAAAACGAGGCGCCTTACTTATTGGAATGGAGGGAGTAGCAGTCATCGAGTTGTACGTGCCTGTCAAGCTTCAGGATGTGTCGTGTGTCTTTCTGAATTCACTTGTATCATTTTTTTTAGTGTGCAATCTCAGTTACTTCTGATTAGCGTCGTTGTCGACATTGTTGAGTTAACCATGTCATCATTCAAACCTGTAAACGTTGCTTTGTTTTTTCAATTTGGTTAATTGGTTTGGGGCTGAGGTTAATTCTATTATTTGGTTTCTTCCAATGTTTAACTCCTGATTGTGATTGCTCACGCCATTTTCGGACCAATTCATACGATTCTTTGTAAAATTGCACATGATCCCTTGTTTAACCTTCATCCAGATTCAGAGCTTTGATCCTTATCGGCAACAGGCTGATTGGAGCCATCTGGTATACTTTCCTGCAGACACCTCTGTTCTTGTCAGGCATTCCGTCGAGCAAATGAGCGCAGTAGAAACTGCAGCTCGCCTACGAATTCGAGCATATGTGCGCAGCGCGGTGGGCAGTTGCACGAGCACCGCTTGGCCAGCTCTAAGGGAACATGCCCAGGAATGACAGTTTCGCCCACCATCACACGAACCGTAGTGGTTGTGGATATGGCGTCTGTTCGATTCAGCACAGCGACGAACACGTCGTGGGCTTAGCTTAGGGGTGAAAAGTGAGTGAGCGAGCGATGTGGATACTCGCATGACCAGACAATTTATGTTCGCTCAAACAATCAATTGCGTCCAAAGATTTTTCAGCCCGTTTTGCAACAGAGTGGGGAGGGGGTAATTGACATGGGAAGTTTAATTCAGGTGCAGTACAGCAGAACGAGCGTGCACCAATTTGTTCAATCCCAAATTGAAAACAGGTGCTGCAAAATGGATCGAAGGAACAACCAAGCCTGAAATAATAGAATATAGGCACCAGATTAAAACCTTTCATGTGAAAGAAATTAGGGAAATGTCAGACTCGAAACTGTGGATGCTGAGTGCAACTCTCTGAAGAAATTCAGAGAAGCACATTGACGAGACCAGAGCAAATTGAGGCAACTTGAGATATATTACCAACATTCTTCCATTAACAAGCACAGAACAAAGTACAGCGACAGATCTAAACGAGCACTACAGCCAACTAAGAAGGAACACTACACAGTCTAGATACTGAACACATCAATCTAAGCCTTGGCCTTCTTCGGGGACTTGGGAGTCTTCTTGGGAGACTTGGGCTCCTTGGGCTCAGCGCTCTTCTTGGGCAGAAGCACCGGGTTGATCTTGGGCAAGACGCCACCATGCGCGATGGTGACGCCGGCGAGCAGCTTCCCGAGCTCCTCGTCGTTCCTGACGGCGAGCAGCACGTGCCTGGGGATGATGCGCCCCTTCTTGTTGTCCTTGGCGGCGTTGCCGGCGAGCTCCAGCACCTCGGCGGCGAGGTACTCGAGGACGGCGGCGAGGTAGACGGGGGCGCCGGAGCCGACGCGCTGGGCGTACCGGCCCTTCTTGAGGAAGCGGCCGATACGGCCGACGGGGAACTGGAGCCCGGCCTTCACGGAGCGGGTCACGGACTTCTTCCTGGGGCCGCCGGCCTTGCGCCCTGCCGCGCCCTTCTTGCCCTTGGCTCCGGCGGTGCTTGAGACGTCCATGGCTTGCTGCTGCTGCTGCTGGAGGCGCGGAAGAGAAGAGGGATTTTGGTGCTGGGAGGTGGGGATGAGGAGGTGTGGTGGAGAAGGCAGGAGAAGGGAAGTATTTAAATGGTGCGGAGGGCGCGTGGTGGGCCCGTCGATCCGTGGGCGAGCGGCGCTGGGCGGTGGGATCGGGAGGGAACTGGACGGGTGGGATGAAGTTCGGGAGGACCGATCCGTGCGAGGTAAGTTTGGTGACTAGAAATTTCGCGCCTCTGTGTTCCCGCCCATTGGACGGAAGAAGATTTGGGGCAGAATTCGCGGCGCGGCAGCGGGTAGGTGGTTGGTGGCAATTGGCAAAGCGTCAGCAGCGGCCACACGGTAGTAGAGATCAATCTCGACATCAATGCTTGCCGAATTTTGCTTGGTACAGATATGTTGGTATTAACAATAAGATAGCTGGTTAATTTATTGCTAAAGATTTTGTTCGCACTGAACTGTGAAGCCATTTTTTCTCATCACGCCCAGCATTTTAACACACGGAGTTGGAAGCCAGTTTATGAGAAAAAGTGTTGTCCTAAACCCTCGTGCTAAATAAAGAACAAGAAAAAAAACACGAGCTAAAATTCTAAAAAAAATAGAAATTACATGTCTACAAAATACTGATTCAAGAAATTGAAATATGCAAGGGAGACTTGAAGCAAAACACAATACCTCTTGTTGCGAATTTTGACGATATGACAACTCGCATTGCCAGGGGCGGACCCAAGAAGAGCCCACTGGGGGCCTTGGCCCCCACTCAAATTTGGAAAATTCAAAGTATTTTGTTCATTTCTTCAAATAAAATATGTAACATTCAAATTTTATATAGGAAATGCCCCCACTCTAAAGTTTGCCCCCACTTACAAAATATTCTGGGTCCGCCGCTGGGCACTGCGGGACAACTCCGTGGGAAAGGGCTGAGATATGTTGGCGAATTTGGTTGACGAGAAAAGCGGGACGACGAGAGGACAATAGATTACAGTATGCTACTGTTGGGTCATGGCGGCGGTGTAGAGAGGAAGGTGGGAGGGTGGGGGTATAGGATTCGGGTTTGGAGCAGGGGATGAGTTATCGCCCGAGATGTGGAGAAGAAATCATTTGGCCAAGACCAAAGTGGGCGGAATTTATAGCCCCGTGTACTAGGGATGGCGGCGGCAAGTAAGTCGGACAACTAGGGTTTGGCGTTTTGAGACTAGAGAGAAAAAAGGCTCTACGTAGATCGAACGGCCAGAGATCCTCTAAATGTTTTCATGTTTTTTTCTTAATGACGCCATTTGAATATTGGTTTATGTTGTAGAATAAGAAACTTAATTTTATTCATCCAACGTGATCTATCCCAAATTAGTATATGATCACAACCACTTTTTTGCGAACAAGGGTGTTTATTCATTTTTTTTTAGATGTCACCAACTTTCACAGGAAAGCTCGTATTGGCATTTGGCATGTATTGCCAATTTTATCACTCGAGCCCTACTAAAAGGACCAAAACTATCAAGTAGAGGGGCGAATAAGTGTTAATGAGATTTTTTATTCAAAACTTACTTACCAAATTGTCCGTGTAGGTTATTTAAAACATCCTAAGAGCATCTCCACTGGCGCGTCCAATAGAGCGTTCGGCAACGGGTCCCGCTACATAAAAACATTGAAATCCCATTAATCATGTTTCTCCCGGCGGGACAAAATACACGGGAGGCGGACATCCCGTGTCCATCCCACTTACATCCTTACTTGTGGCATCTTATTCACCTTGTGGTAGGCAATCTCCAAACCCATGGAACATTTCAAGGCTCTCGAGTGACTACTAGGTGACCGGAAGATGCAAACTCGTGAAAAAACTGGCGCATGAAACCCTAGATCCTAAACCGTGTATAGGTCATTGATCATGACAATCGTAAACTCTGCTCCCTCTTACTGGCACGACTTACCAATGACTAAAGAAATAACATAAGACAAATATGAAATTTAAATACATCGTCTTCTTGTTAATATTTTCTGTAGGGGCACCAACCATCAAGCTTAATCCATGTCTGGGACTAATTTATGTTCATACACTTGTAAAATCATTTGTCACTCAGTTCATCGGTCATTGACACCAAAACTCACAAAGGAGTACATGTTACATGGTTGTTACCTACGACGTGTTATTGTTTGTTGACCCAATACTTGTTTGTTGCATAGAACTAATTATGGAACCAAAACAATGATGGTGCACTCATTTGACAAAACTTCCCTGCTATTTTCTTTGTAGTTTTGTAGCTATGCATGGGCACTATATCAGATATACATAAACCAAATCAATATTTTTGGTTGTCGTCATCGAAACAACATGACATTGTGGGTGTATCTCCAAGATGGCAGTCAGGCCACAAATGTTTTCGCGTCGTGGGGTGTTTACGTCAGTCTTATAGTAGATGTCATCATACACTCGACAAAACGACACTCACATGTTTATAATAGCTCCAGTCATCTCAACATTATGCGACTAGTCCTATGTTAGGAAAGGCATTGATGGAGGCTTGATCGCCGCTTGGGACGTATGATACTTCCTAAGGTTGACTCCAAAATTATTTTCCTCAATGTCGATCTGAGTCATTTGGTACTCCTTGGATGTCATATTAGAGCTCCTGATCTAGTCCCGAAGTTCTAGTCCTCTCCTCTTGCTTTTATTCAAGCGAGAGTGAAACAAGGTACATGCCCATGAAGGTCTACTAATAGGCCTAGGAGCTTGGCAAATGACCAAGGGCACATTTAAGGTGGTAAGTGGGAGGGACAATTGTGGTCATTATTGGTCCACTAGTTCATGGCAAACTAGGCTAGGGTGGTGCATAGCCTGACGTAACCCATCTTTCCTTCCACGACCTTGATGTTCTTTCACCTAGGACTTCATCTTTGATTTTGTCTTTTTGTCATTGACGTGATGACCTTTGATTGGCACCTTGACTTTTATTGACTTGACTTGGCTTTGAACATTTTACTATGTAGATTCCATGTAGGACTAGGCAGGACCCCTGGGTAGGATTAGTTACTCCAACAATAGGGGACCTTTAAGCCATAGTCATATATGTCGTCTTTATGGTAGCCGGTAAACTTGTGAATCTTGACGGTCCTCGCCTATATGGTGGGGCCTTCACGATGGGATCGAAATATTGATGTTGCTTCGTGTGCCTTTAGAGGGTAGATTTCATATTTATTGGTTTATTGAGGGAGAATTCCCCGGTTTTATGAAAATGTCTAGGTTCCAAGTACTGGATGTCATCGAAATGACTCCTCCTCAAAATGGGGTAAAAAATGCAGGGAAATAAACATAGAAAATATTGTAGAAATATAAAAATGCCTACCATGGGACCCACTCGGTCCTGCGTGGCATGGTCAAAGGGGTCAAAGCAAGTGAACCAAGTCCAAGCCTCAATTCAAGGCCAACAAATCAAATAATGGACTAGAAGATGACTCTCCAGTGGGGATTGAAGTAAGATGTCCATGAGCCATTTCTATTAGACTAGGGAAGTAGGTGGTCTTGGCGATCAATTCTTGCCTTGCATGGGACTGAACTAAGATGCTCCATGAGCTATTTTCATTAGATTGTGGAAGATCCTCTTGACGTTGCATGGTCTATAAGGGTTGCATAAGACGTAAGCGTTATCAGGTGCACCCGCTAGGGACGATGACAGGTCTTGGGGCAAGGATATGGTAGAGGTTACAACATGTGATCAAGATTTGTATGGGATCGAGCAAGAGTTGGATGGCATGGAAGTCAATGTTCTCTTTGTTGGTGAGATCCCTTAGACTTGTGGCCATGTCGTCGACTCTCGGGTGCTAAAGGTGGGTGTGACGTCAATTCCTGGTGCTTCTTCCACCCTGACCGCGATGGAGGTCATCTCTTCTAGGACTGTTGGAAACACAACATACAAGGGTTAGCAGCGCGACGCCCATAGCTTTGTACTCGGCGTTGCTAGCTGCATAATGGTCATATTCGTTTGTGTCGACGAGCCCACTCTTCTTCTGTCCTGGAGTTAGGATGGTATTTTATTTTGGCGAGTGAAGCTCTGGCGTTGGTTGGGACTTTCTGAGGGGGAGCCATGTAGTTTCGTCGACTTTTTTTTGCTTCACCGATGGTTGGTATCGCCCATGGACATCACTCTTGTCATCATCCACCCGGGAGGATATTAGGGCTTGTCTCAAAAACCATAGTCACGAAAAAATCTTGATTAGTGGCTAAGGTTATTGTACAGTACAACCGATAAAACAACCTAGTCATATTTTACAGAAGGCGTCGAGGGAGGCTTTGATTGTCGCCTTGGGCGTACGAGACTTCCAAGGTCGAGCCTAAACTTCTTTTCCTCAACACCGACCCTTTTTTTTTCAAAACTTTATGATCCATGAATACAGTCATGCCATCAAATCTTCAAGCTCCGGCCCTCTCCTTACTCTAATTCAAGTGAGAGTCGCACAAGAGTACATTTTTGTAGGGCACACACAAGAGTACATGAGTATTGAGGGCTATCGATAGGCTTGTTGTATTGTAACCAAGGATACAATTGAGGTGATAGGTGGGAGGTACTCGTGTTTATTGTCGGCCCACTAGACCCAACGGATATTGATGAGGGGTTGGTGTACAATCTATGGTGGATTAGCCCATCTACCCCTTCAATATCTCGGGCTTCATTCAATCGCGTCTTCATATTTGATTCGTCTTCTCAACTCTTTTTTTCCTCCGACCTCTTGACCATTGTTTGGTGCTTGAACTTTTGATGGCCTGACTGGACTTTGACAATTTTGCCACGTCGATGCCACATATGATTATGCTTGACCCAGGGTGGGATTGACTATTCCCACGACAATTTCTTTTATAACATGATGATCTAGCAAACAAGCCAAAAACTAAGACATAATCCAGACAAATCCAAGCCGGTCGATCCTTGGTCCTATTCAACAACCTCTTTCAACCTTATTCTGAACTCAACTGCCTGTCATACAGAAATGAGATACTTGACCTGGTACTTGTAATATGATCACAACTTCTAATCAACAGACGAGCGTACACAAAATCCAACAAAACTTTATTCAGTCAGGCCAACATTCTTCATTATCAATCAAAACTGAAAAGGCCGACAAGCAAATTTCACATGGTGCCCTAAAATTCTTCAGCACATTATTACATTTAGAAAACACTAATTTGATTGTTCTTGTTGAAAATAATACATGTACAACCTATTGGTACAACAACACTATTGTTTCAACATCATGCAGTATTCAAAAATGTAGTTGCACCCAAAGAGCACCCGGGCCAATGAAGATAGATCATGAAGAATACGAGTTTTACGTCGTGTATTCAGCATTTATTTCAACATACTTATAACTTAGGTCACAGCCCCACGCCTTTCCACTGCCTCCTCCACTCCCTGTGAACAGTGGACATATAAGGTAAAGGCAATCCATAATTTCATAAAATATAATCATCAACAAAGAATATTCTCGAAAAGATCAAAAGAAGAATAAATAGAGTATCAGAGTATTCAGGTAAAAAAACAACTGGGTGATGCGTGATCTGAGCTTCCCTTCACATATATCAATGTCTGTGATAGCATTTGTTTCAGGGTTTATTCAATTGAAGACACCATGTTAGTCTGCCTAACCCGTTTTATAAATTCAATACTAATCACGACCAATGAATAAGGAAAAGATTAAACAAGTAAATCACTGTAACAGGCCTAAAGATGAACATGAAGCATTCTAGAAGACAGATACAAAACTTCATGATGGTCTCCACAAGAACATACTACAGCTTGCATTGTGCAACAGATAAGTTGAAATCTTACCTACTGATACATCAATGTTCACCGTACCATGGATGTCTCCAGCATCTTTGAGATACTTGCTAGCCGCAGATCTAAAAAAAAATAGTAGGTGGTTTAGGTTACAAGAGGAAGAGTTACCATGCAGCAATATCCAGTCACTGGGACTCAAAACAACTAAATTTAGAATCATATGTAGTCAAGGTTTCTTTAACCTGTCAAAAGGGAGTGGCTGGCCATTTTTCATCAGTGGAATAACTCCAAGGGAAATATCAAGTTGGTCTGCATTGAAGTGAATGCCTGAATAGCCGACAGCGCAAGCAATACGTCCCCAGTTCGGGTCTCGTCCAAATACAGCAGCCTGGCCCAAAAAATGGTATTGTCAGGCATTCTTGGGCAATGAATGCAAAAGAGAAAAATGGCAATGCTCATAGGCCTGGACTGCTATATATGGCAGTTAAACAACATCATACTTTAACCAAGGAGGAAGATGCCACTGAACGAGCAATTTTAGCTGCTTCTGCTTCATTATTTGAACCGGTTACGCTAACCTGAATAGGAAAAAGCACTTTAGAAGATTGTGCTATATTATTTGAAATTACGAGAGTAATCTTGATGTAACACATACAACAGCTGCAAGATAACTGAGAACTCAAATTGTTTTTCGTCAAGAGCCAAGCTATGGAAAGTATTATGCCACTTAGACCACTTAACCTCAATTAAGCAGGTCGCACCCTCACCATCCCATGCTATGGATTTTGCGAGACCTTGCATTACCTACAGAAAGATAGGTCAAACTCTTTCTACTTGACAGGTACAACTGAAATTATATTATGGTCTAGAGAGATAAAAGGATGGGGAAGTGAAACTTACTGCATCTAGGCATGCTTGGAGCTGTTGAGCTTCAGCACTATCATGAGTGAGAATGTCAGATAAACCAGATAATCCACTAGCCATAGCAATAACACAGTCATTGGTACTTGTATCACCATCCACCTTCAGAATTATGACAAAAAACAGTTATGAGCTTTTGGCATCCAAGATTACCCAACTAGCCGACAATGCTCATGTATCCTGAGTTAAAGTTCTAAATTATAAAAAAAAAACTTTATGTCTAACATACAGTATAGTATAAATCTTAAAATGCTTTCAATACTGTTCTACTAAATACAAACCTCATACAGCATTTAGATTATATTCATACAAAAAATGGTGATTGTCACCAACTATGTGTGGAAGTATTTTGATGAAATCCATCAGTTATTTGGAGGTTGTGTAGTTGTTGCAAGCGAGAAGAGTAGTTACTCACAGTAATTTGGTTGAAACTTCTACTCACTGATGTCCGGACCATTTCTCTCCAAACATCACTTCTGACTTGAGCATCAGTTGTCAGAACCTATGATAAACATATTATCATTAAGCTCGCTGAGTGAGGGAAAAGGTGGTTTGCCAACGAAATAGAGAGGGTGCATACACCAAGCATTGTTGCCATATTTGGATGAATCATCCCAGAACCTTTCGCCATTCCTCCTATCTTGATAGGCACTCCTCCAATCTAAGTATTCAACAAGAATTGTCAATAATAAAGACCATGCCACTTCATGATAAAAACGAACGGATCTATAATGCAAGTAAATCAAGAAAGCCAAACCTCGGTCTGGACAGCAATGCTCTTGCTAACAAGGTCTGTAGTTGTAATGGCCACAGCTGAAGAATTTGAACTGTGGTGGAGGGACAGGGGCAATAGTTCAAACATGGTAGCAATTTATCACAACAGTATCACATTTATGGAGTCCCGGGAAAATAAATTGTTGCTCACAATAATACATATTAATCATACCCCTCAGTAGATGAAGATAGCGAGCCTACAAGTCTAGGAAGTGAATTTATAAGTGCTTCCTGCATTGTTAAAACCCAAGAACCATCAGTGTTGCAGTATTCCAGACTAGCTGCTTAGCAACTTATTCATATGGAACATTCAAGTGTATTATTTATTGCAATACCTTTGTACCTTCTTTATTCTTTGACCAATGACACCAGTAGACTGGATCAATATGTCATTCGTGCTCACATTCAAAAGCTGCAACACTAAGAACGATTAAACTAGTGGCACTGATGTCGGGCATGGTGCATAGGCATCCGAGGGGCGGATTCAGTACCTTGGCAACAGCTTCCGCACTATCCACTGCATCCTGATAACCCGCATCACCCTGATGACCAATTATTTACAGATATAGCTCATGTTCAGTCACTACATTCCTACATACAGTTCAGAAATACTGGTGAACATGTATAGAGTTCTCCAGAAAGGTAGAAAGACTTACAGTGGCAGCATTTGCTTGACCAGCGTTAATTAACACAGCACGAGCCTAGGAAACAAAAATTGAGAACAGTGAATAACTCGAATGAATGATTACTCCACTTTGGGTGTCAAAGTTTTCCCATCGAACAAATTTTCGTTTATGTTCTAGTAAAGTGAGATGAGGGGCAGAATTAACTTACTGTTTTCGACAAACCTAGAACATGCTTACAATACAGAACAGGTGCAGCAGCAACAACATTTGTTGTAAACGCTCCTGAAAGAAGGCCAACACGATAATAAGCAAGGATATCGCACGGATTAGCAATCATATATAACAAGGTATTACAAAGCCGATACGACAATTTAACATCAGAGCAACAAATATTCCATGGTTGTTCATCCTTCTAAATTTCTAATGAGCATACACTGATAAATTCCCTTCCAAATTGCCATTAAGAAATCAGCCAAGCTAAAAGTACTACTACACTACAATAACAAGGTTGCTGCTAAATTTTTAACATGCTAAGCTAAAAGGTTGCTGCTACTTGCGCTATGCTAGTGGAGAAAGCCCATGTAACAGCAGTCTTACCCGCGACAGTGGCGTCGACGTCGCAAGCAACGAGCGCCAAGTCGGGCTTCTGTCCCTTGGCCCGCAGGCCGCCGTAGATGCCCGCGGCCTTAAACCCCTTTGCCGCCGTGACGCCGCCTTCTACCTGCACCCACACCAATCAGCCAAGCATATTCAGACAGAAGCCCTCGCGACGAGGCCCGCGCCGGGGCACAGCCAATCAGTCAATGGTTCAGCTAATCACCTGCTTCCACGGGCCGTCGGGGAGGAGGATCGGCGCCGCGGAGAGGTGCCCGTCGGTGGAGGAGGCGGAGCAGACGACCCTGCTCGGCGAGCGAGAGCTCATCCGGAGTGGGCGGTGGGGGAGCGGGGCGCGGCAGTGGAGGAGCAGGAGGGAAGGCGGCGGCATCGCTGCGGTGCGGCGGCTGGTCGCGCGGCGCGGGGCAGGTGGGACTGTGGGAGTGGGAGTGGCAAGCCAAAAGAGACGGGCCCGGTTATTTTGGGGGGCGCGGCGGCCGGCCGGCGGCTGGACCCGGTGGTTGGTGAGGGCGAGGGATTAGTTGGTGGCGCGGCCGCCTGAAATGGGGCCTCGTGGGCCGTGGACTCGTGCTTCGCGTGGACTGATAACTCGGTCAAACGAATGACTCTTTGATTCGTACTGTACTCTTTCTGATCCCTTTTAAGTCATGTGAAAAGAGATCTGGGAAGTACTCCCTCTGTTACAAATTAGATGACTTTCATTTGTACAGTCATCAATTTTAGAACGGAGGGAATACAATTCGGTAGCACTATTAGCGACAATTTTTTTGATCGGAGGGAGTAGTAAGTATTTACTAATACTCATATTTTTTAGTCTATTTTCGAATTATATTAACTAGCAAAGTGCCCTGCGTTGCAACGGGTTTAAAATAAATCAAACATCTTATGTTTGAAATAAACCTTGTTTTCTGTGCTATCATCATTTTAGAAGTATTGTTACTTTCTCTCAGATTTCATATCTTTACATGTCCCATTGTACAAGTACAACAATCCTCGCAAAAAAAAAAGTTCACCACTTATTTTCTAATCGTCTTTGTATACATTAGGGATATTAAAACTAAGACAAAGAGTGAGCCCTCTCAGGCCATTAGCATTTAGAGCCGTCCGTTTTCATGATCTGGCCATTTCTGGTCGTCTGATTCCGCATGGGCCAGAAGTCCCTAGGGGATGCTATACTGGAAAACAAATCCGTCGTACGTGGTTGATTTGAGCCCGTAGAAGGCCCACAAGCGAACTACTACTAGCTGAAACGTTTCAGCCAACAGGCGCAGACGATGGAAATCACTAGAAAAAGGGTTCCCTTTGTAAAGGTAATCTCACCATCGTTCTAATTGTGACAAGTGTCGTTTTTTCCTCACATGTTCCAATTTTGATTATCTGCGTGTATGCCATGTGTCACAGTTAGATTAAAAGTGGAGGAGTATGAGAGAGAAAGGGAGGGCATGCACGTACGTGGACTTGCAGTTTTCCTTTTTGCCTTTTATTTTTCAAATCCGAATATTGAAAATGAAATATCTTGAGAACCGTTTATCCAAATTATGAACCGTTTTCACTTTTGAGCTCCTCGCGTCGAGATCTTCAAAATTAGATCCCATGTTGATAGGTTTCGACGAATTTTTTTTTACAACTGGTTATGTATGGTTGTACAACCTGTGTCTGTGTAGTTGTACAATCTGTGTCTGTACAAACTGTGTCTGCGTAGTTGTACAACTTGTGCATGTATAGTTGTACAACCTGTGTATGTCTAGTTGTATAATCTGTGTCTGTTTAGTTGTACAACATTTGTCTGTACAAACTGTGTCTGTCTGTACAACATACAAACTGTGTTAGCACGAAACGACTAATTTTTGTTGAATGTGTGTACAACGTGCTAGTAATTTTTGCTGGATGTGTACATCGTGCTACTAATTTTTAATTTTTGCTCGATGATTCATCGGAATATACATCCATCTGCTGAGCAAGTACATGATCTGCTGAACATGGACGCCAACGGACGTACGCGCGGCCGGCCGGCCGGCCGAACGTACGCGGGCGTACGCGCGGGAGCTTGGCTCCTTCGTTGCATGCGGCTTTCGTCCCGTGGAACAGATGTACGAGCAGCTCGGGCGGACGTAGCTCGTACGCGGTCCGCACTCTGGTAATTAGCCAATTTTGTTTTCGCCAGTGTCCACCAGTCACCACGTGGCTTGCCCTTGCTCGTAAGGTTCCCTTCTGAAAGGGAAACCTTTTTGTAACGATACCCGCAGACGATCGATCCATCCAGTCCAGCCAACCCCTCCCTCTTCCTCTTCTCGCCTCTCTCCGCTCGCTCGTGCGCTTCTGCCGTCTTAGTCTCCCCTGTCGCTTCAATCAACGTTCGCGAGCACGCTTCTGCCTCGCAGCTCATCGAGGCGCCGTCCATGACTTCTCCAGATCGGCGGCCATGTTCACTACCACTCTAGAACTCGCCCCTAATAAAATCTCCACACAACCCTAGGTCTACTCCGGCGATGGCGCCTCTCTCCCCATGTCTTCGTTGAGCCGTCCTGCTTCTTCCATCCTCTGCCGTTTCCATCCTCCGGCCAGGGGCAACTTCCAACCCGAGCAGGCTGTCGATCTTGGCCTCGGTGCTGGTGGTGTTGGCCACGAGGGTGTCCACGAAGACGGCGGCGAGGCGATAGAGCTGAGAGGTAGGTCCGTAGGTGCTCACGCTGTCGACTTTCATGACGCGGCCAGTCTCATGAGAGCAGCAGGAGGACCTACTTTGTCCACGAAATTCTCTTAATTATCAATCCAGATCATTCTAGGTATTCTCACATAAGATTATTTTGTTATATTCGATTTTTGTATAAAATGCATGTCCTCGCTTGTGTTACGGGATCTACAATTTTCTTAACTGATCAGAGCATTTGTATTTTTCTAAACCTCAATATGTAATTACAGACTTTTGCATTTTTTTCCAGTATCAAACAACCTATAGCTGCTCATGTTGTTGCTGCAATTTGTGCTTACACTATGGTGGATATCCCTGTTTCTGAAGATGGTGAATACTTGAAGGGAATTGCATGAAAAATATGGAGTATATCACGTTTCTATCCCATGATTTTTGGTTAAAGTCAGAATATTCAAGTATGGTTGCAGCTCAATGTATTTGTTCTTAGTTACCTTTGGCTCGGTATGTTGATGGCATTAGTATCGACTGAACTGACTTTTATCGTCGGTTGATTTGATTTGGTAGGGCCTCGCGAGTAGCGACGATTGCAACCTGGTGTTGTTCTTGAAGTGGATGTTGCTTTCGTAAGGCCTGATTGACAAATGATCAGCCAAACAGTATATTCTTTTATCTGTATATTCTTTAACTGTCTATTCTTCTAACTGGACTGTTGTTCAAAAAATATGTCGCCTTGTCAGTTAACTGATTTAAAATTTGTTCGTGTCTCAGTTCCTATCATATGCTCATTATGGTAAATATTGGTCACAACAAAGGTGCATTCAGTTGTTTGTGTATGGACACATTAGTCATGGAAGGAGGACGACGAGTGGCACCTTCGCAGGGCAAGGCATCAGGAGGACAACATTCAACGAATCATTTATGTCTCAAGACTCTACAATAATTGGATCTAATGATGATGACTATCTGCTAGGTGTGAGAAGAAAGTCTCAGTATTATGTTTGCATTGTGGGCAGTAAGTTACTTAACTTGAATGGTTGTACTGATTTGGTCTTCTAATATAAAAATCTTTCTTAATTTAGTTTTCCACTTGGATCTTCACAGGTGTTTTTAGCAATTGCAGCAGATTTAGGTTGCGATATAAGTAGTCATGCAAATTAAACAGAGTTACAATAACAAGTTAAAATCTATTTGCATCTGCAGAAAATAGCGAGTTATATATCAGATTGCAAGATTTTTTAGCTCTATGATATGTGTTTGTTTTGGCAGGATGGATAAATTGCAGAAAAAGCTTCCAATGGAAGCTCGCCTTGAGGCGAGTAAGCCAGGGTCTTCCAAGAATATTTTCTACTGTTCAGATTTTGTAGCACGCCTCCTCGCCAGATCACCGAAAGATTCAACATCACATTTTTGTGTAGGTTGTATAACACGGAACTGTTAGGCGGCGATTTGGCTCATAGATGCATCTGCACCTATTACGTATTTTTTTTTTTAGCTTTTTCTCAAAATGTCAAAAAATTACAGAAAAAAATTCAGATGTACATTAGAACATTATGTATTAGCACAAAAAATGGCGTGGTGAAAAAACATTTTTTGGGACCTGTGCAAAAAAGACAAAAAATGGCTCGTATAAAAACATTTTGGTGCGTCCGGATTTGTCTTTTTTGCACAGGTCACAAAAAATATTTTTTCTTCACATAACTTTGTGTGCTACCATAAAATGTCTTTACGAATATGCGAAATTTTATTTTGAATTTTTTGACATTTTTAAAATTGTTTTTTGGGTAGTGGGTGCATCTGCACCTACTACCCAAAGTGGATTTCCGGAACTGTTAGATCTTGTATGATTATTATTGTGTTTGTTCGTGCTCTTTTTTATCTGGTATTACGGATATTATAATTTCCACGGATTCGTTTGCGAGTAAAGATTCATTTGATGAGGTCTCCAACTCTGATTATGTCAAGTGCACATGGCTAGCCAGCTTACTTTTAAATTGTAGAAGGCTTATATTTCCTATGTTGGTTTAGTGCAGCACTTATGTCTACTTCAATTAAGCTTTGAGTGTGAGGTTGCTTCCTGAATTTTCTGAATTTTAATTTTACAAATATTTCCATCAATTCCTGACAATGAACTGCACCAATGGACGGGCGCGGCAACGCGCGCCTACATGATTTAGTCAATACATCATGGGTATCCAAAAGTATGAAATCATCATGCAGAAAATCACTTGCTAAATTACAAGGATTTTTTTCATTTGGGTATGACACATATTCCTAAACCCATTATTTTATCTGATCCATAACCAAATTAATCTCAGAAAAAGAAAATGTAATTGCACTTTGGAGCAACCTCAAGTGATTCAAACTAAACTTGTGCTCAACAAATAAACATCAACAAATTTGTGAGCCAAATAATCATGTATTTCTAAAAGAAAAATGAAGGTACGATTGGCAAGTGAGTTCTCAAACTATATGTACACCTTGCTGAAAAACAATATTCCATTGTTTGTAACCTCCAAGTATAACGATTGACATATTTACAATCTAGACTTTGAAACAACTTAAAAGTAGGGGAATTTGTGTTATGTGACGTCGGTTTGTAGACGTAGGTATAAGTTATGCACGATCTATAAGCTACTAGAGACTGGGGCGCCCCTCGGGGCGCCTCCTGGCCGGTTAGTTGCTGTCTAATCACTACCTGTCATAATTTAAATAGTTTTTCACTGTAAAACGTAGTTTTGGTCCGTTGCTGCCAAATCACAGCTCAAGTTTTACGTTAAGTTCTGGACACAGATATACGGAGGCTGGGACACAACCTCTAAATCAGCACATATTATTACAGAGTGATTGTTAGTCTGTTATTTGCAGTGACTTGCAGTGACGCCAATAAAACAAGGTTGGAGATTCAAGGGAAAAAAATGCCACAAAAGTTTACATGGAAAAGTCTGTTGTTTAACACACACTAAGAGACACTTATATGGCTGTCGTATGCTATAACTGTATACGGAGTACATTGTTAGGTAGTTCACGTCTCTTCCCCTTCAAATCTACACTGAGGAATAGCAAGTGAATCAGGTTGATAACTCTAATCCATATGATCGGCAGGGTTGGAACCACCTTCAGTTTCCTTTATTTCGCATGAGCAAAAAGTAATAGCAAGTTTCAGAATCAGGATATAAATTGTAACCAAGACTAACAGCTGCAGCAGCAATAATGTTATAGTTGAAAGACGAGCAATGATTGCTGAAAACAACTTCTAATCGATGGTAACTAAATGATCTCCGTGGTCTAATTCTATGAACGGAGATGCATTGACTCTTTACTGAAACCAGACAAATAGAATAGTACTCCCTCTGTTCCAAATTAGATGATTTCCATTTATGCACATACGGATGTATCTATACTTGTAACATGTCTAGATACATCCGCATGTAGACAAATGGAAGTCATCTAATTTGGAACGGAGGGAGTACAAAATTAACAAACAGAGCCAGCGTACAGGCTCAAGGATGGAAGAAAATTGTCATGGATAGCCAGTCAAAAAATGCCTTATATCTTTAAGTCCCAAAATATGAATATTGTTTCATTAATGCTAACGAAATATTGCCACCAAAGAAATCATGTTAGGCCATTTACACATTACTTTTAGCAACCAGCAAAGAAATCCAAATTTTAAGGAGCTTATCCTGAAAACGTCATGCTTGCTATACTGGGATGAGCTAAAATATATACACTTTCAGCAAACCTATAAGCCACGACATCGCATTTGCACGTCTTAATTATAGCGTGAGCCAAAACAACTAAACACTCCACAAAAAAATTAAAAAAGTTGAGAGGTCATGACCTTTTTGGTGATGTACCGTGAGATGATCCATGCCATCTTCTGAGACCCGCAAAAGGCACTAACAAGAATAAGCAATCCAACACTGAGGTACGTTGTGGACATAACACGTGTAGCTACCTACAATCTAAGAAACTGCCAATGAACAAAACATATAAGTTGGGGCAGGAATAATGGAGTCATGAAATGAAAAGTGTGCAATGCACAGAAACCATACGACCTCGTAAGACGATCTTTGTGGCAATTACATATGCAGAGCAAAAATAAAATTAGAACCCTTTAAGCATACGAAAGGCTGCAACCCAGCATCTCAACTCATCAGGTTGTTTGCACAAAAAACAGGTAGGCATATATTTCCCTCTGCAACAGGGAAATGTGTGCAAACTGCACACCCAACATGTCATAGGAAATAAGATAGCCTATTCAGGCCAGAGAGGTAATCTTAATAAGAATGAACATCTGCTGATAGCTAAAACATGAACTTTATATGTGTGGGCATGGCATGGCATCCAAACACAAATACTTGGAAGTCTATGGAGATGGGCATGGAAATAAAACAATGAACTTAAAATTTGATTACCTAATATTCAGATTGGTTTGGCACTCTCAACAATAAAGGTAACACTATTCTCGACATTCCTTACCCTTGACCTGAGTTTAAACAGATTATCCTTACCCCTGCACTCGGCATCACCAATGCAACATACCGGTTTCAACTGTGAAACCATAGCAGTAGCCTTATTGGCATCATAACCCTTCAAGAGCACAGAACTCAGATTCGAAAATTTACTATGTCGGTCCCATATAGTAAATGAATCACAATACTTGAACCCTGACAAAAAACTGCTAGAAGACAATCAGAGTATTATGTTCCACGGAATGGAATGTACTTTGTTAGCCTATTATCTTCACCTGAAGCAAATTTACCAATGAACAATAACATGTATGCAGATACCTCAAAATGTACAGATATGAAAAAAGAAAAAACATAATAAATTTAGTACCACGCATTGCAATGACACAATATTCATGTAAACGCAATTGGATTGGATAGGCTATGTAAAAATAGATTCCTACAAATGGATAGGAAGAAAGCCACAATATACTCGACATAGAGTAAATATTCCCTCAAATAGTTTGTGCTCCTTTATATTTCTGATAACCCCGAAAATATACGTTATATTAATATGGCGAAACATTTGCAAGCGTGGAGGTTTCTAAGTACACTGCAAGCCTCTGAAATAATGCAATTTTACATGAATTCAAGGGTTTTGATGCGGTACCTTCACATATACAATAGAAGGTTGAGTCCAAACTATGAAGAGCTTATACTCTACAAGGGCATCAGTCTCTTGTGCTTGAAGAACCAAACAAAGTAGAAGATGGATGCACCAATCACCCTGGTAATTATTATTATCAAGTTGACCTGTTCAGCATCCAAATTGCATTCCATTGGGTACTGATACCTGTTCAGCATCCAAATTCGGCATCCAAATTTTTATAGGCTTAGCTGACTTATGTATACATTGCACTTTTCAGAATATTTTTCAATAAAAAGCTTTGTAGGTTTCTTTAGGACAAACGATGACCCTGTAACAAAGCAACTACTACATCATCTATTTGTAGTCTTGTCGTTATTTCTGTTGGAGTAAGCACTGGATTGTTATTGAAGTGAGATCTGAATGTTCGCATGAAGCCTATAACACGATTATTAATTTAGATAGCCATGTAATCCAATGTTCGGAGTTGAGCTACAACGAAACAACACCAAATCATCAGTACAATTTAATATCTTCACTCATGCAGGGGTGCTCTACACCAATGATTATCGTGCGTGGATGCTCTACAACAATTCTTTGCAGGACTGCAGGTACCTAATTCCCCTTCCAACACGTATAAATCCTTGTTATATAACCAATTCTTATTCCAATCTATAAATGCATAAACCTAGCTGAAAGCGCATGTGTTGCCCCATGTGTGGTTTTGCTAATTAATGACAATCCTTATGGACTAATGTTGTATTGAGATATTCTTATAGGTTTGTCCATTGGCATCGCTTGAACTCCATGTGTTGGATTCAAGGTTGTATGCCATCAAGATATTTGAGTATAATGGACAAATTTAATATGATAAAGAAGAAGAAAAGATACAAGGTTGATCACGACTAAGTGCAAAGAGTGGATTCAAGTTGATCAACACATAAAGCTAAAAGATGTACCATGTGGGATCATTGATCCAATGGTAGGGTAAGAAGTTGTCCATGTAGCTTTGTGAACTAACCCATTATTATGTATGTGTGGCATTTCTATGTTGGGTTAGGTATCAACCTATGGGTGTGTATCAAAAGGAAGATTTCATATAGCCCATGGCGGATGACGTCAAGTGGTGATCGTCATCAATCTTGAGAGGTGCAAGTTGTTCAAGAGAAGCATCTCGAAGATATCCTATGCTTGAAACTTGCCACCCATTTGGAGATAATGGTCAAGTGAAGATGTGCCTAAGAAAGGCTCTCCCATAGTGGAGTATGGGGGAGCAAAATATGAGTCTTCACCAAGCAAAGTTTAATCAAGGAAGGTGGTCCACTTGAAGAGATCAAGATCGTTATCATCTAGCTCAAGTGAAATGCGCAAGGCAAAGGTATGACCTTGATAGAGTTTCTATTTTACCGGTCTCATGGTGTTAGTGGAAGACCAGGTTATAGGATAAATGTCATACTATCAAGAGGGGCTCTCAAGTGAGTAACTTGATCACATCTTTGTGGAGAGTTCAAACCTTTGCATACTTGGCATATCATCCTTCTTGGTTCTTATTTGGTTTTACCATGTGAGAATTTAGAGCTTGTGTTCATCTCCATACCAAGCTCTAGTTCATCAAAAATGGATTTTATATGCATATCTTGTTGCGTTTTTTATGTTGGAGGTTTTACCGTTTGTCTTTTATAAGAGAGGTCAAACTCTTTCCTTTTGGATTCCTTCTCACATTATGGAATATGATGTTTCTATGCATAATCTTGAAGAGCTCTTCGTTGCGATTCCAACGAGCCCAAGAACATCGAAATCGGAGTCCGGATGAAAAATATATTGCAGTTTTCGTTTTGCTGTTTCTGTCAGTTTTCAGACAACCGGATATTCCGATTAACTTCAGGAATTTCCGGTTAGAAATATCCGGTCCCTCGAGAAGACTTCGCGTTTTGGTCCTTAGCCGAATTTTCTGGCTTCAACTTCTGGGCGGATATTCCGGTCCAAAATTGACCCGGAATATCCGGTCCCCTGTTTTTCTGCAACGGCGCCTCTATTTCGTGGGTCCTATAAAAGGCCCCCTTCTTCGCCAAAGAGACAAGCTCTTAAGCACAAAAAAGTCCCCCATTGTTGACCTTCTTGAGCTTGGATTTCTCTCTATTCCTCCAAGATTCTTGCCTCCAATTAGAGGGAAAAGAGAGAGGAGATCTAGATCTACATTTCCACCAATCAATCTCTCCTCTAAGTGAGGGGAACCCTTTGGATATAGATCTTGGAGTTCCATTTGTTGAGTTCTTGTTTGTTCTTCCTCTCTTCTCCCCCCACAAGCATTAGTTGCTTTTGGTGGGATTTGAGAGTGAAGAACTTGAGCACTTTTTATGTTCTTGCCATTGCATTTTGTTGCATCCTCGTGGAAGTGAAAGTTCATGAGCTTGTTACTCTTGCGTCGTTGGACCCTAAACGCCATTGTGGTGATTGAGACCTTTTGTGGTCACTTGGGAGCTCCCAATCCTTTTGTGGGTTGTGCCTCAAGATTGTTGGAAGGGACTCGATTTCCGCCCAAAAGGAAATCAATAGTGGAAGGTGAACCGAGCTTTTGGGCAAGGTTCATCGGAGAATAGGGTGAGGCCATTTGTGGCGTTTGAGTTTGAAACTCACACCTGAAAGGACAATGATGTCGCCTAGAGGGGGGGGGGGTGAATAGGCGATTAAAACTTTTCTGGTTTAGGCTTGATAATTGCGGAATAAAACTAGGTGTTTAAATTAACAAGCCAACAACCTAAATATACTAGGCTCACCTATGTGCACCAACAACTTATGCTAAGCAAGACAAGCAACAAGGTGATAGCAATATAGAATACTTCAAGCACGAAGGCTATCACAATGTAAAATGCATAAGTAAAGAGCCCGGGTATAGAAATAACCGAGGCACACGGAGACGAGGATGTATTCCCGAGTTCCTCCTTTTTAAGGGAGTACGTCTCGTTGGAGAGGCGTGAACCAACACAATGGTTCAACAACCACAAAGGTTTCACCTTCTTCTCCGATGAACCGCACCACAAAGGTTTGGTTCACCTTCCACTATCGGTATTCCTTCGAGGCGGAATCCGGAGTCTTTCAACAACAATTCGGGGCACAACCCACAACGGGATTGGGGGCTCCCGAACGGCTACAAGTGACCACCAAGGGTCTCAACCACCACACGGGCGTCTAGGGTCCAAAGACCTAAGAGTAACAAGTTCACAAGATTTCAACTTCCACGAATCCTCGTGGAGAGCACAAACCGATGCACAAAGCAATGGCAAGAGCACAAGTGCTCAAATCCTTCACTCTCAAATCGCACCATAAGCAACTAATGCTTATGGGGGGAGAAAAAAGGAAGAACAAAGAAGAACTCAACAAATGGAACTCCAAGATCTAAATCCAAAGGGTTCCCCTCACTAAGAGGAGAGATGGATTGGTGGAAATGTAGATCTACATCTTCTCCTTCAATCCTCCAAAGATCAACGAGTTTGGGCGGAGGGATTGGGAGATCTTGTAGTTTTGAGCTTGCAACAATGGAGGAGAGAGAACAGGAAAACCAGCTGCTCAAGGTTGAAGAAGGGGAGGGGGTATTTATAGCCCCTCCCATGAAAATAGCCGTTGCTGCAGCCACTTAGACCGGAAAATCCGGCCTCTGACAAAAAATCCGGCCCAAAAATCCCGCCTGGTCCAGTGGCTCGTGCCGCTGAGTCCTTAGCCGTTTTTCTGGGCAGACTGCGGGGGGGGGGGGGGGGGGGGGGGGGGCGGATATTCCGGTCCAAGTTTGGGCCGGAATATCCGGTTTGCTGAAAACTGACAGAAACAGCAAAATGAAAACCGCAAATATCTTTTTCATCCGGACTCCGATTTCGATGATCTTGGGCTCGTTGGAATCGCAACGAAGAGCTCTACAAGATCATGCAGAGAAACATCATAGTCCAATAAGGGAGGATAAAACCAAATGGAGAAAGGTAAAACCTCTCTTTAAAAGAATAACCGGCAAACCTCCAAAACCGAAAACACAACAAGTTTTCCATACGAAATTCGTTTTCGGTGAACTTGGGCTTGTCGTGAAGATCACAACAAGCACCAAAACCCAACAAGGAAAAAACCAAATAAGAACCAATAAATATGATATGCCAAGTATGCAAAGGTTTGAGCTCTCCACAAAGATGCGATCAAGTTACTCACTTGAGAGCCCCTCTTGATAGTACGCCATCTATCCTATAACCCGGTCTCCCACTAACACCATGAGACCGGTAAAATAGAAACCCTATCAAGATCATACCTTTGCCTTGCACATTCCACTTGAGCCAGATGATGACGATTTTGGTCTCTTCAAGTGGACCACCTTTCTTGACTGCGCTTTGCTTGGTGAAGACTCATATGTTGCTCCCCATACTCCTATGGGAGAGACTCTCTTAGGCACATCTTCACTTGGCCATTATCTCCAAATGGGTGGCAAGCTTCAAGCATAAGATTTCTTTGAGATGCTTCTCTTGAACTTGCTCTTCTCAATCTTGACGACGATCACCACTTGACGTCATTCTCCATGAGCTAAATGAAATCTTCCTTTTGATGCGAGCTCATGGAAAGATACCTAACCCAACAAAGATACTCCACATACATATATCATGGGTTAGTACACAAAGCCATATGGACAATTTCTTACCATACCATTGGATCACGTGAACCCACATGGTGCATCATTTAGCTTTGTGTGTTGATCAACTTGAATCTACTCTTTGCACTTAGTCTTGATCAACCTTGTATCTTCTCTTCTCTTCTTGATCATATCAAATATGTCCATTATAATCAATGATCTTGATGGCATACAACCTTGAATCCAACACATAAAGTTCAAGCGATGCCTATGGACAAACCTATAAGAATATCTAAATACAAACATTAGTCCATAAGGATTGTCATTAATTACCAAAACCACACATGGGGCAACACATGCACCTTCAACACCCCTCCAACGAGACGTACTCCCCTAAAAATGAGGAACTCGGGAATACATCATCGTCTCCGCTTGCGTCGGTTATTTCTATACCCGAGCTCTTTACTTATGCACTTTACATTGTGATAGCCTTCGTGCTTGAAGTCCTTTATCTTGCTATCACCTTGTTGCTTGTCTTGCTTAGCATAAGTTGTTGGTGCACATAGTTAAGCCTAGAATATTTAGGTTGTATGCTTGTTAAATTAAAACACCTAACTTTATTCCGCATTTATCAAGCCTAAACCGAAAAAGTTTTTAATCGCCTATTCACCCCCCTCTAGGCGACATCCTTGTCCTTTCACTAGCTAGTGTGTAACATGTTTTTTTCTACTATACTATCTCATAACACACTGAGAGATATAACAATGGATAAATGGAAGGGAGCGCTTGTTCCAACCGTCAGGTCAACACAGAAGAAAATGAAACTGAGATGCGGCAGCACTCACCTCCACCACCCGCTGGGACACTCGATGGACAGAGGCAAGGATACAAGACAATGCAGCAGCACGTTTGGGGAAGAGGTGAGTATATTTTGATCTTCTCCATGCCATGAGAACTACTGAAGCACTTATCATGTTAGCAAAGCACATCACAGATCTTCCAATAAATAATTGCTGAGCTATAATTAACAAATTGTAGCTTTCTTTAAAAGATCAAGTGAAGGCTCTGAAAAAAACTGGTAACGAAAAGAAGCAATGCAAGGTCAGGGATGCGTTGATTTATGTGGACATGACTGCTGAGCTGGGTACTCACAAGATAGTTAGAACTGCAAGTAAATATAAAAAAGATGATGTACACATACCTTCTAGTCTGATTAGAATTTCTGAAAATGACTTCTTAACTTCAGGAACTCCGCCTATGTTGTCTCAACATAGCCGGTCCCAAGCCCGATAAAGGAGGAGGGTTGTGATAGGCTTGGCGAGCCAACGGAAAAAACCCAGCCACTCTTATGGAGATGAAACCCAAAAGAATCTCGTTGCGCGTAACCCTCTTAGCGACGCGCCATATCGGAACCCGGGTGTGGTGTCAAATGGGCAAGTGTCGGGCCGCCACCCCCTTGGTGGCGCGCCGTGTCTTGATCTGGATACGGTGACAAGTGAGCAAGGATCGGGTCGTCGCATCCTTAGTGGCGCGCTACATCGACGCCCGTGTGTAGTAAAAATGAGCAAGGGTCTTTGCATTTGACTCGACGAGTGCGGAGGGTAAGGAAGTTAGCCGAGCCTAGGAGGATCCGCTTAGGTAGCTAGAACGTAGGGTCCCTAACGGGTAAGTTACGGGAGTTAGTTGATACGGCAATGAGGAGGCGTGTTGATGTCCTTTGCGTCCAAGAGACCAAATGGAAGGGCCTGATCACTCTGAATTATGCACACTATTATAAACCCTAAAACCCTAAATCTTGCTCACATTCAGATATTCAGTAAAGGTTTTTAGCTGCATTTCACAACATTGTGTGTATTTTGCAGATCAGTGCGCCAAGGCACATTCTTCTCCAAGTTACCCAAGCTTCAGCAGAGAGTGACCCAGGCAAAAAGCAGAAGTTATCCCAGCTCTAGCAGAGAAGTTACCCAGTGTTAACTCATCACCTGATCAAATTGGAGAGTTACCCCAGTGCCAACAGAGAAGTTATCCAAGCATGAATAGAAAGTTACCCATGTAACTAGCAGAAAGTGACCCAAGAGATATGAAGAGAAGTTTGAACAAGCCTTGAGGATGAGATCAACTTGGGAAGCAAGAGAGGCTAAAAAGGCAAAAAGGTGGAATAGGGGGACACCCCATGTGCACTGTGACCAAGCTGAAGGGGGGAACCTTCCTCCTCAACCACCACGCAGGACCTCACCACCAAAAGGTAAAAAGGCTATAAAGCAAGAGGACCAACACCACAGCACACATTCCATCACCATCATCCATCTCCCATCCTCCACTCCATTTTCGGCCAACACACCACACCACACTTTCCACCAACCACCAAGAACAGCAAGAACAGCAAGAAAGGCAAGAAGAAGAAGATGAACATGGAGATGAGGAGGAGAAGTCCAAGGCCATGGTGAACTGAAGCTCATGATCTGCATCTGTCCCTGTCTGCTTCCCCTGCTTCTGCATCCACCCTTGTCTACATCTCTGCTTCCCCTGCTTCGACAAGCTTCAGTGAGGAACAGCCAAGGCTCCCTTCTCCAATCCTCTGTGTAAATTGCTTAGAAACTAGTAGATCATCCATCTGTGTGTAGAGCTTGTTGGATTTGGTTGTGACAGTGAATTGAGTGACACATTCAGTGTACTTTCTGAATCTTACCTGTTATACGCATGTGATGCTTGATCTGTGACCTGTTGATTCGATCTACTGCATGTTTGTGTGTTGAAACAATCTTCCTTAGCCTCCTGTTGCTAGTTCTCTTGCCTGACAAGCAAGATCATGTCCTTTTTATGTTCTGAATGCTTTGCTCTGTTTAAACCCTGCTAAAACCCTTTCCTTTCAGTAAAAGTCTAAACCTTTTCGATTTGGCTTAGCTTCTGGAAACAAAGAACACTAATAATTTGATCCCTGTGGAGAGAACGACAAACCCCCCTAAAACACAATCGATCAAATTGGCGCCGTTGCCGGGGATCAAATATTGATTGTTCTTTAGAGTACAGTAGACTAGGCTGTGATGTTTCTCTGAAAATTTAGCACTGTTGGCTAGATCTTGTGATCTGTTGTTCTTGTTACTCTGTAATCCTGCAACTAGAACTGCTATTAGGGGATTTAGTTCACTAACCCTTGATAAAGTTCTTGTTTGTGCTTGTGTGTAGAGGAAACATGATCTCCTTTATGCAGTTTGGGGAATTGGTGAATGCAGTCATCTGAAGATTCACCTCTAGCTCCTTTTGATCCAGAAATTGAGAGAACTTTTCTTGCTCTTAGAAGAAAAGTAGTCACAGGAACATCAGTAGAGGAAAGAGTGACTGTTAGCAGCATGGGTGACAAAAAGTTGAGAGATTTGTGGATCCCCAAGTAACAAATGCAGATGTTGTTATGCCTGCCATCCAGGCAAACAACTGGGAAATTAAGCCAGCCTTGATTAACATGGTTCAGCATAATCCTTTTAAAGGTTCTGCTTTGGAGAGTCCTCATGAGCATATGAGAAATTTTCTTGAGTACTGTAACACCCTCAAGCACAATGGTGTGCCTCCTAAAGCAATCAAATGCAGTTGTTTCCTTTTTCTCTGTCAGGCACAGCAAAGATATGGTTTCATGCCTTGCCAACACACTGCAGAGACACTTGGGAGCATTTGGTGCAAGCTTTCTTTGAAAGGTATTTTCCACCCACCAAGGCAGCTGAGTGCAGGGATAAAATCACAAGGTTTGTGCAATATGATGGTGAGAGTTCGTATGATGCTTGGCAAAGATATCAGGGTCTCATCAGGATGTGTCCTAATCATGGCCAAGAGCAGTGGTTAATTCTTCAAACCTTTTATAAGGGCCTGACAGAGCAGATTAGATCATTTGTTGATTCAGCTGCTGGTGGAGGTATCATGAACAAGACACTTGATGAAGCCACATAACTGATTGAAGGTATGGCAGCTCACAATTTCTCCTGGACCAATGAAAGAGCAGTTCATCCAACCCATCAGTCCATGATTCAGTTAAGTGGTCAGAATACTTTGGAAGCAAAGCTTGATAGCCTGAAAAACCAGATATCTCAGCTCATGCAGGAGAAGAACAGTAAGGCAATAGTGCCTGTCAACCAAGTCTCAGCTACTTGCTTAATCTGTGGAAATGAAGGTCATTCACCTCAAGAGTGCACTCTTTGTTCCTACTGAAACCCAAGTGGCAGAAGTGAAATATGCTCAGAATCAGGGACCTTTCTCTCAGAGTTACAATCAATCCTGGAGGAATCATCCCAACTTGTCATATAAAAATGCAGCTCAGCAAAATTTTCCTCAAGCAGCCCAATAGAATTATGCACCAGCAGCTCAGCAGAATTTCAGACCTCAAGGAAATGTGCAATACCACCAGCAGCAGCAGCAAGCAACCCAGCAAAATGCTTCCTCAAGCAGTCAGTCAGAAATAAGTGAAATGATGCGTTTGCAAAAAGAAATGTTCAGTGGAATGCAGGAAACTATGAAAATGCAGTCAGAATTGTTTTTTAAGACAATGTAGCAGCTCACAGCTGGGATCTCCAATGCCCAAGGAAACCAGCCTGAAAACAAGTTACCTGCTCAAGCTGGGAAAAATCCTAAGCATGTGGTGCTATTTTTCACACTGAGGCAGTTACAACTAGAAGTGGAGTGAATACTGAACCAGTGCTAAAAACACCCCTGTGGTTCCTTATGTAGCTCCACAAGAAGAACACCAATTCAGCAACAAGTTACCCCTGAAAACACTGTTGCAGAACCTGAAAAACAGTGGAGACTGAAGCAGAACCTGAAAAGCCAGTGATATTGTAGCAAAACCTGCAACTGCGAAGCCTGTTGGACAGAAAGTCCCTTTTCCCGAGAGATTAAAAAAACCAAGGAAGAAAAGCAATATGCCAAGTTCTTGGAGACTATGAAGGAAGTTCAGATTACAATTCCTATTCTGATGCAGTGCTACACATCCCTCTGTATGCAAAAAATTTCAAGGACCTGATAACCAAGAAAAGAGAAGATCCTGAAATTGTGGCTCTGACACAGACTGCAGTGCTGTCATTCTGAATTACATGCCAAAGAAGTTGGGTGATCCAGGCAGCTTTAGCATCCCCTGTGTTGTGGGAAAAAGAACTTTCACAGCTCTTTGTGATTTAGGTTCTTCATTCAGTGGGTTACCTTTGGCTGTCAGTCAAATTTTGCAGTAGGAGCTCTGAAACCTACTTCTATGACACTGCAACTTGTAGACAGAACTCTGAGAAAACCAGCTGGAATTCTTGAAGATTTGCCAGTCCAAGTTGGAAACTTTGCTTACCCTGTTGATTTTGTGGTTTTGGAAATGGAAGATAACTCTGAATCCATGATTTTAGGCAGTCCTTTCTTGGCCACAACTGGGGCAATAATTGATGTAAAAGGTGGAACACTGAAACTGCAATTTGGGTCTGAGCAAGCTGAGTTCAGCATGAAACATGCTTCTCACTTACCCAATATACTTGAGCAATGTCATTCTATTGATGTGGTTCACAAGAGTGTGCTGGATACTTTGCAAGAAATGCAGTCAGATGAACCTGAAGTGCAAGTGTTTGTGACAGCTGACAATACAAAGCCACAGGAACTATTTGGGATTTCTCACTGTGAAAATGATGCAGAGAAAGTTTCAAGTGAAGCTCCTCATCCATCTCATCATTCCATTGTTGAGTTTAAAGAATTGCCTTCTCATCTGAAGTACCTTTCTGGAGAAAGAAAAAATACATAGCTCTACTTTGGATGATGAACAGGAAGAAAGCCTGTTGTCAGTACTCAGGCTGTACAAGAATGTGATTGGTTATTCAATTGATGACATCAAGGGAATTGATGAGAAAGTTTGTTCTCACATAATACATTTGGAAGAAGATAGTATACCCACCAGAGAGGGACAGAGAAGACTAAACCCTGCTATGCAAGAAGTTGTAAAGAAGGAAGTTCTGAAACTGCTAAAGGCAGGAATGATCTACCCTATCTCTGACAGTGAGTGGGTGAGTCCAATCCACATTGTGCCCAAGAAAGGAGGTTACACAGTGGTAGAAAATGAAGAAGGCAGACTGATAACCACAAGACCTGTCACAGGATGGAGAATGGTCAATGACTTCAGAAAACTGAACAAGGCAACTAGGAAAGATCATTTTCCTTTGCCATTTATGGATCAGATGCTGGAAAGGTTAGCAGGACAGAATTCTATTGCTACCTAGATGGATACTCTGGATTTTTTCAAATTCATATTCATCCCTCTGATCAAGTCAAGACCACTTTCACATGTCCATATGGAACTTTTGCCTATAAGAGGCTACCATTCGGTTTGTGCAATGCACCTGGCACCTTTCAGAGGTGTATGATGTCTATATTCTCTGATCACATTGAAAGAATTATGGAGGTGTTCATGGATGATTTCACAGTAAATGGAAAGGATTTCATCACTTGTCTGAAAAATTTGACAGCAGTGTTGCACAGGTGCTTTGAGTAGAATTTGATTCTGAACTGGAAAAAATGCCATTTTCTGGTAACTGAAAGAATTGTGCTTGGACATCTGGTGTCTGCCAGAGGAATAGAACAGGATAAAGCTAAAGTTGATGTTATTGCTAAGTTACCCCCTCCTGAAAATGTCAAGGAATACAGAGTTTTCTGGGACATGCTGGTTTTCACAGAAGGTTCATCAAGAATTTTTCTCTCATTGCAAAACCACTCACAAACCTGCTGAATCAAGATGTCAATTTTATTTTTGATGAAGCATGTTTGCAAGCATTCAACAAGTTGAAAGAAGCTCTCATTACTGCTCCAATAGTGCAACCACCAGATTGGACTTTGCCATTTGAGCTGATGTGTGATGCTAGTGATTATGCAGTGGCAGCAGTTCTTGGTCTGAAGAAGGAAAAACACTCCATGTGATCCATTATGCCAGTAAAACACTAGATGATGTACAGATCAATTACACCACCACTGAGAAAGAATTGCTGGCAGTAGTGTTTGCATTTGACAAGTTCAGGCCTTATCTAGTTGGACACAAATGCACAGTTTTCACAGATCATGCAGCAATAAGATACTTGGTCAGTAAAAAGGATGCAAAACCAAGGCTCGTCAGATGGATTCTCTTGCTACAAGAATTAGATATTGAGATCAAAGACAATAAGGGTTCTGAGAATTCAGTAGCAGATCATCTGTCCAGAATAAATTGCTCTGAAAAGAGAGAAATTCAAAATGGTATGCCAGGTGAACAATTGATGGGAGTGAAGGCTAGCACTCCATGGTATGCTGACATAGTGAACTTTCTTGTCTGTGAAATTGTGCCAGCAGAGATGTCCTACCAACAGAGAAAGAAATTTATGCATGAGGCCAAGAGCTATTACTGGGATGAGCCATTCTTGTACGAGCACTGTGTTGATGGTGTGGTGAGGAGATGTGTGCCATCTGAAGAAATATATGATGTTGTGTTCCAGTGCCATGCATGCATGTATGGAGGCCATGCTGGAGTGATGAAGACACAAGCAAAAATCCTGCAAGCTGGATTCTATTGGCCTAGTGTCGTGGGGTTAACACGGCAGATGTTACCCTTGGGTAACTTGAGTTGGTGGGCAAGGCGTAACTAGCGTCTGGGAGATTGTTTAGCTCTGCACGGACAAAGGGTTTACCCAGGTTCGGCCTCTCCATTGGAGATAAAGACCTACTTCCTGCTATGCTATTATTGATCTCGATCTCGATAACCCGGCTACGACAACAGAGCCGGATCTCGATTTAGGTTACAAGGTTCGCTTGGTAGCGGTGATTTCTCTCTCTGGTTCTCTCGCCTAAGCTTGGATCGTAAAAGTCTTGCTAACTATAACTCAGGGGCCGGCTTATATAGACGCCGGGTCTCCTGGTCTCATACATGGTAAGCCCGGGTTCTGCCCAGACTCGGAGTCCTACTCTAGCTCTTCTGGCCTTCGTGTCCTCCAAATCCTGAACCGCCTCTGGGTCTTCTAGAACCTTTCCTCCGTTAGCCAGGTTACCGACAAGCCTGCTGGCCTATCAACATAACCCGGCCCATGCTGATGGTTAGCTGGCCTGGCCGGGCCTCCTGCCTGACGGGTCACGCTTCCCTCTTCATGGGCCTACCGGGTTATTATTCCCCCATCAGTAGCCCCAGGTTAACCGGGTAACCAGGTTGCCACGCTATGCTTTTGGTCTTTGAGTTTTACTTTCTTGATCAGAGCTGGTACCCTGGCTTGCCGGGTTAACCACCTGAAACATAAAGATAACATGCAACAAGTTATACGCCGGGTTACATTGCTTTTCCATTTAGCTAGGCCAGCTCTCCTTGGCGGTCCATTTCGTAACCCGGCTAAATAATACCGGGTTCATACGCCTCCGGGTTTCATATTCAACACTTAGTAAAAATCACAGCTCAACCGTGAATCAATCGCCAGTCATAGCCTTGGTCAAGGAATATTCTTTTTGTCTTTTCTGTTTGGCGTTGACTCCCAGGCGAAGATACTTATCTTATCCATTCATTTTTACCACGATACCCCTAGGGTTTTCACTGTGCCTATATATACCTCGCCAGGGAAAGCACACAGTCTTTTTCCCCATTCCCTTCTCTTCTCGTCTTCCTCCTCGTGCTCACACCGTAGCCGCCGCGGAACCAATCTCAAATCGAGCTCCAAATCCTCGACGGAATTCTCCACAACCACTGCTTAATCATCCATCCGTGCTACGCCTCCAATTCCTGCCTCAATCGCACCCTCAAACACCTCGCATCTTTCTCTCCGCATACCCGCATCCACTGCTAGGGTTAGGTCACCTCCATTGCTGCAATTAGACATCCTCAGAGTTTCGCAACCATGGTGAAGGAGAAGGTGAAGGCTGGAGGTCCCAAAGCCGCGAAGAAGATCGCGAAGAAACCAGCCAGTTCCAGCGCCGCCGCAGCAGCCGCTCCGGTGAACTGGACCAGATCCAGCGCCACTGACACCACTACAGACGTTCGTGAACCGGGGCGAGCTCCCTCCCAAGAGCGAGATCCACTGGCGCGCCCCTGGAGAAGAGACACGTCCCAACCCAAAAGAAGGTGAAATTGTTGTCCTGTTAGATCATGTTTCCCGTGGTCTCCGCCCCCCGTGTTCTCTCTTTTTTCGTCAAGTTTTCAAATATTACGGGCTCACAACTATGGACGTTGCGCCCAACTCCATCTTGAACATCAGCAACTTTGTTGTTTTCTGTGAGGACTATCTCCAGATGGCTCCTAGCCTCGAGTTATTTTTAGAGATCTTTTACTGCAATCCCTCCCGCAAAAACCAGCCTCTTGGCCCTTATGGAGGTGTTTCTATCCAGCGCCGGAAGGAATGCGATTTCCCGGCTCTCGTTTTAGCCAGCCACCCCAAGGGGTGGCAAAACTCTTATTTCTACTGCAAAGACACCTCCCCTGAATCAGACGAGTGATGGCTACGTGTTGGTGAACCCCAAGAGGAAGGTTATGATGTAGACAGCAGAAGTTTTCCCTTGAGAAATCTACCCAAGGTTATCAATCCAGTAGGACTTGACGATCTATCGGAAGGTTGTTGATGTTGACTCCCCCTGGCGCTAGGGAGCTTGCACCAACGTGGAATCTGCACAGACACAAACCAGAACTTTGCCCAACACGAAACAGAGAGGTTGTCAATCTCTCCGGTCTTGCAGAAACAAAGAGTTAAACGTATGGTGTGGAAAACAGCAGGAAAAACAGCAAGTAACAGGAAACAGATGATTGCAGCAGGTTGTGTAGACAGTATGAGGAAATTGGACCAGGGTCCACAGTTCACTAGTGGTGTCTCTCTCAGAACAGATAACTAGCATGTTGGGTAAACAAATTACAGCTGGGCAATTGACAAATAGAGAGAGCATAACAATGCAATACATGCCAAGATGTCTACTATGAAATCTAGTTGGGCATTACAACAAAGTACATAGACCGTTATTCCAACCGCATCTATGCCTAAATAATCCACCTTCAAGGCAGCATCCGCATCCCATTCAGTATTAAGTTGCTAACAACAGATTATTGCATGAAGTAAAGTGTGTAATGTAATCAATACAAGTGCCCTTGGACACTGCACCAATGTTTTATCCCTAGTAGCAACAGCACATCTACCATCTTGGACCCTTCTGTCACTGATCCAGATATCTAGAGACTGAACCCACTATCGAGCATAAATACCCCCTCTTGGAGTCACAAGCATCTACTTGGCCAAAGCATCTACTAGCAACGGAGAGCATGCAAGATCAAGAGCACATAGATAAACAACTTGAATAAACATGGTATCAATATTCATCAGATCCCAGCAAACACAATATCTAGCATTACAATAAGATGATCTTGATCATGTTAGGCAGCTCACAAGATCTAAACATGGAGGCACAAGGTAGAGAGACAACCATCTAGCTACTGCTATGGACCCGTAGTCCAGGGGTGGACTACTCACGCATCACTCCGGAGGCAGGCATGGTGATGTAGAGCCCTCCGGTGATGATCTCCCCTCCGGCAGGGTGCCGGGAAGAGCTTCAGAACTCCTCCGATCTGAGATTGACGATGACGGCCGCGACGGAACTTTTCGTGGAATATGATCGACCGTCATAGGGTTTTCGCGTCGCGGAGAATATATAGGCGAAGAGGCGGCGTCGGTGGCCGAGGGGGGCCACCACGCCATAGGGGGGCACGGGCCCACCCTGGGCCGCGCCCTAGTGTGGCGTGGCCCCCTGGCGGGTCTGCTCCGACTCCCCTTTGGACTCCGTGATCTCCTCGTGATATTATTGACGATGTCTTTTGTTTCGTCCAATTCCGAGAATATTTCCTTAATAGATTTTCTGAAACCAAAAACAGCAGAAAACAGGGAACTGGCACTGTGGCATCTTGTTAATAGGTTAGTCCCAGAAAATGCATAAAAATGATATAAAGTATAGCCAAAACATGTAGCAATTGATATAATATCAGCATGGAACATCAAAAATTATAGATACGTTTGAGACGTATCAAGCATCCCGAAGCTTAGTTCCTGCTCGTCCTCGAGTAGGTAAACGATAAAAACAGATAATTTTTGAAGTGACATGCTACCAACACAATTTTTGATCAAATAACAATGTAATGCACATGATCTGAATGAAGTGATCCAAGCCAATGGTCTATAGTTTGCAAGCAAGTAAATAAAGAGTAAACATAAGTGATCACACAAGTGCAAACTTTCATGAACATGAAAGTGTTTGTATCAACACAAAGGAAGATAATAGCTTCAGCTTTTGCTTCAACTTTCAACATGTATATCATATAGATAATGTCAATGCAAAGAATATGATCAACCAAACACAAAGTTATGTAAAAACTGTTATACTGGAGTTGACAATGATGTTTGCTTAAGTAGACAGAAAGAAGTGGGAAAACTGACTCAACATAAAAGTAAAAGAATGGCCCTTCGCAGAGGGAAGCAGGGATTAACATCATGTGCTAGAGCTGTAGTTCCCGAAGGCATATAGAGAGCATAAAATATTGTTTTGTAAGGTAATGGTGTATACAGGTGTCAACAAATCAGCAAATAGGCAATACTCTACTTCACTAGTTGATCAAACTTTACAAGAGCGGCTCCCATGAAGGACGTTATTTCTACCAGCGGGCAGATCATCCCTCTTCTCTTTTGTTTACACACTTGTGAACATTGCTTGACTGACGAATCAGGGGCAAAAAGATGTGAAGAGAATTGTTTGGTTAAAGTTGTAATTAATTGGGACTGGGCACCCGTTGCCAGCTCTTTTTGCAAAATTATTGGATAAGCGGATGTATATGCCACTAGTCCAGGTGTGTAAAATTTGATCAACCAGGAAATAAAGACCACCTATCTACGTCCTTATGAGCTTTTCAAGTAGTGACACAAAAAGGGATAATTGTTTTGAGTAGTTAGTAGATAGCACATGAAGAAATTTACTTGGAATGGTGAAAACACCACATAATAGGTAGGTATGGTGGACACAGGTGACATGGATTTGGCTCAAGGTTTTGGCTGTACAAGAAGCATTCCCTCTTAGTACAGAGTTTAGGCTAGCAAGGTTATTATAAGCAAACATCATTATCAACTGGAATAGCAAGAGTGTACATAAAACACAAGGTTTGACGAACCATAGACTCCCACTGTCTTCCTTGTTAACACATAGCCTTCATCCAAAAATTATCTAGACTACTATGGACTTCCAATTATGCAGCAGATTATTATAGCAGAAAATCCTTATAGTAGTTCTTCATTAACAGCCATTACTTACATGATGCACAAGCTTAAACATTAATTACTTGACAGCTCAAAACAATTGGCAAGCATCAAATTACTCAAGACAACGATCTAAAAAGATTCATGTAAACATTTTATACCACTACCACATGCATAGCATTTTCTAGTCCAACCAAACACCAATCAACTTATTTGACAACTCTCCAAATAGATATAAGTGAAGCAAGAGAGTACTTTCTTCAAAAGAAACTGATAGCTCTAACAAGAGATGTATGAAAAACTGAGAGCTAACAGCAGGGTGCCGGGAAGAGCTTCAGAACTCCTCCGGTGATGATCTCCCCTCCGGCAGGGTGCCGGGAAGAGCTTCAGAACTCCTCCGATCTGAGATTGACGATGATGGCCGCGACGGAACTTTTCGTGGAATATGATCGACCGTCATAGGGTTTTCGCGTCGCGGAGAATATATAGGCGAAGAGGCGGCGTCGGTGGCCGAGGGGGCCACCACGCCATAGGGGGGCGCGGGCTCACCCTGGGCCGCGCCCTAGTGTGGCGTGGCCCCCTGGTGGGTCTGCTCCGACTCCCCTTTGGACTCCGTGATCTCCTCGTGATATTATTGACGATGCCTTTTGTTTCGTCCAGTTCCGAGAATATTTCCTTAATAGATTTTCTGAAACCAAAAACAGCAGAAAACAGGGAACTGACACTGTGGCATCTTGTTAATAGGTTAGTCCCAGAAAATGCATAAAAATGATATAAAGTATAGCCAAAACATGTAGAAATTGATATAATATCAGCATGGAACATCAAAAATTATAGATACGTTTGAGACGTATCAACGAGGCAAAATTCCCGGCCTTCAGGAACTCTCCCTTGGTATACAACGCCAAGATGAATAGCTATGCCAGCGATGAAAGCCGAGTCTTGGTTGAGGCTGTCCGCGGCCGGGCCAGAGCTCTACTCGCTCACGGCCTCCGCGGCACTGATTTGGTCAAGTGCTGGATTAGCTGGTTCATCCAACCTCTTAGCATCAGGACCCGGTTATTCCACGAATATACCGAAGAAACAACTGACAGCATGCGTTACTCCGAGATAACGCTCATGGATGACCAAGTTGTGAAGAATGCCAAGAAGCTGCTGGGCGAAACCAAGCAGGCCATTGCACAGACCGGGCTTGCCCCTTTCAGTGCAAAGAACAAACCTCCAACGGTGAAAACTATCTCTTGTTTCTTTCTGCAAATTCTAACCCGGCACTTTATGCACATTATCTTACTCGCTTAGCTTCTTTTTCTCAGGACCCAGAATGGTGGAAAGCGGACTATACCCCTGTGTCCTCAACTGAAGACGAGGACACAGATGCCAGTGATGAAGATGAAGAAGAAGGTGGGCTAGACTCAACAGGCCGGCTCTTCCTCGCCCTGATTAACAGCGAGATCTCCACTAAGGACTCTTCTACTGATAACCCAGCATGTCTTATTCCAGGCCCCACTGACCCGGCAACTACTGAAATGCCGGGTCCTCAGACAACTGTACCTCCTCCGCTCAAGAGGACCCGGGCTGCCATTGCAAAGGTGCCATGTTCTCGTCTCTCGAATTATATGATGAACACATCTCAACCTCAAGCACAAACACAGGAAAAAGAAGCTGAGAAGGAAGCTGAAGCGAACAAGAGGCGGCAGACCCGGTCTTCGGCGAGCCAAGTTTCTCCGAACACAGGTATCACTCCATGTTCTCTATCCAGCTGGGCCAAATCGATCCAGAAGACACCCAGTAAAAAGTATCCATTAGCTGGCAAGATCCGGGTCGCTAAACCCTCCTCTTTGTCAGATTCCTCCTCGGATGGTGTTAGCACACCCGAGGATTTCCAGATCAACACCGGGTTAGAAATGCGCACACATCTTTTTCATACATCCTTGTTTTATTGCCCTTTTGACTAACCACTTTATTTTGCTTCAGCGCCAAGGCCATTGCTGATGAAGACCCGGACTCTCCTCCAGCCGCATCTCCACCTCGCACTACGACAGAGCCTTCTCCTATGGAGGCACATATCGAGGAGCCAGCTCAAAGGGATGAAACTGCAGAGAACGTGACCGCATCACCAGGAAGCCCACCTAGTCCTGCGCCTGAGCCATCCCCACCCGTTCAGTCGCCCGGGTAAGGATCTGACACCAAAGGTGATGACGAAGAAGTGTTAATCACCGGGTCTAGACAAGGCCCGGCTGTTGGCGCTTCCAATGTTATAGCCAAAATCACAACCCTGAAGTTAAGCCGATCGCTTCTGCCAAAGGCAAGGATCCGGTTTTGCTGAGTGAATTGCCGGCCCTGGATTCCATATCCACGCCGGCTCTCTGTGAAGAATACTTCTCTCGACTGGCTCATCACAAAAGCCTTGAGACTGAACTTGTCACGCTGATTCAGAAGCGATACCAGGTACTCCTTTTTCCCTGCCTTTACCTCTTCTTACATAGCTATACCCCGCCTAGCCCCAAGCTCTAAGATCATCACTTGTTGATGGGCTTGGTGCTTAAAATAGAAATGCCTGAACGAAAAATTGCAATCCTGTAGCCCCCAAGTGCCGGGTTGTCTGTTCACAGCAACCTGGGACTAAAAATTCACCCTTTAAAACTTCTCACATGACAAATTTTGAACACTATAGCCCCCAAGTGCCGGGTTATCTGTCCACAGCAACCTGGGACTTCTACATCTTTCACCTCGTAAATAAATTTTGAACTTCAAATGCCGTAGCCCCCAAGTGCCAGGTTGCACGCCTACAGCGACCTGGGACTCCACTTTATACTCTTTAAATTTGAATTCTGTAGCCCCCAAGTTCCGGGTTATCTTTCCTACAGTAACCTGGGGCTTGACCATATACTGCTCTTTTTTGTGAACAGGAGCATGTGACCAAAGCCGGTGAAGAAATTTCCCGGCTCCAAGGAATCTTGAAGGCCGAAACTGAGACCCGGGCTGCAGATGCAAACCAACTTCAAGCCTTAGAAGAAAAAGTCACTGCTCTGACACAAGAAAACTCTGACTTGAAGAGGGATATGTAGGAGCACGAGGACAACTTCCAAGAACAGCTTAGCACCCTTCAGAAGCAGTTGGATACCGCCACAAGTGAGCTGACCGGGTTAAAGAAAATGATCACATACATGGTCTCCTCACTAGTTGGTAAGTTTTGAGCCCACAAACCCGGAAAATCTTGCACAATCCAAGCCCGGATTTTGAATTCTCATAACTTTGTTTTCTCCTGCTCAGGTCCACGCGATGGAAACATCCGCAAGACTGCTGTTGAAAAGATCAAATGCATGTACTCTCTGGTGCGACAGCTGTATTTTGGGAGTTGTGAAGTTATCAAGGCAGCGAGGAACTGGGAGAACCCGCCAAGCACTTACACTGAGGTGCTTGGCCATCTATCAACAATGCCTGACTGGATCCACCTGCTGAAGAAATCTGCTTGCAGAGCCGGGGTGATGCGTGGCCTTGCCTTGGCAAAGGCCTACCATCCCAGCTTTGACCCGGCACCTCTTGTGAAGGGTTTTCCTCAATACAATGCTGATGGCAGCAAATTCGATAAGAAATCTTACGCCCGGGCTGTAAAGCAGACCCGGTACGTAGCCACTGATATTGCCAACAGCCTGAAGCTCACCTCTCTGTAGTATGGTTACAATGAAGCCAACGAAGAGGTCATTGACGAAGAACCGCAACGCATTGACCTCCTCCAAAGCTACAAGGATTCCATCACTCCAGACAAATCTGCTCCCAGTACCTCTGCTGCTCCAAGTTCATCTACTCCGGTCATTCCTCCTCTATCACGAGCTCAGTGGAAGACGAAGATGAGGGTTAGTTCCAATCCCTTCACCTCGTCACCTGGCGTGGAGACGGAGCCCCCAAGACCCGGGTCGCAGAAGCAGAAGCGACACAAGATGACCCGGCAAGTGCCAAGGACGACAACCGGCCACTACTCCTTCCGATAACCCGGCGCCTGAAGCCAGTGCCTGAAAAACGTAGGCAGATGCCGTATCTCTGCAAAAAACAATCTCATTTGGCCCCTGTGGGCAGTTATTGTAATAACTTAGCACTTTTTACTCTATGCTTGTGATGGTGGGCCAATACACCTTGTGAAACTTTGTGTGAATCTTTGCGAAACTTTTGCTTTTAGATATGTCTGTCTGTGGTTTCGATGACCCTTTTGATTTCTTTAACTGTGAGTGGCTTTCGCATGGATACCCTGTCGCAACTTCTCTAAGAAAAACAGGGTCGAATCAAGTCCCACTGGGCATCATGGTTGATTGATTTTCCAGGTGAGCAATCAGGCCACATAATTGCGAGTCACATCAGCTCAACAGCAAGAGAACCAAGAATAAAACTGGTGGCATAAAAGCCGAGTCTTGGGATTGCAGCTACAAACTATTCAAGTAAGAGCCCCCAAGACCTGGATCAATGTTTATAAAGTAATGGCTTAACTATGCAACATTACCCCATTGATCCAAATACTGATGAGACGCACTCTTTGGGCATCTTCAAAGATAAAGAACAACTACACAACTATATTTACTTGCTCTACAACAAAAAAATAAACAAGTGAAACTGTAAACTAAACATGCATACTATTAAACAAAAAATGCTAAGATAACGACCCAAAATCTCTTTGCCGGGTCACAAAAGACTTTGGGACCTGGGGAATTCTGAAGCCAGGCTTGGATGGAAAAGTTCTGCCACCACAATGACCAGCCCCCAAGGCCCGGCTTAACATGAAACTGTGCTACGGTACATCTCAATATTAGAGAATAATCGGCTTTCAAATATAAACTGGAATGCAAACTGAGAACACAAATTTCTGTTCAACCTTCACTTTATTGATAAAAAAGGTTAGGTCAGCAAGCCGCCTCATTAAAAACCTTCCAGTCCCCTTAGGTACCTTGGTAAGGAAAAGAGTGCGTCTGAAACCTGCTGCCTGTTACATCGTGTTTTACATCTGATATCATGATCTCATACTAAGTATAATATGGGCGCTGCTGGGCAATGTTCCATGGCCGCTCGCGCTCCTCTAATGAAAAAGTGGAGTGTGTTGTGTCGTTCACAGACTCGGATTCTTCTCTAGCGTCCACCAGATAATATGAACCATTGTTCAATTTCTTGCTTATGATGAACGGTCCCTCCCATGGAGGAGATAACTTGTGCATCCCTTCCTTGGATTGCGTCCATCGCAGCACTAAGTCACCCTCCTGGAAAGTGCGAGTTTTAACCCGGCGACTGTGATACCGCCTCAAATCTTGCTGATATATTGCAGATCTCTCCAATGCTTGTTCTTTATTCTCCTCTAGCAAGTCCAAAGAATCTTGCCGGGTCTGCTCATTCTCTGTTTCAACATAAGCCGCCACTCTAGGCGAATCATGAATAATATCACTTGGCAATACTGCCTCTGCCCCATACACCATGAAGAAGGGCGTCATCTTGGTGGATCTATTTGGTGTTGTGTTGATGCCCCAAACCACTGATGGTAATTCCTCAACCCACGCTCCGGCGGTTCTGATGCACGGGACCCGGAGACGTGGTTTTAATCCGCGAAGTAATTCCTGATTTGCTCGTTCTACTTGCCCATTGGCCTGCGGATGAGCAACTGAAGCGACATCCAAACGTATACCATTATTTCCACAAAACTTTGCCATCTCTCCAAGGGACATGTTAGTTCCATTATCTGTAATGATACTATGAGGATACCCAAACCGATATATGATCTGTTTCAAAAACTTGACTGCTGTAGCAGCTTCACAATTTGTAACTGCATCACCTCAACCCACTTTGTAAACTTGTCAATGGCAACCAAGAGTTGGGTTTTCTTACAAGGGGACATGCTAAAGGGACCCACCATATCAAGCCCACAGACTGCAAAAGGCCAAGTCAGAGGTATGGTCGCAATTCCTGAGCCGGCACATGAATTTGCCTTGCATATCTTTGGCACCCATCACACCTGCTCACTAGGCGCTCTGCATCTGCCTGGGCTGTGAGCCAAAAGAAACCGTGTCTGAAAGCTTTTGCTACTAAAGATCTTGTTGAAGCATGATGACCACAATCTCCCTCATGAATCTCTTTCAAAATTTGCCGGCCCTCCTTTCCAGAGACACATCTCTGAAATACTCCTGACACGCTCCTTTTGTACAATTCACCATCAATAACCACGTAAGCCTTAGCCCGGCGCACTATTTGCCGGGATATAACTTCCTACTGTGGCAATTCCCCTCGCAGAAGATACGCCAAGTAAGGTTCTGTCCACTCGGGAATTTCATGAGCTGCTGCTACCAATTGTGAACCGGGTCTCCCTGACCGCAAGTTCTTCCTCATCTTGAAGCTTGACTGACGGAGTCCATAGTTCGTCCAAGAAAACGTTGGGTGGAACCGGCTCTCTGCGTGAGCCGAGTCTTGATAAACCATCGCAGCATCATTTTTCCTGCGATCAATGTGATCCACCTGATAACCTGAGAAGAACCCGGCTACCCTATCCACCTCTCGTCTGTAAGCCGCCATTGTTGCATCCTTCCTATCCCACGTTCCTGAAACTTGTTGTGCCACCAGATCTGAATCTCCATAGCACTTGATACGTTTGATGTTCATCTCCTTTGCCATGCGCAAACCATGCAGCAAGGCCTCATACTCTGCCACATTATTGGAACAGTCAAAATGAATTTGCAACACATAGCTCAATTTATCACCTTTGGGAGAAGTTAACACAACTCCAGCTCCGAACCTTGCTCTTGCTTAGACCCGTCAAAATGCATGACCCAAGACTTGATACTTGGTGTAAGGGGTGGTGCACTCAACTGTGTCCAATCATTGAGAAAATCAGCCAACGCTTGAGACTTGATGGCTGTACGAGGCTCATAATTGATGTGATACGGCCCCATCTCGATCGCCCACTTGGCAATTCTTCCTGTAGCTTTCGAGTTTCTGATAATATCTGCTAGTGGGATTGAACTGACCACCGTGATCGGATGCTCCTGAAAATAAGGCTTCAACTTTCTACTTGCCATGAAAACACCAAACACTAATTTCTGCCAATGCTGATAGCGCTGCTTTGCCTCTGATAACACCTCACTGACATAATAGACCGGCCTTTGCACCGGGTTCTCTTTGCCTTCTCCTTACGCTCGACCACCACCACGGCGCTCACAGCCTGAGGCCCGGCAGCGACGTATAATAACATGGGTTCCTTGGGACCCGGTGCCGCCAGAATTGGCGCCTCTGATAACTGCTTCTTCAGAGCTTCAAATGCCTCGTCTGCCTCTTGATTCCACATGAAATTGTCCGTTTTCTTCAGTAACTTATACAAAGGGATGGCCTTCTCTCCGAGCTAGGATATAAACCGGCTTAGCGCGGCCACACACCCTGTTAACTTCTGAACATCCGCCAGTTCCTCTGGTTTTTTCAAACTCTGGATGGCTCTGATTTTATCCGGGCTTGCCTCGATTCCACGTTCTGACACAATGAAACCAAGGAGCTTCCCGCTGGAACTCCAAACACACACTTCGTTGGATTAAGCTTCATCTGGTACTTTCTCAGATTTTTAAATGTCTCTCGTAGATCGTCAATGAATGACCCGGCTTTCTCTGTCTTGATCACCACATCATCAACATAAGCATGCACATTACGTCCAATCTGGTCATGAAAACAATTCTGAATACACCTTTGATAAGTTGCTCCTGCATTCTTCAACCCAAAAGTCATGGTCTTGTAACAAAAAGCACCAAAGGGGGTTATAACGCTGTCTTTTCCCAATCCTGCCTATTAAGCTTGATCTTATGATATCCTGAGTATGCATCCAAAAACACAAGAGCTCGCTGCCCGCAACTGCGTCAACGATTTGATCGATGCGCGACAGTGCAAACGGGTCCTTGGGACAATGCTTATTCAGACTTGTAAAATCAATGCACATCCTCCACTCATTATTCTTCTTCAGAACTGGAACCGGGTTAGCCAACCACTCTGGGTGAAAAACTTCCATAATAAAGCCGGCTTCTAAAAGCCGGGCTATCTCCTCTCCTATAGCCTTTCTTCTCTCTGCATTCATCTTTCTCAACCTTGCTTTACCGGCCTTGCTTTGGGATCAACATGTAAGCGGTGCTCAGCGAGTTCAGTCAGAATGCCAGGCATGTCACTAGGTGTCCATGCAAAAACATCCCGATTCTCACGGATAAACTCGATGAGCGCGCTTTCCTATTTGTCAGTGAGATTGGACCCTATGGCGAACTGCTTGGAGGAATCCCCAGGCACGAAATCTACCATCTTTGTGTCTTTTGCAGCCTTAAACTTTGCCCTGTCATCTTCTGTTGTTGGTTTCTTGAGTGCTATGTTATCCTCCGGGTCAAGATTGGACCTATAAGTTTTCAGCTCCTCTTTCGCACAAGCATATTCTGCCAAGGCTGCATCTCCCTCATCACACTCTGCTGTTATCTCTCTGTTGCCATGAGCTGTGATGATCCCCTTAGGACCCGGTATTTTCAACTGTAAGTACACATAACACGGCCTTGCCATGAACTTGGCGTAAGCCGGCCTTCCAAATAATGCGTGATAAGGACTCGGGAACTTCACCACCTCAAAAACAAGTCACTCTGATCTAAAGTTGTGAATGGACTCGCCAAAAGCAACCTCTAATGAAATTTTTTCCCTCTGGTGTTGCTGACTTCCTGGAACTATGCCATGAAATACTGTCGATGTCTTCTGCAACTGTGACTCTTTGAGACCCATACGCACAAACGTCTCCCAATACAAGATATTGATGCTACTACCACCATCCATCAGAACCTTCTTTAACTCAAAGCCATGCACCTGAGGAGCCACGACCAAAGCTAGTAGACCCGGGTGCTCCACCGCCTCCGGGTGATCTGCTCTGCTCCATGTGATCGTGTGTTCTGACCACCTTAAATATCTTGGTACCCCTGCAACCACTGCATTAACCGCCCTTTTGACTATCTTTCGCTCTCTCTTAGACGTGCCACTGGTGTATATATGATATTGACCAAGTTGCCTTGGCTGCTGTGAAAATCCGCCCTGATTGCCTGCATTTTGGCCGGCTCCAGCATTGCCAGTGGGTACTGCGTTTGCTCCAGTTAAAGGTCTTGCAGCCGGGTTACCACCCGGGCCGGGTCCTCCACCTCTACCTGCTCCTTGCAAAGCTCTCTGTACCTCATTGTTTTTCCACCTGTTTAAATCTACACACTGGGCCAATGAGTGATTGGCGGGTCTACCGTTCCTGCTATGGCGAGGACACGGCATCCTAAAGGCCTCTTCAGTGTTGGTTGGACGCGACCCTTGATAACTGCTTCCACCATTGAAATTCCCATTATTCCCTTGATAACTTCTACTGTCATGAAAGTTTCCTTCCATCCTTTGCCTCTGAAACCCGGCATTTGTGTTCACCACCAGCTCTGAATTTCCCTCATTGTGCCCACGCTTATGCTGATTCTGGTTGTTGTTGTTATTGTTATTTCCCTGGCCACTGTTGTTCCTTCCTCCATTATTCGCAGTGCCCTTCCTTTTTTCTTCCTCGTTATCATCATGGGTCTTGTCTGTGGCCGCGTGCCTGTTGCAAGCATCAATCAACTCAGCCATGGAGACCGGCTTAACCCGGTGGCCCTCCTTCATACGGCCTAGCTTCTGGACCAAGGGACCGTACTTGCAAGTCTTTTCCATCGATGAAATCGCATCCTTGGGCTCGATACCGGACGACGAGTGAAGGATCTCCGTAACCCGGCCCATCCAGTGACGTGCTGACTCGCCCTTCTTATGTAGACAACGATCAAGGTCTTCAATGGAGAACAAGCGCTTGCACGTACCTTGAAAGTGCTTGATAAAAACTGCTTTCAGCTCATCCCAGGATTGATAGACTTTTCTGGCAAATTCTTGAACCACAGCTTTGCTGCTCCATCGCTCATCATCAAATACATATACTTTGCGCAAACATTCTCTGTGGCGTTGCGTATATACATCGCCATCTCATAACTGCTCAACCAGCTTGCCGGGTCCATGCCCGGCTCATAATTGGATATCTTGCTGGGCTCTTTGAACTTCTCAGGGAAAGGCTCCGCTCTAATGGTATCTGAAAGACACTTTGGCCCGGCTAAGTTAGAAGAACTTGCTAAAAAATTATTGTTACCTGGTGAGCTTGCAGATGCTGCAGGTGCGGGACCCGGTCCTCCTTGCGGTACTCCTGCAACAGGTACTGCCGGGTTTGCGTTGGCCGCACTTCTCGCTCGCGATCTATTGACTATTTGCTGAGCCACCAAAATTGCAGGGGCAGGATGATGCTGCTGATATTCTGATTCTGGTTCTGTTGAGGCGGGTTCTGTTGTTGTGCCGCGGCAAGCCCGGCTAAAGGCGGGGTCTCACCATGGCGACTCTTACTACGATAGGTTGTGGAATAAAGCGCACTTTTCTCCTTTGAATACTGAACTTGCTGAACTACCGCAGTACGTAACATGTCAATGGCACGCCGGGCTTCAATTTCTGCTGGCGAGTCTCCCAGGGGAATACGGTCGAGCGCTAAGGTTGCGGCGTACACATTATCCGCTGGGTTGGAAAAGTGACCCGCCGGTGTGTGGAACCTTGGTGTTCTGGGCGGCAGACCCGGATTTCCCCTGGCTCCCCCAGCGAGTAAACCCGGCAATCCTACAGTTGCAACACCGGCTCCTCCTGTTCCTCTGTTTGGTTCTGCACTTGTTCTGATGACTGGATCCACTTGAGTTACACCAATGGGTTGATCTTCTAGGGTTCTAAACAGTACTGCTGGATTTACGACGTTTTCTCCCTGAGCCAGCCGGCTTTGGTGCCTCCTCTAGTGAACCCTTGTCATATCATTAAGACGATTCTCTTGATCCCCGATTTGCTTTCGCCTAACCTCCATCTCCTGCTTTTCTGCCATCGCGTCTCTGCGCATCTGCTCCAAAGCCCGGCGTGCTGTGTCTAACTCTATAGCTCTTACTGCGGCGTTTTCTGGAGTAACCAACCTTGTAAGCGCTGTTGGGTCTAGGACTAGGCCATTGTTGAACAAGGCAGGGGCACTAGCCGTATTGTTTCTTTCTTCGCCCTGAGCCCGGTTGTGGAGGAAACCGAAGTTGTTTCTGTAATGAGCCGTGTCTTCACTTTCATCTGTCACCGAAGCCGGGTCTCCATCTATCCTCTGACCCGCCGGCTCCAGTACTGGTGGTAATTGTTGCTGCTGTTGACCCGGGCTAAGGGCAAGTGGAACAACAGTCGATGGTGATGCCCCCATGTTGATCGAAGGGGCGGTGTAAACTGCCATCCTCCTAATCGGGCTTGGGCTGGACTCTAGCACCTCCTCATCCTCTTCTTCAGCCTCGTATCCAAACCGACCTTCAAACAGGGGCAAGATTGACTCCGTGTCCTTCTCAGGTTCCATCGCGTCACCCGGGATCCGTGTCGGCTCTCCCGACCATTCCTCGTGCATGACCAATGATGCCTCAACTTCTGCCGTGCCTACTGACTCTTCCCCATCAGATTGAACGAGGGTGGCGGCTCCTGACACAGATTCATATTCTCCACTAGCAGATCTAGTTGCATGTATCATACCAACAAAAACATTAATCTTGCCAATTGGAATAATACCACCTGATTCTAGCAGATCTGATTCCGGCCCCCAGCCAGAATCGTCGACGATGGATTCTCCTTGTGAATTGATGGTAACCTCGCCGAAAACGAAGTTCTCAACTCCTTGCATTGCTTCTCCCATGATGGTGACACCCTTGGACGCGGTTCCCATAGACGGCGCCAACTGTCGTGGGGTTAACACGGCAGATGTTACCCTTGGGTAACTTGAGTTGGTGGGCAAGGCGTAACTAGCGTCTGGGAGATTGTTTAGCTCTGCACGGACAAAGGGTTTACCCAGGTTCGGCCTCTCCATTGGAAATAAAGACCTACTTCCTGCTATGCTATTATTGATCTCGATCTCGATAACCCGGCTACGACAACAGAGCCGGATCTCGATTTAGGTTACAAGGTTCACTTGGTAGCGGTGATCTCTCTCTCTGGTTCTCTCGCCTAAGCTTGGATCGTAAAAGTCTTGCTAACTATAACTCAGGGGCCGGCTTATATAGACGCCGGGTCTCCTGGTCTCATACATGGTAAGCCCAGGTTCTACCCAGACTCGGAGTCCTACTCTAGCTCTTCTGGCCTTCGTGTCCTCCAAATCCTGAACCGCCTCTGGGTCTTCTAGAACTTTTCCTCCGTTTGCCGGGTTACCGACAAGCCTGCTGGCCTATCGACATAACCCGGCCCATGCTGATGGTTAGCTGGCCTGGCCGGGCCTCCTGCCTGGCGGGTCACGCTTCCCTCTTCATGGGCCTACCGGGTTATTATTCCCCCATCACCTAGCTTGTTCAAAGATGTCCATGATTTCATCAAACAATGTGATCCCTGTCAGAAAGCTGGAAAGATTTCTAGGAGAAATGAAATGTCACAGCAAGGAATCCTTGAGATTGAATTGTTTGATGTGTGGGGAGTAGATTTTGTTGGACCTTTACCATCCTCAAAAAGGCTACAAGCACATCTTGGTTGCAGTGGCCTATGTGTCCAAATGGGTTGAAGCAATACCCACTGTCAGTGCAGATTCCAAGTCTGTTTGCAAGCTGTTCAAAACGGTCATCTTTCCCAGATTTGGAGTTCCCAGGGTAGTGATCAATGATGTTGGAGCTCATTTCAACAATGAACAGCTAGAGAAGATTCTGAACAAGTATGGTGTGAAGAACCACAGAGTTACTACACCCTACCATCCTCAAGCTAATGGACAAGTGGAATTATCCAACAGAGAAGTAAAACAGATATTGGAGAAAGTAGTGTCCAAGTACAGAGGTGATTGGTCAATGAAATTGTCTGATGCTTTGTGGGCATACAGAACATGATACAAAACACCTATTGGAATGTCACCATTCAGGCTTGTCTATGGAAAAGCATGTCATTTGCCTGTTGAGTTAGAGCACAGAGCTCAGTGGGCAATAAGGAAACTGAATATGGACTTGGGAAAAGCTGGAAGTGCAAGAAAGTTACAGATGTGTGAACTGGAAGAGCTGAAACATGATGCTTATGAGAGTTCCAAGATTTACAAGGAAAATGCAAAGAAGTGGCATGACAAGCACATTCTCAGAAAAGAATTCATTATTGGACAGACAGTTCTTGTGTATGACTCCAAGCTCCATCTGTTCTCTGGAAAATTTAAGTCAAGATGGTTTGGTCCCTGTGTCATCAAGAGAGATCTAGGACATGGTGCTTTTGAGGTACAAAGTCCATCTGAAGGTACTTTCAAGGTGAATGGCCAGAGGCTGAAGCACTATGTGGTTGGAGAAAAAATTGAGACTGGAGACACTGAAGAAACAAATGATGATGAACCAGAGGATGCTCACAATGCATCTTATGGAGTGGAGAACCAGTGAAGATGTGCAATGGTCAGGCTCATGGCCTTAAACAAGCGCTCATAAGGAGGCAGCCTGATACCTTTTTATGCTATTTTCATATTTCTTTCCTTTATTTGCTAGTTTTCTTTTGTTTTTGTTTTCCAGTTAAGGAATAAAGGAGGAATGGAGAAGGCTGGCAGTGACCTTATGAAGCAAGGAGCAGAAGTAAACACCAGGTGAAGACATTCCAATTCCCAAAACTAAATTTTATCATGAATATCATTTTTATGCCATGATTCTGAAGAGTTTATCATTATTTGGCCTTGTGTGAAATTGCTTTTACAGTAAAAGTTTCATCTAATGCTCTATTCTATTTAACAACTTTTCATGCTATTGAGAACCTTGCATTGTCTCTGCTTATGGTTCTTGCAAATGCTTATGTTCAGAACCATTTACCAAAACAGAATTTATTTATGTCTCTGTTCAAAACTTTTGGAATACCTGCATAATGCACTTGGCTTAGAAACTGAATGAGATGATCCATTTTAGAGCCATGTTCTAACTGCATTTTTGCATTAGCATGTCATGATCCTTGGATCTGTGACATGTGAAGCACTAACTCATAAAAGCTCATTTCAAGTTCCATGATCAGTAATTAACATTTTTTGCATTAGCAACCATGATCTTGGGATTGTGGTATGTGAAGCACTAACCTGAAGTATCTGACAGAATTCTGAAGCAATTTTTGGCATTAGCAGCTATGATCCTGGGATTGTGGTATGTGAAGCACTAACTCTGTTAACTTAAAAAGGAACTGCTTGACTAACTCATCTTTGACAAAAGCATTAGCCTATTATGTTCCTGGGAACTGTAATAGGTGAAGCACTGACTTTGCATTCAGTTAACACTCATTTCTGCATTATGGCTATTTCCTGGATCATTTTCATTTGATTCCCTTGCCAATTGTCTTACCTTGCTAATCCAAAGTCTCTGAACCTAGAAATATATAAATTCTGCTATTTGAAACTTGTTTCAGAACTAAAACTTGCAATCTCTGTATGCAGAAACTGTAATGAATCTAATATGTATGAACTGTTGTGTTTTCAGAGTTTAGCACTGTTCATTATCATTCTATTGCCGTTTTCATCATACCTGCTTTACTTGGGGACAAGCAAAGGTTCGGGTGTGGGGGTTTTGATCACTCTGAATTATGCACACTATTATAAACCCTAAAACCCTAAATCTTGCTCACATTCAGATATTCAGTAAAGTTTTTTAGCAGCATTTCACAGCATTGTGTGTAGTTTGCAGATTAGTGTGCCAAGGCACATTCTTCTCCAAGTTACCCAAGCTTCAGCAGAGAGTGACCCAGGCAAAAAGCAGAAGTTATCCCAGCTCTAGCAGAGAAGTTACCCCAGTGTTAACTGATCACCTGATCAAATTGGAGAGTTACCCCAGTGCCAACAGAGAAGTTATCCAAGCATGAATAGAAAGTTACCCATGTAACTAGCAGAAAGTGACCCAAGAGATATGAAGAGAAGTTTGAACAAGCCTTGGGGATGAGATCAACTTGGGAAGCAAGAAAGGCTAAAAAGGCAAAAAGGTGGAAAAGGGGGGACACCCCATGTGCACTGTGACCAAGCTGAAGGGGGAACCTTCCTCCTCAACCACCACGCAGGACCTCACCACCAAGAGGGGAAAAGGCTATAAAGCAAGAGGACCAACACCACATCACACATTCCATCCACCATCATCCGTCTCCCATCCTCCACTCCATTTTCGGCCAACACACCACACCACACTTTCCACCAACCACCAAGAACAGCAAGAAAGGCAAGAAGAAGAAGAAGATGAACATGGAGATGAGGAGGAGAAGTCCAAGGCCATGGTGAACTGAAGCTCATGATCTGCATCTGTCCCTGTCTGCTTCCATGCTTCCTCTGCTTCTGCATCCACCCTTGTCTACATCTCTGCTTCCCCTGCTTTGACAAGCTTCAGTGAGGAACAACCAAGGCTCCCTTCTCCAATCCTCTGTGTAAATTGCTTAGAAACTAGTAGATCATCCATGTGTGTGTAGAGCTTGTTGGATTTGGTTGTGACAGTGAATTGAGTGACACAGTTCAGTGTACTTTCTGAATCTTACCTGTTATATGCATGTGATGCTTGATCTGTGACCTGTTGATTTGATCTACTGCATGTTTGTGTGTTGAAACAATCTTCCTTAGCCTCCTGTTGCTAGTTCTCTTGCCTGACAAGCAAGATCATGTCCTTTTTATGTTCTGAATGCTTTGCTCTATTTAAACCCTGCTAAAACCCTTTCCTTTCAGTAAAAGTCTAAACCTCTTCGATTTGGCTTAGCTTCTGGAAATAAAGAACACTAATAATTTGATCCCTGTGGAGAGAATGACAAACCCCCCTAAAACACAATCGATCAGGGACAGAAGGCGAAGGAGGTGGAGGATACCGGCTTCAAGATGTGGTACACGGGGACAACCTCAAACAAAAATGGAGTAGGCATCTTGATCAACAAGAGCCTCAAGGATGGAGTTGTGGACGTCAAGAGGCAAGGAGACCAAAACATCCTAGTCAAGTTGGTTGTTAGGGACTTAGTTCTCAATGTTATCAGCGCGTATGCCAAGCAAGTAGGCCACAACGAGAGCACCAAGAGGGAGTTCTGGGAAGGCCTGGAGGACGTGGTTAGGGGAGTACCTACTGGAGAGAAGCTCTTCATAGGAGGAGACCTCAATGGCCACGTGGGTACAACTAACACAGGTTTTGAAGGGGTGCATGGGGGGTTTGGCTATGGCATCAGGAACCAAGAAGGGGAGGATGTCGTAAGCTTCGCTTTAGCCTACGACATGGTCGTAGCTAACACCCTCTTTAGAAAGAGAGAATCCCACCTAGTGACTTTCAGTAGTGGTCAACACTCTAGCCAGATTGATTTTGTCCTCTCTAGAAGAGAAGACAGACATGCCTGCCTCGATTGTAAAGCGATACCTGGAGAGAGTGTTGTCCCTCAACATAAGCTGGTGGTGGCCGATTTCCGCTTTCGGATTTGTGTCCAGCGGGATAAGCGCGCCAAAGTCGCTAGAACAAAGTGGTGGAAGCTAAAGGGGGAGGCAGCCCAAGCTTTTAAGGAGAGGGTTATTAAGGAGGGCCCTTGGGAGGAAGGAGGCGATGCAAACAGTATGTGGATGAGGATGGCGACTTGCATTCGGAAGATGGCTTCAGAGGAGTTTGGAGTGACTAGGGGAAGTAAAAGCGATGCTAAGGATACCTGGTGGTGGAACATTGAGGTTCAGAAGGCTATTAAGGAGAAGAAGGATTGTTTCAGACGCTTATATCTGGACAGGAGCACAGCCAACATGAAGAAGTACAAGGAGGCAAAGAAGGCCGCAAAGCGAGCGGTGAGCGAGGAAAGAGGTCAGGCGTATGAGGACCTCTACCAGCGTCTAAGCACGAAGGAAGGCGAAAGAGACATCTATAAGATGGCCAAGATCAGGGAGAGGAAGACAAGGGATGTCAACCAAGTCAAATGCATAAAGGACAGAGCGGATCAACTCCTCGTGAAAGAAGAAAAGATCAAGCGTAGATGGCGAGAGTACTTCGATAACCTTTTCAATGAAGAGAATGAGAGTTCTACCATTGAGCTAGACGACTCCTCGGATGATACCAGCCGACGCTTTGTGCGGCGTATCCAGGAGGCTGAGGTTAAGGAGGCTTTGAAGAGGATGAAAGGAGGCAAGGCAATGGGCCCTAATGGTATCCCCATTGAGGTGTGGAGAGGCCTTGGAGACATAGTGATAGTATGGCTAACTAAGCTTTTCAACCTTATTTTTCGGTCAAACAAGATGCCCGAAGAATGGAGGCGGAGTACATTAGTGCCAATCTTCAAGAACAAGGGGGTGTCCAAAGTTGCACTAATTACCGTGAAATCAAGCTGATGAGCCATACAATGAAGCTATGGGAGAGAGTCATTGAGCACCGCTTAAGAAGATTGACAAGCGTGACCAAAAATCAATTTGGTTTCATGCCTGGGAGGTCTACCATGGAAGCCATCTTCCTGGTACGACAACTTATGGAGAGATACGGGGACCAAAAGAAGGACCTTCATATGGTGTTCATTGACTTGGAGAAGGCGTATGATAAGATACCACAGAATGTCATGTGGTGGGCCTTGGAGAAACACAAAGTTCCAACAAAATACATTACCCTCATTAAGGATATGTATGATAATGTTGTGACAAGTGATGGCGACACCGATGACTTTCCAATTAAAATAGGACTGCACCAGGGGTCAGCTTTGAGCCCTTATCTTTTTACTTTGGTGATGGATGAGGTCACAAGGGATATATAAGGAGATATCCCATGATGTATGCTCTTTGCAGATGATGTGGTGCTAGTCGACGATAGCCGGGCGGGGGTTAATAGGAAGTTAGAGCTGTGGAGGCGGACTCTAGAGTCAAAAGGTTTTAGGCTTAGTAGAACTAAAACTGATTACATGAGTTGCAGTTTCAGTACTACTAGGCACGAGGAGGGAGAGGTTAGCCTTGATGGATAAGTGATACCTGATTTGGGGTCTATGCTCCAGAAGGATGGTGATATCGATGAAGATGTGAGTCATCGAATCAAAACCGGTTGGATGAAGTGGCGCCAAGCTTCTGGCGTTCTCTGTGACAGGAGAGTGCCACAAAAGCTAAAAGACAGGTTCTATAGGACGGCGATTCGACCTGCGATGTTGTATGGCGCAGAATGTTGGCCAACCAAGAGGCGACATATTCAACGGTTAGGTGTAGCAGAGATGCGCATGTTGAGATGGATATGTGGCCACACAAGAAAGGACCGGGTCCGGAATGATGATATACGAGAGAGAGTTGGGTAGCTCCGATTGAAGAGAAGCTTGTCCAACATCGTAAGATGGTTTGGGCATATACAACGTAGGCCTCCGGAAGCGCCAGTGCGTAGCGGACGAATAAAGTGTGATGAAAATGTTAAGAGGTGTCGTGGTAGACCAAACTTGACATGGGAGGAGTCTGTTAAGAGAGATCTGAAGGATTGGAATATCACCAAAGAACTAGCCATGGATAGGGGCACGTGGAAGCTAGCTATCCATGTGCCAGAACCATGAGTTAGTTTCGAGATCTTGTGGGTTTCACCAGCCTACCCCAACTTGCTTGGGAATGAAAGGCTTTGTTGTTGTTGTTGTTGACTTCTTAACTTCAGGAATAGATAGTGGAGGTTCATCAGCATTCATTGTTGATACCCAGAGCACAGAAGGGCGTCGCCACGAATGCGGATCCGTGAAATTAGTTCATGAACATGGAGCCTAATAAGAAATTGTAATGATCAGTTGGGACTATGGTTACCATTACATAATCAATAATCAAGTTATGATCAGGTTGTAGTAATAATAACAAAAGAATTCACTGCCTTTTGAGTAAATTTGAAAATAACATACAGAATCAATCATGGGGCAATAATAAATATTTTGTATCAAACAATTAGCAGGACCTACAACCTCAGTCAAATCCAAAGTTGGATTCATGACCTTTAGTAAGGAAATTAAAAACCTGAACATGAGGGAGATGATTACTGACCTTGATATGAATAATCCAAACAAGAAGTTGTTCAGCTGGGGAATGGGTCCTTCGATCTAGGCATGGACACCAGATGTGGAGAGACACTCTCACGGACGAGAGATACTACCCATCATCTCACTGACATCAGTCACATCTCCAAAAGAGGAGCTCATATGGGTCTTGAAACTCCTTAGTACCACCATGGATTACCATCAGCCGCAACGCCATATTAATTTGACATGGCTGGCTGCTACATGCAAGGAGCCCCAAATCATCCATGTTGTGCTGCTCCTACAGAGAAGAAACTGCTTCTTCAAGGGAGAAAGGAAGCAGAAAAGTAAAATGGAGACAGAAAGAGGTGGAAGAAGAGAAAGGAAGGGGACACGGCCAACAACTACCTGTAGTCGAGCTGCCAATGCATTGTCATCCCAATGTCTTGTAGGTGACCTCTCCTAGCCAATGAATCAGTCGCCTCGCGAATCTCGCCGCCGCCTCGACGCTCATCGGCCGCCACAGACATGGTCCCGCCTGCGACCTCATCGCCTCGCCGGGGCGAGTGGTGGTGCGGGGATGACGGCATAGAGGACGACGTGGTAGTTGAGGAGGCGGCGCATCGGTGGCGACGACGATGCCTGTGGCGAGCGTTGGCCCGAGTGGCGGGGGCAACGCCCAGCGTGGCCAGTGGTGGCGGCGACAAGGTGCGACAAACCCTAGCTTCTTGGCATCAGAGGCGTGAGGGAAAGGGAAAGAGGAGGGAAAAAGTCGGCGGGCTGAGCGATAGTTTGCTTCGTGGGGAATTAATCTTACTTTTTTCCCTTTTTCCTCACGAATAGCCAACGACAAAACGATCAGATCAGTCCAAGAAAGAAACGAGAAAACCATCCAGCTATCTCCACGTGGATAGGCCCCCTGGGTGCCCAAGGGATGCGCGTTTTCTTGTTGCAATGCACGCCCTATAGTTATGCTTAGAGGAGCCGATACCCCCTCCCAACACTTCTTTGCTGAGAAAAAACTCTCTTTCCCCTCCCCTATCTCTTTCTACAGTAAAAGAGGAGGCGACCGGAGGGCGAAGGTGCTTTCCGCCGGCGATTTCGCCGCCCTCCTCTCTCTCGTCGGCCCCGGTGCCGGCGGTGAGGGGAGGGGGGTGGAATAGCCGGCCGGATCTGTGTATAGATAGTAGTTTTTACTATTCTATTAGGTCTTCATGGCGGTGGTGGTCGACTGACGCCGCCGTCGCGACCGGTGTGCTCTGCTTCTTCCTCTCGTCGTCACCGTGGTGTGATGGCAAGGAGTGGCAGAGCTGGGTTGTCTTGGTGTGGTCGGTGGCGTGGTGACGACCCCACTGTGGACTTTTGGTGCTCCTTCTTCACCGCGCCGCGGCGGTGTCTTCTCCGGCGCCGTTGGGATGAAGGAGATGGGTGTGCTGGAGCTGATGCTGCTGGTCTTCTGGGGCTGGCGGCGGGCTGGAGTTTTCGGCGGGCCTTACTGGGTGTGTGGTCCGACGGTGGCGGATCTTGCGCTGCTCCTCGCCGACGGCGGCCGGAGCTGCTGGATCTGGAGATCGAGATCGAGCCTGGGGATGATCCCCGACCCGCACGCCACAGCGACATGTGGGCTCTTCTGCTCCTTCTGGTGGTTCATAAAGCCCTTGGGCGATGGGGCTCCCTCGATCTTGGATGTGCTGGTCGCCGTTCTTCTTCTGCGTCGAGCGTCGGCGTCGGTGACGGACGGCGGTGTTGGCCGGTTGTTGCAGTGAACCCTAGGGACCTGGTTGTATTTTTGTTTTTCTTCAGGGGTTTCCTTGCAATTTGTATGGCTCTACGGATCCTTCTGGACCGTATCTCTTGGGTATGTACGTCTGTTGTACTACATTTGTCTACGACCTAATATACGTATTTCCCTTCAAAAAAAAAAATATATAGTTATGCTTAGAGAACGTTGTAGATGGTCTTGCATCATAGATAGGTTTGCTCCTCTGTACAGAGGCAACTTACAAGACATACATGATACATATATAGGTTTGGTCCTTACTACTAAGCTCGATTGTACTACTTCCTCCGTATCAAAATACAAGACTTTCTACCTACTTTTTACACACATGTATCTAGACATGTTTTAGTGTAAGATTCATATGCACTAAAACATGTCTAGATACATGTGTGTAAAAAGTAAGTAGAAAGTCTTATATTTTGATACGGAGGGAGTACTATCGAGTGTATACAAAATTCACAGACACTGTGCATATTTCAAAGCTTGGATCGGCCAAAGAAGATAGCTTTGTGGCATGTGTTGTTGTGGTGGCTTGTTTGGTCAGCTCTGTACATGCAAGTCTGTTGTGGTAGGCGTAGCATATTAACATGAGAGCTACACGTTCTCCTTCCGATCTGCACGGTTGAGCGACAATTAGCATCAATGAGTTGCCAGTGTGCATAGATTGTATTAGTAGGTATTGGTCTGTAGTGAATAAATGTACACTTAACTAGATGCATCCGTATCTCGACAATGTTGAGACCATTAATATGGATCGGAGGTTGTACCAAAAAGTGTTGGAGCAAAAAGGCATCGGTCACCCTGCGGTGTCCGCTGAGCCTGGTGAGGGAAGACGCCAACTTGTGCTTTCGCAGAATTGGTGGGCTGGGGCCAACGTAGTCTGGCCTGACGTAGTGGTTGCCATTGATGCTGTTGACATGGTTGATAGGCATGTAGCCGGCTGACATGAGGAAGAGTCTCCTGATTTTGTCGATGGCGTGGTTGTAGCGACCGTTGAGGTAGCTGTAGCGCGACGTCAGTATGCGATGCTCGTGCTGCAGTGCTTCATGCTGCCCATGTACAGTTTTGCACTAGCTGTCCTTGTCGCGGACACTGCGCTGGAAAAGGAAATCATGATTTTGCTGGATTAGATTGCAATGTTGCTGCAGTGCATTGTGGCTCTGCTACAGAGCGCTGTACTGGCAGAGAGGCGCCTCCTGCGCCTGCTTTTCTTTGAGAGCGCTTGTAATGGCGGCTTGAGCCGCCTCTTGATGCAACATCTGAAAAGATTCAGATGCTGCAAGCCTCTTGGTGAGCTGGACTACGGCTTCACGATTGATGTTGTCTATCTCCACGTGATTGTGTGCACGCAGGTACTTGATCGCCGCTTTGGAGGCGCTCTCGACGGCTGTGTACTGGCTGGGCATCACTTCTCCTTCGAATGGAAGCTGGATGGGAACCGTCAGTGGCAGGTTGCTCGGTACAGTCATGTTGATGACTGCTACGAAGCCACCGATTTCTTCCCTTGTGAAGATTGATCCAATCCTGAGTTGCAGTGAGGCAGCGATCCTCTGTAGGATCATCTGCTTCGGTATGTAGATCAGCTGGGTTGCCTACGCATGGAAATTGCATTTGTGTTAGTGCAGCAAATAAGCTGAAGCAATCTATGTAAGTCGTATTCTGAATAAGATTGATAACTTGCTTTCATATGTGTTGGGACAGGAAAAGATAGAGCAAATTTGCTAGGGGAGGGTAACCAAATCATGCCAATTGCTAATGTCGCCAGGATCTTGAAAGTAATATTCAATTCGGAACCAAGCTAATTTTGCCGCCAGGATCTTGAATTAATGATCAAACTGGAAAGTAATATTCAATTCGGAACCAAGCTAATTTCAATATATTTTTTCTACTATATAGGTATTTGGCTGTGGTTTGTTTAGTGTTGACAGCAATTTTTAATTTCTTCAGATTAAACAGCAGAAAATGAACATTAACCAAGTTAGGTGCACAAAAGAAAAGAAAATATTTTAACTATCACATGATTTAATTTTAATCTCTTTTTAGGCATATGCATGGTAAAACTTGAAGCAAGCAAATTCTTCAAGTTTTGTCCTTCAAACACATGAAGGAAAAAAATACCAGTACTATCTTACTAAGCATCAGCTGATTAATTACATAGCACCTAAGGTAGTTTACTTGTAGCTAAATGAATCTATATCATGCAAGGCTACATCATAAGGAAGCATAATTACATATACATACACTGATCGGACTGGTTAGGCAATAGTACTTGGAATGGTAAACAGTATAGAAATAAATTGCAAGTTTGGTGTTTTTAGTAGTTCTATTCATTTTTATAAGTGGTTTCAGTGTTGCAAGAAATCATACTATCTCGAGATTGACTTATGCTTTATTAGGCAGCAGTACTCTGAATTATAAGTAGTACAGAAATGGATTGCAAATGGGTGTTTCAGCGCTGCAGATAACAGAATTATGTATAGAAGTTCTGCACATTTTTTCTATGTATTTCCTTCTGGAAAAAGCAGCTTAAAATAAAAACTATGGTTGGATGGTATCTATGAATGCAACATAGAGATATTAGACCCATAACTAAACTTTTTATGCATTCAAAATTGGATTTGAGGGCATGCTTGCTTATGTATGCTAAATATTAAATCCATAATTTAATTTTTTTATGCATTAAAAATTGGAATTGAGAGCATGCTTGCTTATACATGATCAGGAATGGATGCAATACGATGGCCAAGTTTGATTCGTGGTTCACAAGGAATTCATATGTATTCAGAGCGGTAATGACATGATGCATGGAATCAGAATTCAGAATGACTGCTTGCTTATACATGTTCAGGAAAGGATGCAATATGCTAGCCAGGTTTGATTCATAACTAATAAGAAGTCTGAGCATATTCAGAGTGGCAATGGTAAGATGTAGACAATCAGAATTCAGAGAGACAACATCTTTGTATTTTCGGTGGTACACAAGCCAAGAGCACTAACTTAATTTAAAGAAAAGATTTCACATTTATATGTGTGGTTCAACTATTACTCATCTTTTTCTTTTTACTTCTTGTATGAGCTGAGAATAAACGTATGTAATTTAATATTTCAGTGGAGTAGAGGCCTTGTGCAATGGGCGTCAGTTATGATCTGAGGGGCATTTATCTAGTTTGGAGGTCATTTTTACAACTAATTCACAGGAACATGCTGTCATGGTTTTTAATTTCGTTGTTGTCCTACTGTCGTAGGTCTCCGGGCTGGGCCAAGAGGTCAGTGATACATGGTATAACCTTTTTGTGCAGGGCTTAGATTTGTGTTTGTTTTTGGGATGCTGTTCGCGGTGATTGCTCTTGGAATCAGTTAAGCAGATAATTTAGAAGAGAGTAGGATAGCATAATTCAAACCCCACGTTGTGTGGGCCATTTGATCATGTTCATCTGATTTTTGATTAGTCTCGTTGCAGCATGATCATTTTCCAGTAAGATGGGCCTGCCAAAATTTGTTGTTTGTGCATGAGTTTGGGATACTGATGGGTAAGTTTCAGAAATTGGGATTTGTGTCTTGTGCCCGGCTGTGTGCGGTAATTGCTGTTTGTAATGTAATAGAAAAGTGATAATTTCGACAAAGAACAGGATATCATATAGGGGAACCATTTATTGGATGTGCTTTTTGTGGTTGAATTTGTGCTGAAAAATCAAGGCAATCTCATTGACAAAATGGTATTGTTTTCATCTCCACTTCAGTAATAGCATTGCAACATATTCCTTCCAGGGGCGAAACAATTTTTTTTAATTGTGCAGAATTGTGTGTGCCTGCAGGGTAAGAGTTGGGGCAGTGCCGGAGGGGAGAACGCCTTGTCCAGGCCGAATGGGAGCGATAGAGAAGTCCGTCCAGGGTTACGCTCTGAATCCTTCGGACGGGGTCATAAAACCTGAGCTTGGCACCAGTTTTGATTCGCTAGGCGAGGCCTACAATTTTTACAATCCTTATTCGTGGGAGACTGGTTTTGGCGTTAGGTACGGCAAAAGCCGGCTGAATGTCAGCATAACAAAGGAGGGGTTGCTCCTTCGTTGTACACAACATGGCGACTAAACGGAGTATGGGTTCGCAATCTGGAGGATGTTGACCGAGAAAGAAAACAAGTTGTATGGTCGCCGCTGGAAAGGTTAAGAGGCATACCACCGCTTGCACTTGTGCTGAGTTTCTGGTTTGGGGAAGAGGAATAGGGGGGCTGTTGATTCTTTTCCTGTCTCCTGTGCCGCCAATTATTTCTTACATATAAATTCTGGACAAACAATAATGCAGGAGGAGCTGCGGAAAGATTATGGCGAGATGGACTGTGAAGCTGTGAAGAAATGAGTGTTTTTTTTTAACTGAAGAAATGAGTGTTGAAGAAGGTAGGATCTGATGTGCTGACAATTGGAAAAAGATACACGAAAAATATGGCCAAACAGGGGCTTACATGATTTTGTGTTTGTTCATGCAGATCATGCTTGTTGTCTACTTCCATGAGAGCTTCTCCTTGTATGTCGCCGATATGGATAAACGGCATGTGTGGGTCCTGGATCCCAGTAAGACCTCGGGGCAATTTTCGATATGCAGGTCAAGCTCCATAACCTTGCCAAGAAGATAATGAAGAACCTCCCTAAAAGCATCCATGAACACATCCCAGGGTGGAGGATTCCAGGTCAAGGCTGGGAATTGCAGTACAATGATGGGATGCACCCCAGGTGCATGAGGTATGTGTATGTAAAGATTAGAGTATGCAATATGCCTAGGTGCATAAAAGTAAACGGTCGGTCGATTTTTTTTGCAACAGGGAGCTCAGTGGCTACTATGTCGTGCACTACATCCGTGAGTTCAAAAGCGGTAGGTGACTGGTTTTTTAACTAAGGTACAAAAAAGGGTGTCGGTGGCTACATCTCCCGCCTGCCCAAACCACTCCCGCCTCCTTTGGACACCAATTTGGAGCTGAATTGACCGAAACGCCCACCAAAAGAGACAAAGGCAGGGAGTTCTCCATCCAACCCAAGCGAGACGCCAACCCAATCCCCACCCGGCCAGTATATCACTCCTATGAAGCAGCATAACTAATAAATGGATACTTCAAGGGGAATTGTTTTCCGGTATTTACCTTCCATTCAATTCTTTGTTTATTTTCTGCTTTTCTCTCCTTGTTTCATCTTCAGTTTTTCCTCAGTTTTCCCCTGAATAACTAGATGGAGACGTTTGCATATTTCCTCCTTGAGAAAGATTATTTTATTCTCATATTCTGAAGCTTCCTAATAAATCAAACAACAAAGAATAAAACATTGCATATGTCACATGAATCTAATATATTTGGTTAAGTAACATACCGCAAGCCCTTTCTTGAGATCTTCTTCGTGTTCAGTTATCCTGTCCAGCGTAGCATCCTCCTGCGCAATTGTCGAAGTAGAACCCACAGAACTACAAGAGAGGAGAAGCGAATGAAGTTTTCAAGGTCGCTTTTGTTTTCATAATTGATCAAGTGCAGTTCTAGACATCAGTCAACAACTAGCAAGGGCTTGCATGTACACCTTAACAAGTACTCTCCGTTTTTTAATATAAGATGTTTCAGTATTTGTCCACATTCATAAGCATGCAAATGTATGTAACATGTTTTAGTGTGCATGTTCACTCACTTTAGCATGCATGTAGACAACATGTGCAATAGCTAAAACATCTTATATTAAAAAACGAAGGGAGTAAGTCTTTATAGGCTATGGACTTTTTGTGATTTTCTAACATATTATGATCAGAAATTGTAGTCACAACCTTGCAATGGAGACTGAAAATTTACAAAACAAAAAACCATCTGAAGGAGGAAAGCAGCTAAATTTATAGCTACTACATTGTTATAGAACTGGGACCTTGGTGACGCCCAACTCAGAGAGAAAGGAGAAGTATTTAGGTTCAAGTGGTTGTGTGTTTTACCTGGTAGTCCCAATAATTATGTCCATTTCCTATTTCATCCATTCCGAATATCAGCACCTCCTGTTAATGAGCAAATAAAGACAACAAAACAACATCAAACTCAATTTGCAGTAATCTGTTTTATCCATACCATTGAAAAACTTACTTTCGTGCTCTTTATCCGGGGGTTTCTTTTTCCTCATAGTAAGGGAACCGAGCACACTCACTACCCAATCAACCCAACTTGTATAAACCTAAGAGCCACAAGAAGCAAGTTAATGAAAATGGTGTCACCGAATATGGCAAATGCAGAATAAGGTGGAGGACAGTCCCAATGCATCGTATCTAAAGTTGTATCATAAACATTAATAGTCAGTGTACATCTGAAGATCTTTCATTCAATATCTAATCTACTAGCATTTTAACTTTGTGTATTGTTTGTGTCAAACTTACAACTGAACAGATTTTTCTACACACAAGAATTTGTCTTTGTCATTTCGAACAAGAGGTGAGCTCTCAACTGGAAAAAATTTCCACAAACGATGATTTGATTCTGCACACATTGGCTAGTCCTAACTAGACAGATCATTTGCACAAAAGAATTTACCTACCTACTTACGGAATCAAGTTATACTGACTGAAATTTGTAATAATTTACTCACAACCTTTCTATTATGTTGTAAATAATCAAGGACCCGTGCTACAGGGCGGCGCCGCATATTTGTCGATCCGTGCGGCAGTAGCTGACCGCTGTCGCACTGGCCCAAACGAGCGACCGCGCACGCAGCATCTGACGTCTTGAGCCAGTGCGCATGCAGCCATGCACCCGCGCCCCGCAGAAACACAAACTAGTCGAAATGGCTAGCTGTTGCGCGAGCAACTGCTCGCGCGGTTCGTGCGGTTGGCGCAGCGCAGAGGAAGAGCACGCACGCACGTTGGTGGGTCCCACCCCGTCGCCTTCTTCCTCCTTTTTTCCCCACCTTCCCCACGCCGCCGACGCCCGATTCTTCCCTGATTTCTCTCTCCCCGACTCTTCCCGGCGACGAGACGGCAACCGACGACGCCGCTGCGACCGGACGAAGCTGCGGCGGAGGAGGCGCTGTCAAGCATGGAGCGAGGCGAAGCCGAGCTACCAACAAAACCCCAAGCCGAGACGGCGCCGACGACGCCACGCGGAGGCGCGGCGGAGAAGGCGGCGTCGAGGATGAACTTAACGAGGAGGGGTGGGGGTGCGGTGCTCGCCGGCGACGGGGGGGGGGGGGGGGGGGGGGCTTTTAGTGGGATGGTCGGGGCGGCGCCGGACCGGCGGAGGCCGTGGTTCGAGCAGGGCGGGGCGGCGAGGCGGTCGCGGGTGCGCCGCCGGCCGCGGGTGGCGGTAGCAGGCGGTTCGGCCGGCGGTAGGAGGCGGGGGAGCTCGTCTTCGACGGCGGCGGCGGCCATGGCGGCGCCGGAACGGCAGGCACGAGCTCGTGTTCGGCGGCGGGGTCGAGCTCGTCTTCGACGGCAAGGGCGAGTTCGTCTTCGGCGGCGGCGGCGGCCGCGGCAGCGCCGGAACGGCGGGCACGTGCGCTGGTCGGACCGGCCACGTGCGCCTGTCCGAAACCGCGCGACGGCTCGCGCGCGCGCAAGCTAGCCCTTCCCCACACTGGTACTACTTGAACCAGCGCGGAGTAGTATGTACAAAAAGCTAGCCCATTGATTACAAAAAAGATTCTTGCAGTAGTACCTGTACAGGCCTTCCAGTACTAGCTGCCACCATTTGCAGTGACTAGTTTTATAACATTGACTTTTTTGTTTATGTGTTTGCATGTTTGCAAAAGGCTCATATCCCCTAATATTTTAATCACAACACTCACAGAACTTTTGCAAGTATTTTACTACCGCTTCTCTTAAAAAACACTAACAAATTAAAACAATTACCATGTCATTTATAATCAACTACATATTTAATAGCCCATTATCTTTTTTTTTTATCAACTACAATGTTTTTAAAAATTAATTATCAGTTTCTCCAATGTAGCTAACATATTGTTTTGCTAAACTATTGAAAACAACACCAACTTTCTCATATAAGCATCATGTTGTTTATCAATACTTCAATAGCTACTAAATTAAATAGCAATCGCTACAAATAATGCATTAACTGCTGGGTTATAAGAGTCTTCAAAATAATTGCCACATTCTTCAATGCAGTTGCAAATTAATTAGTAATAGCCATCAGATTATTTAGTATTAGCTATTTCATTACTAACACCAACTATCAAGTTATTTGACAATAGCTACCAGTTTTCTCGAAACAAATTTCACGATGTCAAAATATATTTATTGAATTATTTAGCTATAATTATCAGGTTATTTACCAATAGCTACCACTATATTTAACAACATCTACCAGGTAATTTTAAATTAGCAACCGGATTTCTCGAAACAAATTCCAGGATGTCAAAATACATTTATCAAGTTAGTTAGGAATAGTAATCAGGTTATTTATTAATAGCTACCATTATATTTAACAACAGCTACCAAGTGATTTTAAAATAGCTACCGGGTTTCTCGAAACAAATTTCAAAATGTCAAAATACACTTATCAAATTATTTAGCAATAGTCATTAGGTTATCTACCAATAGCTATCAATATATATTCACAACAGCTATCGGGTTATTTTAAAAAAGGTACCGGGGTTTTCAAAAATAGAAATAACTACCAGATTATTTTTAAATGCCTACCATATTTTTTTTTGAACCAACTACCAATATATTAGATGTAGCTACCACGTTAATTATCGAGTAGTTTATCGTGTCAGCTGCCTCACGTAATTACTAGAACTCAATTAAAAAATAGTGCAAACATATCAAAATATCTGGCATTCTTGTAAATAAAAAGAAAATTGTGTTTGTTGTATGACCTAAACAGTCTCTAGTATCCACATGTTAGAAGAAAAAAATTCTACCTCACCATTGTTTTGCTCAAATTTAGAGATAATATACCATCAAGTCAAAGGGCGGGCGTTCTCCTAGCACTTAATTACGATCGTGTAAAAGAGTGCGCATGCAGTACAGCATATAGGCTACGATACGTACTGCAGTTCTGCAGTACTAGCGACCGGTGGCACTCGTGTTTGATTCTTCTTCCTCAGATACTGTAGCGTTGGAGTACGAAAGAGGAGAGAGTGAGCGGGCTTGAAAGCCAGGACAAGTGGGGCTCCGTGTCGCGCGTGCGCTGCAGGATGGAGAGATGTATTCGAATCTCCGCGCGCCGCACGAGGAGGGCCACGGTACGGCGCCTATGTATAGATTTTCCCAATAATCAAACATGAGTATACAATATATACTATCTAACGTTGTGTCAAACTTGCAACTGAACAGATTTTTCTACACACAAGAATTTGTCTTTGTCATTTCGAACAAGAGGTGAGCTCTCAACTGGAAAAATGTTTCCACAAACGATGATTTGATTCTGCACACATTGGCTAGTCCTAACTAGACAGATCATTTGCACAAAAGAATTTACCTACCTACTTACGGAATCAAGTTATACTGACTGAAATTTGTAATAATTTACTCACAACCTTTCTATTATGTTGTAAATAATCAAACATGAGTATACAATATATACTATCTAACGTTGTAAACTATTATTCTGTGTAGCTGAATTTCTGAAACCAAAAAAAGAAAAACTCTACAAATTAAGTCCAAGAACAAATCTTTCCGTGTGAGATCCATGACAGAGATTACTTAACGGCACCATCTCAGCGCACAAATCATCACATCATACTGCTTCTTCTACGTTGGATCTACGGAAAGCTTGTATAGTAACTAACCGAGTGTGGAAATCAACACTGAAGCGCAATTAACCAACTAATGTGCATCAGATCTGCCAAGCTCGGTCAGAGACGAGCTAACGGAGAGAGTTATAATACACCGCCTATACTAGTTATACCATACCAGCAGCAGCTAGCACCAGGATCATAGTACAGTTAAGATGATAAGCAGGAGTAGCAAGGGGTGGGTAGCATTCTCGCTCACCTTGGACAAATATTCCGCTGGAGACTCGAGAAGAGAGATGAAGCAGGCAGGCAGGCAGGCAGGAAGGGTGGGTGGGGTCGTGGAGGGAGGCGTCCCCGGCCGGCGGCGCGCGGCCGGGGTGAGCGAGTGGTCGTCGGGCGAGGGCAGCAGCAGCAGGGAACACCTCCGCGCGGCCTCGTCGGCGATGGGAAGGGGATTAGTCAGGGAAGTGGTTGTGTAGAAGAGGACAATGGAGAATGGCTGTTGGGGGCTAGTTGGATTCAGCTGGGTTCTCCTATTAATGGCATCGCTCGCCTGTGGCTGTTGGAGGCTGAAAGGTCTCGTCGTCACTGCACCACTGTTCACTGGGACCTGACCTGAGACTGAGAGCGTGCTCGCTGCTTGTGCTTGGCCTGGCCGGACTTGTATGAGGAGACGGGACCCTGCTGCCCCTGGCCGCTGGCACGCGACGTGCATTTATCAAGCTGGACGACGAGCAGCCAGCTGCATGCATGTCTAGATACATCCGTATTTAGATAAATATCCGAACGGAGGGAGTAGTGTCTAGATACATCCGTATTTAGATAAATAGAAGTCATCCTTTTCCGAACGGAGGGAGTAGTAGTATAGAGATGCTTTTGTCAATCGCATCTCCAGCGCACACACGCCGGCACCCTGTCCTCGGTGCAAATTGTCAAAGGACTTTGGGGCACTCCGGAGCAAAATCGGCTCCCACTTGCGGTGAAATGAGATTTTGGTCCAGCGCGGTTCAAAGTTTGGTCCGGCACACCCAGCCCACGCCCTCCACTTGGGGAGTCGTTGGGCTGCGCCGGACCAAAGCGCGTGCGACGCCCGTAGGGCTCCGACGTGTGGGCCACACTTGTCATAGAGACATGAAGCCGCATGCGGCCGGTCAGCTGAATCAATGGCGGGCGGCGTCTCGGTTTTCCAGCCGGGCGCAGCGAGGCGTCGCTTCGCTTCTCTGTGACGAGGAAGCGTTTGCGCCAGACAGCGCGCCTTTTGAAGCATCGCCGTAAATGGGCGGGTAGCCAGAGTTAAGTCATGCCACCCCGCTTGTCTCCCCCGGCCGCTATATAGAGCAGGCGCCTTGCCGTCTCCACCACAGCACCTTCTCCACCATCCTTCTCCACCACCACCACCACAACCATGCCTCCCGGGCGCAACAGCGCTCCCCTGGGGGAAGGAACGTCCGTCACCGGCAGGAGGCGATGAGCCGAAGGGACCGCTGGGATGCTCATGATGCGCGACGCTCGCCTCCACGCCTCCTGGCCATTGCCCAACGACCATGAGGCGGGCTCATCCTCTAGTGCGCCTCCTCCTCCGCCACCACTCCGCTGCAACATCAACAAGAGGCGGGTGTGCTCATGGAGGCTGAGGCGCGCAAGCTCATCCGCACCAACACGCCGGTGCTGGCGAACTGCTGCCTCCCCGAGGGGTGGGCGACGGACCCTATCCACGTCCCGCTCGCTCCTCGCCTCGCCGGACAGGACCGCCTCGAGTACATCGAGAGGTGCCAGCAGACCATGCCACTGGAGATGTACGACGACGTCCGGTACGATGCGAACTCGGCGTACTGGGACGGGAAAATCGAGATTGAGTACCAGTACCACCTCAACACCTTCTTCGCCACGTCGGCTACTGGCTCGCCGCCAGCGGAATGGTTCGACTCCGACGACGACCTCCTCACCACCAGCTTCGACCAGGAGTTTTGGGCGGGCAGCGAAAGGGAGAGAGTGAGGTATGAGGCGGCGGAGGCAGCACAATCGCGAAAGAGAAGAACAGGGCCGCGTACAACCTCCTCCGTCGCAACCTCAACAAGAGGCGAAGGAGGTTGATGGTTATGATGCCGAGGACTGGACGTCGCTGCAGTGGGACGGCCGCGAGATGCAGCTCGCCGTTGAGGCGTCCTTGGCCTGTCCTCCGTCGCCGCCCCCGTGCCCGGCTACCTCATCTGCCTCTGCGCCGGCTGCCGCCGGGCTCCTCTGGTCGCATTGGCGGGCTCCTGCCGGAACCAATTAGGTCTAGGTTTTAGTTCGTATGAAATATGTCTAGTGTAAATGAATTATGTCTAGTTTGAACAAAATTTTAATGAAATCTATGTGTTTTCGTGTTTAAATGTTGATTTGAAAAAAAATGTTTGGGCACCTGGGGAGCGACGCCGCTCATAGCCGACAGGTCGTCCGGACGGCGGGCCTAAATAGCCCGTCCGGACTGCTTTTGGCCGCCATTTGGACGCCGCGAGTGGAGATTCTCTAAGTTTAGAGACCCTCTCGGGAGTCTTAGATAGAAATCAGCTAATCCCAAACACTTGAGATGCCGTTGTGGGTGATTTGTTTGCCCGGACCAGCTTCATTCGGGTGCCCCTCTTAAGAGCATCTCCACCGGGGGCCTCCAAATTCGTGTCCGGCACCCCCCCAATCGATAACCCATTGGGGGGTGCCGGACACCGAGTTTTGGATGCCGCCCACAGTGGCGCACCCCAAACAGGCATCCCAAAGGCCAATTCCAAAAAAAATATCATCACACATCGCCGATGGTTTTAGCATATCTCAGTACGAATTGAAGATAGAAAATGTAATAGATATTACAACACAAGTTCAAATTCGAATACAAAGTTTAAATATGAAATCAAGTTTAAACCATGACATATGAAACATCCGCCGACTGATTCGCTTTGATAGTCCACAGGTGCGTCACAAGGTCATTGTGCAGCTGCAGATGTTTTGTTCCATCACGAATTTCCCGATGTATGGCAAGAAATTCTGCATACTGCGTCGGCACGTCCGACTGTGGATTGGCCATAGACCCTTGGAAATCAAACACTTCGCCGACCAGTTGCCTCCTTGTATCACGCTCGTCCTCAATGATCATGTTGTGCATGATAACACAAGCATTCATGATCTCACACATTTAATCTAGCGACCATGAAAGACAAGGGTAGCGAACAACGGCAAACCTGGCCTGGAGCATACCAAAAGCCCGCTCCACATCTTTGCGAACAGACTCTTGCTTCTTTGCAAAATGGCAATCTGCCACGCCGACAGGTTACGGATGGTCTTCACAAATGTAGACCAAGTAGGATAGATGCCGTCAGCAAGATAGTAACCCTTGTCATACGCATGGCCATTGATCACATAGTTGCATAGTGGAGTTAGGCCATCGCAAAGTTTCTTAAACACATTGGCGGGCGAGCACATTGATGTCATTGGCGGCACCGGCGGTGACGAAGTAGGCATGCCATATCCAAAGATCATAATCTGCCACGGCTTCAAGTATAACACTGCACTTTCCGTGATGCCCTGACTTGTACATCCCTTGTCAAGAGAACGGGCAGTTCTTCCAGTTCCAATGCATGCAATCGATGCTTCCAAGCACCCTGTAAATCCTCTTTCTTCGCCTTGTGCCAAGAGACGAGCCGTGTCTTCCTCATTTGGTGTCCTCAGATATTTGTCTCCGAACACCTTCATAACTGCCTTACAGAATCTGTAGGTGGCTTCGATGGCGGTGGACTCAGACATGCGGAGATAGTCATTCAACGCATCGGCGGGAAGCCCGTAAGCAAGGCACCGTATGGCCACCGTGCAATTCTGAAGAGATGAAAACCCAAGGAGGCCGGTGCAGTCTCTCTTCAGCTCAAAGTAGTCGTCGTAATTCCGAACGCCATGCACGATCTTCCTGAACAATCCCCTGCTCATCCTAAAGCGCCGGCGAAATTCATGAGGCAAGTTCGTCGGACGTTCGGCAAAGTAGTCTTGGTACAACAGCATGTGCCCAGTTGCTCTGTTGCGTTCCTTGTTGGCCCTCCGCCCCTTCGCTGATCCTCCAAACTTCGGCGCCGCGTCTTCCTCGAGTGCGGCATCTAGAAGTACGGTCATGACCATCTTATTCTCCTCGTCGTCGGCCACAAGGGCGGCATCCTCCGCCATCATTTTGAAAAACATGATCTCGTCGTCGCTGTCCATTGCCTATTTGACGAGACAAAGCAATGAAACGAGGCCAAGAATGACGAATCAACAAAATCAGCCTATCAACCAATGGTCGGACAGGTTGCGTGCGGGACGGGAGGGAAGAAGAAGCGTACCCGGGCTGAAACTAGCTGCGCCGACGCTAGACGAGGTCGAAGACCGGCGCCAGACGGGCCTGCGTTAGCGCTGCGGCTAGGTCCGCGAGGTGCGAATCAAGCAGGCGGCGACGAGAGTGGCGGCGATGGTGCGAATCGCCGGTGAGAGGAAAAAGAAGGAGGGTGTGTGGAGCGAATGATTCAGGGCACGCCGACGCTGTCTCTATGACAGGCGGGCCAGCCCGACACGCATGTCCGCCCCCATGTCCGACACCCCGAGAGGGCCTCCAAATTTGGAGGCCCTCTCGGGGGTGCCGGACACGAAATCGCTTGGGACGACCTTTGGGGGTGCCGCTGGTGGGCGATTTTGCCGTCCGGACCCCCAATGGGCCTTTGGGGGGTCATTTGGAGGCCCCAGTGGAGATGCTCTAAGGGTCTAGTCGCTAGCACCTTTGTGATCGATGGTGCATGCCAAACCGTTTGTCAGTGTATAATCAACTAGTAGGCTTTGGCGCGGAGGCACGCCGCGCCCGTGGGCGGCACCATTTGAACACTCGATCGAGGCATAGAACAAGCTTTAAGACCGTCAACCAGGCGCTAGTACTCTCACCCCACAATTATTAACCAAAACAGAGAGTCATCGCTGACGGCCGCTCGCATCTTATGTCGCCCGTGGCGGAAAACCTGCAGCCCCGCTACTTCGAGAAAGAAGACATGAAATTTGAGGTGCCTGGAACTTAGCGTGCAGCAACGGTAGAGGAGTGGATACGCCGCGTTAAGCAGGAGTCCCTGGACAATGCGGAAGCCAAGTGCGTTGGGCATGACTGCGAGTTCACCGACGCCCCAAAGAAGGTGAAGCGAAGGTATATTCCGTTTGAGAAGAAGCAGTGTGCCACCGTTCTCCAGCTGTCCGAGGCGTACGAGACGCTTGTGTACCAGATATACCAGGCTAACGCGGTACCGGAACTCCTCCAGCAATTTTAGGAAACAGTGAGGTTTTCTTTTATAGGGCTACAATAAGCAACGTTGCACGCTTGTTAGAGCACTACAGACTCGACATTGCGCGTACGTGCGACCTCCAGAGTCCAGAGGGAGATTCCAAATCCTACAAAGAACCATCCCCAAGTGTTGTATGATCTCGCCAACGCCTGCATAGGGACAATTCTTGGTGAGAAGGATTCAAAGATAAAAGAGCTAAATCGAAAAGGATGGGACCAATCTTCGTTGAGTCTAGACCGAATCAAGTATGTTGCCCTGGACACTCGCCTGGGGTTTGAAACTATCCGGGAGCACTGTAGGCTAGCTGCGTATAACAGCTCTACAAATTATCTCAACGTTGTATGAATCGGGAAATTATTTTGACGTGCAACCATTGCCAAGGGCGCGGCGCGCTATAGTCTTGACCGGAACTTGCTCTGGATATCTTCACTCATCACCCGTGCACCGGCAGGTGACTGATGCACGGTCTATATCCACCTTGCCGTGGCTCTTAGTATATTCCACACAAATTCCATGTAATGTATATTGGCCATCGTAACAAAATACTAGTTTCATCCATGTTGCACTAACATCACGCGTTATACGTTGATACTCTGAACAAAAGAGCAAAATAACCATTACAATTATTTTTTAGCACTACCACTCCTCGTCGGAGTCAGACCTACAAGCGGTTTCTTCACTGAGGTCTAAGGACTCAGCACCATTGAACTCACGCGATCTGTCTTCTTCTAGCTTCTTGGTGATGGAGTCTTCGACCGCGCGATGCTCCTCAATCATGGCTCGGTCGTCGTCTTCAGTCTTCTCGGCCTCGCGCACAGCCGCCATGGCCTCTGTGGCCTGGGACTCAGCTTCCTCGGCCTTGCGCTCGGCCACCTCCCACCACCCGAGGCGCGACTCAGAGTCGCGCTTAGAGGAATCCTCCGGCTCCTCTATCGCCGGGTCCTTGTCCTCCTCTAGATCTGTCACCGGGTCTTTATCCTCCGAGCGCTCGTGCTCTACGCATCGACGACGTGCAGGTGGGGAGAAGCCTTCAGGACCCGAAGACGGGGAGGAATCTCCAGGAGCCGCGGTGGCCGCGGCAGCGTTCCACTGAGACACACACGACAAGCGAGCGGTCTTCTTGTTGCGCACCATCACGTACCTACGGAGCCGATGGCAGCGCTGTTGCTGTGTTCACGAACGAACGATAACAAACAACATTATATAGAGGGAAGGCGCCCCTTCGCAGACGCGTGATAGACTGCAGAACACGAAAAGGCAACCAAAGTTACATACGACTTTTGGAAATAATCTGCGTGTGAAAGAAAATGGTAGTGCGAACGTGTTTTCGCACGTAGCCGCGTACGATACACTGCGAGCGCTGTAAGCGTCAAAAACTGCAGAAGTGGGGGAACAGGGTACACGGACGGCTGCTCGCGTGCACGATGGCAAGGTTGTGCTGTAACATGAGCTGGCTAATTCCACTCGCTACTCGCCAAGCGTCGTCGCCTGCGTCGCAGAATTTAGAGGCACAAATTAATGAACAGGTACAAGGCTGATGGAGCTGAACCACACATAAGAAGTTAAAGCGATAGCTAAGTAGGCTACATGGATAGCCAAGTCGACTGGCCTCTACTCCTGGAAAACTAAACAGACGCTCATAACCGGAAGCACTAACTTTACACGAACATCCTGTCCTCGATATAGACTGGTCACTGGTACCCTTACCTAGGAAAGCCCATTCCGCTCCGATCGAGTGACGTCTCTAATCCTCAATACACATTAGTCAATCCGTAAGCAAATATGGCATTGTTAAACTATCATTAGATACACACGTGGGGGCACGACTAACCATACAAATGCTGCCTTGCTTCCGGCCGCGCCTAGGTGGCTAGCGGTGATAACTTCAAGCCGACATGCTGGCCATAACCTGGTCCGTTTAGACAGGGACTTTCCTTCACCCCTAGTCTGTCACCTAGGCAGACATCCGTAAACGTTCATAAGTGTCGTCTAAACGACTACTGCCGTTCACTTTCAGCCCTCTACCCGCCTAGACCGTGCTACTCCTGCCCCTTTCCACCTAGACGGAACCGTTTTCTGATGTTGACCCTCGACACACGTTGGCATCCCCGCCCACCCTGGCTCGTGTCACCTTGGGCGAAGTACAATCGTAGACCTTAATACCGCTTAACGGCTACCGAGGTAGACAACACGTAATCAGCCTAACGTGAGAAACGCGTGCATGAGTGGATTCGTCAATAGCCAAGTACACAGATTTTCGCCTAGAACAGAATATTCTACACAGTTCTCTTACAGCTACTTCAACTTCAAGCGACAACAAAACGAGGCAATCATTCTAACCCGCCTCTTCCTGACCTTTGTCCAATGGTAGATGAGCCTTACGTTTCATGGATCCCATCCCATACGATAGTGGATCAATGCCTGGTCTTGACGCCTCAGAGGCATGCTTCTAGGTTGGGTACATCAGAACATTTCAGTTCCTGCCCGAGATTCAGTGGATAGACACGCAAGGATTTCAGGGACGTCGCGGGCCTAGTGTTGGAATCCGAGCTGCGAATCCTGGTATATGGGCGCTGCAGAGCATGTGAACGGCCTTACCCAGTTCCCCGGTGGCATCGTCTTCATCCTGTATCAAAGGGCGGGGTAAAAAGAAAATCAAAGTCTTTAATGGTTCCTGGATCCAGACGGCCACACGAGACAAAGAAATTTACCTCCATGATACCCTCAAGTTCGATAAGAAGGCTGGTCATCCGCGGGTGCCCAGCCACCTCTTCTCGTAGGCTCTTTAACACCGCATCTTTGCGGAACGCCAGCGTCACCGCTCGTTCCAGCGTGCATGGACCGGTGATGGCGGCGAGCTCCGGGAAAACCACTGAAGCTCTGGGGCGAGACGCGACTTCTTCATCTTCCGTGGGACAGTCTCCAGCCTTCCTGGGCGCCTCGGCCATGCGCAGAGCAACGGACGCCGCCGTCGACATGCTAGAGGATGACATCTCTGCTTCGCCTGACATAGCCCTCCAATCTAAGGAATAGCGTGGGATGGACGAAAAAAAAGGGCGGGGTACGGTCTGGGACCCGAGGGCTATCTATAGCGGAGAAAAAAATGAATGTCACCGCACCACTTATAGCACACCACAGGTCCACAGTGTTTCAAAAAACTATGTTGCCGAATAAATCGCATGCCTCTCCCGTCCCAATTTACACGGAGGTACATAGACTGACAACCAGTTTAACTGTTAAGCATGGTCACCGGAATACAATCGTAGATCACAACAAAAAAAATTCTTTAACGATACAACTGCTGCGATGCACAATTCGGGTTTTACTGATAGAACTAACCGTCGAAGACCAGCTCACCTCAGGTCACACGCCCTGGCTGAATCCCAGTTCCAACTCTTAATTTCGCTTCTCTGCCTAGCTGGGTTGATGCCCAAGACTAATCGTCAATAAAGATCAGAGCCTGCGCTTTGCTGGGTCGGTGTTACCATAGCCAAGGCACAAACCCAGACCTTAATATAGGCTTGCAGCTGCTTAAGTAGACACCACACGATCAGACTGACAATGGACACACGCGCGCAAGGGAACTAAACAACAACCAAGTGTATAAAGCCTTGGTACAAAACAGGACTTTACATAATTTTCCTACGACTAACTTAACTTCATCTAACAGCAGGCATGGATGATCACCCTCGATGTACAGCACATTGGAAGATCTCTTGCACGGAAGACTTATACTTGTAGACGTCAACGTTGAAACCACTATCGTTAAAGTCGAAGACAACGAGGTCACCCACGCCCAAGCCCCTTTCGCCGGCAAACTCCCTCCAGTCCCTGAAAATAATGAGATCTTCTTCGAACCACTGGATCTGCACGAAGTGTTCACAACACTTGGACCACCGGATTGGCAAGCAAACGCGAGGCTGTGGTTGAGATTTTGATTTCTTCAGACTTAATCTGTTCACCAGCAACGGCTTAAGCTCTAAAGGGACAACGATGGCCTTCAAATCGGAAACGGAGAGCTCGACGTAAAAGCGTCGCGGTCCTTTGTAGGATGCCTCATTTCCCAGTCACGGAGGACGGCCTCTTTCCTTCTCTCCGTCAAAGCTCCTCTTCTCCATTTTCTTCACATCGTCTTCTAAGCCCTGCACAACTACTCCCGAACTGCAGGGTCGCGGTAAATGCAGTCCCGAGGCGCTGTTAGAGAGGAGGATTTCGTATCACAGGTAGCTTCCCAAGTCTGTAAACACAAATGCATTTGATTTAGTCGTTTTCCAGAGATATCTACGATCCATCGCAAACGTAAAAGGGTCGATGGCACCATCCATTTCATACTTGAAAAAGCGTTAGCGACCATCGGGCTGATGCAGTGATAGCCGTCCCAGTACAATTGCAAATAGACAAGTGTGTCTGTTGCCTCGAGCACAGACAAGAATAGATCCAACAGGATATTTACGCCGACAAACCCACGCGCTAATCACCAATTCAATCAAGCACCAAAAGTCCCTGGGCAGAGACAAGGGACCGAGATCTTACCATGGGGGGACTGCGCCATTTCCTTGTCCTTCCTCTTCCTTGAGTCAGCCATGACTTGGTTCGACGTCACCGCCGCAAAGGTTGGCACTGAGGTAGCCCATGCCGGAACTGCACATGAAGAAGGCGTTGACAGGAGGGTCGTAGACGTCGGTACGCCGATAGATCCGACCGAAAAACTGGGCCTCAATGGAGACGGCAGAGCATGTGCGAACCGTGGCCCACCGACAAATCCAGGCGGGGGCCCAAGCCGTTGGTCGTCCGTAGCCGCCACCGTGCCAGCCCCCTGGATGTCGTGCCCACTGTGGGGTCCGTGCAGGCCATGGGTAGCCATCCCATGCTCTGCTACGGCGGAGAGCCAGACGGTCCCATCGCTCGAGCGTCAAAAGCCGTTCGCTGCGCAACCGGCGATGGCCGATTGAGCGAAAGGCGGGAAGCGGGCCCGGCGGCAGCCGAGCTGCTGGGAGGCAACCCTAACCGGGCTCTGTGACCGGCATGAGCGGCCACCGGGGAGAACAGGGGTTCGTCCATGGCGGCGGGATCCGTGCAAGACAGAGTCGCAAGACGAGGTGCACCGGCCATCTGTTCCCCGGGCCCCGGCGATCGGTTTAATGCGACGGAAGAGAAGCTGGTTGGCAGCGACAAAATCGAGATGGGAAAGAAGTGGAGGGATGGGCGGCAATCGACACATCTCCCGCTCCTATCAACTCGTGCAACCGCTAGACAGTTGCTCCATCCCATGGTGGAGAGGGCCTTTTTTTTTTTTGAGAATATGGTGGAGAGGGCCTGAACCCGCTAAAACGCTCAATTCGTATCAATATCTGGGCTGGCCCAGCCGCGCTTCAAGATGCTGGTCGTCCTGGCCCAGACACGAACGGAATCTCCTTAGCAGCCTGTTGTTACAATTCACGGGCACAGTTTAGGCTGTCGTCCAATCACCGGACATACAACAACAACAACTGCGGTAGAAGCCGGGCGGAACCCGAGACAACATTAGATAATAGAGATTCGATACACGAACAGAACAATTCTCTAGACTATCTAGCACATCCACGCTATTCAAACCGAGACCAAGATAAACACACATGTGATCTACATATACCGAGTGAGCATGTCGTAATCCCTTGCCCCGACGTCGTCGTTGAGTCCCGCTTCCCCGTCGCTAGTGTCGCCGTTAAAGACAAAGCTGCCGTCGCTTCCGCTATCATCATCGCTGCTCACGTCGACCAACGGCGTACCGATGATATTGGCATGTTCGCTGAATGACCACGCATAGGCACTCGGAATGGCCGTCGGCGGAACGTCATTTCTTGACGCCTCAAACGCGGTGGCGATATCCTCGGGTTCGTCGCAAGAAGCGAGGGAAAGCTGCGCCGCTTCAAATTCTTCTGGCGTTGTAGAAAGGAGCGCCCCTCCATCCACACCGCATTCAGCTTCCTAGACGGCGGAGGCGGCGGCCGGCGTGCGCCGAAACAGGAACCTCGTTCGATAACAAAGGCACCCTCACTTGGCTCCGTCTTTGGGTGAGACGCCGAGCCCGAGCAGGACGACGCGCCATGCGGAGAGAATGCCCTGTTGCAGAAAGAAGGGATGGAGCGCGACGAATACAGTGATCGCCTACTGGGTGCCCAACCATCGGAGAATGCTTCGAAAGGCGGTGTTTCAAGGGGCTTACCGCCGTCATCAACGTGGGCCAACATCATGTCCAGCGTACGGCCCGGCACACCCAGAAGGCATACCGCCCCGCAATATTCTTGTCACTTGGCGCTGCCCTAGGTGCGTCCTAGCGCGCCAACCCCTCAGCGTGGATTCGCCGGAACTCAGTGTCATACCGTTCGGTATCTGTCGTGAACCACTCTGGCTGCCGTCGTTGCTCGGCGGTGAGTTCATGCCAGCAATGGTGATGAACTCGCCGATCTCAGTCACGGTCACGCGGGCGAGGCGCGTCGGGCACGGGTACTCCGCTTACACTGAGGCTCCACCGGCCGCCGGCGCGCACATCCGGCAGACATGGATACCAGGCACGAAACAGCGCATAAGCCTCACGCTTAAGCAGCGTCCGAGAGCCGAAGCTATTCGCTGCTTCACCGCTGTATCGCTTGCTGAACGCCGTTGCTTCTCGTGCTAGAAGAAGAAGACGGGAAAATATGAACTAAGAGAGAAGAAGAAACAAAAGGCGCGTGGACGGTGAACCTGGTGCAGGCATGCCTTTTAACCGAAGCAGTACAGACGAATCGACGCGCGCCGCGAATCCGTGCAACCGGGTGGCACCTGTAGGTCCCACTTTGTGACCAACGTGGCCATTCATCCCACAACGTCACCGGCCAATGCAACATTAGCGGCCTACGTGGACGATAAGAGACAACATGCCAAAACGCGCTGCGACACCAAGGTTCGAAGTAGGGAGGGCATGAAGCGTACCGTGGTAGGCGTCACGGGATGGAAAACACAAATATGCGAGGGGCACGGGCCGCGAGTGGTCGAGATGCCCCAAGGCGGGAGGCAGCAGGCCACGACCGTATATTTATTTAAAGACGGACCTGATAGATACAGCGCAGGTACATGTGATAGACAAAAAGCGGTAACTTCTTCTACAAAGATACTACATAGAAAAAGTAACTTCAGCCTACACTGACTCGAAACACTAATTTATTAGCACTAAGACATAGAGCACCGGACAATCAAAGACGCCGCTTACTGGTACATACGGGGCGCTGCTGCGCAACAGCGACAAAAGCCTGATCTCCAGAGTCGCCGGTATTGACGTGTAACTGTGAGAACACGCACAGCATTCGTATATCGTGACCGCGTCCCTGAGTCCAGACACGCCCCTACCAATGGCAGTCTCAGGTGCAGTGACCAAGGGAAATGGACTTATTATATACTCTATTACGTTTGGTATATTTAAGTTACATGGCAACCCCACTATCCTTAATCGTACTGGATATGGTATTATGCAACCCACTGATCCATACCCAGGAGTCCAAGGGATCATCTCTATCTGTCCAGTGGCCACCCAACTTTCCAAACAGTCTGATAGAAGTGAGTATAACGACGGCCCATCGTCATCCTTGTAATACAATAGATAGGTGTCTTTTCGCAGAGACTTCACTTGTACACGAGAGTGCGAATGATCAGCAATGAATTCATTGACACTTTGTAACGACGCAAGAAGATCGCTGCGCCGAACTGTAAACACAACAGCAGACGAATATCTTCGCATCAGTTCAATGTCCAGCATCCTTGGCTGAACGTAACACTGAGCCTGGACCACGGGTATAGCAGGGATGCTATTGCAAACATACCTCCTTGTAACCCCGAATAGGTACTCAGCCTTGTCTATAAGCACACTGTACCTGTATAATCGTACGGCAGCAGGACCTACTTCCGGTGAGAAGGGTCGTAAGTCAATATCCTGAGGAACCATAACTGCTATCTCATCGGGTATCCTGAGGATCCGCTGACTACACACAATACACATATATTCTGATAGGTCCTCCATCGTACGGGTCTGTTGTCTGATGGCATGAATCACACGCTCATTGGGAGACCCCAAGAGGAAGGTATGATGCAGTTCAGCAGCAAGTTTTCCCTCAGAAAGAAACCAAGGTTATCGAACCAGTAGGAGCAGCAACTCTTCAGAAAGTTGTTGGTGGCGCCGTTACTCGATCACCAACGCGGAATCTGCACACAACACAATCAAACTACTTTGCCCCAACGAAACAGTGAGGTTGTTAATCTCACCGGCTTGCTGAAAACAAATGATTAAACGTATGGTGTGGAAAATGATGTTTAATTGCAGAGAATGAAAAAGGAACAGTTTGCAGTTTGTGGTTGTTTAATCAGTGTAAAAGAATGGACCGAGGTCCACAGTTCACTAGTGGTGTCTCTCCATAAAGATAACTAACATGTTAGGTGAACAAATTACAGCTGGGCAATTGACAAATAGCGAGCGCATAACAATGCATATACATGACATGATGACTACTATCTTATCTTATATCTTATATCTTATATTTACTAATTGAAGGCACCGTAGGAGGCACCAGAATTAACCTCACGTGAAAAGGAAACTAATCCGTCCGATATAGCTCATGGCAATTAACAGCGGTTGGATGAGGTGGCCCCACAAAACTGGGTCCTCACGATCTCGCCCTTCTCTATACGCGCAGAGGCAGCTAGACATAATCCCCGATCGCATCTACTATTTGGCCGATGTCGCCGAGGGCGGCGGTTGCGCTGTGCAAACAAGCTGATGATTGTGGTGCATCGATCTTGAAGATCGCGCGTGATGGCGCCAGGCCAGCAAGTTTCTGCCGTCCCCGACGTCTGCCGCAGCATTGAACGGTGGCACTCGGCCCTCTAGCTCTAAACAAGTACGTAACGTGATCTCTATTTTCACTTAATCAGATCGTGAGCTGCTCGACCAATATCAGTTGATCAAGTCAAATCCAACTCCACCGGTATAGCATAACTTGAGACAATCAAATTTCATGTATTTGTACAGTTGACATTCAGATATTGCTTATGCACTACACAGATCCGGCGGTACTGTCTCTGTGATCCATCATGTATGGACCTCAAAAACGATTTGGGGCGGACCTCAATCTAGCATGGAAAATTTCCATCAGGCAGCCTTTCCTTGACAGGTCTCAAGATTGAATCCATTATGCTGATCCATTGTGCTCCGCATCATATTGATCGTGTCTGTTTGTGGCACCGTTGCACGCAGCATCCTCGACACTAACGGCTTGCAGGCCATCGTGCCCATGTTCATCGGGCGCGCTATACTTGGCGCCGGCCACGCTGGCTGATCTCAAGTATAATTAACACTCTCCACTTCCCAGTAAGATCGACCTTCTGCTTTGATGTTTTGATCTTGAGAAGATGACACGCTAGAAAGTAGATGGAACCTTTCAGTTTTTTAGTAAACTAATGCATTGCTTGGATCGACAATTTTTAAAGATGACGATATACACTTGGTAGATAAACCTATGAGGGGCTGGCTAATCTGCACTGTGCCTTTAAAAACAATCTGCAGTATGCCATTACCTCCTGTGCAAGTTACGAGTCAAGTTTCTGCTTTCCTCTCATCTGATATGTTGCCTTGCTAATAATTCAGATTTTCATTGTTTATATTCAGAGAGTAATAGTCTCACTCGGCAGATAAGCCTGTGAGGGGCTGGCTAATCTGCAGTATGCCCTTACCTCTGGTGCAACTTTCCGGTTAGGTTTCTGCAGTCTACTCATCCAATATGTTGCCTTGCTGATAATTGAGATTTGCTTACATTCTTCGAGAGTAATATTGCTTCCGCTATTAAAAAATTAACCAGACAATTAATCTTTGATAGACGAAATATTCGTTTAAGCATAATTGCTCGCCATATGGATTGTACAAATTTAGCATTATTTAGGAAAATGATCATTGCTCCTACAATAAACACTCACCTTTCCATATATTCACGTGCATTTGTTGGGTGAAATACACATGAGAATACTTATTGACTCGCTTGCATTGGAGGTGCCTCATGTGATTTTTCGTTGCATGGTGAGAAGTGCTTCAGATCAGAAAGTGGCCGGCTGAGCTGATGGTCTTTTGTGTTTGGTGCTTCTACAAATGTCTCAATACAGTTAACACCAGAATTCTGCTCATTAAAAGAAAGAGAATTATTGATGGTCTACCATGGAGAAGAACAACAATAACAGTCAATTAGATAGAAGTTGTTCCTGCAATATGTTCTACTTCGAAACAAGGTACATTTTGGTACTTTTTCGGACGTGTACGCACGGTTTTTTTTTTGTCGAGATTATCTACTCACGAGTTAGAAATTGTAAGTCAGTTCACAGTTTCGATACAGCCAATTTTTTTGGTTCATATACAAAGGAAGCAAACATTTCAATATTAAATGGCTTCCCATACTTGACCATTCATACATGTTTACCTATTCATTTTCTTTCTTCTCTTTGTCTTAATATAATCGACAGCCATAAAACGTGATACAATAGTGTATGTTATTTTAAGTGTACTTCTGTACGTAGTCTTTTATTAGACTTGCCCATGGGGCATTCATAGAAGCACATTCTCCTGTCAATACACGTACTCCAAATTATGTACAACGTAGGTATGTGTCCCAACATAGCTGTTTAACGCACACAATGATACTACACCCAAAAATATAGTTTTAGATAATTTTAATAATATAGGGTATATTGGAACTTATGGGTCATAGAGATACGAACGAGATATTTGACATATTATTTCCAATTTGTAACTCTTAGGAACTCTCTCTCCTTATTTTTCCAGGGTATAGTATGCCAAATTTGTATGTCTTGATATTAGTGCAAGAAAACTATACACATTACATATGTATCTAGACATGTTTCATGTGTAGATACATCTATTTTTGGTCAAACTTGAGACACTAATTTTTGGACGGAGGGAGTATGTTATTTTAAGTGTACTAATTCTGTATGTAGTCTTTTATTTAGACTTTCCATGGGGCATTCATAGAAGCACATTCTCCTGTCAATACAGTACTCCAAGTTATGTACAACGTAGGTATGTGTCCCAACATAGCTGTTTAAGGCACACAATGATACTCCACCCAAAAATATAGTTTTATATAATTTTAAAAATATAGGGTGTATTGGAACTTATGGGTCATAGAGATACGAACGAGATATTTGGCAGATTATTTCCAATTTGTAACTCTTAGGAACTCCTTTCTCCCGATTTTTCCTTGATATTAGTGCAAGAAAACTATACACATTACATTCAACAACGGATAGAGTATAAACTAATATTCTCTTTGATTCGTGGGTTCACAATACTAAAAAACTAGCCCGTGCGGATGCACGGGTTGACGACTAGTGATATTTAATTGGGCATTACGACAAATACATAGACCGTTATCCAACAGCATCTATGACTAATAATCCACCGCCGGGTTGTCATCCGAGTCCCCCGTTGGTATTAAGTTGCAAGCAACGGATAATTGCATTAAGTAAAGTGCGTAATGTAAACAAACACATATGCCCGTGGACATAGCATCGTTAGGTTATCCCTAGTGGCAACAGCACATCCACAACCTTAGAACTTTCTGTCACTGTCCCAGGTTAAACGGAGACATGAACCCACTATCTAGCATAAATACTCTCTCTTGGAGTTACAAGCATCTACTTGGCCAAAGCATCTACGAGTAACGGAAAGCATGCAAGATCTTAAATAACATATAAGATAGATTGATAATCAACTTGACATAATATTCAATATTCATCGGATCCCAGCAAACACAACATGTAGCATTACAATAATATGATCTTGATCATGTAGGGCAGCTCACAAGATCTAAACATGATGGCACAAAGTGGAGAGACAACCATCTAGCTACTGCTATGGACCCGTAGTCCAAGGATGAACTACTCACGCATCACTCCGGAGGCAGGCATGGCGATGTAGAAGCCTCCGGTGACGATTCCCCTCTCCGGCAGGGTGCCGGGAAGAGGTTCTGAACCCTCCCGAGCTAGGGTTGACGGCGGCGGCGTCTCTGGAACTTTTCGTGGATATTTGCTCAGGCTTAGGGTTTTCGCGTCGGGGGGAATAAGTAGGCGAAAGGGCGGCGGCTGGGACCCCGAGGGGCCCACACCACCCTAGGGCGCGGCAGAGGGGGGCCCGCGCCCTAGGTGCGTGTGGCCCTGGTGGCCCTCCTCTGCTGCTCCTTCGCTCCGTCAGGCGTGTTCTGGAAAAATAGGGACCCCCGTGTAGTTTCGTCCAATTCCGAGAATATTTCCAGACTAGCTTTTCTGGAATACAAAAACAGCAGAAAACAGGAACTGGCACTTCGGCATCTTGTTAATAGGTTAGTCCCAAAAAATGTATAAAAGTGATATAAAGTAGATGCAAAACATGTAGCAATTGGTATAAAACAAGCATGGAACATCAAAAATTATAGATACGTTTGAGACGTATCAGCATCCCCAAGCTTAGTTCCTACTCGTCCTCGAGTAGGTAAACGATAAAAACAAAATAATTTTTGAGGTGACATGCTACATCATAATCTTGATCATATAATATTGCAAGGCACATGTAAATGAATGAAGTGATCCAAGTCAATGGTCTATAATTTGCTACCAAATAGATAATGAGTAAACAATGAATCACACAAGCTAAACGTTTTCATGAATAGTACTTTCGAGACAAGCATCAAACAGTTTTGCATAAGTGTTAACTCATAAAGCAATAGTTTCTAATAAAAGGTATTTAATCAACACAAAGGAAGAATTAGTTTCAGCATTTGCTTCAACTTTCAACATATTTATCTCATGGATATTGTCAACACAAAGTAGTATAACAAGTCCAATACATTGCATATAACGCATGTTGTAACAAAGTTGACACTAGTGTTTGCTTGTGGAAGACAGAAAGAATAGGAAAACTGACTCAACATAAAAGTAAAAGAAAGGCCCTTCGCAGAGGGAAGCAGGGATTAAATCATGTGCTAGAGCTTTTAGGTTTTTGAAAGCATATAGAGATTGCATAAAATATTTGATACTCCTCCCAACCTTGCTAACACAAGCCATGGCTAACCGAATCCTCGGGTGCCTTCCATCAATCACATACCATGGAGGAGTATCTATTTTTGAGAGGTGTTTGTTAATTGTCAACGAATGGTAGCGGGTGAGAACAGTATTCTACCTGTCGAACGGACTTTTAAGAGCGGCTCCCATGAAGGACGTTATTTCTACCAGCAAGGCAGATCATCCCTCTTTCTCTTTGGTTTACACACATTCAGGTATTTCACTGTTTGTCATTGCTTACTGATGAATCAGGGCAAAAGTGTGAAGAGAATTAATTGGTTAAAGTTGTAATTAATTGGGACTGGGCACCCCGTTGCCAGCTCTTTTTGCAAGTTATTGGATAAGCGGATGTATATGCCACTAGTCCAGGTGTAAAAGTCCATCACAAATAGAATAAAGAATAACCACACTAATTCCTCATGAGCTAGTAAACATTGACACAAAAAGGGAATAATAACATTTTGAATAATTTAAAGGTAGCACATGAAAAATTTACTTGGAGTGGCAAGGAAATACCACATATAGGTAGTTATGGTGGACACAAATGGCATGGATTTTGGCTCAAGGATTTGGATGCACGAGAAGCATTCCCTCTCAGTACAGAGTTTAGGCTAGCAAGGTTATGTAAGCAAACAAGAATATCAACCCGTACACCAAGTTTTATATGACAAACATATTGCAAACGTTATAAGACTTCATACCGTCTTCCTTGTTAACCAAACCCTGTTATTAGAAAATATCTAGACCTTAGAGATACCACCGATGCAAACCAAATTTTCAACAAGCTTTACGGTAGTTCTTCACTAATAGGCTTAACTCATGTGATGCACAATTTAATCATGATCTACTTGTTAACTCAAAACAATTGACAAGCATCAAGTTATCCATTTTAGTGATCTACAAGATTAAGCAAGTTTTTCCTTATACCAATTACCACATGCAACATTTTCTGAACCAACCAAACACCAATCAATTTATTTCATCAACTCTCCAAACAAATATAAGTGAAGCAAGAGAGTACTTTCTACAAAAGAAAGCTAATAGCTCTGACAAGAGATACATGAAAACAAGAGCTAAAAGCTGAACAGCGCTAGATATGAATACTCAACAAATATAAGTGAAGAATAGGAGTATTCTCATGAAAAAGCGGAGCGTGTCTCTCTCCCAATCAAGAATGCTAGGGTCCAGTCAAGCTTTATTGAAAATAAAAGTGCAATACTGAAAATAAAAGCACACAGACGCTCCAAGAAAAGCACATATGATGTGAAAGAATTAAAATATAGTTTCACTAGAGATGACCTGATAATTTTGACGATGAAGAAGGGGATGCCTTGGGCATCCCCAAGCTTAGACGCTTGAGTCTTCTTGAAATATGCTGGGGAGATCCATGGGAGCCTCCCCAAGCTTAAGCTCTTCACTCTTCTTGATCCTATTATATCATCCTTCTCTCTTGACCCTTGAAAACTTCCGTCACACCAAACTCAAAGTAGATCTCATTAGAGGGTTAGTGCATAATCAAAAATTCACATGTTCTATAAGACGCAATATGATTTGTTACTTTAAACATTAGCTACAGCCACTGATGTTATGTGAAGCTCTTCCACCCAAAAAAGAATTTCACTCAACACTAGTAAAAGAGAGAATGCAAAATAAAAAGGCATAATCTGTCTAAAACAGAACAGTCCGCAAAGACGAATTTTTTCGAGGCACTTACGACGCTCAGATCGAAAACTCTGAACTAATGAAAGTTTCAGACATTCATAAAGATTACGCACAAAAATTTCAGATTTAATTAACAATCTGGTGATTTTAGGAATTTCGTACAGTGAACAGCAAAAATCTGTTTCTGCGCAGCAATCAAAATTAAGCATCATCTTAACATTAGAGGCTACTCTTGGCACAACAATGCGAGAAAATAAAGATACAAAGGAGTTGCTACAGAAGTAAACATCCTCCTTGACTAATACTGAAAATAAAAGATAATGGGTTGCCTCCCAAAAGCGTTTTCTTTAATGCCTTTTAGCTAGGCTAGAAGATTTTAATGATGCTCTCATAAGAATAAGAGTTGAAAAACAAAAGAGAGTATCAAGAGGCAAATATCAAACACATTTAAGTCTAACCCACTTCCTATGCAAAGGAATCTTGTAACAAAATAAATTATTGAAGCATAAAGCAACTAGCATAGAAAGATGAAACAAATATAGCTTCAAAAGTTTCAACATAAAGAGAGGTGTTTTAGTAACTTGAAAACTTTTACAACCATATTTTCCTCTCTCATAATAACTTTCAGTAGCATCATGAACAAACTCAATAATATAACTATCACATAAAGCATGCTTTTCATGATCTACAAACACATACTCCCTCCGTTCCTTGAAGTAAGGTGTATAGATTTTTGAGGAAAAATCCGAAATGTAAGGTGTATTCCATTTGTTGTCAATTATACCCCTCCACCCATCTGATCCCACGTTTGAAGTATGGACTAAAATCCCTACAAAAAAGGAGGCAATTAATTGGAAATGTCCAGCCACATGCATGCCCCCACCGATCCCTTTGATTTAGCAATCAATATTCTTTTCTTTCCTTAATTGTTCCTATAACCTGCACGCATTGTTCCTTAGAAAATCGAGCGATCCTTCTCTCTCTCTCACGTCAACCTATCTGCTCCTCTTCCATGGACAAGAAAAAGGCCAACTCTTCTTTCATGGAGAACGGGAAAACTGAGTCCTCTTCCATGGCAGAGGAGAAGACAAAACCAGCGACCTCCCTTGCCAAGGAGGCCACCAATCCATGTGGTGCCAAGGAGGCCACCAATCCGAAGATCACCCTTCCCGTGGTCAACAAGGAGATCAAGCCGGTAACCGTGGTGCCAGTGCCATGCGAGAGGTGCCATGTGCTGCCCGGAACCAAGGTTGAATTCTCAAACTGGTGGAGGGAGATGTCATGGTACGACTGTTCCAAGTGCGGCGAGAGGCGATTTTTGTACGATGAACCCTCAGATGGATCTTCAACAAACAGCTACATAGGGAGCGATGAAGATGACCATGGGAGCGACAAGGAGCGTTGGTAAAGAAGACTCAAGATCGAGCTTGCAATAAATTGAAGTGAAGCATGAAGGAGATGAAGATTTCATCGAGTAGCATGATTATGGTGTACTAATTGTTTACTCATTCTGGTGTACTCCTTTCGATCATGAATAAATTGTTTACTCATTCTGGTGTCGTCGAATAGTGTATACATAAGCATGTACGAGTAGTAGGAATATCAAAAAATGATTTATGAACAATTGCAAAACCAAATAGACTTATGATCACACCAAGTTGCTTGTACATAAATTGTTGAATGCAAAACATTACGAGTTCAAGACAAAATAAAACCAATTCCAAGTGGCTGATCCGATTACATCAACTAAGCATCCGGCAAAAATTCAATTGCATCGTTCACAACAGTTGCTTCACACTCTAATGTCACTGGAAGTGCACCGAGCCTCTCTAGCACTGTCTTCCGCATGTGTGGAACCTTGTAACGATTCCCTCCACGCTGTTTTATGACTTCGCACATGCATGCTTGCAACGTAAGGAAGATCCTGTTGCTGCGATCAGGTGGATACTCGTCGAAGGCTTGTTGCACCTTCAACACAATGTCCTCAATAGAACCTGCACAAATAGTCCAAAATCAGCCAAACTCAAGAGTAAATCTATGTAAAAACGCCAACTTATACAAATACCTGGAGATAACTTGTGGAAAAGTGACTGTAGCGCTGCAAAAAAACCTAGATCAAGAATATTGAGATCGGGGGAGTTAGGAGGCTGGCATGTGAGACGAATGTCCCACCCTCCAATTTGAGCCGCAGCGACAAACTGCGGATCATCCACAGGAATATGCGTCTTCGCATTATCCTGTTGGATATAAATTGGCATGCCACGCTGTGCCGCGGGCCATCTCGCCCTTATAGCAGGAAGTAGGAAACTGATCATGTATTCTCGGCTTACATCCTTTGTGACTGCAGGTAGAACTTTAGTGACCTACACAACAAAGTTAGTCACCGTGTCAATAAAACAAATTACTCATCATGCAAATAAAAACAAATAAACTCCTCGAAGTACCATTGTTCCAGCTTCTCTGTTCTTGCTGTTTCTCTTTGCCGCTTCTTCATACGTGAACGGCCATATTCCTAATTTTCCATCGAAGGTCATTGTCCCGTTAGCATCATACTGTGGTCGAGCGACCGCAGCCAAAAACATCACCTACACAACAACATCATCGTTATTAACAATACTCAAGTACGTTTGTAATTGTGCAAACATTAAAAATTAAGAAAACCATTGATCACCTTCTCAATGTAATTTTTGCTTTGTGTGCTCCGGTGCGGATCCTCTTCATCAGGCGCCAGATAGTAGTTCTGGCTACCGCGGGTGCGGTAGAACCACTTCTCATCAATATGAATCACATTGTACATCTCTTTAAAAACTGGATGCTCCGGGATTGTTATCTCATCAAGCATTGACAAACAAAACCGTATTCTGGCTACCTTGTTATCATCGGTCAATGTAGATTTGATGGCGTTTGTGTGACGTCTGAACAAGCCCTCCTTCAGACGTCGCCATAATGTTGTCTTCGCCATCTGCAGCTCATTAGCTAAATCCTTAAGAGTTGTTCTTTTGCTCAAGTCCACCTGCTTGATAACCTCTGGGTCGAAGGAGATCCTCTTGCGGCCACAGTTTTTCGCCCTTTTATTTTCCAGTCCATGTATTCCACCGGCTTGCTTGCATATCTTCCACCAGTTCTGCACGTCCTGACAGGTACGCCTGTTAGCAGAGAGACTTCTTCGGACACTCCTCGAGTCAGAACCCCTGGCTTCGTCCTCTCTAGAACCATTGCGTACACAGCTTGCTTCTCATGGAGTTGGTACCATCTTCTTTTCATCCTCAATGCACCTGCACATTAAAGTGAAGAAAATTGGAGACTGCAAACTGATGGACTACACCTTCTAAACATGATGAACTAACAGTGTATAAGTTCTGCAAAAAGGACTTTACCTTCTGCTCCTCCAGTCCCCTCGCCTTCGTCATTGGTGTCTGCCTCTATTTCAACTTCTACATGCTCCTCGGAGTCACCACGCCCATCAGTTTCATTCATGTCTGCGATCATTAATTTGGATTACAAAATCATCTACTGCATCACACTGAGTATTTCTACAGATGAAGAACTACTGCATCTAATCAGGATAACAAAATCGTCTAGAAATGAAAAACTACTGGCGATCAACTACAGACATGATGAACTACTGCTATACTCGTGTTGATGAACTATTGCATGATATCAGGAGTTACGTGATGATCTAGTCCTATAGACATGATGAACTACTGCATGTAATCAGGAGTACAAATGATGAACGACACAAGAACTTAGGATACCTTCAGTTGGATGAATTCCAGGCCATCTTGTCACCGGATTAGGGCCACGCCTTGAACCCGAAAGTCCAAGACGGCAACGAACGCGTGGCTGGTTGCCGCTGCCGCCTGCAAGGTCAGCGTTTTCAGCCGCCATGACTCGGTCTACGATTGAACGCACACGGTGAGCAAGCCCTGGGATGCGGACAGTGTGTCCTGATGCCCCAGCGCTTCCAGCACGGAGTTCCGAGGTCCGGGCTCTCACTCCACCAGCCAAGCCAAGCCTTCCTCCACGCCTCTGATCGGAACGCTCCGACTCTCCTTCATCTATCACAAACCAATACCGAATCAGCTAGGGATTGTGAAAACGATCATTATAACTAGTGAATCAAGGATGAAAAACCTGGTTCGGATACGATCCACTCGTAGTCGTAGTTCAACTCGCCTGCATCCTCCTCGACCTCGTCCCCGATGGCATCCCAGTTAATCCACCCACCTAGACCAGCCATTGGAGATGGCGACCAGGAGAGAGATGGGCGAACGGGAGAGAGAGGCGCCAAGACGAGATGCACAGAGAGATGACGAGCGAGAGAATGGTGAGATGGCGATGGGGAGGGGAGTATTTGTAGCTCCATCCCTGCAAATTCGAAAACGAAAATTTTCGGCCTTTGCCGCCATTGTTTTTCCGCCGTGAGCTGAAAATTTTCGAAGAGCAAGAATTTTTGGCGTTGGCTTTCGCCTCTAGTTGCGCGGGAGAGATCGAGGAAGGAAGGCGGACTTTGCGCTAGAGGAAACATCTGCGATTGATCGGGGCATGATAGCAATCGGGGGAGAATTAATGAGAGAGAAAATCGTGGGATTGTGCCGAGCTGTTTAGGAAAGAGTCTGATCAGGAGAGAGAGAGGATCCCAGCTTTCCATGTTTCCACCAAACCTCACGATTAGTCTGTCAGGGGCATCAACGTCCAAATCGACTTAATTTGCCCTCTCAGCCCCTGCGTTAATATTCGTGCCAAAAACTATACACCTTACTTCAAGGAACGGAGGGAGTAATTTTTATTAAGCTCAAAAACAGTAGGGTTATCAAACCCACTTTTGACAATAGTAGTATAATTAATATCATTAGGCAATATAGGACCATCATCAAGAGCATTATCATATATAACATTAGGGAGCGCATTTTTACTTTCTGCAATTTCCTCTTTTACTTGAGTCAAGGAGGATGTTACTTCAAATTTATCAAAAAAAGATATTTCATTAGAATCATGACATTCAACAATATAGCATTCTTCCTCCTTAGGTAGGCATGGAGGGTAATTATATAATGTAAGAGTTAAATAGTTACTGTCATTAGAAGGTAGATCCTCCTTTTGTTCATCACTCTCTTCCTCTTTTTCATCAAATGAGCTTTCAGCTTCAGCAATTTCTTCTTCCACATTTTCCTGCAAGGCATTAGTCTCTTCTTTATGAGGAAAAATCCTCTTGATATGTTCAGTAATATAAGAATTTTCATCCTTATAGTTATCACAACAATATTTAAGTATAGCAAGACATTCAGATTTATAAGGGGCATCAATTTTATGCTCAGATAAGAACTAATTTCAAGTGCACCCTTAAAGACAATAAATTCTTCCATCCTTTCTACCTCATAAGCATTATAGTAACCTTTAACATAAGAAGCTAAGGTTTCATTTTCATTACAAGCACATTGGAAAGGAAAGTGTTTAGACTTCCTATGACAATCAGATTCATTAAAGCAAAAAGATTTGCCAAATATATAGCATAAATTTCTAGCATATTCCTCTAGTTGATTTAACAATTTCCATAAGTACATCCCTTTTTATGACAAGCGGTAATTCCTATAATATCTTCGTTCATCTTCCGTGGACCCACCTTGCCAACAAGATCTAGTTTCATAGAGATAAGACATTGATAGCAAATAAACAACTAGACATAATAACAAACCGAAATAAACTAAATGCAAGTAACTAATTTTTTTGTGTTTTTGATAATTGAAAGCAAACAAGATAAAATAAAATAAACTAAGCATGACAAAAACAAAGTAAAGAGATTGGAAGCGTGAAACTCCCCTTGCAGAAGACTGCTGTCTCCCGGCAACGGCGCCAGAAAAGAGCTTGATGGCGTGAATCACACGCTCGTTGGGAGACCCAAGAGGAAGGTATGATGCAGTTCAGCAGCAAGTTTTCCCTCAGAAAGAAACCAAGGTTATCGAACCAGTAGGAGCAGCAACTCTTCAGAAGGTTGTTGGTGGCGTCGTTACTCGATCACCAACGCGGAATCTGCACACAACACAATCAAACTACTTTGCCCCAACGAAACAGTGAGGTTGTCAATCTCACCGGCTTGCTGAAAACAAAGGATTAAACGTATGGTGTGGAAAATGATGTTTAATTGCAGAGAATGAAAAAGGAACAGTTTGCAGTTTGTGGTTGTTTAATCAGTGTAAAAGAATGGACGGGGGTTCACAGTTCACTAGTGGTGTCTCTCCATAAAAGATAACTAACATGTTGGGTGAACAAATTACAGCTGGGCAATTGACAAATAGTGAGCTCATAACAATGCATATACATGACATGATGACTACTATGATATTTAATTGGGCATTATGACAAGATACATAGACCGTTATCCAATAGCATCTATGACTAATAATCCACCGCCGGGTTGTCATCCGAGTCCCCCGTTGGTATTAAGTTGCAAGCAACGGATAATTGCATTAAGTAAAGCGCGTAATGTAAACAAACACATATGCCCGTGGACATAGCATCGTTAGGTTATCCCTAGTGGCAACAGCACATCCGCAACCTTAGAACTTTCTGTCACTGTCCCAGATTAAATGGAGGCATGAACCCACTATCTAGCATAAATACTCTCTCTTGGAGTTACAAGCATCTACTTGGCCAAAGCATCTACGAGTAACGGAAAGCATGCAAGATCTTAAATAACATATAAGATAGATTGATAGTCAACTTGACATAGTATTCAATATTCATCGGATCCCAGCAAACACAACATGTAGCATTACAATAATATGATCTTGATCATGTAGGGCAGCTCACAAGATCTAAACATGATGGCACAAAGTGGAGAGACAACCATCTAGCTACTGCTATGGACCCGTAGTCCAAGGATGAACTACTCACGCATCACTCCGGAGGCAGGCATGGCGATGTAGAAGCCTCCGGTGATGATTCCCCTCTCCGGCAGGGTGCCGGGAAGAGGTTCTGAACCCTCCCGAGCTAGGGTTGACGGCGGCGGCGTCTCTGAAACTTTTCGTGGATATTTGCTGAGGCCCTTAGGGTTTTCGCGCCGGGGGAATAAGTAGGCGAAAGGGCGGCGGCTGGAGACCCCCTAGGGGCCCACACCACCCTAGGGCGCGCAGAGGGGGGCCCGTGCCCTAGGTGCGTGTGGGGCCCTGGTGGCCCTCCTCTGTTACTTCTTCGCTCCGTCAGGCGTGTTCTGGAAAATAGGGACCCCCGTGTAGTTTCGTCCAATTCCGAGAATATTTCCAGACTAGCTTTTCTGGAATACAAAAACAGCAGAAAACAAGAACTGGCACTTCGGCATCTTGTTAATAGGTTAGTCCTAAAAATTGTATAAAAGTGATATAAAATAGATGCAAAACATGTAGCAATTGGTATAAAACAGCATGGAACATCAAAAATTATAGATACGTTTGAGACGTATCATTGTCCCGTGTATTCCACTGCACAGTACGGAGAGAGCAGTTGCTCCACAATCTCACCAGTCCACATGTGCAAAGGTAGCCCTCTGAGCGTAATGTGCACGCGCTGATCAACGGTTACACTCCTTACATGTGGTACCTCGTTGGTCGGCACAAATTGATAAGAACAGCCTCGAATTTGCAGCATCTCCTGTCTGCTGGAGAGACGTAAAGCCTGAAGCGCTTCACCATGATACGGAAAATACACCATAATCCCAGCCGACGTAGACTGATGAATCCTCATACCTTTGCGCACCATTAGCACCTCTGCGAGGTGAGTAAGAGTATCGTCTTGATCAAGTGCCCTTGACCTGGAGCAGGCCTAAGAATGTACGCATAGTGAAGCACCATACATACACGGGAATTACACTGTATGTTTCCCATGAACTGTTGTCTCATCCGCGAACGGAGTCTCCTCGAACTGGCCATTCGTGCTGTCACAGGCAAATTAACTGTTCACAGAGAAAGAGTCAGCAGAAAGAAGAAAGAGTTTTCTAATATGTGAACATCAAATATAAACAGAGCAAACCTTTAACAAGAGCGAGATAATACCTTCAGTTGAAGAGCGACCTTGCTTTTTAACAGACAACAGGCCACGACCCAAGGATAAAAATCTATAAGAAGAAGAAGAAATAGAGGGCACGAGAGATGTCAAACCGTGTGTTCTAGCAGAACTTATAAGCAGCAGGGAAAGAACACAGTGAAGCCAAGGTGCGGTGTCATAGGTGACACCTCGTTCCTTGCATGACTACAGCATGTCCCTAACACACTAGACACATGTGATATATACACGAATAGTCTACACATAGCCGACCGACGCGGGGCAATGAGATCACGCCTCCTCCGCATGACAATAAGACGTCCGTTCACGCCTAACAAGCTAGATGCGTAGACGGAGGATCATGGCAGCTAGTCTCGTCAGGGACGCAAGAGAACAAAAGAAACAACACAGGCAGTACCAGAAGGTAACGCTACATGAATAAAAAGAGACACATAAAGAGACATTTCCGTACAGCTAAGCACGCGGCCACGGCGCGTCCATTCAACAGAACCCGAACCGGCTACACGAATAACAAACCTAAACATAAACTGTCGTCTAATTATCAGAGTCTACCACATAAGAAGCGAACAGGACACGATCTACCAAATAGAAATCATCATTAAGTAGACGTTCCAGACGAAACGGGGCAATAGAACCAACAGAACAGTCGTGTAAATCTATGAATTCTACGCCCTAAGTAGACATCGTACGCTGTCACGAGATGACGAATGGTACGCGGAAAGCAAACACAGAACAGATAATTAGCTGGCAGGTGCCGTGCGGCGTCGCAAGGCAAAGAACAGAGAAGACGGAATACGGTAGGCAGATGTGAATCGGTACGAGGCGCTCAAAGCATGCAGTAAACGCTGAGAAAAGACGTGTCTCACCATCTACTGTTACGGATGACGCAACTCAAAAAATATAGTGACCAACTCACGCACAACTCCACCTATACCAAATAGTGAAAAAATAGAAATCAGTCAGAAATTATCTCACATAACAATCCGGAAACTATCTCAACGGCTCAAAGAATCTCGATAAAACAGGCACATTACAGGTAGCAAACACAACATAGGAACCATGAATCCAAGCCGGCCTAGCTGCATGAAGAGAAGTCAACGCGCATATAGCTCTACTGTCACAGAGACGGTGACTAAACGGTACCGTCTTCAGCAGACTTTGATTCCGCATCCTGGAGGTTTTCACTGCACATCTGATTGTCGCTCTCTCCGTCTTCATGCCTATTGTCGTCCGCCGCGCCGTTTCCACCGACGACGCTGTCTTCATCGTCGGACGAGTCGCCATCCAGGTTACTGGGGATAGGGTGCTCCTTGTAGTAAACCCTCGTATTGACCATACCGGCAACACGAGTTGCATAGCCAGAAACAAAATCCAGCACCTCTGCTTGATTGATACGCTGGCCGCTCTCGTATGTCTCCGGCATACACTCTGTTACACGCCAAATCTTAATATCAGGGTGATGTGCCATCATCAGACCTAGCGCCGTTTTTGCGCCACCCCTGGCCGCCGACTTCAGCATATCGTCGTGCTTATTAGATGCCTCTTTGAGAAGACTCGGCAATCTTTCAAGGCCAGTGCGACCACTTTCTGCCTTGCCTGGCAAAAACATAGACAAAAGCGAACCCCCGTCTCTAAGTGTTTCCCCAATTAGCTCACTGACACGTAGGACACGGTGGAGACGGGAGGTCGGATCATCATCATCGCTAAAACCAGACGGCACTGTATCCAAAAAACAACCATAAGAAGAATGAAACAGGCGAAAAATAAACCGCAAACAACATAAAGACCCATTGTCTTACCAAGAACAGCAATGTAGACAGCTTCTTGCTCCTCGAGATGATGCTTCAATGCGCGCTTGGCGACACTAATTGCTTCCTTGTCCTTCCTCTTCTGCTCATCTGGTGCTTCCTCTACCTGTAGAATTCGGTCGCGTAGAGTCTCTATTTCAGACGTCATCCCGTCAACCTCGAGCTTGTGGGCTTTGTCCTTAGCAGCCAACTCCTCAACACGAGAAGCCGTCAGGCTGGTAAGCTGTCCAGCTAGCCTAGTACACTCGTCTTTCAACAAACGGCTGTCCTCTAAAGCAAGTGAGGTAACAGTTAGCCCAGGTCACCGTCGCAAGGTAGGAGGACCAAGGACAAGCGACAGAAAAAGGACAGACCTTCGCCCTTCTGGCCAGCAGCGAGCAGCCGCTTGAGAGTGTCATCCTTTTCCCGTAGCGCCTCCTCCAGCTCGTGACAACGGACATCCTTATTGTGAAGAAAACCAGTCAGCGCCTAACCAATGATATAAACACGCAGCCCAAAAACAACAAGACATGTGAAGATCACAAGAGAGTTACAGGTCAGGCCTAGAAACTAAACAATACCTGATAAATAAGTGTAAGAGGAAATACATGAACAACAAAAGCAACCTCACCTCCAGCTGGCTATACATCACCTCGCACTTGGCATCGACACGACGGCTCCATTCCGTTGCATCCCTTGCCAGCTCGCGAGCAGACTCAACGACGGTGGTGAGTACGCCACCTAATGACGCGAACCCGCCTGGCTCAACTAAACCAGTGTTTTCTGTTGGAACTGACTGGGCAGTCCATCGCTCGCGATAACCTCTCTATTCGTCAGTAAAGGAGCAACGTCAGTGCCCTCTAGGCTTGCTCCACCCTGTCCGGCAAACTGCTCCTGAGAGACGATGCGTTCCTGACAGACAGGCACCGGAACCTTTGCACGAGCAGCTGCCGGATCGCCGCGTGCAGACAGGCCCAACAGTCGACCCTCGATGCGCTCTGACCTTGCCCTAGGCTTCAGCGCCGCTTTCTTCTTCCTGCAGAATAGATGGATAAATCTACACAGTCTAACAAATCTATACCAACTAACTAACACATGAACAGATATTACTGAGAGGGCATCGCTGGAATGGTAAACCTGGAACAAGTACAACACACCCACCTCTTCCGCGGAATAGAAAGCCCCGAGTTCTCGTCGTCGTCGTGTACGGCAACCACTCCCCTCCCTTTGTCACCGGTCACACGGCCACTTGACCTCGACGCCTTACGCTTCCTCTTCTTTGACGGCTGAGACACATCGTCGGCCGGAGCCAGCTCCTTGTCAGGCAAGGCCAGTAGCTAGAAACAAAATACGTTAGACGCAAATAATGGATGGCAATTAACCTGTTAAACACTAATCATAACAGATACCAAGCCCAACTCACCGGAGTACCGGATTTTCAGAGGTGTACATAGGGATATTCTCCGCTTCCGTGACGAAACCTGCCCTGATGATACCTCTAAGGCGCGAATTCATCTTTGACTTCTTCAGCGGATGAGAGGACACACAAAGCGGATCATCGACGCCACCAGTGTATTCACACATCAGTCGGAGGCAATAGCGTAAAGGCTGAATCCGCCGTGTTAACCAACACAGAACAGTATCAGTACCATCCAAACCCGCCGTTGTCAAGAACTCGATACGCCTCTGAATCAGGCGCAGATTGCCGTCAACACAGACACTGCCTTCTCTTCCCAGGAATCCTTAGGAGCAGGCGTAGAATTCACGAAAACCGGGATGCCAATCCATTCTCCACAACCGGAACATCTCTGCAATAGAAAAACGTGCCCGTCCACCCTCTATTGGAGTCAAGATAAGGAATCTTTGGGTACCACTCTCTCTTCTGGCGACAGTAGAATGTGACGCTGCCACAGGTGGCCAAACCACCAACATCAGGTATGGTTTGCCGACGCACATGGAAACAGTACTTGAAGAACTCTAGATCTGTTTTTATACCTAGGTAACCCTCAAACAGGGCCTGGAAACCGGCGATGACCAACACACTATTCGGGGCTATATGATGAGGCTGCAACCCATAATAATCCAAGATCTTGGAGAAGAAATCATAGGGTGTCAAAGACATGCCACGCAGGAGATGGGAAACAAGAATTACCCGCTCGTCCTCCTCGGGTGCATGGACGGAGTGGCCGGTCGCGGCCCTCCAGTGACAGATATCCTTGGACGGCAAGATGTCGTCGGACTCGAGCTCCTCGAGCTCATCCGCGGTGACAGTTGACGAAATCCAGTAGCGCGAGACTGTATCTCCGTGCTCCTCCTCGGATCTGTCGGCCTCTGATCCATCGGCCCATGCCGACGGCAGCCCTGAATTGCCTGTCAGCCGCGCCGCCGCGGCGGAGGAGGACGACTCCCTACAGCAACAGCCGTCACGGCAGTCGCCAACATAACATCAACCCCCAGGGCCTGTTCGTTCACCGGCGATGCGTGCTGGCCGTCCGCCGACTGCATCGAGGGCAAACTATGCTGCCGCGACACCCCTGCCTTTTTTCAGGCGAAAAAATCCCCAACTGCGTAGTACCCAGAACGAGAGGAGGATAAGCAAGTGTGTAGTAGACGGGGATGGGCCTCGCTAAATGGTAAAAGCCCTACTTAACATAGTCATCTGCTGGCAACCCTAACGAACACATCGATCCTCACGCGTAGCAAAAACCCAGCACGACACGGACCACCGCGACGCGTCGGTACTCGCGCGCAGGAAAAAATCTAACACGGCACCGACTACTACGACGCGCTGTTCCTCACGCGCACTAAACAGGAAACCACGGTATCGACACAACCGAGGGGCGCCCCGGGTCGCCTAGCTGACCTGCAGCGCAACTCAATTCATGGGAGCCTGCGCCCACAATTGGATGCGAGCAATGAATTGGCCAGCAGGCACCACCGCTACACAACAAGACACCCTGGAGATAGCATTTCGAGTCGCACTCAAAGACATCGCATAGTCTATAATTATAACCGGACATCCAACCACACCTAGATGGCACGCCTCAGTACCATCAAACAATGTCCTCCAAAAGGCCCTGTTCAGCCTATATTTCTAGCCAGACAGGCGATCGCGTACAAACGGTATGCTATAACACCCCCAGACTACACCTCCAGCCGGAAGCCTGATCGTGCATACACGGCATACTTCAGCGCCCTCAAACTACACAGTTCCACGTCAACATGTATAGGGAAAATAAAACCTACATCAGACGACAACATAGCACATAACAAACCACCATAGCTGCTGAAAAACAAGACCACGCGTCGAACTCAGCCTCGCAGGACGATTCACCAACAACACGTCCAAGGAACAAAACAGCAGCGTACACATGATTCATGGCAAACATCCGAGGCCAACCAAACAGTAACCAGCTATCAGCACGACCACAGCAAACTTACGACCACTTGCTCGTGGTTACAGCGTTTTTTATAACCTTTGATACCTGCTGAGCCACCCGTTGATGCTCGTTTTCTGGAACGCTGGCCCGTCGTACTCCGTGTCCTGAACATCGGGTAAGCAGACACCTGGATTATGTATGAGCAAGGAGTCACGCTGCTATTTTCGCTAAACGCAGCCCTCAAGTCGAAAACTGCCCTGTCCAACTCACACGTCAGCTGGAAAACTCTCTCTCGTAGCACCTCGTTGACCCTCCTCTGCTCGCAAACAACGCCCTTGAGAGTGTCACAATCGCTGTGGCTTGCGCCCAGACACTGACACGCTGCCACCAAGGACACACACAAGTAGTCCAACGCCGAAATAGCCGACTCCGCAATACAGTGCTGCACGATTTCAATAGCGACACTATCCTCTGCATCTTCACGTGTCCCGCCGGAAAAACCTTCAAAGACTTGAATCCGACTATCACATCCTTCTAGAGATAACACCGGGACTCTAACCGAGACGCGGACGGTATACAAATCCTGCGTTGAACGCTCAACCTGGAACACACCAAGCTGTAGACCATACAACGGCGCCACAGTCTCAAGCAAGCACCGCCATGTCGCTGAAACGCCAACAGGCACCTACAAAAATACGCATACAATAAAGATACATGACGAATCGGCATAACATTGTAAAGTACATCAAAGCACACCTGACGTCGCCCACTGGAAGACACGGGTTCTGCTCGATCCAGCACATCATGCCTGGTAATAGGCGGCGAAGTACTCACGCAGCGGCTATTGTCAGGCAACAAGCTTAAAAGCAGCTCTAAATAAACGCCCCCAACACCGGGCAGACGACGGCATCACTGAACAGCACACATGGATCTCCCCCTGGCCGCGAATGCCTGCCCCCCAGTGAACCCGCCAACAGTTGCAGCCCACTGCTTGCAGGCACGACCACGCTATCACGCCTTGCCAGGGTTTCCCCAAAACCAGCCTTAAAAGACGATGCAGCCATTACTCCGGATGGTCACAAAATCCTACATCTTGCCGCCCATTTCTACACGCCCCGTCTTCGCACCGACGCCAGCTGCACACGTTTCTTCCTGCATCGCAGGCTGCCCATGCTGCACAGATGCACCAGGCAGGCCACAGCTTACCGACCCAGCAGAATGTAAATCACGATCGTGATCAGTGGTTCGACCATGGGCCAGACCCATCGGCTCAACAACTCGGCCCATATATACACTGGTTTCCGCTCTACCCTGGTCTCGAGCGCCATCGATGCATCGTGAGCGCCGATCCGCGGCCAAGCACTTGCCACCACGAGACGCCAAAACCGACTCGAAGAAATCAATCAGCCTCAAAGGAACACGTGGCGTACTCTTGTTCAAGCCGTGTAGCGATCGGGGTGGACATTGAGCGTCCACCCGTGGATAGGTCGACGAAGCGCCCTAATAGCACACCAGCAGCAAGGCATCAAACAAGACACTCCTCTTTTCAACCCAGCAATAAACACAGCGTAACAGAACGTTTCCCCCCAGCAACAAAGCCAGAGCTTAAATGAAAAGAAAAAAAAAGGTCAAGAAGAAACGCCCCACCAATCCACAGACAACACTCAAACACTATACTGCACGAACGAAAAGCAGAGCCCTCATAAGCTCATCTCCATCTTATCGCAAACAAGTAAAACCACCCAGAAAATTCAGAACAAACTACCAATAAATACAAGAGAATGGGCTCACACTGACATCACCCAAGAGAAGAACGAAGAACACAGGTCCGAGGACACAGCAAAACAAACCGACTGCGTTGTTTCGGCACCAACTAACCAAAGGGAGCACCGCAAAGAATTAAACACAACAAGCGTCCAACCAACAAAATGAAGATCAAAAAACGCGTCTCGCACGACCAAACTGACCTGTTCATCCCCTTTCGCAGCATTTGTCACCGACTGAGAACCTCCTTGACAACGCTCGAGAGACATGGTGCTGAGCCCAACCTGAGAAATCTTGTTAGGCAACACCAGCAAACATATATAGCAGCAACGGGCAGCACTATACACCCCCGCATTGACACCTCGCACAAGAAGAAGAACGCAGGGGCACGTGGAAACCCTGACTAACAGAAACACAGCACCATCCCCCGCAGTCCACACGTCTCAGGCCCTAGTAGGTCGCTGACACAACCGGGCAGCACAGCGTGCACGTGAGCAAACGATTACCGTGCTGCACAATCCACCCCCTCGTCAACGACGACCACACCGCATACACTACACACAGGACGAACGGCGACTGAAACAGCCTGCATCAGACTATCCTTGGTCGGCACATAAAGCATACAACATGATAAGCCCACATACACATAACCTACTGATGGCGTGAAACACACGTTCGTTTGGGAGACCCCAAGAGGAAGGTATGATGCAGTCCAGCAGCAAGTTTTCCCTCAGTATGAAACCAAGGTTATCGAACCAGTAGGACCAGTAGCACTTCAGAAGGTTGTTGGTGGCTCGCACGGCGCAATACGATCACCAACGCGGAATCTGCACACAACACAATCAAACTATTTGCCCCAACGAAACAGTGAGGTTGTCAATCTCACGGCTTGCTGAAAACAAAGGATTAAACGTATGGTGTGGAAAATAGTAAATTGCAGAGAATGAAAAGGAACAGTTTGCAGTTTGTGTTGTTTAATCAGTGTAAAAGAATGGACCGGGGTCCACAGTTCACTAGTGGTGTCTATCCATAAAAGATAACTAACATGTTGGGTGAACAAATTACAGCTGGGCAATTGACAAATAGTGAGCGCATGACAATGCATATATATGACATGATGACTACTATGATATTTAATTGGGCATTACGACAAATACATAGACCGTTATCCAACAGCATCTATGACTAATAATCCACCGCCGGTTGTCATCCGAGTCCCCCGTTGGTATTAAGTTGCAAGCAACGGATAATTGCATTAAGTAAAGTGCGTAATGTAAACAAACATATGACCGTGGACATAGCATTGTTAGGTTATCCCTAGTGGCAACAGCACATCCGCAACCTTAGAAGTTGCTGTCACTCTCCCAGATTACGGAGGCATGAACCCACTATCTAGCATAAATACTCTCTCTTGGAGTTACAAGCATCTACTTGGCCAAAGCATCTACGAGTAACGGAAAGCATGCAAGATCTTAAATAACATAGAATAGATTGATAATCAACTTGACATAATATTCAATATTCATCGGATCCCAGCAAACACAACATGTAGCATTACAATAATATGATCTTGATCATGTAGGGCAGCTCACAAGATCTAAACATGATGGCACAAAGTGGAGAGACAACCATCTAGCTACTGCTATGGACCCGTAGTCCAAGGATGAACTACTCACGCATCACTCCGGAGGCAGGCATGGCGATGTAGAAGCCTCCGGTGACGATTCCCCTCTCCGGCAGGGTGCCGGGAAGAGGTTCTGACCCTCCCGAGCTAGGGTTGACGACGGCGGCGTCTCTGGAACTTTTCGTGGATATTTGCTCAGGTTTAGGGTTTTCGCGTCGGGGGGAATAAGTAGGCGAAAGGGCGGCGGCTGAGACCCCTGGGGCCCACACCACCCGGGCGCGCAGGGGGGCCCGCGCCCTGGTGTGGGGCCCACGTGGCTCCTCTCGTCTCCTTTGGCTTCAGGTGTGTTCTGGTAAAATAGGTCCCCCGTGATTTCGTCCAATTCCGAGAATATTTCCAGACTAGCTTTTCTGGAATACAAAAACAGCAGAAAACAGGAACTGGCACTTCGGCATCTTGTTAATAGGTTAGTCCCAAAAAATGTATAAAAGTGATATAAAGTAGATGCAAAACATGTAGCAATTGGTATAAAACAAGCATGGAACATCAAAAATTATAGATACGTTTGAGACGTATCAGCATCCCCAAGCTTAGTTCCTACTCGTCCTCGAGTAGGTAAACGATAAAAACAAAATAATTTTTGAGGTGACATGCTACCATCATAATCTTGATCATATAATATTGCAAGGCACATGTAAATGAATGAAGTGATCCAAGTCAATGGTCTATAATTTGCTACCAAATAGATAATGAGTAAACAATGAATCACACAAGCTAAACGTTTTCATGAATAGTACTTTCGAGACAAGCATCAAACAGTTTTGCATAAGTGTTAACTCATAAAGCAATAGTTTCTAATAAAAGGTATTTAATCAACACAAAGGAAGAATTAGTTTCAGCATTTGCTTCAACTTTCAACATATTTATCTCATGGATATTGTCAACACAAAGTAGTATAACAAGTCCAATACATTGCATATAACGCATGTTGTAACAAAGTTGACACTAGTGTTTGCTTGTGGAAGACAGAAAGAATAGGAAAACTGACTCAACATAAAAGTAAAAGAAAGGCCCTTCGCAGAGGGAAGCAGGGATTAAATCATGTGCTAGAGCTTTTAGGTTTTTGAAAGCATATAGAGATTGCATAAAATATTTGATACTCCTCCCAACCTTGCTAACACAAGCCATGGCTAACCGAATCCTCGGGTGCCTTCCATCAATCACATACCATGGAGGAGTATCTATTTTTGAGAGGTGTTTGTTAATTGTCAACGAATGGTAGCGGGTGAGAACAGTATTCTACCTGTCAACGGACTTTTAAGAGCGGCTCCCATGAAGGACGTTATTTCTACCAGCAAGGCAGATCATCCCTCTTTCTCTTTGGTTTACACACATTCAGGTATTTCACTGTTTGTCATTGCTTACTGATGAATCAGGGCAAAAGTGTGAAGAGAATTAATTGGTTAAAGTTGTAATTAATTGGGACTGGGCACCCCGTTGCCAGCTCTTTTTGCAAGTTATTGGATAAGCGGATGTATATGCCACTAGTCCAGGTGTAAAAGTCCATTACAAATAGAATAAAGAATAACCACACTAATTCCTCATGAGCTAGTAAACATTGACACAAAAAGGGAATAATAACATTTTGAATAATTTAAAGGTAGCACATGAAAAATTTACTTGGAGTGGCAAGGAAATACCACATATAGGTAGTTATGGTGGACACAAATGGCATGGATTTTGGCTCAAGGATTTGGATGCACGAGAAGCATTCCCTCTCAGTACAGAGTTTAGGCTAGCAAGGTTATGTAAGCAAACAAGAATATCAACCCGTACACCAAGTTTTATATGACAAACATATTGCAAACGTTATAAGACTTCATACCGTCTTCCTTGTTAACCAAACCCTGTTATTAGAAAATATCTAGACCTTAGAGATACCACCGATGCAAACCAAATTTTCAACAAGCTTTACGGTAGTTCTTCACTAATAGGCTTAACTCATGATGCACAATTTAATCATGATCTACTTGTTAACTCAAAACAATTGACAAGCATCAAGTTATCCATTAGTGATCTACAAGATTAAGCAAGTTTTTACCTTATACCAATTACCACATGCAACATTTTCTGAACCAACCAAACACCAATTTATTTCATCAACTCTCCAAACAAATATAAGTGAAGCAAGAGAGTACTTTCTACAAAAGAAAGCTAATAGCTCTGACAAGAGATACATGAAAACAAGAGCTAAAAGCTGAACAGCGCTAGATATGAATACTCAACAAATATAAGTGAAGAATAGGAGTATTCTCATGAAAAAGCGGAGCGTGTCTCTCTCCCAATCAAGAATGCTAGGGTCCAGTCAAGCTTTATTGAAAATAAAAAATACTGAAAATAAAAGCACACAGACGCTCCAAGAAAAGCACATATGATGTGAAAGAAAAAATATAGTTTCACTAGAGATGACCTGATAATTTTGACGATGAAGAAGGGGATGCCTTGGGCATCCCCAAGCTTAGACGCTTGAGTCTTCTTGAAATATGCTGGGGAGATCCATGGGAGCCTCCCCAAGCTTAAGCTCTTCACTCTTCTTGATCCTATTATATCATCCTTCTCTCTTGACCCTTGAAAACTTCCGTCACACCAAACTCAAAGTAGATCTCATTAGAGGGTTAGTGCATAATCAAAAATTCACATGTTCTATAAGACGCAATATGATTGTTACTTTAAACATTAGCTACAGCCACTGATGTTATGTGAAGCTCTTCCACCCAAAAAAGAATTTCACTCAACACTAGTAAAAGAGAGAATGCAAAATAAAAAGGCATAATCTGTCTAAAACAGAACAGTCCGCAAAGACGAATTTTTTCGAGGCACTTACGACGCTCAGATCGAAAAACTTGAACTAATGAAAGATTCAGACATTCATAAAGATTACGCACAAAAATTTCAGATTTAATTAACAATCTGGTGATTTTAGGAATTTCGTACAGTGAACAGCAAAAATCTGTTTCTGCGCAGCAATCAAAATTAAGCATCATCTTAACATTAGAGGCTACTCTTGGCACAACAATGCGAGAAAATAAAGATACAAAGGAGTTGCTACAGAAGTAAACAAACTCCTTGACTCAATAAAAGAAAAATTGCAGAAAATAAAAATGGGTTGCCTCCCATAAGCGCTTTTCTTTAACGCCTTTTAGCTAGGCACAAAGCATGCATCAAGTATTACCAAGTGAAGAAAGGTCTAATTCATCAAAAGCTTCATCAAGAACAGGGTTTGTCACATAGGACTTTTCAGTTTACGTAATTCTTGGGAAGAAAATTTAAATAGACCATTATGTGACTCACCCTCAAGCTCATTGAACACGTTATCCGTTTTAAACACACCCGTGGGTTTTGGTTTAGAAATTTTTGGCACATACATAAATTTTTGCTCTTCTCCCCACAAAAGCCTTTTGCTTTTAGTTTTAATAGAGGTAAAAGTAGAACTTATTACATCCATAGCCTCCTCTAATTCACCAATCCTAAGATTTTGATTATCTTGAATAGTACTAGTTTCTAAAACAGCAATTCTTTCATTAATGGTTCCCAGTGATTCATCAACTTTGCTAGTACTATCAAGGAGATTTGGCAAATTTTTCTCTATAGACTCCAATTTCTTTATAACATCTTCCAAGGTATCTCATTTTTAATGTTACTAACAGGTGGTGTTCCTACTAGGCTCTCAATAATATAACTAGCTTCCAACGCAGGTACCAAGAAAGTTACCTCCTGTCAAAGTGTCCAAGACATATCTATACCAGCTAGTTATGCCAACATAAAAATTTCTAAGCAGGATCATAGTGGAATATTTTTTAGTCACCTACGATGAGCATCGCTGATTCTATACCAAGCATCTTTCAAACTTTCTCCACTTTGTTGCTTAAAAGATCGAACCTCAACTTCAGGAACCGAAACATAATGAAGCCAGCCAGACATGATAACTAACAGAAAACAAAACTGAAAATAAACTAAATGCAAGTAACTAATTTTTTTGTGTTTTTGATAATTGAAAGCAAACAAGATAAAATAAAATAAACTAAGCAAGACAAAAACAAAGTAAAGAGATTGGAAGCGTGAAACTCCCCTTGCAGAAGACTGCTTCTCCCCGGCAACGGCGCCAGAAAAATAGCTTGATGACGTGAAACACACGTTCGTTGGGAGACCCCAAGAGGAAGGTATGATGTAGTCAGCAAGTTTTCCCTCAGAAAGAAACCAAGGTTATCGAACCAGTAGGAGCAGCAACTCTTCAGAAGGTTGTGGCTCACGGCGCAATACGATCACCAACGTGGAATCTGCACACAACACAATCAAACTACTTTGCCCCAACGAAACAGTGAGGTTGTCAATCTCACTGGCTTGCTGAAAACAAAGGATTAAACGTATGGTGTGGAAAAAGTATTAAATTGCAGAGAATGAAAAAGGAACAGTTTGCAGTTTGTGGTTTAATCAGTGTAAAAGAATGGACCGGGGTCCACAGTTCACTAGTGGTGTCTCTCCATAAAAGATAACTAACATGTTGGGTGAACAAATTACAGCTGGGCAATTGACAAATGAGCGCATGACAATGCATATATGACATGATGACTACTATGATATTTAATTGGGCATTACGACATAATACATAGACCGTTATCCAACAGCATCTATGACTAATAATCCACCGCCGGGTTGTCATCCGAGTCCCCGTTGGTATTAAGTTGCAAGCAACGGATAATTGCATTAAGTAAAGTGCGTAATGTAAACAAACATATGCCGTGGACATAGCATCGTTAGGTTATCCCTAGTGGCAACAGCACATCCACAACCTTAGAACTTTCTGTCACTGTCCCAGATCGGAGGCATGAACCCACTATCTAGCATAAATACTCTCTCTTGGAGTTACAAGCATCTACTTGGCCAAAGCATCTACGAGTAACGGAAAGCATGCAAGATCTTAAATAACATAGATAGATTGATAATCAACTTGACATAATATTCAATATTCATCGGATCCCAGCAAACACAACATGTAGCATTACAATAATATGATCTTGATCATGTAGGGCAGCTCACAAGATCTAAACATGATGGCACAAAGTGGAGAGACAACCATCTAGCTACTGCTATGGACCCGTAGTCCAAGGATGAACTACTCACGCATCACTCCGGAGGCAGGCATGGATGTAGAAGCCTCCGGTGACGATTCCCCTCTCCGGCAGGGTGCCGGGAAGAGGTTCTGACCCTCCCGAGCTAGGGTTGACGACGGCGGCGCTATGGAACTTTTCATGGATAATGGCTCGGGGTTTAGGGTTTTCGCATCGGGGGAATAAGTAGGCGAAAGGGCGGCGGCTGACGACCCCCGTGGGGCCCACACGTGGCCTCGGCGCGCTAGGGGGGTGGCCCGCGCCCTGCCCGCGTGTGGGGCCCACGTGGCTCCTCTTCGTTGCTCCTTTGGACTTCCAGTGTGTTCTGATAAAATAGGTCCCTCCGTGAAATTTCGTCCAATTCCGAGAATATTTCCTGACTAGCTTTTCTGGAATACAAAAACAGCAGAAAACAGGAACTGGCACTGCGGCATCTTGTTAATAGGTTAGTCCCAAAAAATGTATAAAAGTGACATAAAGTGGATGCAAAACATGTAACAATTCGTATAATATCAGCATGGAACATCAAAAATTAGATACGTTTGAGACGTATCACCTACACGCACACGATGACCATCGCTTCCGCTAAAAACCACACGGATAGGCATTACCCACCTAAGGATGAGGCCTAAACGTCGCTGTATAGACCCCATGCTCGCATATACGGGACGACCACAAAGGGCATCTACAGCACGCGCCGAAATCATCGGCTCCTCGTCCCAAGCAAGATGGCTGCTACCCCAGCACGGGCTCGCTAATGAACACACGCCACATAAGGCGCCAACGCAGCATAGCAGCCAATCTCAGCGAAGGCTACTGCTAACCAGAAAAACGGCACTGCCAGTAGCACAAAAATAAACATAACACGGCTTCATCCAGAAAAGTCCTATAACCATCGGAGACCCCGTACAACACGCACAAGGAATATAGGCAAATTCAAACCTTTGCTAACACGCACGGACACAACCGTCCTTCCAAACAAAACAGTAAAATGAACGAAAAAAATGTTTAAACGAATCGCTCCATCATCCAGACCTTAAGCGTCACCATCGACGTCTCCTTTCTCAGACCCGCTCTCTTCCGACTCAACATCTACTCCACTGTCATATTCTCCCTCAGATTCCGACGACGTGCCCCCGTTGCTGTCGGCACCTCGTGCTCCTTGTAGTACACTGAGGTATTGACCATAGAGGCGACACGAGTAGCATAGCCGAACAAAGAAACAAGAACCTCACGCGGATCTATTTCAGTGCCGTCGTCGTAGGCCCTTGGCATGGCCCCAGTCACACGCCGAAGCCTAATATCCGGATGATGAGCCATCACAACATACAACGCGGAAAACACCACCCTGTCGTTACGCCTAGAAGGGAAGCACTTCGCAGCAAACTCCTGCCCAGCAACGACAGTTCGACTGATAATCCTACCGACGCGCACAATGCGGTCGACACGAGAAGAGGACCGCTGTCATCGCCAAGTCCAGCTGGCACTACACAAAATAACAAATCGGCCCACTAAAAAAAGAGCAACCAAGCAAGTCACACCGCAACATAGTGGAAAAAAACAACTTACCAAGAACCGCGTCGTAGATAGCCTTCGCCTCGTCCAGCTGAGCCACCAAGGCCCTTTCCGCCAACCTAGACGCAGCACACTCGGCGGCATACCGACCACGAAGATCTTCCAACTGACCATGCAGTTGACTCAACTCTACACTAATAGCAAGATCCTTAGCAGCCAAATCACCCGCATGGCGATCAGCCATCCGACATAGTTACGTGTCATGGGCAATCAGCTTGGCAGCCAAATCCGCAGCACACCGCTCCCTTAATTCCCGGATTTGTCTGACCAAACCGAAACACTCCCCGCGTAAACCCCGAACTTCATCATAGTTACTAAGAACACCCTTCGCACGCGCCAACACACCTGAAGAAACATACGCAGCGCGTAAGCCTTCAGAAAAGATTAAAGGGAACATTAGCCACCAAAAATAAACAAAACACCAACCTGCGTCCTCCATACGAGACCCTTCCAGGCAAGAAATAAGGGCCTCCTTCTTCTCCAGAGACTCTCTCAAGGCCTGTTCGCACTCGGTCTTCACGGCGGAGGAGACGCTGAAGCTGAGCATTTCGTGCAGAACATTCCTACAAAAGAACACACGCTCACGTGGTCCGCCAAACAACAATCTAACGGGAAAGCAAAATGCACCAAGCGTACGGTATTTTAAACAACAAACTAAAATGACGAACAAACTTACGCTGAGCTGACTTTGGCAGAGCTCATAACAGCTGCTAAGACGACACGCGTACGAACCAACGCCATCGTACATTGTCCCTATAGACCGCATAATGTCCTGAAAGGTGCTTGTGGCAAGTACGGCATGCGTGAACGACAGCTCGCGCCGGCGATCACTCGCCCCGGCCGAACTCACCACCGCTGGCTGTCTCGACCCACAAGAACGAATAGACGAAGACCCAGGCAAACCCATACGAGCACCAAAAGAACCCGCACTCAACGTCCCCAGCTCAGCCTCCTCCACTGTAACACGACGGGCCATCGACGACGAAACACTCGAAGCAGGAGCGCCAACGCCAAAACGTGACTTGCGCTGGCGTCCACTCGCACCGGCCAAACTCGCCACCGCTGGCTGCCTCGATTCTAGAGAACAAGCAGGCGAAGAACCAGGCAAATCCATACGAGCACCAGCAGAACCCACACCCAACGCCCCCAGTTCAGCCTCCTCACCGTAACACGTCGGGCCATCGACGACGAAACACTTGAAGCAGGAGCGCCAACGCCAAGACGCGATGCAAAACCAGAAGGCGATACTCTTAGCCGCCTTGTTTCCAATCCAAGCATAGGGTTCATCGTCCTCTGCCTGCAAGCCATAACAATATGATAACTAACCATGCTAGACAAATCCTGGCACGCAACCCCACCACCGTCACAGCCACAGAAAATAAAAAATACCTCTTCCCAAAAATCGGAAGCGCAGTGCCGCCATCGCCGGCGCCCAGGAAGACACTGCCTCCCCCTCTCGCGCAACCAAGGCTTATCGGTAAACTCGTACGCTTTGCCTTCCGCTTCCTGCTGACAACAGTAGCCAACTCTGGCACACAACAATCAGGAGCAAGTTCTTCCACCGTCAAACTCCAGAGCTGGACGAAACAAGACACAGAGAACCACGATTAGCACTGTAAAGCAGCAAGGAGAGGAAACAGACACCGCATACCCAACAAACCTAAGGAGGAGTAACGGCACAGGTATACATGGACACAGTTTCACGAACCTGTCCTTGGCACGACAAGATCCGTGAGCCGCACAGAGATATCTTCATCAAAAAGTTCTCTAGCGCTAACCCGAAGAGAATCATCAACATCACCCATGTACTCACACATGCGCCGCGCACAGTATCGCAAGGGGCGAATCTGACGCGTAAGCCATTAAAGCATGGTATCAACGCCATCCAACTTAGGCAGTGACGCTGTCGAAAACATAATCCTTCTCCGAATTAGCCGAAGGTCACCCGACAAAGCATCCACCGGCTCCTCCCTCCACGCTGGGTTCGGCAGAGGCGGAGCGTCAACATACGAAGGTATACCAACAGCCTTTCCCGGAACCGACACATCCTTGCAGTAAAAGAACGCGTTCGTCCACCGCACAGCAACATCCGAGCAAAGCATTACAGGGTACCAGGATCTACTGTGGACACGGCAAACGAATTCAATGCTACCGCACGTAGCCAAACCGATGCCGCCCGACAAAGTTCGACGACGTACACGGAAACAATACCCAAAAAAATCTAGACGGGGCCGAATCCCAAGGTAGCCTTCAAACAGAGCCTGAAAGCCAGCCACCACCAACACACTACTAGGAACTATATTATGCGGCTGAAAACCATAGTGATCCAAAACCTCGCAGAAAAATTCAGAAGGCGGAAGCGCCATGCCATGAAGTAAATGCGATGCCAGAATTACCCGCTCGTCTCCAACTGGGTTGGGGACAACGGCTCCTTCGGCCGCACGCCAGAAACAGACACCTGCAGCCGGCAACACCCCATCCTTCTCCAGGTCCCGAAGATACTCCGTCGTGATGCGCGACGGAGTCCAATACCGAGACCCGGCATCAGACACCTCATGAGACACCTCGACATCCGCCACCGGCGCACCCATCGGAACAGCGGCCGGTAAACGAACCATCGTCGCCGCGGACGGATGCGAGATGGTGGATCCATGGCCCACCGCCCTGGACGAACGAACGGCGTGACCGTTTAAACCGGATGCCAATCTCCTCGCCGACACCTTCCCCACCGCCACAGTAGCCCTCTTCGCCGGCTTTTGGGACGAAGAAGCCATCGGAACCCGATTACCCGCGGGTAAATCGAACCAAGGGCAAAAGAGAGAAGCAAAGGTTTCGCCAAAAAGATTCGCCGCACGAACACGAAGAGAAGGAATTACAAAACTGAGGAGACACTGCCTGCACGAAAACCACCCTATAAATCGTGCGTATATATAGATGCCCGTGCGACGCTGAACACGCAAGCTCCACCACACAGATAGTGGAAGGAGCATTATAACGCCGCAGTAAACAAGACGACACATATCCTCGGAGTTCGCACCAGGGAAAAAGAAAAAGGGAAAACAACACGGCGTTGCCCATACTGGCCAACACCGGGCCCATGTACAGAAATCCAGCGATAGCTGACCAACCCAACGAATACCAAAGAACCTCCACCGACGTCAAACCAGTAGCTGGTCAGTGAAATCCCCGCCTAGGTCTCACTCCCTACCCAACGTCCCAGAAACAACCCATCACGTCAAGACCACCACAAACGCTATAGCCCAAACAAACACACCAAAAACACACATGAAAGGTAAACCAGCTAACTAAATAACCGACATACAGCACGCACATAACTGACCCAAACCCGAAAGCACACGCACAGAGTGCGGCACGAGCCTGCAGTCACACTCGATCTACCCACACAGATCGAACGTGACCATCCCCCAAACATTTAACAGAGAAACTCGTAACGGGAACACAAACAAGGCAGCACAGATGCAGCATAAACGTACAGATACGAGGACAGCACGAAAGGCGAGAACATTCAAATCGAAACAAATCCACCAAAGAGCAATAATCACAAACGGTGACACCAGTACAAGCAACACCACCATACAGACGGCGGCGGTCCCTCAAAAGTGATCATCACAAGCGCTGGCACCAGCACAAACATCAACGAAAGGAACAACGCCAAAACACAACACCTGGAGACCATTCACACCTAAAGAAGAACCATGGCCACTCCTTACAAAAGACTGCACCAACACAAACCCAAAAAAAAACCCGCCACTGCTCACGAGCCAAGAGCCGCTGCCTAGAACCCCCCCCCCCCCCACCGCTCCAAGAGCCCAATGCAGAGCAGCATTCTCCACCTTCAGAACAGCCGTGACGACGTCAGCCTCCTTCTTTCCATCCTACGTGGGGAAAATATTAGCACAAAAAAAAAGAGTCCACACAGACAAACATAATAATATAAACAGACAGGAAACGACTAACCTCCATAGCTTTGCCCGACAGCTCCATCAGATCGGCCGGCTCAGCACCGCGCATCTTGCTCTAAAGAATCCTGAGTATAACGGCGCTATCGGGGATACACCGAGAATGATACATGTAAAAGGGGGTGACATACATCATCTCCAACCAGCATGACGGTTCCTCCAACCAATAAGAACGGGGGGGGGGGGGGGCGACTACGGGCAACAGACGACACAGTCACCTAGGCAGCAGGAATAGAAAGCATACACGCGGACAGAGCACTGACCCTCCTTAAAGACAGGTCACACGAAGACGAGAAACAGAGCTCACCCAGCCCACCAACTGATGGTGTGGAAGTGCCTCTCTGATCATCCGAGTAGAACCATCAACAGGCGACCACTCTCCGATAGTGTGCACAGGAAGTTGAAACGGCTGCACTCACCGAAGCTTCCAAGTAGTAAGCAAGTCAGCCCCAGCAAGCCCCTTCGCCACCAACTCATCCAAACGCCTACCCATAGCATCCGGCTGCTCTTAACCGTCGACGACTTGTAACCCCATACACCGGGCGCCTAGAAGGCCGCGCAACACCGTACGACACCCAGCACACAACCGCTCGCACACACGGCAGACGGACCCACCTCATAAATGCAACAGCCGCCATATCCCATGACCCACACGCACATGACACCACCTGGAGCACCCCAGATAGAGGTCAACGCAGTATCCGGCACTCCCGACTACCGCAACACGGACAACAAGCGCATGCACCACAACCCGCCGTCTTCGCCACACGCAGACTCGAAAAACACAACTACCCTGCAGCAAGACAACCAAACGAGACATCAACAAGTCACCAAGTACATCGTCTTGTAGGAACAATAGAACCGACACCATCTCTCAGCCTTTCCTATTTTGCCCTTCCTCCTTCCTCTCCGTCCTCTTCTCCGTTCGTCACTCTCCTCCAATGGCCAACCCGGGCCTTCGGCGCGCGATACCTGTATGGGTCATACATACAAGTGCTCGGAGATGCACTCGTCTCATCACTGCTTCCAACAAAAAATAGTTCCGGACCTAAACACCAAGCATGGAATCTACCTTGCACAAGAAAACGCATGAGTTACATATATAAAACAGGGAAAAAATCCTGACATCACCCAATGGATGATCTCTTGGTACCACCAATCATGCAAAGAAAATCTTCCTTTATGATAAGCGATACTAAAAGACATCCACTGAATAAAGACACCTGAACAACAAAAGATGAACACACCACCGAACACGGGAAACACGACCCAAGCAACAAAAAATGCGGCAATAGAAAGCACCCAAGCAAACACAAAACCCGTAGGAAAATAGAATCAACACAGGGGGCAAAAAACAGAAACGAACGATCAACCACGAAACACGGCCCGAAAAGAAGAACACAAAGACAACAAGCAGGAGACGGACAAATAGCTTCAGCAGGAAGAAAGGAAAGCAGCCCGAGTCCAGCCGCCGCCAAAAGAACCAACACCAATATTCATCCACGACGGCGCCGGAAAACGAACCAAGGAAGTAACCACAACAAACCACACGAAGTAGAGACAGGAACAAAACAAAACAACGAAGCGAACGAAACGCAGCGCAAGCGAAGCAAAACGAAAAACTCACCGACGACGGCGCCGGAGAACGAACCAAGGAAGCGACCACCGAAAACCACACGAGAGAAAGCAAGAAACAAAACAAAGCAACGGAACGAACCAACCGCAACGCAAGCGAAGCAAGATGAAGAGCAAGCGAGACAGGGGGCATATATAAGGGAAGAAGAAACAAGACGAGCGCCGTCTCCAGACAACGCGAATATGCAGGCGGGCAAATATACACACGGAAACGAATACAGGCAGAATATGAACAGAAATACACACGAGAAAACAGCAAGCCACAGCCTGCGAACAATGATACAGACGGGAAGACAGCAGGCAAACTCCATCGACGCGCAAAGCACGCGTAACCAAGCAACAAACCCGCACGCCCCCCGACTAAGACAAAAGAGATAAAAAAATGAGGCAAAGAGTCACACGCACGGTTCAACCATTGCCCACCAAAAGACAAACCAGACTACCAGAGCAAGCAACGACAACTCAAAAGGACCAACCGGTCACAGCCCAAACAGACAAAGAGCAACCAATAGAGCATCAAGTATGCCCGGAAAGCCACACGAACACCGGGGTGACCGGCTGAGGCGAAGCCTAGACCGGCGTCACCGGCAAAGGCAAAGCACGAAACGACGAACACCAAGAAAAGAAGGGACGGGCAGCAACCGACAGAAACGCCGGTCACATACGACGAATACGAAGAAGCAGACAAGAAAGGCACCGAGCGGAACCCACACAACCAACCAGGGCAGCACACGTCCTCTGTCAGGCACCACGCGTCGCCCCACGATAAGCCAAAGGGAGGCAGGACACGCAGAAGGCCGGAAACCCACGAGTTTTGTTATAGTGTAGTATGCCAAGACAGGCTTTTGGTGGACTACTTGGCCAACATGCAGGCCACACAGCGTCAACAGAATACGTACGTGTTTGTATTTGGAAGGAGGATAAGTAGCGGAAATTGCTTTTGCCTCCGAGCACCAGTGCTCCTGCCAGTTAAAAAATTTGAAAAATCATATTTATGTGTTTAAAAAAATTCTGAAAAGAATCACACGTATTCTTCATGAAATATACTAAAAGTGTGTAAAATTCCAATGCAAAATCTTTTATAGTATGAGCTACACAAAAATGATAATATACACTATATACTATACGCTATACTATCTTTACATTTGTTATTTTTGTGCAGCCCATCTTACAAAAGATTTGACATTGAAATTTTGCACGATTATAGTATGTTTCATTAAGAACATGCGTGATTGTTTTCAGATTTTTTGAACGTTTAAATATGATTTACAAATTTTTTTAAAATGGTGAGATCACTGGAGTTCGGGAGCACCAAATCTCTACTCAGGTAGGTAGATGCCATAAAAAAAATACAGTACTGTACTACTCAGTTGGATATGCGCGTTTCCCCGCGCCGTCCGCCTGACGTGGCTGGTGCGATGCATATCAGCGTGGATGCAACTTGGTGTTGGGAATTTGATTAGATGGTGTAATTAGGGTGAGACGATGGAAGGCGTGTAATTTGTGTGTTCTGCCATGACGGGTTATGGGAGAGGTTGCCGGTGGGCCTGTCGCTGTGGTAACTGGGTGCCACATGGACTCGTGTTGCGTAGGTGGCAACGCAGCCCTAAAGATGCTATTGGCGTGATGCCTACATAAATAGTTGCCTTGCACATTTTATCATAATCATAATTTTGTCAATTGTCTGGATGTAGTTTGTTCACCCAACAATGCTATCTTTTTAAGGAGAGATGTCATTAGTTAAATCATGGCTCCCGGTCTATCTTTTTACATTGTTTGCAACCTCATTTACACACTTTTTATCATCATTTGCTTGTCGTTCCGTTTTTACATTTCCGATTATTACTATTACCTTCCACACTCCGTCCGTTTCACCCTTTATTTTTAGCGAGATGAGAACATTGACAACCTTCCTAGGACAAGGAGATTTTGTTTCTTACTTGTAGGTCCACTTCAACTTTGCTTAGGGCATCCGTAATGTTTGTGGATGAACCACACCATAAGCTGGGTCCCATTTGTCCTATTCTTGTTCTATGAATTTCTCCACAATGTATAAGGTGAATTTTAGCCATAAGTTATGACCCACATGTCTTGTCATATTGCTACATGCAAGAGAGACAAAGCAAAGAGTAAAAATAGTTTTTTATTGCTTGTGGACAACCATAAGCTTATGGTTCACCTTTAGAAAGATTCCCCTAAGGTGAACTTCCACAATGCATGTTTCAAAGCTTAATATGTACTTTTTGTTTTGTTGTGTGCTTTTGTAGCACATTGCGGATGCCCTTAGCTTTCAGCTCCTACTGGTTCGATAAACATTGGTTCTTAATGGACGGAAATTTGTTGCTGCACTACATCATACCTTTCACTTGGGGTTCCCAACAGTCATCCGGTTCTGTCGTCCCACGATGAAAAAATCTGTACTTTTGCTCCTATCGTGTCTCTCCTATCGTGTGCTCGTATCGCGGTAGGTTCGCCACCAGAAGGTCGATGCAGTCTCCGCTCGGTCCTATTTGTGTCTCCAATATCTCTCATCGCTCTCTTTAGGACTCGTCGCGCTCTCTATGGGAGGCACGCCCGGCTCATAGAAGCACCGCACACCTCGGTGCTATGCCCGCTGAGCGACGCGGCAGTGGTCGGTGGGATGCCGTCCACCGCCGTTGTTGGTGCCCCGGCAGGCTGGGGTCCATCCCCACGCAAGGATGTCTGACGACGTGTTTACCACCGGTTTCTCCACACGGGAAGGTGGATGTTTGCGAGGGCACCGTTGAGGGTTTAGGGACTATTCTTGGATTGGATGATGTGTGGACAAAGTTGACGGCTCGGGCGAAGGCCATGCCCGGCCTCTACGGTGCCGAAGACGATGACGCTCCAGGCGCCATTCCCCTCCATAGAGGCGTCTCCGCGCAACCTAGGCTTTATCCCCATCATGATTGTAACATCCCGGGGTTTTTCCCCAATTAGATTTGTGTGTTTTTTTTTTGCATCTGCATGGCATCGTGCATCATGAGCATTGCACTATTTTGTCAATAAAATTATTTTGCTAAACTCTATTTTGTCCTTCAAATACCTTTCCTCCATCTCGGTTCGCCTCTGTTTTATAAAAATATTTTGTCAGATGGTTTTGCAAAAGAAAACGATAAAAAGAAAATTGTTTTGAGGAAGAGAGAGAGCAGCCCGACCTAGCCAGTTTCGGCCCGAAACCCACCTAAGCCGAAACCCTAGGTTTCCTCCCTGGAAACTTCTACCTCCACCCCCTGCATTTTGCAGCCGCCTCCCTGCCTTTTTCCATTTTGCGATCGGGTCCTCCCACCTCTTTTTCCTCTTTTCTTTTCTCCCTTTTCTTTTTTTTTTCTTCTCTCTCCTTTTTTTCTCTTTTCTTTTTCTTTCCTTCTTCTCCTTATCTTCTTCCTTAACCACCCGCACCCGCACGCATCGGGAGAGCTCCCGCACCGAGCCCTCCCCTGCGTCTCGTCCTCTACCTCGCCTCCTCCGGCCACCTCCCGTGCGCCGCCCCGGCCGCCGCTCCCTCGCGCCTCCCTCGCGTCCGAGCACGGCGCTCCGTGCCTCGGCCCGCGCCCGAGCGCCACCCCGGCCTCCCTCGCGCCCTGCCGCGCCTCCTGCCTCCTCCCCCTTCTCTCCTTGGCCGCGCCGAGCGGCGCCGCCTCGCGCGCGTCCAGGCCGCCCCGTCGCCGCTCCTCTCCCCGGCCGAGTCCGCCCCTGGCCCGTGGCCGCCGCGCCGCCTCGGCCTGCTCCGGCCCCGGCCGCCCCTGCTGCCTCCGCCCCGGCCCTGCTCCGGCCCGTGCGCCCCAGCGCCGCATCCCTGCCCCGACGCCCGCGCCCTCCTCTTCCCGTGCTCGTCCATCTCGCTGCCAAGCTCTTCCCCGGCTCCCTCCCCAGCTCCTGCCCAAGACCGCCTCCGACCCGGTTCCCGCGCGCGCAGCGCCGTTCCCTGCCCGGCGCTCGTCCCCGGCTCCTCCCGTGTTCGCTGCTCCCGGCCGTGTTCCGACGTCACGCGCTTCACGTGTTCGTCAGTTTACCCGACAGAACCCGGCGCCTTCCCGTGCCCGTGTTGGCGTGCGCCGTGTGCACCGTTCCGATGTCCGTGTTGCCGTGCGCGCCCGTGCGCCTTTCCCGGTGCCCGTGTCCAAACGCCGCCGTTGCCGTGTCCGTGACCCGACAAGACCGATGCCGTGAACCTCGACCGTGTCCATGTCCGACCGACGACAAGAACCGCCACGACGATGAACCGTGAACGACGACGACCGTGACAAGTTCTACGAGTCCGTGTCTGCCGACAAGAACGACGCCGTGAACCCTGACCGTGTCCGTGTCCGTGAACGTTGACAAGTTCCGCCACAACGACGAACCGTGAACGACGACGACTCGAGAACACCTACTTCGACTACTTCCACGACACCGACAACCGACGATGTTCCGGTTCGACGACGACTACATCCCCGACGTCGACTACTTCCTCTACGGTCCGAAGTTCCCGGCTTTGACCCCCGGAGATCCTCCGACCCGACGTGCGAACTGATATTTCCGTTGGGACACCCCAAGAGGAAGGTATGATGTAGCTCAGCAGCAAGTTTTCCCTCAGTATGAAACCAAGGTTTATCAAACCAGTAGGAGCAGTAGCACTTCAGAAGGTTGTCAACGGCGAAATATGATGCGGCGCAACACCAGGGAATCCGGCGCTGACGTGGAACCTGCACACAACACAATCAAACTAATTTGCCCCAACGAAACAGTGAGGTTGTCAATCTCACCGGCTTGCTGAAAACAAAGGATTAAACGTATAGCGTGGAAAACAGTATTTAATTGCAGAAAGTAAAAGAGAACAATTGTTTGCAGTTGGTGATTTAATCAGTGTAAAAGAATGGACCGGGGTCCACAGTTCACTAGTGGTGTCTCTCCATAAATATAAACGACATGTTGGGTAAACAAATTATAGCTGGGCAATTGATAAAATATTGAGCACATGACGATGCATACATATATGATAAGATGGCTACCATGATATTTAATTGGGCATTACGACAAAATACATAGACCGTTATCCAACCGCATCTATGACTAATAATCCACCTTCAGGTTGACATCCGTGTTCCCCGTCGGTATTAAGTTGCAAGCAACGGATAATCGCATTAAGCAATGTGCGTAAAGTAAACAAATACATATGACCGTGGACATAGCATTGTTAGGTTACCCCTAGTAGCAACAGCACATCCACAACCTTAGGCGTTGCTGTCACTCGCCCAGATTACTGGAGACTGAACCCACTATCTAGCATAAATACTCCCTCTTGGAGTTACAAGCATCTACTTGGCCAAATCATCTACTAGTAACGGAAAGCATGCAAGATCATAAATAACATGTATCATAGATTAATAATCAACTTGATCATAGTATTCAATATTCATCGGATCCCAGCAAACACAACATGTAGCATTACAATAAAATGATCTTGATCATGTTAGGCAGCTCACAAGATCTAAACATGATGGCACAAAGTGGAGAGACAACCATCTAGCTACTGCTATGGACCCGTAGTCCAAGGATGAACTACTCACGCATCACTCCGGAGGCAGGCATGGTGATGTAGAGCCCTCCGGTGATGATTCCCCTCTCCGGCAGAGTGCCGGGAAGAGTTTCTGGACCCTCCCGAGCTAGGGTTGACGGCGACGGCGCCTCTGGAACTTTTCGTGGAATATGGATCGGGTGTTTAGGGTTTTCACATCGGGGGGAATAAGTAGACGAAAGGGCGGCGGCTGGAGAGCCCCGAGGGGCCCACACCACCCTAGGGCGCGGCAGGCATGGGGCCCGCGCCCAGGGTGCGTGTGGGGCCTCCCTGGCTCCTCTTCGTCTCTCCGTTGGACTCCATGTGTGTTCTGATAAAATAGGTGCCTCCGTGAATTTTCGTCCAATTCCGAGAATATTTCCTGACTAGCTTTTCTGGAATACAAAAACAGCAGAAAACAGGAACTGACACTGTGGCATCTTGTTAATAGGTTAGCCCCCAAAAATGTATAAAAGTGACATAAAGTGGATGCAAAACATGTAACAATTGGTATAATATCATCATGGAACATCAAAAATTATAGATACGTTTGAGACGTATCACGAACCCAAACCCGAGCCTATACCTATATACCTATTTTATAAAATGTCATCTATCTTGTGCATCTCATATCTTTCATGCATCTGTTGCATTGCATCTTGGGTTGTGGGTAATTAACAATTCATCTGATAATTAAATATGGAGTGTGCGGGAATATTCGATAAATGTCCCGACTTCATTTAATTTGTGTAGATCACCCATGCCTTGTTTAAACCTATTAATCAACATTTAATTTGATGGGTAGATAAATAACTTGAACCTTAATGTTAATTGTCGGAATCCCGGTTCCGCTTAATTTGGCTTAAGTTGCATCTTGCCCTGTCATGCATAGCATATCATCACATGCTGGTTCTTTTGCCATAGTAGTAAGTGTTGCATCCGTTGTTCTTTTCAGTGTTTGTTGCTTCTTCACGGATAAGACATTGAGATGATGTGAGCAACGACAAGTTCTGCTTCCTCTACCGTGTTCTGAGGCAAGCAATGTTCTCTTGGTCCCAATGCATTGTCTTTCATCCTTGCCCGTTGATCTCTGCTATCCTTATGTTACGATGCTTGTGCGATCCTATCCATGTTTACCTTGCTGCCATGATATAGCCCCACCTTCCACATCCTATCACCCTGTTGTTTGTTTACCTTGTTGGCCTTGCGAGTCGTAGCGCATGCTTAGGTTGTTACCTTTTACCTTCTTGTTATTACCTGTATCTTTAAAGCCCTGGTAAGTGGCAATCTGTTTATCTGTTGTGCGACGATGGCAATCTTAATGATAAGGCACCGGCAGAAGGCCAATTTTGGTGTTTTGTTCTGCTAGTGTCGCCTTAGGACCTGAGTTCTTGTCCTCGGATCCAAGATTGAGCGCGCTGTCCACATGTGGGACCTAATGGGACTCCCCTCGACCTGTGACCCGATCTGAAGCCTTGTCCAGGGCGCCGCAAGTAGTTCGGGCTTTCCATTTGGCGTGCGCACATCCCCTTTCATGCAGGTGAAGATGATGACGATGATTATGATGGTGATGGTACTTAACCGATGTGCGTACATTTGTATAGGTTCGTGGACGCTTCCCAACCAGGTAGCTACCCTAAAGGAGGCCTGGGAAGGTTGTGTCGCACAACGGTTGGGTCTGTGTCGGAGCCTCGGCCGGACTCTTGATGCGGTAAGATCCTAGCTAGGTGGTTCCCTGGACTTGGCCGAAGAGAAGTGAAAGGTCGTGTCGATCGCTTCCGCGGCAATTCGATGCGTGTGGTTAAACAATAGTGCACCCTCCTGCAGGGTTAAATCTTTCGAAAAGCCGTGTCCGCGGTTATGGACGACTTGGTGATGATGCTGGCTAACAAGATAATAGACAACTTACACCTAGTCATGATAGCTATTAAACTTGCTTCGTTGTGTGAGTGCCTTTGGATTGCTTACTTGTGGGCTAATCGAGTGAGTGATAATCGGCTGGGTATTGTTTGGTGTTAGTATTTAGTTGGTTCCTTGCTCGCGTTCTTATCCCTGTCTTATAGACGAAAGTTGTAGCGTGTCTTCTGTAGATGGCTTAGTGTTGCTGCCGCTTTAGTCCACCAATCCTTTATATTTTGGGAGCCTCTGTATTGGTTCCAAATGTTCTTTGCTTGCCAGGTAAATTCTGTTTACCTGACCCATCTTTTGGGCTGTTTTTCTCTGAACAGTCAACAGGTTTGAAGTCTGACGACGTTAGCTTGGGAATCCCTCCGGCGCGGCCTGGGCAGGGATTGGACGCCATCGTTTATCTTCAGGACTCTTAGTCCAAATTTGTATCTTGTCCGTAGTCGGACACTAGTTGCTTTCGCTGTGCTTTGTATCTTTGTAATGTATCAGTTGTTTCCTGACTCGTTTGAGTCGTTCTTGTATGTATTTTCTCCCTCTGTTGTTGTTGCGGATTCTTTCGTGAACTGTTGTAATGTTATCACAATTCCACCCGCATAACGCGCATGTTTCGGCGTGCACGTTATGTCTGGTGGGCGTCCTAAGATCGTTATTATGCGGGTTTTGGTGGGATCGCCGAAATCCGCATGGTACCGATTTTGGGGCGTCACAAGTGGTATCAGAGCCAGGTTCCCGAAACCCAGGTTGTTTCGATACAATTGGTGATCGAAGCAGCGGGTCCGCAAAGCCTGTAGGATAACCTCGCTAACGGTCGTTTGTTTGTAGAGTGTGAAAAGCCTGTAGCAAGTCACGGGAGGTCGAGCGTTCATGGGGTCAAGGCCGACAACTTTGAGGACCTCGTGAACACTGCTCTCAATGAGGAAAATGGACGCAAGGTCTTCGAGGAATCACGCAAGCACTACCGCGACGGCGGCTCCTCTTCCTCCTCCAACACCGTCGCACCAACTCAGAAGCGTCGGATCTGGGTGCTAAACAGTGCACTCGCTCGCGCTACTTACGTGCCAGGCTCGCCATGACCCGCTCAACGCTCACCCAACCAAGCTCTAGCAACAAGGAGCTTTGTGCCGCAGCCACGCTCGACCTCCCGTGACTTGCTACAAGTGTGGCCAGGAGGGTCCCACGGGTCAGTGACCCTGGCGGACACCTCAGTTCCATCCTGCCTCGTCAGCGCCAGCGTGGCCCTGGGCCCGCATGGCAGAGGCTCGGATGGGTCTCTGCTCTGGCGAGAAAATCGCCAGATCCAGATCTGCACGCTTTTACACAGAAGCCCCTGGAGTTTCTTTTTCATCACAGACTAGTCCCTGGAATTTTCAGAAACACCCCTAAACTTTCAAATCTTCATAACTTTTAAATGGTAATTCAAATTCAAATAATTTAAATATGTTTTCATACCAGAAAATGACACCTATTCAAATTTGAACTTTGTTTCTGGTTTTGAAATACTTTTAAATGTGACAAACTTTTAAATACTTTATTAATTGTGTAAACTTGCAAAATGCATAACTTTTGCTACACTAGTCCAAATTTTGCAAATAATATATCAAACTGAAACTAAAAATGCAACCTACATGTCATTGCATTTGCATGCATATTTGAATACCTTTAATTTTAGGATTAATTGAAATCACATTGTAATTAATTCTTGCATATGGGTTCTTTTCCCAAATTGCTTCTAAATGGCAATGACCCCATTTAAATTGATCTTGCATGCAATCTTTAGTTAATGCAAACATTAATCTGACATGCATCATCCCATGATTGTGCATTGTATATCCTGTATTGATTGTGTTCTATCTCCTCTGCTTGTTGATTGCTCCCGCTAGACGACGACGTGACCGCGGAGTGCTCTTTCGCTTCTGAGGAGTCTGCCTAGTTCCAGGCTACCGAGCTTCCAGGCAAGCTTTGCTCACTTGCTACCATAACATTGTCTTCCATTCTTGCCATTGATCTATGCTATCCATATGTAACGATGCTTGTCTCGTTCCTATTCATGTTTACCTTGCAGCCTTATATAGCCTTATCCCCACATCCTATCACCCTGTTATTTGTTTACTTGTTAGCCTTTGCGAGTCGTAGTGCATGCTTAGGTTTGTTGTTGCGAGTCTGTCTATCTTTTGTTTCACAAGCTTAGTATGACAGGTTGGCTCATCTTTACTTAATTTGATGATAATGTTTGTGGGTTATAACTAAATGATAAGGCACCCGGTGGAAGGCCAATTCGTTTGTGATTTGTTCTGCTGAGTGTCGCACTAGGAACTCAGTTCTTGCCCTCTTATCCGAGTTTGAGCGCACTAACCACTCGTGGGAGGTCCAATGGAACCCCCTCCAAGCTAGTACTTGATTTACCGATGGTCTAGGGAGGCACAAGTAGTTCGGGTTTTCCATTTGCTCATACGCATGTTGTTGGAGGTTATTGTTGATGGGTGGATGCTGGCTGCACTTACATATAGATGTGGACGTGGTCTAACCGGGTAGCTACCGTTAGAGGAGGCCTGGGAGGGTTATGTCGCACAACAGATGGGTCCGCAAAGGAGCTTCGGCCGGACTCTCGATGCGGGAAAGACTCAGATGGGTGGCTCCCAAAGACTTGAAAGTAGAGATGGGAAGAGTTGGGTTGAGAAGTCCTGCCTTTGTGGCTGTGGATTGATCGAATGTGTATGGTTTAACAGTAGTGCACCCCTGCAGGGTTAAATCTTTTCGAAAAGCCGCGTCCGCGGTTATGGACAACTTGGATCGGATGCTGGCTAACAAGATCATAGACAACTTACAACTAATGTTTCTATTTAACCTGACTAGTAAAGTTAGTATCTACTTACACAATAAGTTGAAACTAAAACTTGACAACTGCGTGAGTTTTCCCTCGATTTCTTCCTCATACTTGGTTGAGGGGGTGAATCTGGGAAGTGTTATGTTTGGTGTTAGAAGATAGTTGGTTCCGACACGCTCTCTGTAACACCCCAAAAATTTGAAACCTAATTTTAGCGGTGTTTTATGACACCTGAAAACCTTTTTCTCTTTTCCTAGATATTTTCTTCAAAACTCTGGGGATGAATTGACTTGGGAATTGCTCTCTCAAGAATTTCCCAATGATCCACGAACCACTCCAACACCCGTGAATAATTTTGATGCTTAGGTTTTCTCTCGAAAACCCTAGCCCTAATTATTAAACCTTTTAAACCCTTTTCTCCACCTACCAAAGGGAAGCCTATTTCCATCGCTGGAGAAATTCCACTAAAAATACCAGAGGACTCCCATATCCATATAAAGACAATCCATGCAAAAATATTGCATACTTCAATGCAATATTTCCAAGTTGGGTGTTATTTTCCAAAGTGCCATTTCTGATCCAGAGATGTTTGGGTCAAGCTAGGCACCTCCATAAATTCTGATAAATTTAGGGGATGAATAATTTTCCATTCCCAACACTTCTCCTTTTGGGTCCAAAATTATTTGGTCAACCTATCTACCACTTCCTTTGTAAGCCCGAAATGGTGCCCTTTTGGGATCTTCAAGCAAACCTATACCTAGACAAATCCTATGACCATGAGACTTGGTCACCTTGACCATATGGTCCATAGACACATATATCCAGAAAATCAACCCATGGTGAAGTATGAAAAATCACTTTGCCATGACCTTGCCATTGTGTCCATTTTTGGACATCTTGTCGAAACCCAATTTTCTAGTAGCCAAGTGAGCCCAAACTTCTTGGACACCCTCCTTGTACCAAACCTAGGCAGTGGTGAAATTTTGGGATCATCTGGACCAACTTTTTCTTTCAGAACATCCATCGAACACCTTCTGCCATCTTTGAAACCCGAAAATACTTACACATAAAATCTTCTCCAAATGGCATGAAACTTGACCACATTGCTCAACTACCAGTACAACATCACCAGTAAAAATCCTAGCTCCATTGGGATAGTGGAAGTCCTTTTTCCTTTCATCGAACACCTTGTGTGTGTTTGAATTTCGGAAAACTTTGTGTTACCAAGTGTGGAGTTCTTGCGGGTGACCCTTGTAGTAGCGTAGGCCTCGTCCTTAGCAACCCGTGGGTACCTTCCTTTTCCTTTTTGGTGCCCTAAATCATCAGGAACGCGACGACGCCGCTCGCGTCGCGCTCTGGACATGCCGGTGTCGTCATGACCCTGTGCAACCCCAGCCCCCCTGCCTTATCCTTTGCTGCAGTAGACCACGTGCGCCACTGTGCCTCCAGCACGGCTGCCTCATCCCCTCCTCCTCCTTATCTCCTCCCTGTAGGAGAGAAACGTCATGCATGACCTCGGCTGGCCATCAATGTCCACCACCTACTTCTCCTCCTCTCCCTCTATATAAGGCCACCTCCAAGCAGCCCCGAGCAAACCCTAGCCACTCCTCCCCATTCCCTTGCCCTCTCCTTTCAGTGCAAGCAGTGAGGGAGAGCACACAAAATTTGGCCACCATGGCCGGGCATCCGCGAGCTCGGGCAAACTCATGGGAGGCCACCCCCGCCTCCGGTTCCACCTCCCCTGGCCGCGGTGCACCGCCTACGGCCCATCCCCGCCACCGGCCGGCCTCCCGGTGCACCCCTCGGTCATCTCCGGCCGGCCACCGTACGTTCCAGTACGTGGCTGGAGGAAGGAGACGACCGATCGATCCCCTCTGTTCTTTTTTTCCTCCCAGTGAACCGTTTTCGGCCTGCCCAGGGCGCAGCAGCCCACGGCCTGCTCGCGGCCCAGCCAGGCGCAGCGCGCGCGGCCGTGGCCCATTTGCGGCCCGTTCCGTTTTTTTCGCGGAACTTTTTTCTTTTTCCCGCTGGACAGATTTTCAAACGTCAATATCTCTTGAACCGTAACTCCGTTTTCGGTGATTCAAATTTCTAATTCTTCGTCTCGACGAGACCTATCCGTTGGTACTGGTTTTGTTGTTTTTGAAAATATTTTATTTCGTTGACTTTATTTAACACGATGTTTTCCGTTCCGGGGTTTAGTCGTTTTTCGAGTTTCCGACGCGCGACAACACCGAGACCTCCCAGATCATTTTGGAACCCGTCTCCTAAGGCAAGCTAACCCCTTGCTATGAGCAGTTCATCAGTGTTTGTTGTTTATTTACTTCTTGCCATGCCGAGTGTTTTATATTTTTGTCTGTATACTGTTATATCTATGCATGTCTTTTTGTTGTTCGTGTTTAATATGAAACTTGTAATATTGCTCCTGCCATGTCGTGTATCATGATGCATGTTTATTTATCATACCTGCTTGGTTATATTATGTAGTGATAATATTTATCAAACACACACCGTTCTTGAGACAATGGACTGGGGAAACCGCCGCCGTCTCACTAAAACATTAACGTTGATCCGTGGTGGCGCTGGTCGGAGGTTTCTCCGTCATAGTCATCCGATCGACGCAAACCAACTGTGCTATATTTTGTCGTTGATCTGTGGTGGCGCTGGTCAGAGGTAGCTCCGCCACAGTCACCCGATCGACGCAAACCAACTGTGCTATATTTTGTAGTTGATCTGTGGTGGCGCTGGTCGGAGGTAGCTCCGCCACAGTCACCCAATCGATGCAAACCACTTGTGCTACCTTTTGTATTGATCTGTGATGGCGCTGGTCGGAGGTAGCTCCGGCACAGTCACCCGGTCAATACAAACAAACTATTCTTGAAATATTGTGTTGCTAATGTTTTGTCGTTTGATGATATATTATTATGTTATTGTGGTTGTTGGGTTGGACTAATACTCTGTTATTTGGACTTGTGAATGATGAAACTTGATTAAATGAAACCCCCCTCCAAACAACGATAGGGTCAGTCCATGGTGCCACTAATCTGAACTTTGAAAGCAGGACCATCGTCGTCTCATGGAGGACCGTGACCTAGTAGGTTGTTATGCCCCTTTTGTGCCATCCATTGGGCACAGTCGTTCGGTTGTGCTGTCCGAGGGTAGTGGTCGACATGCACGGGTTCGACTGTGATAGGGAGTCCGGAGCTAGGCATACCCGGTAGCGCCGGGGGATGTGCCGGATTTACTTGCCCGTTGTACCATGCGTATAGGGTGGTGCAGGAGAGTGTCTTAGCAAGTGGACCGTCATGTAAGTGTATTTTGCTTAGTACGACTTTGGCGTGACAACCTAAAGTGTCGGCTAAGTAAGGTGCATTTTGATAGTAGGAAATGCAACCTCTCGAGAGTGTCAACCTAGCAAGCTAGCCTCGTTCCTGGGATACGGAACAACAGTTTAGTGTCGGTCACACTGTTTGTCTTTATCGTGTCCGGAGGTTAAACTTAAGATTTGTTTGAAAGAATTAAAGAACGTCTGACCTCACTTAATAAACAATAAAATGATGCAGGGAATGTTACTTGAGATGACAAATGTGATAAGGCCAGTGGGCCTAGCAGTGGTGACATATGTGATAAGCCTTGTGAGGCTTGAGGCCAGTGAGCCTAGCTGTGATTACATGAGTTGTTGTGTTACTTGGTACCAACTGGTACACTCGTTTACTCGTCACAGGTAATTTCTTTATATGATTGTCGGTATACGATCCAACCCCACCTGGCTTGGACTCTGTACTGGTGATACCCCGTTGTTTGCTTATGCCATGTTTTGCTTGTGATGCCATGTTACATTTATGTTGTATATTGGACTACCTAGAGTAGACACTTGCCATGTTGTAGGATTTTAATTCCAATGTATACCTTGTTGCATGATTGTTGGATTATTTGTAGTGAGTGGCGATTCTTGCTGAGTGCATACAAATGTACTCACGGGCCTTGTGTTTGTGGCCAGATATTGGCGAGGATTCATCTTCCACCTTAGCGAGGAGAAGAAGCAAGAGCGTGCTAGGATCAGTAGCCCAGCCAGATGCCTGTGGAATGGAGCCGCTCCAAGCCGTTGCCTTAGCCGTCTTCCGCTGCCAGTTAAACTCTGTACTGAGCCATGCTTGGCTTGATATTTCTGTCATGCCTTGATGGCCTTGTAAACCATTTGTAGCACTTCTTGTGCCTGATTGTGTAATGATTTCCATTATGTTGCACTGTCGTGACGTGCGGCCAGATATCTTGGGTTGGCGCACGGGACGACCGCCTCTCTGGTGATATGTGCCAGGGAGGGGTGTCACACTCTCTTATCCCTCTCTAGTAGACGGAAGTTGTATAGTATCTCTATAGGTTGTTAGTGCTGCTGCTGCCGCCTCAGTCCACCTTCCTATACTTTGGTAGTCTTTGTGTTGGTATCTTGTGAGCATGGCTTGCCAGACTGGTGTACCTGACCCGTCTTCGGGCTGTACTCTTTCGTGCAGTTGAGGACTTACAGGAGGATCCCCAGGGAGGTTACTTCGTGGAGTACGACGACGCCAACGACGAGTAGCTAGCGTTCCAGGGTGGACCCTGTGGACTCCGTGGATTGGGTTTACCTTTATGTTCGGCCTCTTAGGCCCATTTGAGATTTGTCTGTACTCAGACCATGTTTGCTTCCGCTTGTAATGACATTGATGTAATGTTGGGACATGTGTCCTCTGGATGATTGTAATCGCTATATGTATTTGCTCTATGAGCTTTTGACTATATTTTGTTTCCTTTCTTTGTGTCGTACTGTTCTGTTGTGGTAACGATTCGTTCAGACCTTGGTATCTTTCTTATGCATCGCGATTTGCATACATGACAGTGGGATCGGGTGTACGTGTCGGCCGATAATCAATTCCGAGCCGGCCTGTCGAGAGGTTCTCGACCTGGCTTGGTAAACCAGCATCGTACACTTTGTGTGGCCCACTCGGTATGACTCCTTGGTAAACAGAGTGTAACGTCCCGGGGTTTTTCCCCAATTAGATTTGTGTGTTTTTCCTTTTTTGCATCTGCATGGCATCGTGCATCATGAGCATTGCACTATTTTGTCAATAAAATTATTTTGCTAAACTCTATTTTGTCCTTCAAATACCTTCCCTCCATCTCGGTTCGCCTCTGTTTTATAAAATATTTTGTCAGATGGTTTTGCAAAAGAAAATGATAAAAAGAAAATTGTTTTGAGGAAGAGAGAGAGCAGCCCGACCTGGCCAGTTTCGGCCCGAAGCCCACCTAAGCCGAAACCCTAGGTTTCCTCCCTGGAAACTTCTACCTCCACCCTTTGCGTTTTGCAGCAGCCTCCCTGCCTTTTTCCTTTTTGCGATCGGGTCCTCCCACCTCTTTTTCCTCTTTTCTTTTCTCCCTTTTTCTTTTTTCTTCTCTCTCCTTTTTCTTCTCTTTTCTTTTTCTTTCCTTCTTCTCCTTATCTTCTTCCTCAACCACCCGCACCCGCACGCATCGGGAGAGCTCCCGCACCGAGCCCTCCCCCGCATCTCGTCCTCCACCTCGCCTCCTCCGGCCACCTCCCGTGCGCCGCCCGGCCGCCGCTCCCTCGCGCCTTCCTCGCATCCGAGCACGGCGCTCCGCGCCTCGGCCCGCCCGAGCGCCACCCCGGCCTCCCTCGTGCCCTGCCGCGCCTCCTGCCTCCTCCCCCTTCTGTCATTGGCCGCGCCGAGCGGCGCCGCCTCGCGCGCGTCCAGGCCGCCCCGTCGCCGCTCCTCTCCCCGGCCGAGTCCGCCCCTGGCCCGTGGCCGCCGCGCCGCCTTGGCCTGCTCCGGCCCCGGCCGCCCCTGCTGCCGCCGCCCCGGCCCTAGCGCCCCAGCGCCGCGTCCCTGCCCCGACGCCCGCGCCCTCCTCTTCCCGTGCTCGTCCATCTCGCCGCCAAGCTCTTCCCCGGTTCCCTCCCGGCTCCTGCCCAAGACCGCCTCCGACCCGGTTCCCGCCCGCGCAGCGCCGTTCCCTGCCCGGCGCTCGTCCCCGGCTCCTCCCGTGTTCGCTGCTCCCGGCCGTGTTCCGACGTCACGCGCTTCACGTGTTCGTCAGTTTACCCGACAGAACCCGGCGCCTTCCCGTGCCCGTGTTGGCATGCGCCGTGTGCACCGTTCCGATGTCCGTGTTGCTGTGCGCGCCCGTGCGCCTTATCCGGTGCCCGTGTCCGAACGCCGCCGTTGCCGTGTCCGTGACCCGACAAGACCGATGCCGTGAACCTCGACCGTGTCCGTGTCCGACCGACGACAAGAACCGCCACGACGATGAACCGTGAACGACGACGACCGTGACAAGTTCTACGAGTCCGTGTCCGCCGACAAGAACGACGCCGTTAACCCCGACCGTGTCCGTGTCCGTGAACGTTGACAAGTTCCGCCACAATGATGAACCGTGAACGACGATGACTCGAGAACACCTACTTCGACTACTTCCACGACACCGACAACCGACAATGTTCCGGTTCGACGACGACTACATCCCCAACATCGACTACTTCCTCTACGGTCCGAAGTTCCGGGCTTTGACCCCCGGAGATCCTCCGACCCGACGTGCGAACCCAAACCCGAGCCTATACCTATATACCTATTTTATAAAATGTCATCTATCTTGTGCATCTCATATCTTTCATGCATCTGTTGCATTGCATCTTGGGTTGTGGGTAATTAGCAATTCATCTGATAATTAAATATGGAGTGTGCGGGAATATTCGATAAATGTCCCGACTTCATTTAATTTGGGTAGATCACCCATGCCTTGTTTAAACCTATTAATCAACATTTAATTTGATGGGTAGATAAATAACTTGAACCTTAATATTAATTGTCGGAATCCCGGTTCCGCTTAATTTGGCTTAAGTTGCATCTTGCCCTGTCATGCATAGCATATCATCACATGCTGGTTCTTTTGCCGTAGTAGTAAGTGTTGCATCCGTTGTTCTTTTCAGTGTTTGTTGCTTCTTCACGGATAAGACGTTGAGATGATGTGAGCAACGACAAGTTCTGCTTCCTCTACCGTTTTCTGAGGCAAGCAATGTTCTCTTGGTCCCAATGCATTATCTTTCATCCTTGCCCGTTGATCTATGCTATCCTTGTGTTACGATGCTTGTGCGATCCTATCCATGTTTACCTTGCTGCCATGATATAGCCCCACCTTCCACATCCTATCACCCTGTTGTTTGTTTACCTTGTTGGCCTTGCGAGTCGTAGCGCATGCTTAGGTTGTTACCTTTTACCTTCTTGTTATTACCTGTATCTTTAAAGCCCTGGTAAGTGGCAATCTGTTTATCTGTTGTGGGACGATGGCAATCTTAATGATAAGGCACCGGCAGAAGGCCTATTTTGGTGTTTTGTTCTGCTATTGTCGCCTTAGGACCTGAGTTCTTGTCCTCGGATCCAAGACTGAGCGCGCTGTCCACATGTGGGCACATCCCCTTTCATGCAGGTGAAGATGATGACGATGATTATGATGGTGATGGTACTTAACCGATGTGCGTACATTTATATAGGTTCGTGGACGCTTCCCAACCAGGTAGCTACCCTAGAGGAGGCCTGGGAAGGTTGTGTCGCACAACGGTTGGGTCTGTGTCGGAGCCTCGGCCGGACTCTTGATGCGATTAAGATCCTAGCTAGGTGGTTCCTGGACTTGGCCGAAGAGAAGTGAAAGGTCGTGTCGATCGCTTCCGCGGCAATTCGATGCGTGTGGTTAAACAATAGTGCACCCCTGCAGGGTTAAATCTTTTCGAAAAACCGTGTCCGCGGTTATGGACGACTTGGTGATGATGCTGGCTAACAAGATAATAGACAACTTACACTTAGTCATGATAGATATTAAACTTGCTTCGTTGTGTGAGTGCCTTTGGATTGCTTATTCGTGGGCTAATCGAGTGAGTGATAATCGGCTGGGTATTGTTTGGTGTTAGTATTTAGTTGGTTCCTTGCTCGCGTTCTTATCCCTATCTTATAGACGAAAGTTGTAGCGTGTCTTCTGTAGATGGCTTAGTGCTGCTGCCGCTTCAGTCCACCAATCCTTTATATTTTGGGAGGCTCTGTATTGGTTCCAAGTGTTCTTTACTTGCCAGGTAAATTCTGTTTACCTGACCCATCTTTTGGGCTGTTTTTCTCTGAACAGTCAACAGGTTTGAAATCTGACGACGTTAGCTTGGGAATCCCTCCGGCGCGGCCTGGGCAGGGATTGGACGCCATCGTTTATCTTCAGGAATCTTAGTCCAAATTTGTATCTTGTCCGTAGTCGGACACTGGTTGCTTTCGCTGTGCTTTGTATCTTTGTAACGTATCAGTTGTTTCCTGACTCGTTTGAGTCGTTCTTGTATATATTTTCTCACTCTGTTGTTGTTGCGGATTCTTTCGTGAACTGTTGTAATGTTATCACAATTCCACCCACATAACGCGCATGTTTCGGCGTGCATGTTATGTCTGGTGGACGTCCTAAGATCGTTATTATGCGGGTTTTGGCGGGATCGCTGAAATCCGCATGGTACCGATTTTAGGGCGTCACAATGATCTGGTGTTTCTAAGAGAAATCCTAGACCCTCAATGGGTCGAGCAATGTCGCCACTTCCATGTCGTTCTCTTCTTGGAGGTGTTGCCTCTCGAGGCCTCAACCCGCGTCGCTTTGTCGGTTTCATGCTGCATGATCACCATGCGGATGGTGGGTACACTTGTGAAGTCAGTTTGGTGGGGATTCCGCGCGCGGTCTGCCAGCGTCGTCCTATGGTCTTGAGTTATTCAAGTCGAAAATCTCAAGCATCGACGTGTCTTATCTTAGTTGTTGCAGTCGTGCTCGTCTTGTATTTGGTTGTCGTTTTTTTTTTGTGTGCTTTTACTGTAATCTTGCATGTGATGGACGCAGATGGAAAGTAGACCTGAGAGTTTTATTAATGTAAAGTCGGGCTCTAGGAGCCTTTTTTATCTAAAAAAACTAATGAGCGGGTATGTGATGGACGCAGATGGAAAGTAGTTCGCACTACCAGGCCGAAAGAGTTTTTCTCCACAGTTAGGCCCAACCTAATGAAGCCCATCTCCAAAGCAAAATATCTCCCCTTCTCCCACATCCAACAACCTCTCTCTGATGGTTGCCGAGTCCGCTTCGTCTATCTGCAGTTGTGTTCTGCATCCACACACGACACGCCGCAAGCCCACGCCACCCAAACCCAAAACCCTACCGCGCATCATGGCCCCTCCCCCGCCGCAACCGCCCTCCGCCGCCGCCCCCTCCCCCGCGCCGGTCGACGCGCTCTTCCTCCAGAACCTCATGAGCCGCGTCCAGCTCCGCCCGCCCTTCCTCGACACCAACTCCTTCCTCACCCAGGACCTCGACGACTTCCTCCTCAACGAGTTCGCCGCGCTCTCCGCCGCGGCGGGCGAGTCCGGTGATGATGATGATGACGAAGAAGAAGGCCTCTCCGACGGGGAGGCCTCCGGGGAGGCCAGGCGCCGCCGGATGCTCTCCAGGGAGGAGACCAAGCTGGAGAAGGAGATCGTCAGGATGGTGCTTGCCGGGGACGCGGACGAGACCCTCAAGCCCAACTCAGGACAGTCCGTCGCCGTCGGCGACCACCACGTGTGCGTCGGGTTCCATGACGACACCGGCGGGGAGTACCGCGTCTGGGAGTGGCACGGCCACGTCATGCTCTTCGACGACGAGGATGGCTACTCCGCCGAGTACATCTACGGGAACCACTTCGAGCCGCTCGCTGCCGCCACTGCAAGGACCAAGAAGAAGCAGAAGGAGAAGAGGGAGAAGGACCTCAGCTCGGGCCTCCGGGATTTGATTGTGGGCGACGGGGACAGTGCTAATGGCCTGAAGGTGAATGGCAATGCGGGAGGGCACAGGGTGGTGCGCAGGAACGTAGTGAATGCCCCCGCAGCGCCTGCAAGGTAATGCTTTTTAGCCGCCGCACCAGCCTGCTCCAAGTAGTGATGCATCAATCTGAGAGGCAGAGCCAATAAAGTCTAACCTTTTGTTCTTCAATGCTTGTTTAAGCATTCTCTTATGATCCAATAGAAAGGCTCTGTAATTCACTTTTAGCATGATATATACAATGCATCCACTGGGTTTTGAGATGGAGTATTTATTCAGTACTGAACATATATGTTGTTTCTTTAGTTAAACGTGGCCTATTTTTTTTTTTTTTTTGAAACGAACGTGGCCTATTTTTGCTCTCGAATGATGAGCTTAGTCTAGACTATTTTGTTTGGATTCATATTGGAGAGAACACATGCGTTTATTCCTGGCAATATTTGTCCATACTTTACACCCTCTTGTTCGCTCCTTACAGCTGCAAGGCTGTAAATGTACTAGAACTTCTTAATACTCTAGGTTACCGAGTGATTATGCCTAAGCCTAGGAGAGTAATGGTACACTTTTCTAAAATGGGATCACTGTGTAATGTATTTATGGAGAAAAAGATCAAATATAGGTACACCACTTATGTGCAACACTGTTTAATTGTTGTTCACGTTGTTGCGATTCAAATTGAATTTCCTTGTTGTCACCTCTTCTGATGCAAACCTTGAACAAATTTGTCAAATATTGGCCAGACTTATTTGTTAAGTTCCTGCTCTATGTAACTGCACCGGTGGTTCCCATAGAAAGCTCAGTATGATTTTTTTTTGCCTAAATCCTGAAATGATGGATTTGGGTTGCATTTCATCATTTCAAATCCCTTTGTTCCATTATCAGTGATATCTAGATGAATTTCAGAGGTTCCTTGTTGATTAACCATTTTAAAAGCTCTTGAATGTTCAAAGCTTATGAGTATAGATCATGTTCACATTGTATTATTCTTACTGAATTGTATGGGCTGACTGGGACTTCTTGTATGCTTTTACTTTTTGAATTAATCCACTTTTTACTTGTAAAGGTTAGTGACGAAGTTCTAATCTTCTAGTTGCATATGTTTTGCCGCACTTACCGAAAGCCACAGGTTATATGCACACTTTAAGAGTTGTTGAAGTTTTCTATATGCATATCTTCTGGTATGTCTATACTTGATGTACACATATTTTGAATGAACTAAACTGTATTTTGGTGTCCACAACTTCCGTAATGTTTGCCTTTCTTTTTCGAAACCGAGGCAAAAGCTTTGCCTCACCATTTATTAAGCAGAAGGTGCTAATGTTTGCCTTTCAATGGACATGTATCTCACTCTTTGATAGTATAATAGTAACCTGAACATATGCTGCTAAGTGGGGTAGAACCAGTAACCGGAACATATGCTTCTAAGTGATAACTATCCTGAATCATTTTGACCCTTGGACACAGAACCAAATTCCTGGAAAGGATTCTACAAGAATAGCCTTTTTTACTTACTATATGTTTAATGAAGTACTTCTGAGTCCATATTGATTACTAAGGGCCCGTGTTTATGGTAAGAGTTGGTGATTGTTATTGTTGGTCATATTATACTTTAGTGATTTAGTCTATCTTGATCTAGACACCTGAACTCCCATACCATTTTAGCTTTCAGTTATGTTCTATCATTAAAGTCACCTACAAGGATGCCCTTCAGAGTGTCAAGATTCTCTTAACAATATTGGTTAGAAACCAAAGGCTTTACAAATTGAATATCTTATCTTACATATCATGTTTTAACTTATTCCACATGTAGTTATCTTACATGTTCCTGATCTGTGTTTGATACCTTACTGCATAAAAGTTATGGTTTCATGTCACTTTCATCTATGATTAGCTGTGTTGCTAGTTTCTTGAAGTTTGATAATTGCTTTAAGTAGATGCAAACCTGCCAAGTACAACTTGTTTTGGTAGGCGACACTGGCTATCGTGGGCGGTGACTTCAGTCTTATGTCTTTATCTTGTGTAACTTGTGGACATCGGATTGCATTTTCGATTATCCATGTGAAGTGAAATGAGTTAGCTTGCACGTTGTACTCTTGCTATTTGTGCCGTGAATCTCTCTCTATGGCTTTTCGTGTGTGTCACCTAGTAATTACGTGAGTTATGCTTGCCTCATCTTGGCTGTTGTTAGTTTGGTGAAATGATCTGTAATTCTGTACTGGCAAGGTACAGTTTACCTGAAATTCCGAGTCGGTTTCCTCTTGTTTCATAACCGTGTAGTGGAAGGTGAGACGATCTTCCTGCATATTTTCTATTTGCTGAACACCAGCTTTACCTGCCACACAGATGGTTCCTGATTCTCCTCATAAGTGTCAGCCAATGTAAGTTTTCTAGGCACACATCGTTTTGATGATTGGAATCTCGACACTCAGTTCGCCTGCCCTTTTCTGCTTACATCTTGTGTGATTGTGTGAATAATAATTAAGAGCTCTGCAGTAGGTTAAGCCTGAAGTTGTTGATACAGCAGTCGCTTGGGTCGATGTGGGGGTGTGTCTTGTGTCATTTAGCACAGCTGAATCACTTGGATCTTTGTTGTTTTATTAGTAGATCTAAACCAACTGGGACTGCAGCGACATCACTTGTTTTATCATGACATGAATGTATCTGTTATGACCACCAGCCTGAGTCAAAAATTGTTTCTCCATTCTTCTTTATCTTGCATCATCATGGCTTGGTGACTATCGGATCTGCAAATAAGAGGAGGAGGCTGAGTGAGGACAGGGGCACAGGTCGTCAGCAGGAAGAACAATTGTAGATTACGAAGACGGCATGGGTGAAGACAATTGCTTTCTTACTTCCTAATACAGCAGGCCGGGGGACCTGCCCTGAAAAACCTGGAAGTGGCATAGCGTTTGCGATCAAATAAAGTGGTAAAAATGGCTACCAGTTACCACAAATACGGGGCGAAAGAGCAGCTTGGGTTCTAGGGTAGTAGTCTCTTCTTTTCAACCTCGTCTTGAAATGGCTCCTTGACTTCGTGCACCAATCTGTTGAGTTTGATGTGTACTGGAGTACCATCTCTTTTAGTTCCTTCAACCGCGGCGCCTGTTCAGAGCAGACTGATGTCTCTGCACACGCGAGGATGTTCAGGAAACTACGCTTGAGTTGCGAATCTGGGCGTGAGAGGAGCGTCTGCTGTCTAATTTTGGGTGTGAAACGCGGCAGTTGGAACAGAACAGATTGACAGATGCAGAACGTCGGTAGTTGGTACGCATTTCCAGCCAACAAAGATGTTCGTGAGCTTGTTATGTCTGATGCAGTATTGCTTGGCTTACGCCAATGAAGTGTGTCTTTTCTCCTGTAATAAGAGATTACTGGAGTATCATTTTACTGCGAGGTGAGTGTCTTTTAAGCTGCTTCGTGGCTCCACTGACTGAAGCTTGGATAATACTCTTGTCGCGTCGAAATTGGTACAGCCTGTAATGTCTCAGCTCAGCCAAGCTCAAACAGAAACAGCGTCGACGTGATGACGAGAGGCTTAAACAATCGATCGGCGGCCGGCCTTCGGCTCCCTGCTTGTGCTTGGTCGCAGGTGTTTGGTTCATCGGCGCCATAAAAAACCACTGTGCTCCTGCCCGAACTGATCCTGACAGGGTTCTTTGGAGTTCGGACATTGGTCAACCGGGACTCAGACACGCGTCACTCGCCACGACGAGACAAGCGCCTGTTGCCAAATTAAATCTTGTTTTCTAACAACATTTACATGGAGTACTAGTACAAGAATACAAAGAGGCCGTACGCAACGCATTCGCAGCAGTAAGTGGATCAGATAGCCAATCATGCCGCCAGTTAGCACTAATCACATCTGCATGCCAGTAGTCAATGAAACGAGATGATGGAACGGCCATGAAACAAACTGCCGGAGCTTGGATTTATTTACTTACGAGAACCCTGCAGTCGTCTGCTATTTATGGGAGCAAATCGACCCGTCCCCGAGTTCCCGTGAGCTCCTTTGAAATTTCCTGGCGTCTCATCTCACGTGTTTAATTCTGGCGAGCTCGGAGGACGTACGGCTTATAATTAGCAGCGGCGGACCGATCGAGTGAAAACGGCAGCAGAGCGAGGGAAGGCGAAGCAAACGATCGCCGCATTTACCTACGCACACCTTGTACCTCCTCCTACTTAACTAGCTACCCAGTTGTGGACGAGTGTATTTAGCCACTGCTCTCCCCCATCGGCGCCAGGGCCGTCTCTTCTCTTCCCTTCTCCGATCCTCAATCGCGGTGCTGAATTGCTTTCCATGGGGTAAGTACCGATGAACCTTACGCTTTGATCTTTCTTTCGTTTTACCCTGTCTGCCCACCTCTGCATTACTTAGGTTAGATGCTATACTATCGGTCTTGTTTTCTTGTTATTGTTATGGTGGGTTTTGAATCTTCTTCTCTCACGTGGTTCTTGATTTGTCTCCTCTTTTGCTCTGATCGGAACTGAATGTGTCGTTTTCTAGGTGATGAAAATCTACGAGTTGCTGGTAGATCGAGTCTGACGGGAGTGACAATGTGGAACTGCTCCGCGCCGTCCTCGCTCTTGCTGCCGTTTAGCGACGACTATGGTACTTTCTTCCCCACCATGCCACGCAGTTTTTCTATGGTAGTATCTGAAATACCTTGAGGTGTATGTTCAACTGCAGTGAAATGCGAGTCTTCCAGTTCAGCGTCGGAACTGCAGGTTTCGACACAATGTAAGTGTTAAATCGTTTGGTTTGGATAGTACATACGTCCACGCGCTTGACTCATCCAAGTTTCTTCTCTCCTTGAGCAGGCTCACCGCGGCGGACTATGGTCATCTGCGCCATCACATGCCGTCGTTTCAGAGCCTTCAGACATCGACACCTTTTGCCACGCGCAGTTCGGAGAGCTATTTCGGTACACCATTTTCCATTTTCATACTGATTTTCGGGTTTATTTCTTTTGTTATTTTTGTTTCTGTACTTACTGATGACCAACTAACTACTGCTTCCCTAGGAATCGGAGACGGTTCGATCTACAGCAGCGACGTCAGGCCTTCATTGATGCAGTTCGGCTACACCCAGCCAGCTTCTCCTGAAGATGCTACGGTACTTTACTTTGTTCAAAACTCGATCGGGCAACTAGCTGCCGCTGTTTCGTTGTTTATGTTTGTTGCGATGTTCAGCATATGTTGAGATGGACGGCAGAAGGAGGGGAGCCAATGGTTGGCGACGGAAGCAGCAGTTTCCGTGGGTCAAAGAGGCTCAAGACGACGCAGCGCCGGCTGCAAAAGCCAAAGAATCACGCCGCGAAGGTGACGTTTCATCTGCTCCATGGTTGGCCGATTTTTTTTATAGACCTTAACCAGCTGCAAGATTTATGTTCCTGGTGCAGTTGGTTAGTTTCAGAAAAGTTCACATCGATCGGCCGTGTATACATTACAGGCACCGTGCAAGAGGAGCCAGAAGCTGGGGGACAAGATCACGGCGCTTCAGCAGCTGGTTTCTCCTTACGGCAAGGTAAATCATGCTACCGGATTATCTTGGTTCGTTCCGCTCCCGGTGCTGTACGTCCATGCCGGCAGTGATCTGCACTGCCAGCGGGCCTGAAGAATAACCACTTGTGAACCCGATGAATTTGTGCAGACGGACACGGCGTCGGTTCTCCACGAGGCAGCAGCTTGCATCAGGAGCCTCCACGGCCAAATCCAGGTGAGGTGATCACACGGGTTGCCTCTCTGCTTGTTACAACACACTTACACCAGAGATACAAACTGCAGCAGTGCCTGAAAGTTCGTTCTGTTTCTATCCTGTCTGTTGCTGCAGATCCTGGCTGCGCCCTTCGCTGTGTTAAGCTCCTCGCCATCGTCGCAGGACACCGGAGAAGAGCCGGCCACAAGCCTGCGCGGCAGGGACTCTGCGTGGCGCCGCTGTCAGCCGCCGTCGCGAGCCTCAACGCGCGAGGTTACGGCCACTCTCGCATCGACATGGGGTGAATTCTTCGGTGCGCTGTAGCTGAACCGGAGAAGGTTACCCACCTTGGCTACAGCTTATACATAAGTACGGTACAGAAGAGAACACGAGTAGAGATCAGTAATCGCCACGCCCTTCTATTATTACAGTGCTAGAAGCCTAGATAAACTTACTCTTATCTGAGATTCCCAGTCAGTGCTCACGAGTCACGTCCACGCGGTGGAGAGAAATGGACTTGTCACTGCTGAAAATTCACAGGAATGCCCAAGGCAGTTGTTCAGCCTTTGAGGCTAGGATGAGACGCATTATATTTGGTCTTTTATTTTTTTCCCTTCAAGAAAGACCTCAAAGGGATTAAAGGATTCTCTGATAATTATCATCGTCTTGGTATATATTATGGAGGAATGTCATACAAAACCTCGAATTTATCTTTGTCAATGGGGACACTCATCATCATAGCGGAAAGTACATTGTCAATGATCTCTGGCTCTCCGCTATTGCGTGGAGCCCATGACTCGAATTTGGTATTGTTTTGGGTGAAAAAATATCTAAAGATTAACTGCATCCAACTTATCTTGGTGCCACTTTTTTGGGCATTAACATTCTAGTCCATCGTGAGACTAAAATCTTATTGTGGAGTGAACAAAACTTCGATATTGTCGTGATAGTTTTATTATGATATTTGTGTTGGCAAGGTCGTGACTTGATAGATCCAGATGAAAGCACACGTGACACAAAGTCTACGGTTTTGGGCCTCGACAAAGAACGTCTAATAAAAGTCCCACTTTTTTTTGTTAGTGACAACTTTATTATCTGTCGGTGTTCTTGTCAACCTTGAGTGATGTTCGATTTCGCCTATGGTGGATGCGGATGAATGATGTGTCATGTGAGATGCGCAATGAGCGTATCGCTTGGTAGCCCCCCGCAGCAAGTCGGTACATGCTTGTTAAGATAACGCTAAACCCTAACATCATAGACTAGATTCGATCTGAGTTGATTACAAGAGATATCTCTTAGGATTCACGTGGTGATCTTGTCGTGGCTTGCACTCCAAATTGATCCATTCGGCCCTCGCCTGGGGTATGAGCCCTTACGGTGGGCTACCCATGCTGAGTGGGCCGCCTGCAATCTTCAGGAGCCTACCTGGGACCCATGACCTCGTGAGTAGCTCCCGAGTCTTTCGTGATCGCAGAGAAGTTTCACGTTGGTTCACCTAGGCTTTGCCGAATGAAGATGTTGTCTTTAGAACGCCGAGTGAATTCTTCCTACGCCGATTGATGGTGAAGCAAAGAAGTCTGTTGATTTTCTTCTTCTTTGATGTAGATGCACATGTTTGGAATGACGCAACACTCACCCTCTGAGGCGGGCAGATGTAACCACATGACTGTATGTCGGTTTCCAACGAGTCGCATTATGCCGGTGTGCCAAACGTGCGGTGGCTGAATCAGACAACTGACTCCTTAACTACGTGACTGCGGACTCCGACGACCCTTAATCTCCGCATCTACCTTGCTCAATAGAGAGTAAGCACACCTTCAAGCATCCAATAATGATCCATGTTGTCGACATGTCGAGCGTGACTTGAATATCACCTACCCGCCAATAACTTATGTCGACTATGAGGCGGGCACAAAACGTTTACATGTGTTCAAACCTTGGGCTGGTGGGGTCAACAACACCGGTCTACCTCCCTTTCGCGACGGTTGGCACACATTCGGAGGAAGGGCGTGCATAGCAAGATTTCGAAGCACCGAAGACCTGTTGATTGCATTCTACTAGTTCCGTTTCATGTAATAATTGAGTAAATTTATGTATGTGCCTTTAATTACCATCTAATTCATGTAAGGGAATCTATTGTGTAATACCGCTTGAACTCAATTTTGCCTCAAACTTGATTAAACTTGTTGTCTGACCAAGATTTTAAATATTTGAATTTTATATTCATAAAAATAAATCCGAAATATTTTTCCTACATAAATTCTAGTTATAATTTCAGTGATCTGCAAATGTTGAAATCTATATGTTGTATTGTTTGAGAGATACAAAAACTAAAAACTCAAAACAATGTTGGGGTGTAGGTGTCATGGGGCTTAGCCGTTCAGTCACATCTTACCCCTTACGTTAGTGTTGGTAGTTGGTCTTGTCTTTTTACTTGGAAATGGTCATGACCTCCGGCCCCCGACCGCTCCGCGTCGCCCTCCGCGGGCGACCGGGGCAAAACCTAGATCTCTCGCGCCTCCGCCCCCCTCCTCCTCCCTTCCTCCACCGCCACCAACAGCGGCGATGCTTGAGGGTATCATTACCCTCTTGGGGGCGTTGTTGTGGTTATCTGCGCCGCGTTAGGGCTCCGGTTGAAAACACAGACCATCTCAGTCTCGATGACGGTGACGTGCTACGTCGTTACCTTCTTGGGGCGTCATCGTGGAGTTTCGGTATCCCTTGGCCCGTTCCTGGTCTTCGGTGTCAAATCTTGGGTCTCCTTTGTTCTTCTTTTCATATCTTTGATCTATTTTGTAAGAGGTTCCCCTCATCACTCTGTATCGGTGCGGAGGTTGGGCTTTATTTATAAAGCGGGGCGAAAGCCTATTTCGAGAGATGGTCATGACCTGGTTATACCGTTAATGATGTGTCTTATTTTAGTCTGTGACGCTTGATTTGAATTAGCTAGAGGCTTAATGAGGAGCATCTTGTTACACTTCTGATGACAAAACAGTGAGATGGTGTTGAAGAATATCTCTCGCAGATAATCAGGGCGTGTTCGGTAACTCTCCAGCTTCTCAAAATCCTCAGCTTCTCACTCTCAACTCCGTCGCCAGGATTCTCAAATTGGTATAAGAAGCTAAAAAACGTTCGGTGCAGCTTCTCTTCTCCTGTTGGGCTGAAAGCCCACTAAAACAAAATTGGCCCAGATCTGGAGTGGGCTGGCATCTTCTTCCCAGCGACCGACCAAAGTCAACCCGACGCCGGGGAGCGAAATTCGAGGAAGCTCCGACCCGACGCCGGGGAGCACGAGCTCCGACCCGACGTCGGGGTCTACGAGGAGCGGGGCGGGGCCGGGGCTGCGCGGGGCGACGCGAGATGGCGGGGTCTAGGAGGAGCGGGGTCGGCCGGGATGGCGGGGCGGGGCCGGGGCTGTGCGGGATGGCGGCCGGCGCCGGGGTGGCGCGGGGTGGCGCCGGGATGGCGGGGAGGCGGGGTGGCGGCGGCCGGCGGCCGACGGCCCAGGGTGCTCTTCCCTCACGGTAGAGGACTGCTAGGCGACCGAGGAATAGAACAAAACGTTTGGACGGAATTCACTTGGCGGTGGCATTCCCTATAATTAGCACCCAACGCTAGCTTCTCAGTTTTCCCAGCAGACCGATTTGCTAGCTCCACATTTTGTACATAGAAATCAGTCAGCTTCTCAGATTTAGCTTCTTGGATTTGAGGCGTTCGGCGCAGCTTCTTGCTGAGAATCGGAGAAGCTGGCTGCTGGAGCGTTTCCGAACACGTCCTCAGTGTCCCTGCACCTCTGACTGTGCATACAATGCTCCTTTTACATGTAACAAGGTGTAAGCTACTTTATCTCCTTGACGAGAAGAGGATTGAGGATGCTGCAGCATATTTGGCTACTCACATCAAAGTGCCCATTAATTAATCAAGTGAAAGAAATGGGACAGGCAGAGCTGCTGTTCGCATCAGTAGATTATCTGCATAGAGAAATCAACTTTTATAGCTCTTGTGCTACAACGAAAGCCACGTACTACACTTAACAGGAAAAAAAATCTCAAACCTTTGTCTTTTTTATTCTAAATCAGATATCTATGTAACTGATGTCATCCCAGAGCTTCCAAAACGTTTTGTCAAGTTCCAGACTGGGAGAATTGTAGAACCTACAGTGACTTGATGATTAGAACCTACAATGACTTGATAGCACCTAGCAAGGTAGTGCCGGCTTGCAAAGAACAACATCAAAGCTTGACAAGGTTGTTGCATGGGAGTGCAGTTCTGAATTATCATGGACATAGAATGAAACTGGGAAGTTTAATGAAGATAGAACCCAACTAAATCATTCAAGGTTTACTTTTAAACAAAAATAACCAGCTAGATATTTTCAAATTTAACTTTAGAAGGGCCAAACAATGTGCATTGCATTATTGCAACCAAACGATAATGATTCCAACAGAATGTAGTATACGGGAGAACTACAGGAGCATATACCAATACAGAGATGTCAAAAGCATAAACCTAGTGATGGAGAACTACAAAGGTAGCAATAAAGCTGGTGCGATAAAATCGGTGCAGTTAGAGTTAGGTCACTCAAAATTTGCAGATAGTTAATAACAGGGCTTCAGTTCAAGGATCCCCGATGTGAAAAGAGTTTGCCCGAGAAGAAATATGTGTAGATGTGGCCCAAAAGATTGATGAAATTACAAAAACAGTGAGGAACTAGCCTAGCTAGTACTCCCTCCGTTTACAATTACTTTGCGTCCCGGGTTTAGTCAAAATCAGACTTTGTGAAGTTTGACCAAATATATAGGAAAAAATAGAAACATTTACAACAAAATTTAATATTATTAGAATCCTCATAACATATATTTTCATATCATATATATTTAATATTATAGATACTGATATTTTTTCGTATATTTTGGTCAAACTTTGAAAAGTTTGACTTTGAAAAAAACCCAGAACGCGAAGTAAATAAAAACGGATAGAGTAGTAAGCTGAGACAGTCCTAGTAAGCGATTAAGCTGAAAAAACTGGTGTGCAATACATGTTGACGTTACCTTCCTTTTCACCTTGGGTCAAGTGCATAGCACCCTAGAGGCACACCACCTTCTAAACTGCTGTCTGCAGATTTTCACGCAAGTTTATTAGTAGCGACAGAGTATACATGCACATAATCCACACCCTGTAAATTGTGACATTGTATATAGGTAACTTGTGCTGTGAAGCTACCAAAATCAACAAGGAGTCAAGGACAACGGGTTGATGCAAAAACTGGAAACTAGACAGTGCGAGGTACATCAAGAAGTGAGGGAAGTCTTACTAATCAGATAGGCCAGCCATTTCTTTGCCTCGTCAAAGGATTCTGCACATTGGAAAAGATGGATCGTTATTCAGTGCAACACATGTATAGAACAGAATTTACAACCTGCATTGCTTAACCATAATATATGTGTGGAAGAAATTTCAGTTCTTTTAACAGCTGTCGATAAGTACGCCGCCGTGTTATACGTGTCAAACTTCCAGCGGCCATGAACTTTCATCAATTAGCAAATGGCGCCACTGGTCAGTTAGCTCTCTGAACTCCAAATTGGTTCTTAAATGGTTGTTCCCCTTATGCGCCAACCACCGGTTTTGAGGTCAGATAACAAGAGCCAAACATCCGATTCATACAGCATTCTCATATACCAATCAGAAGGAAAGTTATTTTGCAGTTAGGAGAAGGTTGCAAGCTTAATTCGCTAATTACGTGCCTAAGATTAAGATTCTTTGACCGTGGATTTTTCTTCGAAGACTAGAAAAACTGTGTCCCGAGATGCCAGTAGAAGGGATATTATGTATACCAAAACAGGAGCGCTCGAGGCGTCTAATATGACGCCGGCTGCAAAAAGGCAGAGGAACATAAAATTCAGAAAAAAAGAGCTAAATAGAGGAGAGTCTAATTCATGTGAAGATAATTATGAGATACCTTCCCCCGATTGCCCTAGCGACAGCAACCGATTTTACCCGGGGCGCTTGTTTCTTCATGAGGCGCCTCCGGCACAAACTAGCAAATGTGGGCTGGAAAATTAATCAAGTGTGCACATGACAAACTGGATCTACTAGGAAGTGAATTTGACATAAATTACCCAAGACCAATGGGGAGTACGTCATGCGGCATCATGTGGTGAGCCGGCAATGTCAGCCTCCCGTCCAGCTCGGGAGTCTGCCAAACCAACCTGCGGAGAGTATAGGCTGCGCTCGACCTCACTCTTCCCCAGTTCATGCATGCTCTAACAGAGATCACACATGAACCTTTTCAGATGAAACCAGCATGCACAATGTGAATAGGTAGGGACTGTACTATTTAAAAAACAAAACAGTGATACCTGACGTCTTCTAAGAAGAGCACGGAGCGGGCCATGACAGGGGGTGGCAGCCGATCGTCGACGGTTTTCTGGGCGAAGGTGACATAGCGCATCCACTCATTGTCCAATATCAGGCCACGGGCGGCTTCGTCGCCGGCGACGAAGTTGGCGATGTAGTGGTGCATCAGGAGGAAATTGTGCAGGACCTGGGCGTGCAAGCTCCTCGGGCAGGCCGGCAGGAAGCTCTCGAGGTACCTGGCGGCGTCCTCCCAGAGGCCCTGCCTCACGAGCTGCTGCATATGCTCCAGGCTAAACTGCTCGCGCGCTTCATGCAACAGCCTGCGGTACATACATGATACATATGGACCGGTGGTCTTAAGTGTTAACCAGAGTCAGCAGCGTGCGTTTCAGACAATTGCGTGCGTTTACTTTTTTTTTGATAGCATAGGGGAATATATTAGGCATAAGCCAGATGCAGGTACAGTATGCGTACACAGAAACCGGATCGGTCCAACCGGACACGTGGACCCGTACACTTTGCAGAAACAACCCTCGAAAAAAGAAAAATTACAAAGAAGCCCTTCGAGAGGTCTGCAACTCCAGACTCTCGCCACCGCTCGCCGCCGATGCCGTGAAGCACGGCGAGACCGAGCAGCGCAGCCCAGCACGCGTTGAAGGTGCCGTCGTAGCGTTGGCCCGAGAGGAAGGCGAGGAGTCTCCTGTGACGAAGCCGCGTCAAGCACGGGTTCTCCGCTGGGACGGAGGCCTGCTCGGCAGGCTCGGTTTCGCCCTGTGATCTAGTACGATGGAGGCCACCATGATGGACGATTAGGTGCTTCAGGTCTAGGGACTGCGGGTTAGATTTGGGGAAACACCAGAACAACTCCATATTTTTGTAGGGACGCGATACCCACTTCCAACCGCTCTCCTTGTCGTCGTCGGATCAAGCTCGCTGGAGGCGACGCGCAGCGGCCCATGTGGTTGTTGTTTCCACTCGTTTTCTGTTTGTTTTTGTATATAAGGGTATAAATTTTCATAAGAGTGAGGTTTTTTCTTTGGAAAAGCGAGAGAGGAGGAGGAACATTACATGAATCTTTTTGGTTGTGAAGCTGGTTCCTTCCCTTTTAAATATTTGGGTATTCCTATACACTTCGGAAAGCTAAAGAATGGAGAGTGAAAACCTGTGGAGGATCGTTTTGAGAAAAAACTAGCGAGCTGGGCTGGTAAGCTTCCGTCTTATGGGACAGACTTATTCTGATTAATTCGGTCCTAACAAGTTTACCCATGTTTATGTTGTCCTTTTTTGAGCTACCTAAAGGGGTACGCAAAAGGATGGATTTTTTTGGCAGAGTGATGGCCATAAGAGAAAGTATAGACTTTCTAAATGGAACATCATCTGTAGACCTAAATAGCAAGGAGGACTGGGTATAGAGGTTTTAGAATCAAAGAATAAGAGTCTTTTGTGCAAATGGCTTTTCAAACTCGTTAGAGGATGGAGTTTGGCATGAGCTTATTGCCAATAAGTATTTGCACTCCAAATCTCTATCACAAGTTAAGGTTCAACCGTACGATTCTCCTTTCTGAAAAGGCTCATGAAGGTTAAAGATGAATTTTTTGATCGAGAGTCTTTTACTGTTGGAAATGGGGAAAGCACCCATTTTTTGGGAGGATTAAAAAACGTGGCTGATGTCTACGCACGCTTCTATTCTTGTAGACAGTGTTGGGCCTCCAAGAGCAGAGGTTTGTAGAACAGCAGCAAGTTTCCCTTAAGTGAATCACCCAAGGTTTATCGAACTCAGGGAGGTAGAGGTCAAAGATATCCCTCTTAAGCAACCCTGCAATTAATATACAAGAAGTCTCTTGTGTCCCCAACACACCCAATACACTTGTCAGATATATAGGTGCACTAGTTCGGCGAAGAGATAGTGAAATACAAGTAATATGGATGATTATAAGTGGTAATTGCAATCTGGAATAAAAATGGCAGCAAGCAAACATGTAGCAGAACTTGTTGTAAACGGTGTTTCAATGCTTAGAAATAAGGCCTAGGGATCATACTTTCACTAGTGGCACCTCTCAACATGTTAGCACAACTGAATGCAAGTAAATGATACTCGGGATTATTCTCCTTCTTGATAACACAAGAGTACTATGTGTAGGGCTGCAAAAGCACACCTCAAAGTCTGAGTAAACAAACACCACAATTCCCAAGAATAAGCCATGATAAATGTCTAAATTATTCATAGAGTCACACAAGTACCCACACTGTCAGCTTGATACCGTGTTGTCACAATGACTCTAGAAACTAGATACAATCACTTGAGTAGCATAAACATTACATATGAATTCAGCGATACTAGCAATACTCATGATCACATAAAGATCACACCATGGGAGAGAGAGATAAACCACATAGCTACCGGTAGAGCCCTCAGCCTCGGGGGAGACTACTCACACATGGTCATGGTGAGCACACTTGATGGAGAGGTTGATGAAGAGGTGCAGCCCGGAGAGGAGACGGCGGCCCGCTGCAGCAACGGCGCGGCGGCGGCGCTGGAGATGGTGATGGAGTCGATGGAGATGGCTCCGGGGGCACTTCCCCGTCCCGACGGCGTGCCGGAACAGAGATTCTGTCCCCCGAAACTTGTCGTCGATGGCGGCGGCGCTGCGGAACTCTTCGTGGAGTATGATAGGATTTTTTAGGGTTTTCGCGTCTGAGGGAATAAATAGGCGAAGGGGCGACGTCGGGGGCGCCTCGAGGGGCCCAAACCATATGGCGGCGCGGTGGGCCCCCCTGCCGCGCCGGCCTGTGGTTTGGCCACCTCGTGGCGAGTCTTCGTCTCTTCTTCGGACTCCGTGTACATGTTGGAAAAATAGGGACGTGGCCTTTTGTTTCGTGCAATTCCGATAATATTTCCAGAAGTACTTTTCTGAAACCAAAAACAGCAGAAAACAGGGAACTGACACTGTGGCATCTTGTTAATAGGTTAGTCCCAGAAAATGCATAAAAGTGATATGAAGTGTATATAAAACATGTAGCAAATGGTATAATATAAGCATGAAACATCAGAAATTATGGATACGTTGGAGACGTATCAGTGGCTAGGGGATAAGCCCCTCTCTTCAATATCCCTCCCAATTCAGTATAGTCCAGAGAAAAAATGTTTCGGTGGCAGCAGTGTTGGCACAAGCTCCTCCAATTGACTTAGGGTTTAGGAGAGCTCTAACTGGGAATAAGTGGGATAGATGGCTACACCTTGTTAACCGGTTGATGGATGTGCAATTAACAGATGCTTCAGATGTGTCTAAGTGGGGCTTAACTACATCAGGAAAATTTAAGGTCAAATCTTTATAGCTAGATTATTTGAGCGATAATACTAGGTTCCTACGAAAGTATATTTAGAAAATGAAAGTGCCATTAAATATAAAGATTTTTATGTGGTTTTTTTTACTGTAAAGAAATTCTTACCAAAGATAATTTAGCTAAAGAAAATTGGAATGGATGTGAAAAGTGTTGTTTTTGTGATCAAAAGGAGACGATTCGGAACTTATTTATATCTTGTCCATTAGCTAAGATGGTTTGGCGTATTGTGTTCATGGCGCTTAACATTTAAGCCCCAGAAAATATTACCAATCTTTTCGGTAGTTGGTTAAGGGGCGTAGATAAAAAAGATAAAGTGCAAATCTGAGTGGGTGTCTGTGCTTTACTTTGGGCCATATGGAAAACACGCAATGATGTTATTTTTAACAATGCAAATCAATCTTCTTTCATGCAGGTTATTCCTCTGGCTATTAATTGGATTTGTACGTGGTCTTACCTACAACTAACGGACAGATGAGCCTCTCTGGATACTGGGTGCAACCGACTCATCTTGGTGGCACGGGAGCTATATACCCAGTGCAGCTGGCGTTTTGATATTACGATAACATGTTGATGCAGTGTCATACCATGTTGTCTTTGCTTTTTAGATGGTTGATCCATATATCGACCCTGAGTGACCCATGATGTAATCCTTTGTAATACCTGAACCTTAATAAATTAGTAAAGGCCGCATGCATCAATCGATGCAGAGGCTGGGACTGCCCCTTTTCGGAAAAAAGTAATAAGGGTATAATTTATCCGAAAAAAGCTACTTATCCTGACCTCCTAAATAACTTTTCCCCTAAATGCTTCAAAGTGCAGTTGCACTATTTGGCACGATCGCACGCGAGCGCACCATATTTCACGCGGAGAGAGACAACGGCGAATGTTTAGGTGTTCACAGGTGCCTCCTGGTCAAGACGAACCTACGAACAGAATCCCCACGGCCCCTCCCCAAAATGTCAGTGGGACAGTTTTTGGTGCACACATGGTTGTTTGCAAGGCCGGTTCAAACCTTGGGGAGGCAGGCCACTACAAGAGCTCATCTTCTATCCCTTGTCTCCTCTCCACGGAGAACGCAACAGCAGTGAACCAATGCATCAATCTCCTCATCGTTGGCGTGTTGAGTGAGATTGTCAATCATGTATTACTTGACACACTTAAGCACTGACATGATTGCATAAATATAAGCAATTTTTATTCAATCGTGTCTTAAACAATTTGAACTAAATACAACTTTATTTCCCAGGTTGCCTTGTCATGAATCCTCCAAAACCGCTTAAGCGATCCTAGATGTGCTTTCAGGAACCTTCGAGACACGAAACAAATCTGTGAAATTCTAAAAACCGCCACGTATCGGAACAAAGACAACGACAAAAGAAGGGACCGAGGAAGTACACCAGGGGCCACAAGGGCCCTACTATGCGGGCCTGCCACGTGGGCCCAGAGATATTTCCTAAGGGATCCTTTTGGTGGAAAGCTTGGCCCCTAAGTTATACAACCACTATTTTTTATTTTGATTTTTACCTTGCGAATCACCGTCGATATTCGAGGACAAAAGCGAAGGACTCAACCAAAATTCGATCCAAAATAAGGGGATACTTTCACGTCTCCAGCACCAAAACCACAAAGAAAAGAGGAGAAGGTCCAATAATGAAGGAGAAGGAGGGTGGCTCCCTCCAAGCTTTTGGCGGCACCACCGCATGGGGCATTATCTTCGCCGCCTCCATCGCCATATTCTTCCTTCATCCAGGGTGTGGTGTCTCCACCATCAACCCTCAGTAATCCATTTGAAAACATTATATTTGGTGCTATTCATTTCCCCGTGATTTACTGCATCTGTATGTCGTTGTTTGCATACTAATTTTTTCTATACCATTGGCGAAATAGTTTATATACAAATATTTTTTGTGCTAGAGACGTAAAATAATTTATCATATAATGACTGCACTATGTCTTGATGAATCGAGGAGGGTTGTAGAAGTAACAAAAACCGTGCCCCAAATCTTGGGACGGTGGTTAGACATTTTTACCTTAATATACCCTCCAGTTTAAACAGAAGAAAACTATCAAAAATACAATTTGCATCTATATAAGACCACCATGTCCATCTGAAAAGAATTGATTAGATTTTTGCCTCGTACGATGGTTCTTATTAATAACGCTACAGGGAACCGGGAGAAAGAGGCATAACATGCAACATGTTTAATTATCCCAAAACATGAGCGAATTTCCACACAGTTAGTCATGCTATTTATTAGTTGGTTTTATTTACTTGATATCTAAGAAATGGGATATGACCTTGTATAAACAGAGGGAGTACTTGCTAGTGCCACTAATGGTGTAATTCCTCATTGATATGGATGCATCAATTTGTGGCCCATGCGAAAAATAAACATAGACCTACCTTGAGTTTTACTTGAAGTCAATGGTTTCTTACAAAACAAGGAATTAACTAGAATGTTTGATCTCTCTATTTACCACACTCTCTGTTTTATTTACATAAGTTACTCTATTATGTTGCATCCATACTTAAGTGCACAAACGATTATATATGTGGTATAGTTTGAGAAAATAACCAACTTACGTTCTTCCTCCTAGCTAGGGTTCGATACTCCCACTTCACATTGAATTGTGTTAAGCCACCCCTTGCACAATGGTATTATCAAGCGCATCAGAGGGATCGCTCGCGCGAAGCATAGCATGGGGTGCTGGAGTGAGCATCGATATTAATAGTCCGCTGAAGCACAAAAATAGACCATTTTTTGGCAGTTTTTCAGGATTTAGGTTTTTTTTGAACGGTTTTCAGGATTTAGGTTTTTTTTGAACGGTTTTCAGAATTTGTAGTGTGCTGGGATGCTCTAACCTCCCGTGTTTCGTCATCCTAACCGACACCAGCCATGAGGGATGCTATTACGAATAAACCCTTGTATACAAATATTCTCATAATTAGAGGGATTGCATTTGAATTGATGGCGATTTAGCCGCAAGGTCAAGGAGCATCACAAAAACAAAACTCCCGGTGGAAAAAGGGGGAGAAGAAGGAAAAAAGGTCTACCACAAATACCGCGAGAAGTCAAACCATGTAAATATGGATCCCTGAAACATTAGAAAAGTATTCTGAGGCAGTATTTCTAATGTTCGAAGGGTTGTTGACTTCTCGAGCAGCTCAACGAACATATTGAACTCCAAAAATTGTACTGTAGGCGTGTATATGATCTTAACGTCGGAAGTCAACCACCACGGGGAAGTCCACGGCGAGCCCCAGCCTGCTGCCGCGATCGGCCGCCGTCTCCTCCTCCAACGCTGGCACGTTTAGATCGAGCACCAGTTCGGCCACCGCCGCCGTTGTCTTCTTCTCGCCGCCGTTCTTGGGCCCGAGGCCGAGGCTGAGGCCAAGCCCGAGACCTTCCCCTGCCGCCGCGACGGTGCGGTGGCGGCGCATGTGGCCGCCGAGCGCCTGGCCTACGGAGAACTCGAGCCCGCAGATGGAGCAGCCGTGCACCTTGGGCTTGGGCGGCTCGGCGCCGTCCGCGAGCCGCGGCTTCTTGTGGCTGGCCCGGTGCCCTCCAAGCGCCTGGAAGGACGGGAACTGCCGGTTGCAGGTCTTGCACTCGAACACCCTCTCCGGCGACGACGGCCCGGCATGGTAACCATGATGGTGGTGGCCGGAGAAGAGCATCAGGATGCGCGCCATGTCGCTGCTGTCCAGGTCCAGCAGGCTAACGGACGTCGTTGCTTCGGCTTGCTGCCTAGACCTCTTGCCGTGAGCCATTAAGCCAGGAGCAGGTCACAAGATAGACCAGACCTAGCAAGCAAAGGAGCAGCTCGATCGGAGAAAGGAGAGGGCGGAGGCCGATGATCAGGTGTTATTGGAAGCAAGAGTAGTAATGGGGAAATGATGAGGAGTTCCTATGTGTATTTATAGCCCAGAGAGCCAAGAGAAGTCCACTGTTGCATGCCAAGTAGTACGACAATTTCTTAATCGACCTTGTGATAAAGTGCTAATGATGGGGCAACGGGCAACCTTTGCTTTGTCAAGGTGCGCGCGAGGGCACTGGGGAGAGACGTGACGATATGCATGGGGCAGCACGGTGAGACGCCGCGTGGTGAGCCGCAGCCGTTTAAATTTTGATCTAGTCGTGCAAGAGAGATCAAAGCAATATCACATAGTCAAAAAAAAAAAGATCAAAGCAAGATGAAAACAGAGATACAGACGAAATTGAGTGGTGTCACATTGTTTTTATACTTATTTTGTAGAAGAGGAAAAAATGCAGAAACATATATTATCGCAAAAGGGTACGGACTTAATACAGTGCAGACACATAACATAAAGCAGATACTTGCCAAAGGCAAGAGATCCCTAAAATTATGCAGGCAAAACTCAAGCAAATCAACAGACTTGTCAAGATTCTAAGATGAAATAAAAATATATAAATATATATCACGATTATATGATACAGTGTGCATAAGTATCAACTCTGGCAACATAAAAACTTCCTACTATCATCCCTAACCTAGTGCGACAGTGAAATGGTGAACTAGTAAAGACTATAGAGTGAGATGATATGCGAGAAAATTGGGTCTAAGCATGGTTGATTCCTATCTTTTATTTATTTGTTTTAGATTTTAGGCTATGTCTAAATGTTTTCACTAGAATTTTTGGCCCTGCTGGATTCAGATAGTAGCGCGTAGCAAAATAGGAAAGTAACGGAAACGGAAATTTTGTTTCCGTGGTTGCTCCACCGGAATACGTTGTTCTGTTTCTTTTTCTATTTCCACATAAAAGTTTCCGTTTTCGTTCCGTAAAATTCCGGTTTTGTTTCCGTATTTTCATTCCGTTTCCGTTTTTTCACGGAGAAGTCTCCATGCCCTAGCTCGTCTTGGAACGCACCGCACGTACGGGCATGGGTACGTCCGCATAGTTGTTACGAACGAACGAAGCGTAGGTGTGGCGCCACTGACCGTGCTGACTGACTGATGATGGCTTCTTCTTTCTGGTTCCAACTTCCAAGTGAGTCGGCTGCTCCGGCTTTTTGTTATCCAATTGGAACGGTTGCGGAGTGGGGACTGAAACCTTGGCAAGCAACTGGGTTGTGACTAGCTTTGTTAAACCAGCTGGGAAGAGTGACGGCTCTGAACTCCTGTGCCCGCTGGTCACTGATGATGAGATCACGGTAGCACAACTTTCGGTGAGAGAGACGTAGGTGTGCTTTCAATTCTGAACCCTTTCCATGGCCGTTCTTTTTCTTTTTGTGTGTGTATATGTGCGCAAGAAAGATCCTTTTTCATAGTCGTTGGCCTGGCGTGTGAGAGTTGACCTTATTTGTGCCCCTTCGATAACAAAAAGCCTAAGTAAATTTTCTTTTATTCATTGGCATACACTAACTTATCTGTGTAAGATTAAGACTCCGTACTAGATCCGGTGCCAGTCTTTCCCCACATTTTTTCCTTATTTCAAATTAAGCTCCAATCATCTTCCGGCTACAGCACGGTTTTTTCTACAACGTGGTGTGCATAATTGGCGCTTGGTCCAGCACGAACTCTTCTGTCCTATACCAGGACAAAGAGGCACGCTGCGGGACTTCTTCTTCATCGTCAGAGCAGAAGGAAATTGGTTTATGCCGTTCATCGGAAGACGCAGCACAGACAAGAGGCTAAGCATTATATACATCCACGCGATTGCACACCGGCGACTTATTTCGCTTGCAATAATTGAGATAACGAATCCAGAAGCTCGACCGCAAGAATAATATTAATCCAGAATCTACAATTAGCTAGCTGTGTTTCTTGAACCCTGCATTATATCAGTTGTTAAAGCAGGCGATGGAGAAAAGCAGTGCACTTCTCGCCCGCTGACATCGCTGGCTACACCTAACTTACACATTCTAGCTCTAAGTAAGAAGTCAAAGCATATAAAAAAGCTTGTATACTCAGACTTGCAACCTATTCAGCCCCCTATCGCAAACAGATGGAGCAACTTATGTGCGATGGGGGATTTAAATCCGGCATATTCCCAGTATCATCGTCTGAATCTATATTTACATTTGCACAGCGTCTCCACGGAGGACCCTATTCAGCTCCCCTCTCCCCCTATCATCATCTGAATCTATCCCCTCCATGGAGACGCCGGTCGACGACACTGATTCGGCGACGTCGAATTCATCGTAATCGCTAGATCTCAGTTATTTTGAGTAGCTCGATCGGAGGCAGGAGGAGAAGCAGGAGGATCGTAGATTTGTGAAGGAGTCCATCACGACGTGATGCCATGGGCAAGCCACGGTGCATCGCGTGGTGGACAGCTCTTTCGAAACTCTGAGCGAAGATGGAGCTCAAAGATGCCGACCTTAGACACTGCAGAAAGTGCACATCCGTGTGAGCCGCTGACGAGGCATCTCCAACAACAATGTCTACACCCCGGGCTCTAGGAAGGGCATAGCCATCGACTATGTCGCCGATGCCGACGACAACATCTTCCTTGATGAGGAGAACATTGAGTCCAATTAATTATTAGATATGTTTAGTGTATTTTATATATGCAAAGGAGGAAATATTTGAATTGAGCTCTCCAACTAGTAAATAATGTTTATGATACTTTTCTTTGTAATGTGTCACTGACATGTTTGATCAATATTTGTTCGAACCCTATTCTTAGTAAATATTCAGTATTACATTTGTAGAAAATGAAGAGAAAAAATGTATCCATCATTCAAAGTATCTTTTGTGTAATGTGTGTTGAATCTTCCTCACAGTTTTCTTACAGTAATTATGTGCAATGTTCCTCATCAAACACGGTTTTATGAAACTAATCGTGTGCACTCGCATAAACGTGCTTCATATGTGGCACTCGCATATCCGGACAACTTATGGAGTGCGGTGGGACTATTGTAATGTGGCTTGCGGATTGCGAGAAGCGGAGATGAGAAACAAAGGCTGCGAGAGTGCGCATGCAGTGGCGTCATTTTCCAACAAATTCTTGGTGCAAAGGCCAAGTTGACGCGGGCAGTTGGTATCGGTCAGCGGGATAGCTTAGCTCAGAGTTCCTCTTACTCCTATATTGCTAAGCTTGCATACACCGCCAAGAGTTAATTTTCACATTTTTGCTGCAGTCACCAACAGAACTCACGAAAATATCAAGCACTTGCTCATGGTAAATTTTGTCTACAGTAAAAAATTAGTCCTAGTACGTACAAACAAACTGCAATATAATATATTTGTTTCTTGGTAAACATCTTGTCAAAACCCTGTGACCCCGCAAAAAAACCTTGCCACTGGTTGTGGTAGCAATAGGTATGGTGGAGATTTTTTGACTCCTGACCTTCGGTGATCCTGCAATTTTAAAAAATAAAAATCATATAAACCAGTTTTATCTATTTTGTTTTGAAAAAAATCAGGATGTAGCTAATGATGTATCTCACAAACATGTAAAAAATCAATTTCAAATACTTTATATCTTCTGCTACACAAAAATGACAACATTGTGGATCTTTTTTTACATAAAGATTATATGAATTACACCCAGCCTTCCAACAACGCAATACTGTAATGACATTACGGATGCACACAGCCAAAAGAAGAAGAAGCTAAAAAAGAAAAGACCCGCTACAAAGTTCTAGTCTTTGCAGCAGCAGCATAACCAACACCAAGACAAAACCTGATGTCAAAATTCTCCAAAAGCGGCGCCATCATGAAGGCCGTCATCGCCCAATCATATATCTTGGATTTTCACCCTGTAGATAGTTCTCGCTCTCAAAACAATGCCTTCAACTGTTCAACAAGACCCTTGCCAGACACGGCCAATTAAGGCCAGACATTGGATATTACCCTGAAAGGTAAAAATTTGAGCTTCACTTGTGCTCCCCTCCCCTACATACTGCTGCTACAAAATTGTTGATACGTGCATTTTATATCATCATCTATACCACTATACCACCATATTAGGATGTTATTTGCATTATTATATCATTGTTTTTACATGTTTTAGATGATTTAGGGGACTTTCCTACAAAGTCCCTATTTTTAGTATTTAATTTCTGGGAGGCAGAAAACCTCCTTTTTGTGTTTTTATTGTTTCAGGAGCTACGAAGGCCCAATTAATAAAAGGAAAATTGCACAGCTGGTTTTTCTTCGGGAGAACACCAGAGGGAAGAAGAAGCAAGCAAGGAAGGCCACGAGGCCCAAAATGGGTGGGCCCACGCGGCCAGATTCCCTGACCGCGTGGGACCCACCAAATGGAGCCTCGGGCACTTCCTCGCCTGGGGCTTTTTAACGAGGTCTCCGTCTCGCCCGAAAAGTAACGCCCTAATTTTTCAAGTCCATCCGAGGCCGCGGCGGCGGCGAAACTCCTGATTCCCTCCGAGGGGGATCAGATCCTGCTGCTCCGGAGCTCCGGAGAAGGGGGAAATCATCGTCATCATCATCACCTCTCCTCCTTGGCGTGGGAGGAGGCCTCTACATCATCACCATCACCAAGACCAGCACCATCTCCATCATCATCTCCGTGATCCACTCCGTTCCCCTCGTAGTTTGAGAGTTGCTATACCCTAGATACTTGTCGTGCTCTATTCATGTTTGTGATTGAGTACTTGTCATTATTTGTGGTGAAGTTATATTTCAGATTGTGTTGTACCACTTATGCCACTGATATCACCATGTTTGCACGTTGTGAGTAGTTCCCGTATGTTCCTGAGGGCATAGGATGAATTGGCAATGATTTATATATGACATGTGTTGGTATTTTGTCTAGTGTTTATCTTTTTGTGTGATTCTATGATGGTGTTGTGCGAACGTCGACTGCACAACACTTCACCTATATGGGCTCATAGGAGAACACCGTAGTGTAATGGCGTGAGGGAGACTTGGGAGGACACGAAAGCCTGAGACCGAATCATTAAGTTACTTTACGGGGTATTAGTATCGGGGACCTAGAGCGTAATGCTATGGTGGGATTTTATATCTTAATAATTCTTGTGCTGTCATTTAATTGGCCACATGATCCATCATAAGGGGTTTAGTCTATTTATTTAGCTGTACCTAATAATAGCTCCGTCCGAAGAAGATTAAAACTAGACAAGATATTCAACGTGTTGTTTAATAAATCTATATGCCTAGCAATATCCATGCCGCCCTCGGGAACGTTTTCCACATATAAGTTACACATCACTTGAGCTTGTCCTCTTACACATAGAGGATTGGGCTTTCTCTCTCTTTGAGAGCTTTTACTTGTTACCATTTACCTGCTGCATTGTCACTGTCTTGCAATTATACAATCGAAAATACCAAAAACACTTGCATCTTTTATTGTCTATTTATCATTTCTAATAACCAATACCTTCAGCTCCTCGTGGGTTCGACAACCTTTTCTATTCGAAAGGTACTACAATTGATCTCCTGCACTTGGGAGTCATCAAGATACTTTTCTGGCGCCGTTGCCGGGGAGCGTAGCGCTATTGGTAAGAAGTTTGGTAAGGAAACTTGAAAGGTGAATTTTATTTACTGTTTTATCTCATTGCTACTATGGCATTTATGAATCGTGCCTCGCTACATCTTGCTCTATATGAAAGTGCTTATGCTCCTAAAACTGTTGAAACTACTGTGCCTGAGATACCTAAAGTGGGATATAAAATTCCCGTTGGTCATGTTAAAAGAGTTATGAAAAATCCATTTACAGGGATGGAACTAAATCTGCACGTGAACACATGGAAACAATTGAGGCTATATGTGGTTTATTTAGACTTCCTGGTATTTCTGAAGATCAGGTAAAAAGGAAGCTGTTATATCTGTCTTTATCTGGTAATGCTCGTATTTGGTTCAGGTCTTTAGATGAAGAAGTCACTATGGACTGGAGTATTTTGAGGAAGGTTTTCTTTCTTAAGTATTTTACTCCTAGAGAAGCTTATGAGAACCGCTGCTATATATTTAATTTCTGGCCACATCTGGGAGAAAGTATTACTCAAGCTTGGGGGAGGTTAAAGGAACTCCTCCGCAAGAATCCTTGTCATGATCTTACAAGGAAAATTATTCTGATAAACTTTTATGTGAGGCTACCAAGGCAACAAAAGGAATTTCTGGATAATTCATCTAGTGGAAGCTTTACAAATAATACTGAAGAAGAAGCATGGAATTTATTGGAGACTATTTCTGAGAATACTGGTCATTGGGATCTTGATAAAGGTAATGAGCCCTATCTGGACTATGAGTATTCATGTGTAGAGAATTTCTCTACTTCTACCTTGTTTAAAAATCTGAGTGATACTTTTAATCTTGATCCTTATGTTATAATTGAGGTAGCTAAATCTTTTGCTAATCATATTGGTATTCCTAAAACTGGGTTTGAAGCTTATGTTGAACCTGTTAAACAATCTATTGTTGTACCCAAAGTTATTAAACAGGTAGAACCAGTGTCATCCTTGACAATTGAGGAGTATGTTGAGGCACCACCATATCCAAACCAAGTCAAGGAAAATTTACTTATTGCTGTTTCTAACAAGAGTAAAAGAAGAAGATCTCAGCCTTATGAACAGATGGAAGTCAACAGTCAAATCTCTATTATCAAACAATTAAATGAAGAAGATCCTGTTGATGTTTATCTATGTGAAGATGCTACTAAAGTTGTTAAAGGCAATTCGGCCAAGGTTGGTAAGCCTGTTATATCATGCACTATTGGGACTTCTAGTTATCATGGCTTATGTGATATTGGAGCAAGCATTAGTGTCATTCCATATTCTCTGTATCTTGAAATCAAGCCTGATATTGATCCTATCAGTATGGAAGAGACAGGTATGACAATTCAACTTGCTAATAAAGATTATATTAATCCACTTGGAATTGTTAGAGATGTTGAAGTATTGGTAGGTAAAATTAAATATCCTGCTGATTTTATTGTGCTTGGTTGCCCTCAAGATTCATTTTGTCCTATCATTTTTGGTAGACCTTTCTTACATACTGTTGGTGCTGAAATTGATTTGCTTAAAGAGAAAGTGTTTATTAATTGTGCTGGAGAAAAACTTGCATTCAACTTTTCTAAATTTTCTGATAAGCATTCAAAGAAAGAGCCATTTTCTGAAGATGTAATTGAAACTCTTGCTCATGTAGCTGTAGCTTCAACAGATGGTGGAAAGATACATGCTTAATCAAGATGAACCATTTAATGAAGAAGAAAAAGATGCTTTAGAACAAATACTTTCACAACAGCCACCACAATTACAATTGCATATCCCACCTGATAATTTAGGAGTGCTACCACCACCTAAAGGGGATCCTAGTTTGAATTAAAACCTTTGCCTAAAATCTGAAATATGCATATGGATGAGAAGAGCATATATCCTGTCATTATTAGTGCTAACCTTTCAGCTGAAGAAGAAGAGAAATTACTTGATGTGCTTAAAGCTCACCGACCAGCCATTGGATACTCTCTTGATGATCTTAAAGGTATAAGCCCAGCTCTATGTATGCATAAAATTAATTTGGAGGAGATGCAAAACCTGTTGTTGATTATCAACGCCGTCTCCATCCAAAAATGAAGAAGTGGTAAGAAAGAGGTAATAAGACTTATTGAAGCTGGTATCATTTATCCATAGCTGATAGTAAGTGGGTTAGTCCTGTTCATTGTGTTCCTAAAAAGGGTGGAATGACTGTTGTTCCAAATGATGAGGATGAACTTGTAGCTCAACGTACTGTTGTTGGTTATAGATGTGTATTGATTTCAGGAAGTTAAACAAAGCAACTCGTAAAGATCATTACCCATTGCCATTTATTGATCAAATGTTAGAAAGGTTATCTAAACACTCTCACTTTTGCTATTTAGATGGTTATTCAGGTTTCTCCAAATTCCTGTTCATAAAGATGATCAAGAGAAAACCACTTTTACATGTCCATTTGGTACATTTGCTTATAGGAGAATGCCATTCGGTTTGTGCAATGCTCCTGCTACTTTTCAAAGATGCATGAATGCTATATTTGCTGATTATATTGAAAAGATAATGGAAGTCTTTATGGATGATTTTTCTGTGTATGGTACTTCCTTCGATAATTGCTTGTTCAACCTTAACAAAGTTTTGCAGCGTTGTGAAGACCAACACTTAGTTTTAAACTGGGAGAAGTGTCACTTCATGGTTACTGAAGGTATTGTTCTTGGGCATAAGATTTCTGGAAAGGAATAGAAGTTGACCCAGCAAAGATAGAAGCTATTGAAAAGCTCCATTCCCAAGGGATCTCAAAGGTATAAGAAGTTTTCTTGGGCATGCAGGTTTTTACCGTAGGTTTATTAAAGATTTCTCCAAAATATCAAAACCTAACCAATCTTTTGCAAAAGGATGTTCCTTTCTCTTTTAATGATGATTGCATTGAGTCCTTTAATATTTTGAAGAATGCTTTAATAAGTGCCCTATTATTCAACCTCCTGATTGGAATTGCCTTTTGAAATTATGTGTGATGCTAGTGATTATGCAGTTGGGGCTGTTTTGGGCCAACGTGTTGATAAGAAACTGAATGTCATTTATTATGCTAGTAGAACACTTGATGCTGCTCAAAGGAATTATGCCACAACTGAAAAAGAATTTTTAGCAGTGCTATTTGCTTGTGACAAGTTTAGACCTTATATTACTGATTCGAAAGTCACATTGCATACTGATCATTCTGCCATTAAATACTTAATGCATAAGAAAGATGCTAAGCCTAGATTAATAAGATGGGTACTTCTATTGCAAGAATTTGATTTACACATTGTTGATAGGAAAGGGGAAGATAATCAAGTAGCTGATCATCTTTCTAGAATGGAAAATATACCTGATGATCCTATTCCTATTAATGATAGCTTTGTTAATGAACAACTTGCAATTGTTAATGTTTCTAGTGCTAAAGTTGCATCTCCATGGTTTGCCAATTATGCAAATTTTATTGTTGGTAAAGTTTTACCTCCACACTTCACTACTCAACAAAGAAAGAAATTCTTTTATGATCTTAGACATTATTTTGGGATGATCCTTTTCTTTATAAGAAGAGTGTGGATGGTATTATTAGACGTTGTGTACCTGAGTATGAACAACAGGCTATTATAAGAGATTGTCATGACAGTCCCTATGGAGGACATCATGCAGGAGATCGTACAGGTGCAAAGGTATTACAATCTGGTTTTTATTGGCCTACTTTATTTAAGGATTGTGCTGAATATGTTAAATCTTGTGATAAATGTCAAAGAGTAGGAAATATTGGTAGGAGAAATGAAATGCCTATGAACTATTCCTTACCACTTGAACCATTTGATGTGTGGGGTTTTGACTTTATGGGACCTTTCCCCGAATCAAAGACAAAGCATACTCATATTTTGGTTGCAGTGGATTATGTTACAAAGTGGGTGGAAGCAATTCCAACCAAAAGTGCAGATCATGCCACGGCAATGAAGAATCATCATTTTCCCCAGGTTTGGTGTTCCTAGGTTTTTAATTACTGATGGTGGTTCTCATTTCTTACATGGTATTCTTAGGAAAACTTTGGCAAAATATGATGTTAACCATAGAATTGCATCACCTTATCATCCCCAAACTAGTGGACAAGTTGAATTAAGTAATAGGGAAATTAAACTCATTTTGGAAAAGACAGTGAATAAGTCTAGGTCTGATTGGCCACTTAAAATTAACGATGCATTATGGGCTTATAGAACTGCTTTTAAAAATCCTATGGGAATGTCTCCTTATAAAATGGTTTATGGAAAAGCTTGTCATTTACCTGTTGAATTAGAACATAAAGCTAGATGGGCTATTAAACAATTGAACTTTGATTTTAAAACTGCTGGAGAGAAGAGAATTCTTGATTTAAACCTACTAGATGAATGGAGAAATGAAGCTTATGAAAGTGCCAGGATGTTTAAAGAAAAAGTTAAGATTTGGCATGACAAGAAAATTAAAAAGAAAGAATTCAAAGTAGGTGATCAAGTGCTATTATACAACTCTCGTTTCAAGTTTTCTGCAGGTAAGTTAGCTTCAAAGTGGCAGGGACCATTAGTGATACAGGAAGTATACCGTTCAGGAGCTATCCGTCTTCATGGTGATATGAAAGGTAAACCTCATGTGGTTAATGGACAACGCCTTAAACATTATATTGCAGGAAAAAGCTTCATTGGAAAGGTGGAGGAATTCATTTTACAGACACCGGAGGAGGTAATTGCAAAGAAGTTTGCAGTTTCAGAAATCCAAAATCAATAAAAGGTAACTTTTACTCTGGAAAGTTTCTCGGAATTGCGTAATATTTTACGGACATCATTTTTTATGGAAATTAACGTGTGGGACAAGAAAACTGGACGTGACGGAGCTTCGAGAAGGAAAAGAGGGGGTCCCACGCGGCCAGATTCCCTGACCGCGTGGGCCCACTCCTTTTGCCCCTCGGAGTCCCGATTCGTCCCGTTTTCGACTCCGACTTTCGTCTTGCCCTAAAAACCGTCAATATATACCCCGTTTCGTCAATCTAATCTCGTACCGAGAGCTTTCGAGCGTTCTTTGCTTTTGCTGTTTCTGTCTGTCAGGTTTTAGCCATGTCTAGCTCCGGATCCGATCATGAGGGGGAGAGCTTCCCCAAGGGAGGTGTTGTGAACCGCTACCTCAACTCCGTGATGGCACCAATGAAGACCTTGTCCTTCAAGGAGGGCGCGATGCTCATAGAGGAGGTGAAGGCTCCCAAGATCATTGGCACGGTGGAGGAGAGGCTGGAGGACCTGGAACAGAAGATCTTCAGGTATAATACTGTTGTTGAACGCAGCCTTGATGCTCATCACTTCATGAACCTGGAGCTGGAGAAGAAGGTTGAAGAGTACAAGGAGAGGCTGGAGGACTTGGAGAAGAGGTATCTACATGTCACATCTGAGTTGGACAAGCATCAAGCTCTACTGTGGGATGTGGAAAATCAAAACTGTGAGTATGAAGAGCGCTTCAAGAAGATTGCAGCAGCTGCTACCCTCAGGTATAATGATCCACCTAACTCCTTCTACAATGGGAGGCCTTTCCCATGGAAGAGGGCTGAATGGGAGGAAGAATATGAGAAAGAAGAGGCTGCAGCAGAGAAAGCACTGGCAGAACGTCAAGCTTGGGGGAGTTCCACCTAGTTTTATCTTTACTAGTTTATCATATCTATCTAGTCATGGTGTGTTTTGCTTTTATCATTTAGTTATCAATCTCTTTTAGGCTTGTGTGAGCTCATGGAGCATTATCATGTATCCCTATCTTATGGTTTATCAATGAATATTAAAGTATGGTGTCATCCATGATTCTCTTGTTTGGAGATTTATGGATAACTGATGACTCCCAAGTGCAGGAGATCGTTGAAGTCTTCGCTGTGTAAGTATTAGTATCGATCCCACGAGGAGTAGAAGGTATAAATATTTATCCTCTCAAATAAGAGTGTCACTTCTCTTATTATCTATGCACTAGACAAACTAAAATGATGCAAGTGTTTTTGGGTTTTTTGGTGTAGAGAATGCAAAGCTGAAAATAAAATATGATGAGTGAAAGCTCTCAAAGAGAGAGAAAGCCCAATCCCCTATGCAGCAAGAGGACAATCTTGAGTGGTGTTTCTTATGCGTGGAAAACGTTCCCAAGGGCTACATGGATTTCATGCAAAAATATTTCTAGAACAACAAGGTAAACATTTTGTCAAGTTTTAATCTTCTTTGGACTGAGCCATAATTAGGTGTAGCTAAATAAATAAACTAAACCCCTTATGATGGATCATGTGGCTAAGTAAATGACTGCACAATAATTATTAAGACAAAAAGTCCCACCATAGCATTACACTCTAAGGTCCCCGATATAAATCCCCTCCTAATGTAACTTCATGTATCGGTCTTAGGTTTACGTGTCCTCCCAAGTCTCCCTCAATTCATTACACTAGTGTGAAACACCTTCATGCATTACTCAATGTATGGTGCACTTCATACATTGTACATCAAGACAATCATAAAAGATAAAAACTTGACCAAATACTCAATACATGTTAAGTAGAAATCATTGACAATCAATCCTATGCCCCCAGGAACACGAGAGAACTACTCACAACGCGAAGACATGATATGATTCAATGGTATAAGTGATACAACACAATCTGAAATTATAATCTCCCCACAAAACAATGACAAGTAGCAATTCACAAACATGTAGAATAGTACTTAGACAATAGCTAGGGTTCGAACAATCTCAAACTATGAGGGGGATGAAGTGGATCACGAAGATGGTGATGGAGATGGTGCTGGTCTTCACGGTGGTGATGATGGAGAAGTTCTTGCTGTAGATGTTGATGATGAACACGCCGGAGGGGGGTGGAGCCCTTCGAAGGCAATTCCGGCGGCGTTTCCCCCCTCCGATCTTCTCCGGCGGCAGCCTTCTGACTCTCTGTTTCGTGGTTCTGTGTTTCTCCGCCGCCTCCTTTCGCGAAACGTCATGGGACCTTTTTTGTAGGCGTTTTTAGGTCAAGACGGAGTCGGTGGACGAAAGATCGACGGCCACGGAGCTCCGAGGGGGAAACGAGCTGGGCCCACGCGGCCAGGTATTTTAGGCCGCGTGGGACCCTCCCATTTCCAGCCTGTTGGGCTTCTGGTCTTCAATTTAAGCCCATTGCGTTCGTCTCGAAAATTCTGAACCGTGCTCTTTGGCCTTGCCCTTTTTGGAGTCCCGAAGCTCCCGGAAAGTCTGAAACACTAAAAAAGACGTTTTCTGGAAAAACAGGGTTAATTCCAAATAAATGGGAAAACTATGAAATATTCCCAAAATCATTATAAAGCATTGATATAACCCTTATATGATGCAAATATGATTGGAATATAAGCAATTAAAGTGCAAAGTTCATGTATGCATTTTACATGCATCAACATCCCCAAGCTTAATCCATGCTCGTCCTCGAGTATGAAGATGATAAAACTAACATGGACTTTGCAATTTAATACTTAACAATGAATATCAAAGATGATTACTATTGTTACATATAGTCAAATGATTCATTCTTAAAAAGGAGTAGCAATATACAAGATAGTTTATGAAGTGATATCAAGTATTCAATGCAAGGATGTTCAATGATAGTTCACAAAGTGTAACATAACAGATAGTAGTATGGACCACATGTATGCATAATGATAAGTATGGACATCCTACATTGGTCATAGAGTGATGATGAAAATCTGAATATGATAGGTGGACACTTTGAAAAGATGTATATATGAGTAGAGGTAAAACATGAATAAGTTTCATCTAACTTCTGAACTTCTCTACTTAAGTGCAGGGCACGTGATTTGCGAGACCTATGCATGGACTTTTTATTAAGATTTTTGGACATGTTTTTGACAATTTTTAACATTTCAAATAGGAGGGGAGGGAGCATATGCTCACATGTTCATTATATTCACGCTGGTTATAAAACGAGAGTGGATTTTTGGAACCCGAGCTACATGGAGCTCGTTTTCCTGAAAAATTTGAAATCCACATTTTTAATTTTCTAAAAATCATGAAAAAATGCATGGATGTAGATATTGTTGAGATATACAATCATACAAATTTTAACTCCAAATTCGTTATAGTTTGGTCTGTACAAAAAAGACAAATCGGGGGAATTTTCAATTTTTTTAAACCGTGTATTATTCACCATCCAGATCCGCCCGTTTATCTTTTTGTGCAGCCCAAAATACAAAGTATTTGGACTTGAAAATTTGCACTGTTGTAGATCTACACAATATCTACATCCGGGAATTTTTTCGCGATTTTTGTAAACTTAAAAATGTCAATTTTGAATTTTCAAAAAAATGAGCTCCATGTAGCTCGGGCTACATTATATTTTTATACAACTCTTTATTTAGAATTGGAATGCTTTATAGTACTACTTTTTCCGGAGTGATCGCTTCCACACTCTGAAATATAATGGGGAAAAATTAAGAGCCATTGTTAGTGAAAAAGAGATGCATGGATCGATTGAAACTCTTGGCAGGGTTACTGTTAGGCTGGCATGCATCTGCACATTGAAGATAGCTTCACGTTTTTTACCCTGCAAGGCGGTGATGAGGAAGAAAAGTCCCTTGAGACTGTAACTGCAGATAACTATATCTGACTGCATTGCTATCTGGCTCCAGCATAGACTATGTATTTAGAATCACGTTTGTGAATTGGAGGTGTGTCTGGTTTGTTTAAAAAAAAATCTTAAGGAGTTTGTGTTAGTCATCCAAATTTTTTCGGAATGATACATTCCATACATGCGTGACTGCAATTATACAGTGCAGCTTCCTCTTGGTCATTAAAATAAACTCTGCCTTCAGTGCCGGAGATTGGGGCCACTAGAGGAGCCTTGGTTCCTCCTGTGATCTATACGCAACCCCATGTTACATGTCTCTAATAATGGAGGGAATTTCTATATGTTAAAATATGCAGCCAATAGTTTCTGTTTTCCTCAAAAATAAATAATGGTGGCTTGCCATCTGTAGAAGCATAGCCATACTTGCCCTTCTCAATAAAATGGGGTGACCATATTTTTTAAACATACTTGTAGAGTACTTCTATGCAGCGTTCCGGAGCCAGCTTTTCTGCTATTTATATTCAGTTCAGAGGGTCAATCTAAAAAAGATGTAATCAGTTTCAGAATATTATTGCACCCTCTGACTTTTGAGCTTTCAGTAGTATATTTTGTATGATGCAGAACGAGAGTATATGCCTATTGACATTCCGGAAACTAAAACTCTAGGACGAAGCCTCATTAAGTCAACTAATATAGCTGTGTAAACAAATCCTGCTTGCCAAGTCAACAATACTCCTTCATAATTTGTAACTGCCAGAAAATTGTGTATGGTCACTCTGCTCAGCTGACTGGCGTTAACTGCCAGAAAATTTAATCCCAGGTTGCAGTACTCTACAATCATCCATCTTGTTCCTGTACTCTACAAAGTCAATGGATTGTTAAATTCACACATAAGAGAATCTCATAGATTCGGTTGTCCTTGCTAGTCATATCCTTTCTTACTTTCAGGTTTTTATAGCTTGGCTCAGTTTTACCAACACCGGCGCTAATGAGTAAATTTCATTTCGAGCCCATCATGACCGTCGGGTTTTAAGCACTAACTAACGAAGTAGAAAGTCAGAAATGATGGAAGGCTGAGTCAATCCACATATACATTTCAACACTCCCGCTCACGTATGTCTCGGGAGGCCAACACATGTATAGAAATCTTAGATTTATACGTGGACACTCGACATAGAGGGGGCATTTTTTTTTTTAATGTCCCTGAAAAACAACTTTTTGAAAAATGTGAAAGTCAGGACTCGAACTCGAGACATGCGACTCTGATACAATATCAAATTTCATGTACTAGCCAATGCAAACAAAAGTCCAAACTGGTAGAAAATGTTAGCCAATCCACATATATACACTTCAACACCCCCCTCACATGTGACTTGGGGAAGCCAACACGCGCACAGAAATTTCAGAGATATGTCTCAAAAGACCTATACGTGGACACATAGGGGGCAACACCAATTTTTGTATAAATTGTGAAAACCAAGACTCGAACTCGAGACGTACGCCTCTGATACCATGTCAAGTATTACTCATTATCCAACGCAACCAAAATTCCGAACTATTGTAAAGGACTTGGAGTGCGGTTTTTCTACACGTACATGTGGGTACTGCTCTTACTATTTATGCACAAGATCGAAATTTTTCATGTTGTTGTCTTTCATTTGAGAAACAATCTGGTCACATGAGGATATTATTGCGGAACAATTTTATCATTTGAGAAACGCTAGGTTTTATTACTCATGAGGATATTATTGCGGAACAAACTGTGCTTTGTGATCTGTGCACAAATGCCGAATGAACGGACAAGATAGGAGCAGTACCCACATGTACGTGTAAATTTCCTTTTCCGAAGGGATTTGATATCCACATACATAATTCAACACCCCCTCTTATGTGTGGCTCGGTGATGCCAACACGTGCAAATAAATCTCATACTCATCCGTCCTCGAATAAGTGTACATCTAACTTTTGTACTAAGTCAAAAATTTCAAAATTTGACCAACTTTATAGAAAAGAGTATCAACATATATGATATCAAATTGATATATCTTGAAACTTCATTTCAAGACGAATCTAGGGATATCAGTTTAGTGTCATAAATGTTGATATGTTTCCCTAAAAAGTTAGTCAAACTTTAATAAGATTGACTTATCACAAAAAGTAGAAGTACATTTATTCGCGGACGGAGGGAGTAGATATGACTCAACAAGTCTATATGTGGAATTGTGGACACGAAAGAGGGCAACATGTTTTTTTTTGATAAATTGTAAAAGTCAGGACGCGGAGAGACTACGCCTCTAATACCATGTTTAATTTTATGCACTAGCCAACGCAATTAAAAGTATGAACTAGCTAGTCACGATTTGTGACAATGAGTACTTGAGTGCCCAGACCGTTGTAACCCATTTTACAACCATTTAGGAAATTGCCCCCAAAACTGTCAAGAGGGGCCCACAACCGTGCTGTGGCGCCCCGACCCGACTAGTATACAGTGATGCTGCGTGTCACCGGTTAAGCGATACAAGCGGAGGTTACGGGTTTACCAATCCCCGGCCAAAACCTTTCGCAGGCGTTGCTGGGCACACCGCTCCCAACAACACAACACCCCGATTGATGCCTTAACACGGGCGCAACCCTCAAGGCATAATAGTAAGATCAAGACTTGTGGAACAACTGGCACATCACAGACTCTACGACCCAAAACATATAGTTCAACTCTTATAATAGAGAAAGATAGCAAATGACAACCAGAGGTCACAGACCCAACATTACATCAAGCGGAAGCGAATTAGGTTGTTCTAAACAACAAGATCCAAAATATGGCATAAGAGGCCTGCAGATAAACATCACAGCGCCAGCTGATCCGGGATGTCCCAAGCTGCCACCTGGGAACCCCAGACTACTCGTCGACGTCCACAAAGAACCCACCTTCGAGGTCGGTGAAGTCCTCCTCTGAAACAAAACAAACGACGTTGAGTTCGACGAACTCGCAAGATTAAGAGCTAAATATATGCTCGATGATTGGCTTTCAAAGTTTTATGGCTCTTTTGCATAAAGCTGATTTTATTTAGTAAAACAAGACTCCATGGCATCGTCTAATCAGAATACTTTTAAAAGAGGGGTAAGAAGTAACTCTTTTCTTTTGATCACTTCCTCATCAGCAACCATCACCATCAAAGTACCTGTTCATCAAAGGCACCTCCCCGAATCACCCTCGAGGAAGCTCACCTTACAATCCTGAGTGGTACCTCTAGTACCCAGTTTTTAATCATTCCGTTAAAGTTATTCTATGATCTTACCTTCACTTCCCAAGTCGTCCATAACCGCGGACACGGCTTTTCGAAAAGATTTAACCCTGCAGGGGTGTACAAATGTTTGCCACGCGTACCGTCCGGCCCATTACCTAGCTTTTAGCCCTCTTCCTTGGAGAGCCGGCTGGGTGGGAGCGGTGTCGACTTCTCCCTCGTTAAGGACTCTCCAGGATCATCAGTGCCGGTAGGACAGGTTTGGTGACTCCTCCAACACCCTGTCCCGCGGACACTTATTTTCCTAACACCACCATCCTCATCCCAGTTCAAACCACCAACACCACGCACACGCAAATGGAAGTTCGAACTAGAGGACCCTGGCTAGCCCCGCCCGAGTTATTTAGTCTATGAGGGTTCCTGCACTGCGAATGCATAGGCCTCACGCATGGTTGCACGCTCAGTCTTGGTTCAAGAGGTAGAGAACTCGCTCCTAGGCGGCGAGAACGAGACAAAACACCTCCACCACAGTGGCCTCTCATCCCCACCTTTAAGCATTTTATTATCCGTCACCACAATTTCTCCACCATCACCTCAACCTTTCACACATGTTTCCAACAACACATATATCCATCGTATAGCTATGCATATAACTAGGCATGGCTAAGCATCACATAGCATTTATAAGTAGCTCGGCCAACAACACAAACCTATGGATAATAGGAGGGGAAACAGATAATGGCATTGGGAAATAATGCAACTATAGGATACTCTAATCCGACAAAAGTTGACATTTAGAACCGCATGCAATATTATAGTGGAGAAAATATTTGCGGAAACATAGGATAAGATATGCTCAGAGGGGGATTACGCTTGCCTTGATCAGCGTGCTGGTAATACGGATCCTCGGGGTATTGTGGAGTACCCCCGGTTGCTTGATCTATCGAGATACAAAACATCGGAAGAGAACAATCAATCACCACACATGCGTTCACAAATGCAATGCGCAAACATGATGACATGACAAAATTAAGGTACTAAACTTAGTAAATGCTCTCTAGCAAGATCGTCCAATTTTAAAATGGGGAGCGAGAAATAAATATCCACCGATAGAGAAATATTGCTCTACATTATTTTTAATGTTTTCCTGTGCTTAAAGTAAGGTAAACATGTATGAAATGATGCCACTTGTTAAACCATGATTTATGAGTATTTTGGTGTAACACACTAATTTTAAAATGCACCGATAAAAATTATTACTTTTACAAAATACTAGATTAAAACAAGTTCTTTTAAATAATTTATCTCCTCTTGTAATTATTTGTCTTTAATAAGTTGAATTATACCATACTAGAATTACTTATCAAAATAGGAAGACAAGGAAATGAAACAGTAGCAAATTCTATTGCACTGGACTAACTCGGAATTTCCAAATTAAATTGGAATCGGAATATCCGAATTCACTGTACACTCGAAAAAACGGCTAAGGACTGAGAAGAAATCAGTACTGTCACAACTCGGATAATCCGATGTCTACAAGAACCGGAAAATCCGACCGTTTCCAAGGCTGAAATTTTCCTAAGGACTAGGGACAATCACGTACTGGAACTAATCGGAAAATCCGATTTTTATCAAACTCGGATTATCCGACGTCGGCGAAAAACGAGCAGCGCGCGCACAAGCGCGTCCACTGCGACGGCGCCATGTTGATGCGACGGCGACCCAGAGCGAGGGGGAGGAACGGAGGGAGCTGGGGTGGAGCAGCAGCTCACCCTGAAGACGCGAGCGTGCTTGGGGAGGAAGGAGACGGTCGGGGGCGGCGTATTGCCCGCGGCGGAGCTCGGGCTGCGGCGGCGGAGTACCGGACGGCGACGTCGATTTCGGGCTCCCCGGGCCGATTCCTTCGGCGGAGAAGACGGAGACGACGCGACGGAGCTTTTGGTGGCCTTTAGGCGGCTTGGGGCTGCCTCAAACGACGGGGAGGCGGCGGTCAACGGCGGCGGCCATGGCGGCTTGGTGCGGCCATGCGGGGAGAGGAGAGGGGAGCAAGGGAGCAAGTGGGAGAGTGGGGAGGAGGGGCAGGGCAGGTGGGGGCCCGGTTTTGCTTCTCCTCCTCGCAAGGGGAAGGGCAGAGGGGGGCCGGGCATGCGGAGCACGCCACGGCGGCATGGCCGCGCGCGTCTCTGGCGGGAGGAGAGAGAAGAGACGACGTTTTTGCCAATACCCCCCTGGAAGTTTTAAAAACATCACGAACAGGTCCTTCTCCAGTACTGGTTGCACAGTTTTGTAATTATTTGGGGCAGTAAAACTCTTCCAAAAATTCTGTAAATTTTTGGGTAGTCTCCCTGTACCTTGGGCAACCACCCATAGAAATTTCACAGCAATTGGAGTCCATTTGCTGGGAGTAAAATAAGAAGTTGCTATAGGCATTTTTGAGAGTTCCAAACAATATTCCTTTTCGAATTTTGAAGCAAGACAAAATACTTATTTGAGCGCTTGGAACTTCCTGGACAATATAAGATGTCCAAGTAATTTTGTTTGCAAGCTTGAGTGTCTCCCTTGTTGTGAAATTGTTGGAACAAGATTTGCATTTTGGTTTTCAACATTGCCAAGAATAAGTTGTGTGTGGTTTAGCAATTTAAATGGATGCAATGATGCATGCATGCCATGATGGAAAAGAGGACACAAAAGTGAAAATTTGGTACTCAAATTTTGGGGCTGTTACACGTGCTGACAAAGAAACACATATTGTGAAGTACGCTTCGTAGTTGACAAAGGGGACCGTTTGGTTAATTTGTCTTTGTTTTAGTGAACCAGTGGCCTTTATTTGTGTAGTGTGAGAGGAATGCCAGTGCTAGGTATTCCTTGAGCACCCATAACTACCATAAAACTGACATTTGTATGTGATTAGAGGGAAGATCAAAACGCCTAAAAATGGTTATGAAATACCCTATAAACTTCCAAATTCTACCTAAAAAGTGGAAATTTTACAAAGACGAGTAAAGAAGGGGTTATGATGGCTTCATGTCAGGGGCGTTGCTTCTTTGCCAATCACCTACCCAACCTAGCTTTAGGAACCTGTGTTCTTGTGCTGAAGCGAGCACTTTGTTTGCTTCGGCCAAAACAAACCTAAATTGACCAAACAAATACCACTTTGCCAAGAGTATGTGTCCTGTGTCCATGTGGTATGTGGTTAACAGTAAGGCTAAGACCAGCTACAAGCGTAAGAGAAAAGCGATTTAATGGGCTCCATGAACCGGTTCAACACACTGCAGGGAATCGATTCCGATCAATTCCATGTGTTAAAATAACAATTCTAGTGTGGCACTCACCATGCAAAGTTAGGAAGGAGTGGACACCATGCAACCAGCCGGAGACGAGCATTTTTTTATTTTTGTTTGATGGGTCCCATCTCTATCTTTGAACCGGAGTTACACACTGCAGCTAAACATCACCGATTCAAAGTATGATGTTTTTTTTCTTCCTTTGAACCGCATACACAGGCAATGGCTGGTCTAAGAGCATCTCCAACAAGCGCCCAACGCGCCGGTCGCGCTATAATTTTTTTGCAGCCCCAAAATAGCCGTTTAGCGCGCAGGGCGCATGTTTTGTTTTAGCAGCCGCGCTATAATTTAGCGCGTCGCAAGCAGCTGTCCAGCAGTGGTGCTAAACTCGCGTGCGCCCAGCAGAAACAACATTTGCACTCAAACATACAACCAAGAAGATCAAACATACACCAAATAAATCAATAATAAATAGTTTAATTATTATTACAACACAAACAAATAGTTTTTCTTCAATACAAATAGTTCACCAAACAATAGAATGAATAGTTCATCAACAATACAACAAACGTACAACAAACATACACCTTAAACTCATTGTTACCCATTCCATGCCCACCACTTCTCGATTAGATCCTTTTGAAGCTCATCATGCCGTTCATTACGTCGAATGACATGATAAGATGCAACAAAGCGGGCTGTCCTCTCAGCCCTCCTCCACACTTGCACGGGATGTCCCATCAACTCATAGTGAGTGTAGTCCAAATCTTGTCCGTGCTCATTCTCGATGATCATATTATGCATGATCACACAAACGGTCATAATGTACCAAAGAATGTCTTGATCCCAAAATCTAGCCGGTCCTCTCACAATAGCAAATTGGGCTTGCAAAATCCCAAATGCTCTCTCCACATCTTTCCTAGCCGCCGCTTGAGCATTGTGGAAACCAAGCATTTTCTTAACTTGCAGTTTGTGAACCGGTTTCACAAATGTTTGCCACCTTGGGTAGATGCCATCCGCAAGATAATAGCCATAGTTATGTATATGACCGTTTGCTACAAACTCCACCGGGTGAGTTTGACCTTTTGCAATCTTATTCATGAGTGGCGACCGATGAAGAACATTGATGTCATTGAGAGCTCCGGACATGCCAAAAAATGCATGCCAAATCTAAGTCTCATGATCGGCCACCGCTTCAAGGATTATAGTGGAATCCTTTTTGTGGCCTTGGAATTGTCCATGCCATGCCGCAGGACAGTTCTTCCAACTTCAGTGCATGCAACCAATAGAGCCAAGCATACCTGGGAACCCCCGAGCGGCGTTGAACTCCAAAAGCCTAGCCGTGTCTGCAGCATTGGGAGCTCGCAAATATTCCTTACCAAAAACTTGCACAACTCCAACGGCAAACCGCTTGACACACATGATGGTTTGGCTCTCACCCATGCCCAAGTGGTCATCAACTAAATCCACCGGAATCCCGTATGCCAACATACGCAAAGCGGCGGTCACCTTTTGAAAGGTGCTATGCCCTAGCTCTCCGACGGCATTCCTCCTCTGCTGAAAAAACCGGTCATGCCTTGCCAACTTCTCCGCAATGTGCTTGAACAAGTCGATGCTCATCCTAAAACGGCGCCGGAAATATGACTCGGGTATGTGGGATGCTCCTCAAAATAGTTCCTCATCAATCTTTCGTGAGCACCGATCCTTTCCCTCCACAACTTCTGATGACCGAAAACTGAACCACCGTGCTTCGGCCTTTTGTTGGCGTGCATAGCTAGAATCATTGCGACGTCCTCCTCCTCTTGAAGATCAAATTCTTCATCGGAAGAATCGTATGACGAACTCATCTACATACATTAATTTACACTACTTCAAATCTACAAACGAATGCACCAAAATCATCTAAAAGAAATTAAAATTCATAGTTGGAATATACCTTGCAAGTGTTTTGTCAAACACCTTGTGCGCGCGAAGGTGCAAACGGTGGCGACAGAGGTCCAGTGCTGTTCGGCCGAGGACTTGCGCGCTGGAGGGGTGGCGGCAACGAGGGGGTCGAGCAAGCAGCGGCGGCGCGCTGCTGAGAAGCGGCGGAAGCGCCGGCGGCGTCGGTGAAGGCTGGGCCCGACTCAACGCCGCGGCGACCTGCGCACGTCTATAGAAAGCGGCGGCGCGCTGGGAGTAGCGGAGGAAGCGCCGCCGGCAGGTAAATCGAGCGCGGGGTCGCCGGAGGAGATGGGGGAGAGATGCGAGCGGCGGCGCGAGCGGCGAGAGATTTCAGATCTGGCGGTGGGTCACGCGCGTGCTTTTTCCCTTTCCTCCCGCACTGGACTGGACGCCCCAAATATGATGCAAAATGCCCCGCTTCGCTGGACGCTTATTCGCGCGCGCGGGTTTATGCCGCGGCCGCTGGAGGACTGGATTCGGCCGCGCGCGCTATATTGGCGGTTTATTCGGCTCGCGGCTTTTTAAGCGCCGCTGTTGGAGATGCTTTAAGGAGCATACAAAAACGAAACTCCTGATGGAAAAAGAGTGAGGAGAAGCCAAGAAAATAGTATACCGTGAGAAGTCAACCCTTGTAAATATGGGATCCTCACACATTAGAAAAGTAGTATTTGTAAAGTTCGAAGGATTGTTGACTTCTCGAGCAGCTCAACGCAAAATATTGAACTCCAAAAATTGTACTGTATAAATCAGGCGTGAATATCTTGTGTTGATCTTAACGTCGGAAGTCAACCACCACGGGGAAGTCCACGGCGAGCTCCAGCCTGTTGCCGCGATCGGCTGGGTCGTCCTCCAGTGCCGGCACGTTCAGGTCGAGCTCGGCCGCCGGCGCCGTTGTCTTTTTCTTGTCGCCATCGTCTTTAGGTCTGAGGCCGAGGCTGAGGCTGAGGCCAAGCCCGAGACCTTCGCCTGCCGCCGCGACGGCGCGGTGGCGGCGCATGTGGCCGCCGAGCGCCTGGCCGACGGCGAACTCGAGCCCGCAGATGGAGCAGCCATGCACCTTGGGCTTGGGCGGCTCGGCGCCGTCCGCGAGGCGCGGCTTCTTGTGGCTGGCCCGGTGGCCGCCGAGCGCCTGGAAGGACGGGAACTGCCGGTTGCAGGTCTTGCACTCGAACACCCTCTCCGGGGACGACGGCCCGGCGGCTACGCCGTGGTAACCATGGTTGTGGTGGCCGGAGAAGAGCATCAGGATGCGCGCCATGTCGCTGCTGTCCAGGTCGAGCAGGCCAACGGACGTCGTTGCTTCGCCTTGCTGCCTAGACCTCTTGCCGTGAGCCATTAATCCAAGAACGGATCAGAAGATCGATCAGGCCAAGCTAGCAACTCGATCAGAGCAAGGAGATGGAGGCCGAGGATCAGACAAGTGTTGCTGGAAGCAAGCGTCGGAATGGGGTAAACGGCGAGGAGTTTCGGTGTGTACTTATAGGCAGAGCCCAGAGAAGTCCACTGTTGCATGCCAAGTGCGACAATTTCTTTAATCGACCTTTGCTTTGTCAAGGTGCGCGAGGGGTCGGTTAGCTATACCGCACGTCGCCGTGACGACATGCATGGGGGCAAGAGCGAAGGGGGAGAGAATCCATCGATCGAGCTGAGAGCCGCCGCGCGGTGAGCCGAAGCCGTTTAAGCTGCTCTATCGCACTGGAAACCGAAAGCCGTTCCATGCGCTAGGTTCTAGCTCGTCTTGTACCGCCATTGGCCGTGCTGACTGACTGATGATAGCTTTTTAGTTCGAGTTCCAGGTGAGGTGGATCTGCTGCTTCTCTATCGGATAGAAACCGCGGCAAGCAACTGGGAATGTACTAGAGCTTTGTTAAACTAGCTGGGAGAAGAGTGAGGGCTCTGAATTCCTATGCCCATTGGTCACTGATCATGCATGAGCTCACGCCGGCAGAGCTTTCGGTGAGAGAGACGTCTGCTTTCGATCCCGATCCTTCTCACATGGCCGTTTTTTTTTTTTTTTGGTTTGCATGCAGGAAGATCCTTTTTCATACTCTAGGGCTTTGCTGGTTGCTGGTACCCTTGATTTGTGTTGTGCCCGTTCGAGAAGATAACGAATATATCTCCTTTGTTCCACTGGTCTACACTATCTCTAAGATTAGTACTAGATCCGTTGAAAATATTTTTTCCTTTATTTTAAATTAAGCTCCAACCATTTCCGACTGTAGTACGGTTTTTCTCTACAACGTGGTGTGCATAATTGGCGTTTGGTCCAGCACGAACTCGTCTCGTATACCAGGACAAAGAGGCACAGCGAGACTTAATTTTCCATCAGAGGAAAACGGGATTGTTTATGAGTTAAACAAAGTGCTTTGGGCTTTCCGTGGGGCTAAGCCTCACCACGTCTCTCCTTTATATAATGATCAGCAGGGTTACATACGTACAATACGTGTACAAATACATGACAGGAAATATATGGCTAGACCTATTTTAACACTCCCCCTCAATCTGAACCGCTACTATGTACAAGGTTTAGATTGGTTATAAAACAGTCTAGCATCTATCGAGTGGCTGGTTTAGTGAAGACATCAGCCAGCTGATCATCAGAAGAGATAAACCTAACCTGAAGAGCTCCAGAAGCCACGCGCTCTCGCACAAAATGGAAATCGATCTCAATGTGCTTAGTACGTGCGTGAAAGACTGGGTTGGCGGTCAAGTATGTAGCTCCTAAATTATCACACCACAGTATGGGGGTGCGCTGCTGGGATACTCCTAACTCCGTGAGTAGGGACTCTATCCATATAGCTTCAGCAGCTCCATTGGCAAGTGCCTTATACTCTGCCTCAGTACTTGATCTCGAGACAGTGGGCTGTTTCTTCGAGCTCCAGGAGATGAGGTTTGGTCCAACAAAGACAGCAAAACCTCCCGTGGATCGACGATCATCAGGACATCCTGCCCAATCCGCATCAGTGAAATACTAATACTGGTGGAGGCAGACTTGCGGAAACTCAGCCCTGTATTCAGTGTCCCTTTGACATATCGCAAGATGCGCTTGACTGATTTCCAATGAACATCAGTCGGCTGTGAGAGGAACTGGCATACTTTATTCACCGCAAAAGAGATATCTGGGCGAGTAAGAGTCAAATACTGAAGGCCTCCAACAATACTGCGATACCGGAAAGAATCATCGGTACCAAGAAGAGTGCCAGACTTACGAGCAAGACGTTCTGTGGCAGACAACGGTGTAGGGGTAGGACTACAATTCTCCATACTCACACAGTACAAAAGATCCAATGCATACTTCCGCTGAGTGACAGTCATCCCCCCTGAATTGTAGGACGCCTCGAGACCCAGAAAATACTCCAACTTGCCAAGATCCTTAATGGGAAAACTAGCAGACATGGAGCGAACAAGACCATCAACTGCTCCCGGAGTAGATCCAGCAATCACAATGTCATTGACATACACCAGCATATATATCTGAACACCATCTCGAGAGAAAGTGAATAAGGATGTGTTAGCCTTGGATGGAACAAAACCAAGATCCGTCAAGAGAGCACTCAGCCGAGCATACCAAGCACGAGGGGACTGTTTCAGATCGTAGAGAGCTCGCTGCAGCTTGCACACATGAGAGGGATACTGCTCATCCTCAAAGCCAGGGGCTGCTGCATATACACATCCTCCGAGAGAAAACCATGAAGAAAGGCATTACTAACATCAACTTGTCGAAGACTCCACCCTCGAGAGACCGCGAGAGAGAGGACCAGCTGAACTGTAGCTGGTTTGACAACAGGACTGAACGTGTCACCGTAGTCAATGCCATGCTGCTGTGTGAAGCCACGAGCAACGAGACGAGCCTTATGCTTGTCAATAGAACCATCGGGGCGATATTTGGTCTTGAAAATCCACTTGCTGCCGACGATATTAACACCAGAAGGGCGAGGAACCAAGACCCAAGTCTTGGTATGATGGAGAGCAGCGACCTCATCAGACATGGCAGCGCGCCAAGCGATGTCGCGAAGAGCATCGCGATGAGACACGGGCGTCGCAAAGAAAGCGCGCTGACGGGTGTCGTAGCGCACCGTGCCATCGGTGTATTTCTTCTCTTGGCGCGTGTGATCCCGCGTGCGAGTGACCATAGCATGTCCAGGATCAGCCACAGGCGGCGCGGTCGAAGGGAGAGAACCTCCTTCGATGAAAGGCGACGCGGGCTGATCATCCGCAGCAACAGCAGACTGTTGACGGGCCGCAACGGTGGGCGACGAGCAAGCCGGCCCAGGCCCCGTAGGCGCAGGGGAAGCCGGCCCAGAGGAACGCTCCGCAGCGGGCGGTCCAGACATGGGCGGGGAAGGCGCGGCAGGCGACCTCGGGTCGCGCGCCCCCGCATGCACGTCGATCGCCGGGGCTCCATGCACGTCGATCACAGACAACGGAGAAGCGGCGGCCTCGGCGGAGTCCTGTACAGAAATGGAGTTGCCTGGAATAGGCATATCAGTGGACAAATAAGACAGGTCATATTTACGCATAGTGGTACTCATAACCGGTTCATCGGAAGGATACGATAGCGCGTCCGCGAGAGTAGAAACATCAACCGTGACACCTGGAGATGCATAAGGAAAACGGACTCATCGAAGACGACATCACGAGAGATATAAATCCGACCCGTGGAGCGATCCAAACACTTATACCCTTTGTGCATGGAACTATATCCGAGGAAAACGCACATAGTAGAGCGGAACGAGAGCTTATGGGCGTTGTACTTACGCAAGCTAGGCCAGCATGCGCACCCAAAGGTGCGGAGAAACGAATAGTCTGGTTTGACTTTGAGAAGCCGATGAACTGGGGTGTCCTGCTGTAAAACAGGTGTGGGCATGCGGTTAATGAGATAGCATGCCGTAAGAAAAGCTTCATCCCAAAAACGCAAAGGAAGGGACGCATGAGCTAAAAGAGCCAGACCCGTCTCTACCAGATGACGGTGCTTGCGCTCGGCCACCCCGTTTTGCTGCGAGGTGTGAGGGCACGAGACGCGATGGACGATGCCGGTGCGCTGGAAATAGCGATGCAACCGATGGTACTCACCACCCCAATCCGACTGAACGGCTTTAATTTTAGTGTCTAATTGACGCTCAACATGATTCTGGAACTCATAGAACACTTGCTCAACATCAGACTTATGCTTGAGGAGATAAATCCAAACAAAACGAGAGAAGTCATCGACAAAGCTAACATAGTACTGATACCCCCCGGAAGATGCAATAGCTTTACCCCAAACATCGGAGTGAACTAACTCAAGAGGCATAGTAGAAACACGATGAGAAGCATTATAAGGCAATTGTCGACTTTTAGCACATTGACAAGCATTACAAACGGAAGTCTGATTATGGGAAGAACACTCTAAATCATTATCCCTAACAATGTTTTGAACTACATTATTGGTGGGGTGGCCAAGACGATGATGCCACTGGGCGGTGGTGACGCGGGTGCTGGAAGACGCTTGGCGGGAAGACGCGGATGATGCACGACCAAACGGGATTGGGTAGAGACCGCCATGACTTCTACCGTGAAGAAGAACTCTCCGTGTGGCCTTGTCCTTAACAAGAAAAAATGAACGATGAAATTCAACGAAAACTTCGTTGTCACAGACAAGACGAAAAACAGATAGAAGGTGTTTGCTAATACGCGGAACATGAAGGATATTCTTCAAGTGAAGAGATGAACCGGCTAATTTAGAGTGACCAATATGCGAAATAGACAAACCTGCACCATTGGCCACCTGCACTTGATCCTTCCCGCCGTAGCGCTCGTGAACCTGGAGACGCTCGAGATCACTCGTCAGGTGATCGGTGGCACCCGTGTCCAGGTGCCAGTACTGCTCGTTGGAGGAGGTCGATGCAGCGTTGCCGGTGCGCTGGTCCTGATCATAGCGCATCTTGCGGCAGTCGCCAGCCTCTGATGCATGTAAAATGCATACATGAACTTTGCACTTTAATTGCTTATATTCCAATCATATTTGCATCATATAAGGGTTATATCAATGTTTTATAATGATTTTTGGGAATATTCATTTATTTCCTATTTTTATGGAATTAACCCTGCACAGGCAGAAAACCCCGTTTTCTTATTTTAATGTTTCAGGGACCCAAACGTCAACGAAATCACCTGGAAATTTACGGGCGTCAATATTTGGAAGGAAGAAGACCTGTGGGCGAAGGAAGCGAACAAACGGAGGCCGAGGCCAAACGGGGTGGCCCACGCGGCCAGGTACTGTGGCCGCGTGGGGCCCACCCGTTTGGCCCTCGTGGCTCCGTTGCCGTCGATCTTCGCTCCACCGACATGTCTTGACCTAAAAACGCCTATAAAAAAGGTCCCCCGACGTTCTCTGGAAGGAGCGCCGCACAAACACAGAAACACCGAAACGGAGATCAGGAGCTGCAGATTGGAGGGGGAAAACTCCGGCGGGGCGCTGCCGGCGTGGTCTCCATCTTCTCCATCGACTTCTCCACCGTCTCCATGATGAAGAGGGAGTAGTCCACCTCTGGACTATGGGTTTGTGGAAGTAACTTATGTATCTCTCCTCTCTTGAGCTTCACTAATTAGCACCGTATGAGCTGCTGAACATGATTACGGTCACCGTTGTAATACCTTTGTGGTGGATCTTTATGAGTTAATATATGTTTGAGATTGCAATGTTTGTTTCAGTTATGAGTATAGATGCATATTATGTACCCCGTTCTTGTCTACTTGTTTTGATCAAGCATGTTTATGAGAGCGTGTGTGGGGGAACGTGTGCATTAGTTGGAGTAACGGGGGGTGGCTAGTGCAGTGAACGTGAGAGAAAGTTCTGCGATCCACTTTGGTATCTTTACCTTACTTTGTTACCTCACTAGGGATAAACTAAAATACCATGCTACCGGGGATGTGGGCGTGACCATTGCCACTACTCCATGACTAGATCTAGCATGTTCTTATTTTCACTTCATGTCATGATACTTAATGCTATACTCTGAGTTATCTTAATTACTGAGGTGTTATGATTTAGTTCGCATCTTGGTGGAGTATAAGAGAGGTTAATAACCAAAAGATCTCTATGTTAGGACGTGATGCCCATATATCTAAGTAACTTGTTATCAAACCCTGTGTTGCAATCTCATATGTTAACTTGTGTGTTCCATTGTCTACCACTTTATAAAGAGAGAGTGCATTTGTGAAACCATGAACCCCAGTCCATTTTTAATCATAAGAAACACCTTTCCAACACCATATACCACTTTTCTATTTTCAGCCATCATTAAATCCGAAAATACAAAAATACTTTTCATCTTGCATACATCATTCAAAAACCCAAAAATATCATTTATCATTGCATCCACCATCATTGCATATTTATTTCTTGTTTGCATTGCATAACTATCCTGATATCATTCTTACACCTTGTGCTTGACAACCACAGGTGAGGTTGAGGACCAAAACATCTAACCTTGTTTTGTAGGTAACCAAAAGAAGGATAAGAAGATAAATCTACCACTTCAGATTCCCCGAGAGTTCGATATTAAACCCTCGAGTCACCCCTCGTGGGGAAAACTGTCTTCCACTTACTATACACTCTGCACTTGGAGTCTCAACCTAATCCCGTTTATTTTGCAGGTATCAAAGCCTTGCTCTTCGGGACCATCAAGACGTTTTCTGGCGCCGTTGCCGGGGAATCGTAGCTGAGAGATTTATCCAAGGGTGTGCATCATCGCATTCATCTCACAACAAAGTCAACGTCACCAACTTGTGCTAACACCTAAGCTTGGGGAGGTTGCACCTACGTGAGCACCATCTTATCCATCTTTACTTACAAAGCAATTTATTTGTTTTGTTAGTGTCATTGCATATCATATCATATTTATTTCAGTTTTGCATAAAAAATTAAAAATACCAAAAAAAACTTGCTATAATGGAAAAAAGAACCTTTGGCCATTTAGTGTTAGGAACTTTCCTCAAGATATGAATATTCCAGTTGAGAATTTGAGGTAGATCCTAATGTCACTAAAATGATTTATGAACACCGTTTTTCTGGGAAACCGAAAGAAAATGCTCTACTCCATCTTAACAAATTTAATGAAAGATGCAAAGTGTTAAACTTGACTCATGCCAATGCTAATGTGATCAAAGTAAAGCTTTTTCCTTATTCCTTAGCTGGAAAAGCTTTAGATTGGATATTAAAATGGCCACCTAAAATTTTAGCAATTGGTTTAACCTAAAAGCTTCATTCATTGAAAGGTTTTTTTTTCAGAAATGGTTTACAATATTAGACAAATAGTTATCACCTTTAAACAAAAAGAGGATGAACCTATGGTAAAAGCATGGGAAAGGTTTAGAGGTATAGCTTATGGAATGGAACATGGCATGAGAGATTGGATGCTCATGCATATATTTTATAGAGGATTGTCTGAAACCTCTAAACTCTTTTTGGATAAGGAATGTAAGGGTTCTTTCATAAATGTTACTATTGCTGATGCTTACATTCTACTTGATGGCTTGCTTTTGGAAGTGAAAATTAAAGAAAGTTTAGAAAAAGCCCAAGTACCTGAAGATGTCTTTGATGACCGTTATGAAATATTCAACCTATACAATAGGGAAAAGAAAGTTGAGGAAGTTAAAATGCTTAATGAAGTCAAGGATCCTTTGCTTGACTTAGAAAATTGTAGCTTGCATGAATTAATATCTATCTTACAAAAATTTGCAAGTGATCCTTCCATCAACACTAACCAAGCAGGTTTTGGTTCTTATATTGCTAATCATGTCTTGAAAGAAAAGATTGCTAGGTACAACCAAGAGGCTATGATACCACCTAAGCTTGGGGATATGTGGATACCTAAGGTACTAGTAACTATTGGAAAAGAGACACACCATGCCATACTTGATCTAGGATCTAGTGTCTCTGTTTTATCTAAAGAACTATATGAAGTGCTTGAATTGAAAAATCTTGAAAAATGCTCTATTGAACTAGCACTTGCTGATGACTCTATTAAACATGCTTTGGGAAAAGTAAGTGATGTTATGGTAGAGTTACATATGACTTTTGTGCCTGTGGATTTTCTAATCATGGATGGGGAATAAAACCTCTAGTCCTATTATTCTTGGAAGACCTTTTCTTCGTACCACAGGTGCTATCATTGATTCAAAGGAAGGGAATGTAAAGTTTCAGTTTCCACACAAGAAGTGCATGGAACACTTTCCAAGGAAGAGGGAACCACCAAAGTTCAAGCTCCCTCATGAGCTTCGTCCACAATAAAACAACAAGTAAGAAGCCTAGCTATATGGCTATAAAGAAAGCGCTTTGCGGGAGGCAACCCGGTTATTTTTGTGTGTGATTTTTCTTTGTGTCCTCTTGCTGTAACAAGAGATTTTGTGTCTAGTTAGGTTCTGGAGTTTTTAATAAAGTGCCAAGTTTTACCCTTTTTGGTTTGAAAAAGTTGCTTATAGCGTTCGGAGATTTTATTCCTGCACGAGTCAGTGCACGGTATGATTTTTAATTCTTATTCTGTAACTCCGAATGAGCTCATATTTGAACTGTAGTTGCAACTTTTCATCCTCTGTATGCATGAATTTTTTCGGAATTTTTCGAGAAAGTTTGGTAGGGTAGAAAAATACGTTTTGCTGCTGCTGTTTTTCTGGACAGATTCTGTCCCATTTTGTTTGATGCATGCTTTGAGCTTTTAAGTTGAATCTTTTTGATCCAATTGAGTTTATGAGTAGGCATACAACATTATACTTTCTGGACATGTCATATGAATTTTTGTTCAAGGATTATATGCAGCAAGGAACCTATTTGTTTATCACTATTAATGCACCCCACAGAAAAGAGATGGGAGAAACGGTGTTTTGAAGTTTTTTCACAGGGATTGGAGGAGATGCACCAAGAGCTATCCAAGGATGGTGAAGACCATAAGCTTGGGGATGTGAAGACAACCCCGCTGGACCTACACACTCTCGGTTTGCACACGTCCAACTTCTGTTTTTCGATCGAAACACTTTATCGCATAAACTTGGAGCGTCGTTTTTTTTTTGTTTGAGTCTTGAGAGACCACCACACTATCAATTATATATGAGAGAGCTACTGGAAATATGGGTTGAAATATGTTGGATGCTTTTATAAGATTGGGAAAAGGGATGTTTGACTTGATTTTTAATGATACATATAGTTGCATGATTCATGAGCTTGTTTATGAGTAATAGTTTGCAAATTCTTTTTGTAGAGCTATCACTTATTCATGTTTTGGTGCTGATTGTTATTTACTTGGTTTAACATGGATTAGTTAGTTCTATGGACACTCATGCATGCATCTAGATGGTCAACTTTCTCCCTTTTGCTAGCCCAAAAACTCCAACAAGCAAAAACTTGTTTCCAACACCTTCAACCAAAGTTATTCCAGTGAGTCCACCATATCTACCTATTGGCTTTATGCTATTCCGAGTATGTTTAACATGTTGTTTGTGTTATCTTACCTCTGAATGAAAATGTTTATGTTATTGATTGCAATGGAAAAAATTGGTTATATAGCTCTCACGAACTTGATGCACAATGTTCTTTTATTTGCATAATAAAACTTGACCCATTGTGATTAAGATTATGATGTTTGTGGCTTGATGAATGTTTTGGGTTGGAAGTTAGCCCATATGTGCTGTCACATGGCAAGCTTTCAACACGCTCTTCATCTCATTTAGTTGATATCATGTGCTTTTGTCTATGGATGCTTATCATGTTGAAATAAATGTGGAAATAGAGTGAGTTTAAATGAGTTTGTGTAAATGGTTAGAGAGACGCCTGGGCCGCTAATCTAAGCCATGCATCATTCATGGTGGAAATTTACTTACATACTATGGTGAACCTTCTGTGATACACCTTGCAATAAAAAACTATTCCAAATGGTAAATAAAAAGGGTGTTGAGATTGTTCATTTTGTTTGTTTGTCTTGTCATTTTGATATGGGCTTGTTCCATATCTTGGGACAAGAGGTACCCCAGTTGACGCTCTTGATGATACTATTATGCTTACAATGATATTTAATTGAACTTGCTTTGTTTCCCAAGTTGAGTAACACATGGTGTAAGTACTTGTATTCAAGGGGCATGAGACATTCAACCCATTCTTTATCAAGCACACTACTCATATTTGCTTTCACTTTAACCTTAATCATTCAAGATGCTATGATAGGGGCAATGAGAGCTTGACACCAATGAATACCTTATTGCAATCATTAACTTAAGTAGAAGAGTTTGGAAGTTGGATGAAACTTATGCATGCTTTACCTCTACTCACATATACATCTTTCCAAAGTGTACACCTATCATATTCAGATTTTCATCTACACTCTATGACCATTGTAGGATGTTCTACTTATCATTATGCATACATGTGTTCCATATTACTTGCTACCATGTTACACTTTGTGAACTATCAATGAACATCCTTGTCTTGAATACTTGATATCACTTCATAAACTATTTGCATATTGCTACTCCTTTGAAGAATGAATCATTTGACTATATGTAGCAATAGTAATCATCTTTGATATCATTGTTAAGTATTAAATTGCAAAGTCCATGTTAGTTTTATCATCTTCATACTCGAGGACGAGCATGGATTAAGCTTGGGGATGTTGATGCATGTAAAATGCATACATGAACTTTGCACTTTAATTGCTTATATTCCAATCATATTTGCATCATATAAGGGTTATATCAATGTTTTATAATGATTTTGGGAATATTCATTTATTTCCTATTTTTATGGAATTAACCCTGCACAGGCAGAAAACCCCGTTTTCTTATTTTAATGTTTCAGGGACCCAAACGTCAACGAAATCACCTGGAAATTTACGGGCGTCAATATTTGGAAGGAAGAAGACCTGTGGGCGAAGGAAGCGAACAAACGGAGGCCGAGGCCAAACGGGGTGGCCCACGCGGCCAGGTACTGTGGCCGCGTGGGCCCACCCGTTTGGCCTCGTGGCTCCGTTGCCGTCGATCTTCGCTCCACCGACATCGTCTTGACCTAAAAACGCCTATAAAAAAGGTCCCCCGACGTTCTCTGGAAGGAGCGCCGCACAAACACAGAAACACCGAAACGGAGATCAGGAGCTGCAGATTGGAGGGGGAAAACTCCGGCGGGGCGCTGCCGGCGTGGTCTCCATCTTCTCCATCGACTTCTCCACCGTCTCCATGATGAAGAGGGAGTAGTCCACCTCTGGACTATGGGTTTGTGGAAGTAACTTATGTATCTCTCCTCTCTTGAGCTTCACTAATTAGCACCGTATGAGCTGCTGAACATGATTACGGTCACCGTTGTAATACCTTTGTGGTGGATCTTTATGAGTTAATATATGTTTGAGATTGCAATGTTTGTTTCAGTTATGAGTATAGATGCATATTATGTACCCCGTTCTTGTCTACTTGTTTTGATCAAGCATGTTTATGAGAGCGTGTGTGGGGGAACGTGTGCATTAGTTGGAGTAACGGGGGGTGGCTAGTGCAGTGAACGTGAGAGAAAGTTCTGCGATCCACTTTGGTATCTTTACCTTACTTTGTTACCTCACTAGGGATAAACTAAAATACCATGCTACCGGGGATGTGGGCGTGACCATTGCCACTACTCCATGACTAGATCTAGCATGTTCTTATTTTCACTTCATGTCATGATACTTAATGCTATACTCTGAGTTATCTTAATTACTGAGGTGTTATGATTTAGTTCGCATCTTGGTGGAGTATAAGAGAGGTTAATAACCAAAAGATCTCTATGTTAGGACGTGATGCCCATATATCTAAGTAACTTGTTATCAAACCCTGTGTTGCAATCTCATATGTTAACTTGTGTGTTCCATTGTCTACCACTTTATAAAGAGAGAGTGCATTTGTGAAACCATGAACCCCAGTCCATTTTTAATCATAAGAAACACCTTTCCAACACCATATACCACTTTTCTATTTTCAGCCATCATTAAATCCGAAAATACAAAAATACTTTTCATCTTGCATACATCATTCAAAAACCCAAAAATATCATTTATCATTGCATCCACCATCATTGCATATTTATTTCTTGTTTGCATTGCATAACTATCCTGATATCATTCTTACACCTTGTGCTTGACAACCACAGGTGAGGTTGAGGACCAAAACATCTAACCTTGTTTTGTAGGTAACCAAAAGAAGGATAAGAAGATAAATCTACCACTTCAGATTCCCCGAGAGTTCGATATTAAACCCTCGAGTCACCCCTCGTGGGGAAAACTGTCTTCCACTTACTATACACTCTGCACTTGGAGTCTCAACCTAATCCCGTTTATTTTTGCAGGTATCAAAGCCTTGCTCTTCGGGACCTTCAGCCTCATGCCCCCAGTTCCTGCAAAGCTGACACTGGGGGCGCCAGCGGCGGTTGCGGCCGTTGCCGCCACCGTTACCTCCTCCATTGCGGCCATTGCCGCCGTTGCCGTCGGTGCCCTGCCCGTAGCCTCCCTGGACAGGGTCGTGCTGCCCCTGTGATGCACCACCCGCAGGGCGGCCGCCACTAGGAGGGCGGTTGTCGTACGGGCGCCCGGAATTGTTGGAGTAGACCGGGCGCGACGCGAGGTTTGCGGAGGAAGATCAGTCCGCGACCTCCGCTTGCTGCTTCTGGAGGGCCTCGTAGTTTAGGACCTGGGAGTAGAGCATCCCGATTGTCACGGGGACTCCCGCAAATCCCATGCCGGCGGCGATGGCGTTGAAGGCAGGGCCGAGCCCGCCCAACATGATGTCGATGACCTCGTCATCGCGAAGAGGAGATCCAGCAGCGGCCATCGCATCGGCGAGGGACCTCACCTTCTGCATGTACTCAGTGGCGGTCTTGTCGTCCTTCCGGAGCCCGTGGATCTGTCGACGAAGAGCTCGGATGCCGCCGCTGTTCTCGGCGGCGTACATGGCGTGAACGGCGCTCCAGGCCGCTGCAGCCGAGGTGCAGCCGATGAGCTGCGCTGAGATGTCCTCGTGCATCGAGGAGAGAAGATGGCCGAGGACCTTCTTGTCCAGGATCCACCACTCCGCGTAGTCAGGGTTGGTGACTTCGACCGCAGCATCGCCGGTTCCCTCCTTGATGGTAGGAGGCGGCGCCTTCGCCGACCCGTCGAGGAAACCATGGAGACGGGCACCAGCGAGATTGGGAAGGCAGAGAGCCTTCCATAGCATGAAGTTACTGCCGTTGAGACGAACGGCGATGGTGGGGAGCACAGACGTCACCGTTGAGGCGGAGGGCGGCTCGATCACGGGACCGACGACGGTGGTGGTGAGAGCCAAGGAGGTGGTCAGCATGAGCGCTGAGGAGGTGGTCATCGCGGCGGCGGCGGCAAGTGAGCGCGGCTGCGGCTGCGGAACAAACGGCGGCGCGGCTAGGGTTTCCAGCGGCGCGGCGTCAGCGGAAGGGGAGCCTAGGGTTAGGCTCTGATACCAAGTTAAACAAAGTGCTTTGGGCTTTCGTGGGGCTAAGCCTCACCACGTCTCTCCTTTATATAATGATCAGCAGGGTTACATACGTACAATACGTGTACAAATACATGACAGGAAATATATGGCTAGACCTATTTTAACATTATGAGGTACGTCACTGGAAGTGGCCAAGCAGAAACAAGAAAGACGCACTAAATATACATCCACTACTCAATTCACTTGCAATAATTGAGAAAAGAAATCCAGAAGCTAAGATTAGCTAGCTACTTGCATTTCTAGTGCTCTGCATTATTTAGAGGATGAGGTGAGAAAGGCGGTTTCCAAATGGAACACAACAAGGCCCTGTGCCTGATGGTTTTCCGGCTGAATTCTACCAGAACTTCGGGGATGTTATCAAGCCCGATGTCCTGCAGTTGTTCAACTGTCTTCATGAGGGTCAAATTGAATTGTTCCCGTTGAACTTTGGTGAAATAATTTTAATACCTAAGGTTAATGAGATAGAAAGGATACAACAGTTTAGACCTATATGTCTTCTTAATGTTAGTTTTAAAATATTCACCAAAGTTGCTACGATTCGGTTGAACAGTGTGGCAGACCATGTGGTTCGTCCTTCTCAAACTGCTTTTATGCAAGGACGGAACATCCTAGATGGGGTGGTGATCCTACATGAAACAGTTCACGAACTACATAGGAAAAAAATAAATGGGGTAATAATGAAAATAGATTTTGAGAAAGCTTATGATAAAGTTAAATGGTCTTTCCTCCAGCAGACACTCAGAATGAAAGGCTTTTCTGATGAGTGGCATGCGTTAATCCATAGCTTTGTTTCAGGTGGAAGTGTGGCCATTAAAGTCAATGATGATGTTGGCAAATACTTTCAGACCAAAAAGGGACTGAGACAAGGTGATCCACTATCGCCAATGCTATTTAATATAGTGGCTGATATGCTGGCAATCATGATTGAACGTGCAAAGGCTGATGGCCAAATTGAAGGGGTGGTACCACATCTTGTTGATGGTGGCTTGTCCATTATTCAATACGCTGACGATACAATTCTGTTTATGGAACATGACATTGAGAAAGCTCGAAATCTTAAGTTAATTCTGTCAGCATTCGAGCAATTATCGGGTTTGAAAATAAACTTCCATAAAAGTGAATTGTTCTGCTTTGGTGAGGCTCAAGAACATGCCTCGCTGTATGCGGACTTATTCGGATGCGGGCAAGGCCAGTTTCCTATCAACTATTTGGGTATTCTGATTCATTATCGGGGACTTACAAATGTTGAATGGAAATTGGTAGAGGAAAGACTTCAAATCCGTTTAAACAGTTGGAAAGGCAAGCTATTATCCTTGGGAGGAAGATTAGTTCTCATAAACTCAGTACTAACTAATATGGTACTTTATATGATTTCTTTCTTCCAACTTCCGAAAGGAGTCTTAAAACGATTGGATTACTTCCGGTCAAGATTCTTTTGGCAAGGTGATAGTGAACAACGAAAATATCGACTGACTAAGTGGAGTGTGGTTTGCTGTCCCAAAGACCAAGGAGGCCTCGGTGTTCATGACCTTGAGGTCAAGAACACAGCTCTGCTTGGTAAATGGATCTTCAAGCTTCTTGCTGAAGATGGAACTTGGCAAACCCTCCTTAGGAGAAAGTATGTAGGATCTCAAGCAGTATCTCAGGTTATTTGGAAACCTGGTGATTCGCACTTCTGGGCCGGTCTCATGGCCACAAATAAGTTCTTCTTCCCACATGGATATTTCTCTATTCGCGATGGTTCGGAGATTAGGTTTTGGGAGGACACATGGCTAGGCCAGTCAACGCTCCGAGAACAATATCCGGCTTTGTACAATGTCGTGCGAAACAAAGGCGATACGCCCGCTAAGGTGATGGGAAGCTCCCACCGAATGTTTCGTTCAGGAGAAGTTTATTTGGTCCTAGGCAAGCATCCTGGAATGCTCTGCTATTGCGGCTAGGCTCAGTCCAGCTGACACAAGGTCCGGATAAATTTCAATGGAATCTTAACAAGAATGGTAAATTCTCAGTTGATTCTATGTACAAGGCGTTAATCCAGTCCGATGTCCCAGTCGATAATAATAAGAAAATTTGGAAGATGAAGATCCCGCTTAAAACCAAAGTGTTTGCGTGGTATCTTCGTCGAGGGGTAATTCTTACAAAAGATAACCTTGCCAAACGCAATTGGCACGGAAGTAAAAAGTGTGTCTTTTGTCATCATGACGAGACTATTAAGCACTTATTCTTCCAATGCGAGTTTGCTAGATCTATATGGTCAGCCATCCAGATAGTTTTTACCTTAAACCCACCACGGAGCGTTGCGAATATTTTCGGCAATTGGCTAAACGGGGTGGATTCTAGGTTTAAACTTCTTATTAGGGTGGGAGCGATTGCCGTTATTTGGTCGCTATGGCTATGTAGAAATGACAAGATTTTTAATGATAAAAATACTTCTGTTATCTAGGTTATCTACCGGTGCACGGCAACGCTACGATCATGGTCGCTGCTACAGCGTGTGGAGCACCGCGACCTTTTCCTGCAGGTGTCCTCGCGGTTGAAGGCTGTGGCGAGAGAGTTTTTCTCCCAGCATGGATGACAGCATAACTTCCGGATTGGTCCACCACCAACTTAGGCGTATCTACAATTTCTCAATGTGATATGTAATTCGCCTTTTATTTTATTTGTTTCGAGACTTGTGAACTTGTTGGGCTGTGTGCATCCTAATTATGCAGAGATCGGGTGTAATAATTAAAACTCTTCTTTAAGTAATAAAGATCACTTTATCGGAAAAAAAAATCTCGGCGCTGACATCGCCTACCACGAGCAACTTACACACATTCTAACTCTACTGTAAGAAGTCAAAGCATATAAAGAATGCTTGTACATAGGCACGCCACGCATGTCCGTGTGCTTTGCGGCTGAGATAATCTATACTACTATTAAAAGAGCAAACATGTTGGGATACTTTAAATCTGTGCCGTTCAAATATCTGATCGACGTTCCAGATTGCTCCAATGTTTGACAACTCAACAATGTAAGTTTTGGACCGTTTTGCCCTCCCACCAAAACACATAATACGACCAAATTGCCACCGTACCCTTTCGTTACGATGAAGATTTATCTACCAAAAGTTGAGATTATTTAGCGGCTAAGATGATTCCATAGATCTAAGCAGTGCCCGACGGGTGCGCGCAGCCTAATCTAATCCGTGCCGTACCGGGACTCTCTCTCCGTCTTCTATTCAGATCGCTTGCAACCAATCGACAATATACCCATAGGGGCAGGGCAGTCTTGATTATTCGTTGTAGCCTACTCCCTCGGCCAAGGACGCAGCCGTTCCGCCGGCACATGTGCATGACCGCCGGCGCGACGACTGGTCTGCGATGATTCGCCGGCGCGCGCGTGTGCACCATCGCCCGCGCGCCTGAGCTGGGAATTATCGCTATGAATTTGTGCTATCATTGCTCCAGATTTGTTCTCCAAATTCGGCTGTCAGCTCTGTCCAAGATGATTGACGGTACGACCACTCGGCCATCAACCACACACGAACGCGTGTGATCGAAGTTCCTACATGGAGGATAACAGACCAAAATAACGTGCCGGCGGCCGGCCACCGCGAGACGAAGCCTTAGGCCGCACGAAGCAATGCGACCAGCGTTCTCCTTTGGCCGCACCAAGCAATACCATCGGCGTTCTCGACTCCATGTCTGTCGAGGCATCGTGTGCTACACGTTCAAAGGCATGAACCTGATCGATGTTTGGTTGCTGAGCGCGTAGTTCCTCATGCCACTCCGCGACGTCGTCGGGCACACGATCCGTTTCAGCCCACTTTAACTGGCCGGCCAGGAAATCAGGATACGTGCATGTAGTAATTATCTGATATGAACAATGTTATTTGTAGCATATATAGAAAATTTGATCGTACAAGATGAAAGCAGCTAGAGCCATATTTAATTTGTTGCAGATGAACTGAATTACTTTCGCGAACTGGGGAATTAGTAGTCCAACTGCTCGCATGCATGATTCCAGGATGGATTCGAGCTAAGTGGTGACATTACGGTGCAAGGATCAGAGAGAGAAAGAGCACAACGACAAATAAAAGATTTCCCTTCTGCGAAGTGTGTGGAAGGTAGCAATTCTTCGCGCTGAAGCTTCAGACTCTACGAGATGATAGACTGGAGCCTAGGTGAAATAGAATGATCAGCTGATTTCTTAAACAAGGATGTTTACATTGGATCTGCTAGAATCTATAGGGCTCAAAAGAAATAGGCAAAGACCATATTCTGGTACAGTTTTCTTGGGGGATGTAGATGCATCCTTACACAACTGATTTTATAAATAGATGCAAATACCTATTATTTATTTCTTCTGGCCACTTTTCTACATTATTTTGTTCTTGGGGTGCAATGTAAGCATCATATTTCGTAAATTTTGAAAGTGTAAATCGAGCACGTTCTTAGCTATTAAAATCACTCGAGTAATGATGTCATTGAACTGATAAATAATTGTGTATGCTCTATACTGTACAAGAAACTCCCTAAAATATGGCTGAATTGCAACTACTACCAATGGAGAGTAATTTTTTTCTGCCACTTCAGCTTGCCATTTATGCTCGAAACATGCTTATGGCCTAAGATCATGAAGACATTCTTTTTTGTTCATGTAATCTCATCAACTCTGGAAGGGCAGCGGTAGTGCAGACGGGAAGGCGCCACGACCCGGATGATATTTGCCCGCACGCTCTCACCGTCTAGCTCTGCCTGATGGTGATGGATGGCCAGACGGCGAGGGTTCCTGGTTGTTGGGCAACCTCAAGAGCCTTCTCCCCAAGCTCATGATTCCTGACAGAGCTCAAGAGCCTTCTCCCCAAGCTCGTGGTCAGAGTAAATGTAAAAGCTGCAGAGACATGGGCAGAGGCGCTGATATCCCCAATCTCATGATTCCTGACGGAGCTCAAGAGCCTTCTCCCCAAGCTCGTGGTCAGAGTAAATGTAAAAGCTGCAGAGACATGAGCGGAGGCGCTGCTATCTTGATTTCAGTAAACATATCAGTGCAGGGCCAGGTTACATTATTAGGTTCACAAGATTAATTGTTCAAAAGTAGGATGACGTGCTAGAAACATAATTGTTGCATATATGTAATCTCACCACTTTGCATGTGTATTCTTTATGTCATGTATGTTTTTTCTGGTGTAGGAGTGCTTAGGAAATATTTCTCAGTTTTCTCAAGTTGTCCAGTTTCATCTTGCTGTATAAGAAGGGATCACCTTTTCATGTTACTGCAATATAATTAAGCCATCTTTTGTGTTCCAGGGTACTAATTTACCATGCACTACATCGAGCAGGTTTTCCTTTGTGCTATTTAACTTTTGTGCTGCAAGAGTAAAAGTAGATGACCACATTTTGAAAATTATGTCTGCACATCAATTTTTTTACAACCAGACTAATTTTTGTATATGTATTAGTCGACACGTGCATTACAAGTTAAATATTTCGTACTTCTAAATTGCCCCTTTTAATTGTGTAACGTGCGTTGCACGTACATGCCAACTAGTACTATATAAGTGTCAAAAATAAGATCATTTGCTTAATTTTATGCCAAGTGTGTACCATAGTCAGAAGGGGAAAAACTAAGTCGTTGCTTGAACGGATTGTTGATGAAGGTGTGAACGCACTTCTCCTTGACATTTTTCCCCAACACGCCCCAAAACGCGTGTCATCTACTTAAACCTTAGATTTGCATTCTTGAGTGCCTAGCCAAGACTGATTATTATTTATTCGGTGGTAGTGGCATTCCGTTGATGATGAGATGCCGTTAATTCGTCTACCTTCAAGATAAAATTATGTCAAAACTAGATTTTTTTATCATCATTAAGCAATTCCAACATTGCGGAGAACACTCAGAAAAACCAGAAAATACAACCAAGTCCTTGGGGTACTATCTACCTTCTTCAACCAACATAGTCGGTGGCGCGCCCACGCTACCACTCGCTCTGTGCCTCGGTGAGCCAACCTGGTGTTGTTGGCCTATAGACGGGAAGTCACCAAGACTACGGCTCTCGGAACCAGCGTTCTGGAGAAGAAGTCATTGACGAGGTAGCCTCATGCTAGCTCCTGATCCATGTTGAACGTCGCTGCTCCAAGGAACAACACCCATCATGCCACACCCTCATAAACATACATAAGATTTCCAGGCTTCGTGGTGACATCAGAGGGAGTGCCGCCGAGACGGTGTCGAAGCACGAGAACAAAAGGCACTACAACTCTGCCACCACCTCGGCGACGCAACCGAGGGGACATGACTACGCCTTTATTTCTACTAACTCGACACATCCATGATGCAAGTAAGAAAGATGATGACTGGATCAAAAGCATCTACACACTAGACAACCTCCCACGAATGCCTGTCCCCGACCGCCCTCCACTTCCGTCCACCGCAACAAACTCCTAGACAACCTGCCGGATTTACGTTTTACGTTTCTGGCGTTGGTGCCGTATGTCCGAGGTGGCTGGTCTAGCTTCGTGAGACTTTGAGTTGTAATAAGCTGAAGTTGTAACCCAACTTTGTGGTGAGGTTTCTTTAATGGAACCGGGTAAGAGCATCTCCACTCGGAGGCCCCAAATGGCCGCCCAAACGGTGTCCGGATGACTGCTTTGGGGCGTGTCCGGACAGGCAAAACAATTTGGGGCTTCCTCTCCCCAGTCGCACCGCCCAATTCTAGATATTTTTTTTAACTTTTTTGCTTTAGGCATTACCACAAACAGATTGTGGGCGTGGCTGGTGCCGTGGCCGTGCCGTGGCTGTGCGCTGCCGTCGCCGGGAGCCGTCATCCGCTCGCTGTTTGTCTCCCTCACCCGCGCTCCACGCCACGCTCGTCGCCGTCCACCACGACGACCTCGGCGGCATCGGAAGGCCACGGGGGGCGAGCAGTGGCGCCTGGCCGCGGCTGACCTCTCGCGGCGGCCACGCGGACGCGGGACGACGCGGTGGAGGAGACGACGCGGCTCAGCTCCCTCGCCGAGCTGGAGCTCAAGCTCGCGCGCGTCGAGGCGCGCGTGCTCCCTACGCCGTCCGCCGCCGCCGTCTTCCCCGTCGATGCCTTCCTCCGCGCCGTCTCCACGGCGCGCGCCACGGTGCGAAACCTCACGCGCGCGCTCTCCACGCACCTGCGCAGCCCGGCCAGCCCCGGCCCGAGCCTCGAGAGCTTCCTGAACCGCGCGTTCCACGCGGACTTCGAGCTCGACACGGACGGCGACGTGCACACAGCGGACCCGGCGGGCCGGTGCACAGCCACGGCAGGGCAGGACTTCCGCCGCGGCGCACGGCCACGGCCACGGCAGGGCGTCGGGCACGGCCAGCGGCTGCCAGCAGCCTGCTCTGTCACCTGCAGCTAACGGGCACGGAAGCGCGGGCGCCCCAACCTTGTGCGCGGACGCGATGGCTGTGTCGGGCGGTGCATGCATGTCCTTGACCGAGGAGGATCCCGTGGTCGAGCGTGGCGGCTGCCGGGCGCTCAGGGAAGGGGACAGCTCGGACACCTCCGTCGGGCGCGTGCTGTTGGGCCTGGATGCCGCCGGCGTCGACACTTGCTGCTGCGGTTCACAAGCACGGGCCACCGCGGTCGTCCAGCTCCAGCCTCGCCACTGGCCACCGCGGTCGTCCAGCTCCAGCTGCGCCACTGGCCACCGCGGTCGTCCAGCTCCAGCCTCGCCACTGGCCACCGCGGTCGTCCAGCTCCAGCTGCGCCACTGGCCCATCGGGAAAGAGGACGGCAGGAGAGAGACAAGATGTGGACGTGGGGTGGGGAGAGGATAGAGGAGAGAGAGGGAAGAGCTACGTGGGCTTTGCTGATTGGTAGGAGCGGACAAAGTTTTGTGTCCGGCGCCGCCCAAGGCCTGCCCATTCCAAGGGCTTGTGGTGGGCGTGCCGGACAGAAAAGAAGGCGGCCCGGACAGATTTTGCTTTTGGGCAGTGCGAGTGGGAGCCAAAAAGCTCCAAATAGACCAAAAAGTGATTTGGGTGGCCGTTTGGGCGCTCCGAGTGGAGATGCCCTAAGACCCTTTTATTCTAAAAAAGCTGCCGGGTTTGAATGAACACCAACCACACCAGTCCTCACTGGCCCCTCGCCAACGCTGGGACGATTACCAAGATGGATCATTGTAGGAAAATCTTATGGAAAAACTCTGACAGCAAAAATAGAAACAAGAACCAGACACCTCGTGGGACAAATAGATCCAACGTTTCCCCGCCTCCATAGGCCAGGATGTCGGAGACAAAGGAGACCGCCGAGGGTCACGGGTTATGAAACTTGTGCGGTGGCTACTGCAAATATTTTGGGTGGTGGGGCGCTCAAGTCTAAACTTAGGTGAAAAAAAGTTTTTTTTTCAGAAATAGAGAGAAAGCCACCGGATTATGGATCCATTGACACACACATCCAAATTATTGCAACATTTGTATGTATTTAACTACTATTTACATAACCAGTAGCATACAAGATACAACACATGAGCTCCTTCTCACAAAAACATGATTACAAATAGCACTATGCATATATAATCCTATTTCTAAACCATCAACCCAAACCGGTTAAACAACACATGTGCAACCCTCTACAGAAGGTTGCACCTAGAGTGTTGAAACGCACGGTAAAGAGTAAGTACAAAGTTTGGATGCAATAGGTAGTTTTGGGAATAACCGTTGCTCGGCCAGCACAACTAGCTTGACGTTTAACCATCCGACCATGGATCCCTCACTAGATTTAGCTCCATGCGTGTCTCAATAAGATATAATATTACAAATTTTTTCGTTTGCAGAATTGTTGTCGCTAGAGCGCTAGACACTTTTTCTTGATTAAGATCGCAGTCGTGCTCTTGTGGTTTTCCTGCATGGTTTTTTCTTGCGAAGATCCGGTGTCTTGTGCTGATCAACTTACTGATTTTTAACACTTGGGAAGTATCCATCATTTCATTTTCGTACCTGGCACTCGGCATATCCGGACGACTTACATCTGGAGTGCAGTGGCACTATTGTAATGTGGCTTGCGGATTGCGAGAAGAGAAAGAAAGCGTGCGCGAGTACGCAGGCAGTGACGTCCGATCCATTTCCAACAAATTCTTGATGCCTAGACCAAGTTGATGTGGGCTGTTGGCGTCGATCAAGCTCCTGCCACATACATTTTTGCTGCAGTGCTGATCAACCGAACACATGAGCAATTAGCTTGCACTCCCCATGGTCAAGCGAGAACAAATTACAGTCTAACATTTTCCTGGCCACATAATGTCAAAGTGTATAACTGATGTTTACTACTCTCCCTCCGTTTTTAAATATAAAATGTTTTTAAAAAACTCAATTTTCTTAGATTTGTAGGCATCTAAACGCGTTTTAATGTGTGTATTCACGTATTTTAATCCGAATGTAGTTCACATTGCAATATCTAAAACATCTTATAATTAGGAATGGAGTGAGTATTTCACTGAATCCGAAAGTGCCAGTCGAGATAGACTTAGGACTACAAGTTACAATAAGCGTAGTACTACTAATGTTGTGTCAGCAGATACACTGAATCAAGCATTCAGTCAAGGAGCGTTGCGGCTATCATGCTGCCATACACGCTACTCTCTCTACACAACTCAATCGAGACTTTGTCCGGTCGGTGGATTGATCTATTGATTGAAAGCAGGCCGGATCATAAGATCACCTGGCGCACTTATCAGCGGGATAAGATGGGGTTGCTCCTTCCGTCCCTCTCTCAGATGCCTGTTCTTGACAAATAAGAATAAGATAGGAGCATTACCCTTTGCAGTAGCCAAAAGAATGCATGGATTGCCCCTGCTGGGCAGTGAAGAAGGCACCGGGAAATGACTAAAACTTGCATGTAAGTCCGGTACTTTTATACAATTTTTCCTCGGAAGTGTATATTCTGAATTTTATATAGAGTGGAAAATTTAGGAGTCATAGCCAGTGCAAAGATCTGAATGAACCAACTGAAACAATTGGCTGGATTACTGTTGGCTGACATCTGCACATAGAAGACAACTTCACGTTTTGTCCGCTGCGAAACGGTGATGAGAAGAAAAGTTCATCTAGGTTATATCTGCGGATAATACCGTACTATATCTGACTGCAACGCCATCCGGTTCCACCATACGGCCTTGTATCTAGCGTCCCCGTTTGTATATTGGAGATGTGTCTATTTTTCCCTTTTCACTTGAGGAGTTTGTATTAGTAATCCAGTTTTCTTGTTATTATACATTTGATATCTTGCGTGATGGCAATTATACATTTTGCGGAAAAATTATTCCAGAACTACATTTTGCAGTTTTTTCTTAGGGTATTCAGATAAATAAGAATTAAAACTGTGCCAGAGTTAGAGGGAGCCTTGGAATCCTCATGATGTCATGCACCACGGAGTATTATCCTCATCTGAATATTACATGTCTCTTGAACAATGGAGGCTTGACAACTGTGAAGCAAAGCCCCGATTATAATATTTAAACATGCTCGCAGAGTATGCAGCGTTCCGGAGATGATCAGGAACCAGGTGACCTGCAAGTTAAGTATTCAGATGAGAGGGTCAACCTGACGCAACCAATGGAATCAGTTTGAGAATATTATTGCTTTGCTCTGACTTTTGAGCTTTCAGTAGTTTAGTACTCCAATTTGTATGATGCAGAGCGAGTAGGAGTATATGCCTATTGACATTCCAGAAACTAAAACTCTTAGGGCAAAGCCTACGTGAAGTCAACTAACATAGCTGACTAAACAACTCCTGCTAGCCAAGTCAACAATGCTCCTTGATTATAGTATGGTCACTCTGCTCATCTGACTTGCGTAACTGCCAGAAAACTATAATGCAACTTAATCAACTCCAGGGTGTAGCTTCTGTTGGACCTTAGCATTTTTGAAACATACTCTACAAAGTCAATAGATTCTCGCCGTTAATGCTAATACAAGATTGAGAGGTCGTCTAGATACATGGAGCCGTTTGAGGCGACTCGGGGGGCGACCGCGGGATCCCTCGCGATCTCGCCGGAGGCCGCCGCGACTTCGCCGGCGGCGTCAGCCAGGACAACGGACACCTCTCTGCCACAGGTAGGGGGGCGATTCTGATGCCTCTCGGGGGCGGAAACTGAGGATGAAGGAGAAGCGGAGCTGGAGGAATGTGCTGGTGACAAATACTTGGCGTCTTCTTTCGAGGATGCGTGCAAGACGCCGCGGCTGATCCGTCACGATCTGCTTCGTCTTCCTCGTCGAGAGTGGAGAAGAGATTGAAGAAACGCAGGATGCAAAGGTATGCGGTTCAACAGCTTTCGTTATCGTGCTCTAGTGATGCAGGGCTACGGGAAACTGGGCCTAGACTGCGTGCGCCGAAGATGCCGATCATGCCGGCGTCGTTCTTCATCGAGAAGGAACCGGTTGGAGGCTGGATCGAGGTGTGTCGCCGGCGACGTGCGTCAAAGCAGGTGAGCTCGCCGGAATCTCGATCCGGGTTTAGTGGATCCGTTTTTCAAAATTCAAAGCGGTGGGGTAATGTGGGTGTCGGCCCGGCCAAACCCACACTGCATGGAAGCCCACGGGCCTACGTCGATCAACTCGAAAAAAGAAAAAGGAGTCGACCTCTGTACCTAAACCTAGAACGCCTGGAGTTGGGCTCCGTAGGTTCCTAGGGTTTTTCTGGTGGCGAGTCTCGTCTGTCTCGGACGAGCTCGTGCGATCGGACGCCATGGCCTTTCGTGGCAGGGGAATAGGTGGGGGAGAGCACGGTCGCCGGGGAGGGGCTCCGCCTGGGCAGGGTGCTTTCAACGCCGGCCGTTTCAACAATTTCGAGGTGGGTAGCTCGAGCGTCATTGGGGCGGTTGAAGTTGTTTGGGCGGTTAGGGTAATTGGGCGTGGAGCTTGGGGTGGACGATAGGCAGGCCTGGGGTTTTGCTGAAAGATACGAGGCTTCTGGCTGCTCGAACCTTCCTGAGCATTCATCCTCCTCTTGCGACCTTCATACATAGACTTTCGCTTGGTCTCCAGCTGGATGGCTTTGTCCACAAGTGACTCCAGATCACGGAAGTCATGGATAACCAGAGCACACTGCAGTTCATCATGAAGTCCACTCATGAAACGCTCCATCTTCTTCTCTTCTTTGTCGGTGTCATCAGGAGCATACCGAGATAAGTCGGTAAACTCATCCAGATAACCGACCACATCTTTACTTCCCTGCCTCAGCTTGCGGAATTCATCCTTCTTCCTCTCAATGAGTCCGTAGGGAATGTGCTTCTTGCGGAACTTCTCCTGGAACTCAGCCCAGTTGATAACATGACCAGCTTGCTGGAGAGCCTTGGTAGTTTCCCACCAAGCTCTTGGAGGTCCAGCGAGATGGGCCGGGGTTCGACGCTGCTCACCGTGGAGGTTTTCATGCTGGCTCCGGATTTGGGGCGAGAGGCCGGAGGGGCGGCTACTATGCCGGCTATGGCGGCGGCCGGGGGAGACGCCCGTACGATAGATGCGATGGGTATGCTTATCGCGGTCGAGGTGAGGCTGGCTATGGCGGTCATGGTTATGGTGGAGCTGAGGTTGGAGGCTACGGGCATGGATACGAGAACCGTGGTGTCCGTGGACGTTTTGGAGATGGACCATATGCGCGAGGTGGGCGCGGACAAGGCGCAGCGGCGCCGGTGCCAGTGCAGGTGGCGCCCGTGGCTCTCGTTCCTCCTCAGCAGGTGGCTGATACGTCTCAAACGTATCTATAATTTTTGATGTTCCATGTTGATATTATACCAATTGTTACATGTTTTACATACACTTCATATCATTTTTATACATTTTCTGGGACTAACCTATTAACAAGATGCCACAGTGTCAGTTCCTGTTTTCTGCTGTTTTTGTATTTCATAAAAGCTGTTAAGGAAATATTCTCGGAATTGGACGAAAATCAACGGAGGTCCCTATTTCACCGACACGTCCACGGAGTCCAAAGGTGAGACGGAGAAGCGCCAGGAGGCGGCCACACCTGGGCTCGGTGCGGCCCCACCTCCTGCCACGCCGAGGGGTGGTGTGGGCCCCTCGGGTGGCCTCCGACGCCGCCCTTTCGCCTATTTTTTCCTCCCGTCTGGAAAACCCTAAATACCCGAGTCATATTCCACGAAAAGTTTCAGAGGCGCCACCGTCGTCAACCCTAGCTCGGGAGGGTTCTGAAACTCTTCCCGGCACCCTGCCGGAGAGGGGAATCATCACCGGAGGGCTCTACATCGTCATGCCTGCCTCCGGAGTGATGCGTGAGTAGTTCATCCTTGGACTACGGGTCCATAGCAGTAGCTAGATGGTTGTCTCTCCACTTTATGCTATCATGTTTAGATCTTGTGAGCTGCCTAACAATCAAGATCATCTTATTGTAATGCTACATGTTGTGTTTACTGGGATCCGATGAATATTGAATACTATGATCAAGTTGATTATTAATATATCTTACATGTTATTTATGATCTTGCATGCTCTCCGTTACTAGTAGATGTTTTGGCCAAGTAGATGCTTGTAACTCCAAGAGAGGGTATTTATGCTAGATAGTGGGTTCATGCCTCAGTAATTTGGGCGAGTGACAGCAACGTCTAAGGTTGTGGATGCGCTGTTGCCACTAGGGATAACATAACAATGCTATGTCTACGGTCATATGTATTTATTTACATTACGCACATTACTTAATGCGATTATCTGTTGCTTGCAACTTAATACCAACGGGGACACGGATGTTAACCTGACGGTGGATTATTAGTCATAGATGCGGTTGGATAACGGTCTATGTATCTTGTCGTAATGCCCAATTAAATATCATGGTAGTCATCTTGTCATTTATATGCATTGTCATGCGCTCACTATTTTATCAATTGCCCAGCTGTAATTTGTTTACCCAACATGTTATTTATCTTTATGGAGAGACACCACTAGTGAACTGTGGACCCCGGTCCATTCTTTTACACTGATAAAACCACCAACTGCAAACAATTGTTCTCTTTTACTTCCTGCAATTAAATACTATTTTCCACACCATACGTTTAATCCTTTGTTACAGCAAGCCGGGAAGATTGACAACCTTCCTGTTTCGTTGGGGCAAAGTAGTTTGATTGTGTTGTGTGCAGGTTCCACGTTGGTGATCGAGCAATGGCGCACAACAACCTTCTGAAGTGCTCCTACTCCTCTGGATCTGACAACCTTGGTTTCTTACTGAGGGAAAACTTGCTGCTGCACTGATTCATACCTTCCTCTTGGGGTCTCCCAACGAACGTGTGTTTCACGTCATCAAGCTATTTTTCTGGCGCCGTTGCCGGGGAGATAGAAGACTTCTGCAAGGGGAGTCTCACGCTTCCAATCTCTTTACTTTTTTTGTCTTGCTTAGTTTATTTTATTTTATCTTGTTTGCTTTTAAATATCAAAAACACAAAAAAAATTCTGCATCTAGTTTATTTCGGTTTGTTATTATGTCTAGTTGTTTACTTGATATCAATGGCTTCTCTCTTTGAAACAAAATCGTGTTGGCTAAGTGGGTTCACGGAGGATCAACAAAATTATTATAAGGAATACCGCTTTTCTAAAAAAGGGTACATTTATGGAACAAATAAGTAGATTGAATTATTTTGCTAAAACTTGTGCTCTACTTATGATGAATCCTACTGCTTTAATGAATCTTTTTGTTGTAGAAGGCATAAACACCTCCCTTTCCAATGTGATTATAATGATAATGAAACCTTGGCTGCTTATGCTAAAGGAAACTATGACTTTGGTAATCTTGAACAAATTGAAGAATTTGTTGTTTTTAAGGGTGCCTATGAAATTGCTGGTTTATTCAAGATGATGATTCTCCTTATAAACTGAAATTTTGCTATACTTGGTTATTGCCTTGAATATTACAATGATAATCCTTATATACTGAATTTCTTGAGAAAACTTATTCTCGAACAACTTGTTGCCTTTCAGGAACCTGTGGGAGAAGAAATTGCTGAAACTGAAGCTCATTGGATGAAAAAGAGGAGAGAGTGAAGACAAAAGGAGGATCTACCTTCTAATGATAGTAACTCTTTAACTCTTACATTATATGATTACCCTCCATGCCTACCTAAGGAGGAAGAACGCTATATTGTTGAATGTCATGATTCTATTGAAATATCTCCTTTTGATAAATTTGAAGTAAACAAATCCTTGACTCAATAAAAGAAGAAATTGCAGAAATAAAATGTGCTCCCTAATGTTATATATGATAATGCTCTTGATGATGGTCCTATATTGCCTGATATATTATTATACTATTGTCAAAAGTGGGTTTAATGACCCCACTGTTTTTTAGCTTAATAAAAATTATGTGTTTTTAGATCATGAAAAGCATGCTTTATGTGATAGTTATATTGTTGAGTTTGTTCATGATGCTACTGAAAGTTATTATGAGAGAGGAAAATATGGTTGTAAAAGTTTTCAAGTCACTAAAACACCTCTCTTTATGTTGAAAGTTTTGAAGTTATATTTGTTTCATCTTTCTATGCTAGTTGCTTTATGCTTCAATAATTTATTTTGTTACAAGATTCCTTTGCATAGAAAGTGGGTTAGACTTAAATGTGTTTGATATTTGCCTCTTGATGCTCTCTTTTGTTTTTCAACTCTTATTCTTATGAGAGCATCATTAAAATCTTCTAGCCTAGCTAAAAGGCATTAAAGAAAGCGCTTTTGGGAGGCAACCCATTATCTTTTGTTTTCAGTTTTAGTCAAGGAACTTGTTTACTTCTGTAGCAACTCCTTTGTATCTTTACTTTTCGTATTGTTGTGCCAAGAAGAGTCTCTAATGATAAGATGATGCTAGATTTTGATTTCTGCGCAGAAACAGATTTTTGCTGTTCACTGTACGAAATTATAAATTCATAGAAATGTGATTTTAATCTGCAAATTTTTGTGCGTAATCCTGATGTATGTACGCATCTTTCGTTAGTTCAAAGTTTTTCGATCTGAGCAACGTAAGTGCCTCGAAAAAATTCGTCTTTGCGGACTGTTCTGTTTTAGACAGATTATGTCTTTTATTTTGCATTCTCTCTTTTACTAGTGTTGGGTGGAATTCTTTTTTGGGTGGAAGAGCTTCACATAACATCAGTGGCAGTAGTTAATGTTTAAAGTAACGGTCATATTGCGTCCTTACAGAACATGTGAGTTTTTGATTGATGCACTAACCCTCTAATGAGATTTACTTTGAGTTTGGTGTGGCGGAAGTTTTCAAGGGTCAAGAGAGAAGAGTGATATAATAGGATCAAGAAGAGTAAAGAGCTTAAGCTTGGGGAGGCTCCCATGGATCTCCCGCATATTTCAAGAAGACTCAAGCGTCTAAGCTTGGGGATGCCAAGGCATCCCCTTCTTCATCGTCAAAATTATCAGGTCATCTCTAGTGAAACTATATTTTAATTCTTTCACATCATATGTGCTGTTCTTGGAGCGTCTGTGTGCTTTTATTTTCAGTATGTTATTTTTATTTTCTGATATCAACTTGATTGGATCCTAGCATTCTTGATTGGGAGAGAGACACGCTCCGCTTTTTCATTAGAATACTCCTATTCTTCACTTATACTTGTTGAGTATTCATATCTAGCGCTGTTAAGCTTTTAGCTCTGTTTTCATGTATCTCTTGTCAGAGCTATTAGTTCTTTTAAAGAAAGTACTCTCTTACTTCACTTATACTTTTTGGAGAGTTATTGAAATAAATTGATTGGTGTTTGGTTGGAACAGAAAATGTTGCATGTGGTAAATGGTATAATGGAAAAGACTTACATACTCTTGTAGATCACTAACTTGGATAATTTGATATTTGTCAATTGTTTTGAGTTAACAAGTAGGTCATGATTAAACTTTTGCTCATTATCTATTTGGTAGCAAACTATAGACCATTGACTTGGATCACTTCATTCATTTGCATATGCCTTACAATACTATTTGATCAAGATTATGATGGTAGCATGTCACTTCAAAAATTATTTTGTTTTATCGTCCTCGAGTAGGAACTACGCTTGGGGATGCTGATACGTCTCAAACGTATCTATAATTTTTGATGTCCCATGTTGATATTATACCAATTGTTACATGTTTTACGTACACTTCATAACATTTTTATACATTTTCTAGGACTAACCTATTAACAAGATGCCATAGTGCCAGTTCCTGTTTTCTGCTGTTTTTGTATTTCAGAAAAGCTGTTAAGAAAATATTCTCGGAATTGGACGAAAATCAACGGAGGTCCCTATTTCACCGACACGTCCACGGAGTCCAAAGGAGAGACGGAGAAGCGCCAGGAGGCGGCCACACCTGGGCTCGGCGCGGCCCCACCTCCTGCCGGGCCGAGGGGTGGTGTGGGCCGGTCGGGTGGCCTCCGACGCCGCCCATTCGTCTATTTATTCCTCTCGTCTAGAAAACCCTAAATACCCGAGTCATATTCGACGAAAAGTTCCAGAGGCGCCGCCGTCGTCAACCCTAGCTCGGGAGGGTTCTGAAGCTCTTCCCGGCACCCTGCCGGAGAGGGGAATCATCACCGGAGGGCTCTACATCGCCATGTCTGCCTCCGGAGTGATGCGTGAGTAGTTCATCCTTGGACTACGGGTCCATAGCAGTAGCTAGATGGTTGTCTCTCCACTTTATGCTATCATGTTTAGATCTTGTGAGCTGCCTAACATGATCAAGATCATCTTATTGTAATGCTACATGTTGTGTTTGCTGGGATCCGATGAATATTGAATACTATGATCAAGTTGATTATTAATCTATGTTACATGTTATTTATGATCTTGCATGCTCTCCGTTACTAGTAGATGATTTGGCCAAGTAGATGCTTGTAACTTCAAGAGGGGTATTTATGCTAGATAGTGGGTTCATGCCTCAAGTAATCTGGGCGAGTGACAGCAATGTCTAAGGTTGTGGATGTGTTGTTACCACTAGGGATAACATAACAATGCTATGTCCACGGTCATATGTATTTGTTTACATTACGCACATTACTTAATGCGATTATCCGTTGCTTGCAACTTAATACCAACGGGGGACACGGATGTTAACCTGACGGTGGATTATTAGTCATATATGCGGTTGGATAACGGTCTATGTATCTTGTCGTAATGCCCAATTAAATATCATGGTAGTCATCTTGCCATTTATATGCATAGTCATGCGCTCACTATTTTATCAATTGCCCAGTTGTAATTTGTTTACCCAACATGTTATTTATCTTTATGGAGAGACACCACTAGTGAACTGTGGACCCCGGTCCATTCTTTTACACTGATAAAACCACCAACTGCAAACAATTGTTCTCTTTTACTTCCTGCAATTAAATACTATTTTCCACACCATACGTTTAATCCTTTGTTACAGTAAGCCGGGAAGATTGACAACCTTCCTGTTTCGTTGGGGCAAAGTAGTTTGATTGTGTTGTGTGCAGGTTCCACGTTGGTGATCGAGCAACGGCGCAACCAACAACCTTATGAAGTGCTCCTACTCCTCCTGGATCTGACAACCTTGGTTTCTTACTGAGGGAAAACTTGCTATTGCACTGCTTCATACCTTCCTCTTGGGGTCTCCCAACGAACGTGTGTTTCACGTCATCACTACGTCTCAGGTGACGCGGATGGACGCCATGTAGGTGACACCGGCGCCATATGGTACCTCAGGCTTGGCGGGGCAGCAGGAGGCGATGGCATCGCCGTGTTCGGTGACGGCGTATGTCTACAGCTCTCCTGGTACCACAGGAGGTGGGACCAGATTGAGCTTGGGGGCTACTACCCCTATCTCTCCCAGTACCCCAGGCGGGGGTGCTGGATCGAGTGGGGGACCGGGGGGGGGGGGCAGCAGCGACGCCCGGCACCGGTCTATGTTCCTCCGATGCCTTCCTTTCCGATTAACCATACGGGTGAATTGGAGAGGAAGACATCCAACCAGCACGTCATCGACTTTGGTGGTATTCCGGATGTTGAAGCTTTGGGGCTTCGATCCAGTGGACGCATTCATGCTCAGCATAATGTGGATGACACCCATATGGGGCAGGCCATGGCGTTGGCGGAGCGACGGGACTCCTTACAAGGTACAAATTTGAATCACACCTTTTCAATTCTTTCTTTTTCCGATAAGCAAATTGCGGATAGAGCAGCTAGTTTGGGGGTGTCTTTAGGAATGACAGAAAAGCAATCTATTGATTCGGCCAAAATGATTAAACAATCTGAATTAGATAGAACAATTTGTGTTTTGCAAAATAATTTGAATCATGACGAACAACCACATTGCCTAGTACTTAATAGGGCAGCAAATCTTTCAGAGGATTTAGAAGAAGAGGAGTTTTCTATGACTCTTGAAGATAGAGCGGATTTTTTTGTGGTGACAGAGAAGGTTAAGAAACCTAGAAAGAGAAGGGATTATTCCTGTTCGAATAGAAGAAGAAGTGCTAGAATTAAAATCCAATCAAAAAGTAAAGATGTCTAATCTAAAAGGACTTTTTGGAATAGTGAGGGTTTTCATGACCCTGGTAAGCACTATTTTTTCAAAGAAACAATTAGGGAAAGGAAATTAGACTTCAAAGCCTTGTCGGAGACTGGAAGGTCTAATTTTTTGACACCTTTTTAAACACATTTGGCAGTTGGATTCGATTTCAGCTGGTTTTGTCTGCCGCCTAGAGGTAGGTCGGGGAGCATGGTAAGAGGAGTGAATACTGCGACCATTCAGGTTAAAAAGGTTGACGTAGGAGATTTTTGTGTTAAACTTTTCGTAAGATCTAAACATAATGGTTTTGAGTGGGTTTTGATGTCAGTTTATGGTGCAGCCCAAGATGAACATAAACCACAGTTCTTATCAGACTTAGTTCAATTATGTGAAAATGAACCATTACCAATGATGGTGGGTGGGGATTTTAATATAATTCAAAAACCTGAAGAAAAGAACAATGATAATTACGACCCGAGATGGCCAATTATGTTTAACGCTCTCATTCAAAGTTTGGAGTTAAAATAAATTGAGCTTTCGTGGAGACAATATACGTGGGTCAATAGAAGGACTGATCCAACTTTCCAAAAGTTGGATAGGATTTTGGCCACGGTGGAATGGGAACAAAAATTCCCTCCTGTTGCGGTTCAGGCTTTAACACGTATGGGTTCCGATCACACACCCTTGTTAGTAGATTCAGGGGTTCATGCTCACATAGGAAATAAAGCACGATTTTCTTTTGAACTCTCATGGCTTCGGTTGGAGGGTTTTTACGAGATGGTGGCAGCCGAGTGGGCTGTCTATGCTAAAGGCGACACACCTATCGAGATGTGGCAAAATAAAATTAGGCACTTACGACGTTATTTGAGAGTTTGGGCCAGGAACCAAAGTGGTAAATATAAACAAGAAAAATAAAGATGGTTAAAAATTATTGATGAGTTGGATGTTAAACCCGAAAACCACACCTCTCTCTGCATTCGAGCGGGATGCTTTGAGAGAAGCAAATGATCAGATTGGTTGTCTTAGACGAGATGAGGAGACAAAATGGGCACAAAGGGCAAAAGTGAAATATATCCAGGAAGGTGATAATAATACGAAATACTTCCATCTTATTGCTAATGGTAAGCATAGGAAGAAGAAAATTTTCTAGTTAGAGCAAGACAAAGGAACCATTATAGGCCAAGAGAATTTAAAGACCTATATATCTGAATATTATAAGAAACTATTTGGGGATTCGACACCAAATACAATCACTTTGGATGAACAAATTATTCATGATATACCACAATTAACTCAGGAGGAGAATAACATTCTTACAGCGGATTTCTTAGTGAAAGAAGTGTATGAGGCTATCTCTCAAATGGAGCTGAACAAGGCACCGGGACCAGACGGGTTTCCAGCTGAGTTCTACAAGACCTTTTGGGAGGTTATAAGAGACGATTTAATGGCTATGTTTGCTCAACTACAACAAGGAAATTTACCTTTGTTTAAGTTGAATTTTGGAGTCATTATGTTGCTCCCTAAAAAAGAAAATGCGGTCCAAATTCAGCAATACAGACCTATTTGCCTTCTCAATGTTAGCTTCAAAATTTTCACAAAAGCAGGTACTAATCGTATTACCGAAATTTCTCAGAAGACAATTAGGCCGACACAGTCGACGTTTATGTCGGGAAGACACATTTTGGAGGGTGTGGTCGTCCTTCGTGAGACTATCCATGAACTTCAAAGGAAGAAAATGGATGGTGTTATTTTTAAAATTGACTTTGAGAAGGCATATGATAAAGTGAAATGGCCTTTCCTCCAACAAGCGTTGCGTATGAAAGGTTTTGCACAACAATGGTGCAATTGGATTATGCAATTTGTTAAGGGAGGCAGTGTTGGTATAAGGGTAAATGATGACATTGGTCATTATTTTCAAACAAAAAAAGGTCTATGGCAAGGAGACCCACTGTCTCCTATGCTGTTCAATATTGTAGCAGATATGTTAGCCATTCTTATCGCTAGGGCGAAGGAAGATGGTCAAATAGGAGGTCTCATTCCTCATTTAGTAGAGGGTGGACTATCTATACTACAATACGCAGACACGATTTTATTTATGGAGCATGATTTAGCAAAGGCGGTTAATATGAAACTCATACTCTGCATTTTTGAACAACTATCGGGCCTCAAAATAAATTTTCATAAGAGTGAAATATTTTGTTTTGGAAAGGCAAAAGAGGAGGAGACATAGTATAAAGAAATCTTCGGTTGTGAATCTGGGTCTTTACCTTTTAAATATCTTGGAGTTCCTATTCATTATAGGAAACTTCGAAACTCCGAATGGTATCCAGTTGAAAGTCGTTTTGAAGGCAAACTAGGGTGCTGGAAAGGAAAAATGTTGTCCTATGGAGACCGCTTAGTTTTGGTTAATGCGGTCTTGAAAAGCTTACCAATGTTAATGTTGTCTTTTCTGGAAATACCTAAGGGGGTAAGGAAAAGACTTGACTACTATAGATCACGTTTCTTTTGGCAGAGTGATGAGAACAAAAGAAAATATAGATTAACTAAATGGAACATCATATGTCGACCCAAAGACCAGGGCGGTTTGGGGGTGGAGGTGCTTGAGCTCAAGAATAAATGTTTACTCAGCAAGTGGTTGTTTAAACTTTTAAATGAGGAAGGGGTCTGCACAACAAATACCTTTCTAACAAAACATTAGCTCAAGTGGAAGCACAACCAACAGATTCGCCCTTTTGGAAAGGTCTTATGAGGGTCAAAGAGGAGTTCTTTGCTAGAGGTTTTTTTAAAATTGGCAATGGGGAACCCACGAGGTTCTGGGAGGACACTTGGTTGGGTAATTCTCCGTTGAAAGATCAATACCCACTACTTTATAACATTGTGCAACACAAGGAGGTTTCGGTTCATCATGTGCTACATGATGCGCCCCCTATGAATTTGAGCTTTAGGAGGGCACTTACTGGGAATAAATGGGACATGTGGTCACATTTAGTCTATAGATTGATGGATATTACTTTGAATGATGTTCCTGATTCTTTTCATTGGAAACTTACTCAAAATGGTTTGTTTACTGTTAAATCTATGTATGAGGACTTAATGAATGGTCACACGAGGTTCTTACGAACTTACTTATGGAGGTTAAAAATACCGCTTAAAATAAAAATATTCATGTGGTTCCTTAATAGAAAGGTCTTGCTTACAAAGGATAACCTTGCAAAGAGGAATTGGCAAGGTAATACTAAGTGCGCCTTTTGTGGGTGCAATGAAACCATTGAACACTTGTTTCTATCTTGCCCTTTTGCAAAACTTGTTTGGCGTGTTGTGTTTTGTACTTACAATATTCCTCCCCCTACCAATGTTTCGAATATGTTTGGAAATTGGTTAAATGGGGTCGTAAAAAGACCAAGGCTAGGATTCGTATTGGTGTTTCAGCTATTTGTTGGTCTATTTGGAATTGTAGGAACAATCTTGTTTTTAACAGGAAAGATACTTTTCATGTCTTACAGGTTATTCATATGGCGGTGCACTGGATCCAGTTATGGACTTTCCTGCTACCTTCGGATCAGCGGGACCTTATGGTGGCTGGATGCACGAGACTACTGCTGGTGGCACAGGATTTTTTCTCCCGGCATACGTGGCAACATATTAGTCGACTTTCGTAGTTGTGCTTTACATAGTCAGTGTCGGTTGAGGCTTGTCTCAATCTTTGTGATTCTTGAGAGGTCAACTCGAATGCTAATTTTTTTTAATAATACATTTTTTTAATTAAATTCAAAAAATATTACGCAAAATAACGAAATTGCAAAAATAATACGGCCTCGGCCCAGCTTGGGCCGATAAGGGCCCGTCGGCCAGGCTTAGGCCGATTTGGCCTTATCGGCCAGACTTGGGACGACGAGATCGCATGGTGGGCCAGGCCTGCGCCCGACAGGCCGTCACGCGTCACGGGTGGGCACTAATCGGCCAGAACTCAGCCGACCGGCCTGTCGGCCAGGGCTGGGCCGACAGGACGCTGGATAAGACCAGCCTTGCCCACATCTTCCTCCTGTCGTCCTCTTTCTCCTTTTCTTCTTCCTCTCAAACCAGCAGCTCCTTACTGCGTTTCAGCGGCGATCTGTCCATCCAGCCACCAAATCTTCCTTCTACAAGTGTTAGAGAGTTAAGGCAGCTCAGATCTACAGATGTGTTGGATTATTGTGTGATTTCGTGTTGTTTGGTTGGAGTAATGGTGGAGTTTAGGTGGAGGTTGCTGTAGGGTGGTGGATGGTGCAGCGTGGTGGTGGTGAAGCGGTGTTGCATTGGCGGTGGTGGTGACGTTGCTGGTCCATTGAATCGGCACGCTTCAAGGGTATGCGTTTATTTTGCTAGTAATATTAAGTACATAGTTGTTCCCGGTTGTAACAGTAAATTGGTGTCACATTTTTAGGTTGTTGAGATGAGTAATTTAGTGAAATGTTTGTTTTTCTACGGTCCTGGCGAAGTTGTAGTAAATGAGCATGGAGCTGATTTGGGTGAGTTTCGATGGTCAGAGTTGGAACTGAGTGACCCACAAACATGGTCTATAAGTCAGCTGAAAGATTGGTTGGCAGCGTGTTTAGGGCTTCCTGAAACAGACACCGTCGGTGTGCATGCACTGTGGACGAAGACAAGGTCCCCGGTGTTTTTTTATTTGAGGCCGATAGAACGGACCTCTCAGATGGTGCGATGGTTGCAAGGCTGCGCAACCAGGGGATGTACCCCTCATGCCTTACTGATACCTGTCGCGAAGGAGGTGATTCCGCGTGAAGGCGAGGGAGGGCACGATCCTGGCCAGAGTAGTCAGGAGATGCAATTTTCTGGACATGATTATAATCAGGGAGATGTTGGAGGTGGTGGTTATGACTATGGCCAAAATAGTCAGACAGAGCAGATGGAAGAGGAAGATGTTGGAGGTGGTAGTTATGAATCTGGCCAAAATAGTCATACAGAGCATATGGAAGAGGGAGATGAAGATGCTGCTGAGGCAGCAGCAGACGATGTATTCCAAGAAATGATGGAAGAGGAAGACGAAGATGGTGGTAGTGCTTATGGGCATGATTCCGACGAGTCGGATGACGAACATGTGGTGCCAAATCCTGCGTCATGGAGTCATGATTTCTCGTCGTCAATGACAGTGAACGATGGTCATGATTCTGCCTGGGAATATACCGACAAGCAACATTTGCAAGATGCAACATTTCGTCGACGCTTATAGCTCGGTTGCTGTACTCAGAAATAGTACAGGGCAAAGCTATGGAAGCGAAGGCTATTATACATAAGGTGTTCACCAGGTTCAAGTACAAAATATCTTATGGCAAAGCTTGGAGGGCTAAGCAGATGGCACTTGAGAAAAGATTCGGATCGTTCCTAGACTCATATGACTCAGTTGTTCGGCTCCTCTACACATTGCAGGCCCGTAATCCAGGCACATATGTTGACGTCAAACACTTTTGGATGGCAGAGTTTCCAAACGTAAAGGTGCTGCATCGTGTGTTCTTCTCTTTCGGTGTATGCATAGAAGCTTTCACTAACTGTCGACCAGTTATCTGTGTTGATGGTACATTTCTTACTGGCAAGTATAGGGGACAAATCTTGACTGCCATTGGTCAGGATGGCAACAATCAGATCGTGCCACTTGCATTTGCTTTTGTGGAGAGCGAGAACACTGAAAGTTGGACTTGGTTCTTCAGGCAGCTTAAAATAGCAGTAGTAAAAGATAAGCCGAACGTGTGCATCCTTCATGACCGCCATGCTGGTATACTGAACGCCGTCAAGGCACTCACAAACCCTGTGGCCGCGGAACAAACGCCATGGCTAGACCTGCAGAGTCGTTGGTGCATGCGCCATTTGGGGGCCAATTTTTTCTCACAGTTCCGAGATAAGGCTTTGATGAATCTATTCAAAAAACTGTGCAAGCAGAACCAATTCTGGAAATACACATTCGTACGTGGTAAGCTTGATGACTTCACTAACCAGCATGTTAGGCAGAGGAGAGCTGCACGAAATGTTGCAGTAGCAGCACATGTGCAACTTGTGGCGCAACAGCTAGCAACCGGACCTCCACCAGCTGAGGATGTACCTGTTGGGCTTTGTGACTTGCCAGGATTTGATCCGCCTGGTGTTAGGAGAAAGACTGGGAGGTTGATAAAAAACTTTCAGCAGTGGATAGAGCACGAGCCTCTTGAGAGGTGGTCTTTGCTGCACGACACTTATGGAGCCAGGTACGGTGTTATGACTACCAACCTTGCTGAAACATACAACTTCGTTCTTAGAGGAAATAGGGCATTGCCACTTACAGCCATTGTGGAGGGTATTTTTGAGGGCACAGTCAAGTATTTCAGAGAAAGACGCCAGAAAGCTCACATGCATATCGTTAACAACCCAAACACACCTTTTTGTGAGAAGATTACGGAGTACATGGATAGGAAGATGGCAAAAGCTCGTACTCATGCTGTGCAGGCCATAGGAAATCAAGAAAGGAGGTTCGAGGTACGCTTACCTTCTGACAAGTTTGGTTGCGGAAATCAGCTCAGAACGCATGAGGTGCGAATTGGAAATGAAGCCCGACCAACATGTGACTGCACATGCAATAAACCAAAATTGCTTCACCTGCCCTGCTCCCATGTATTGGCTGCGTGTGGCCAACTCGGACTGTCAGCCATCTCGTTCGTTTCACCATATTATTTGAACGAGTCTGTGCTTAATACCTGGACCGGTGAAATGGTGGGATTTCGAGCTGTGGGTAATTTTAACACGGTTGACCCTAATGAAAGGCAGTACATCCCCGACCCAAGGCTACTGCGTCCTGGTAGAGGTAGACGACCGTGCAAGCGTATCAGAAATGGTATGGATGAATCTGAAGCCGGAGGCCCGACAGTGCAATGTTTCTTGTGCAATGATTTTGGTCACAGGGACACTGCTTGTACAAAATTCCCACCTACGAATGCTGCTCCGGCAACTAGAGCAGCTGCTCCACGTGGGCGAGGCAGCCGAGGACCAAGAGGAAGGGGAAGAAACTAGGATGTTTTAAATTTGGACTGTGCTTTTATTTGTAATAATGAGGATCAATGTTTTAAAATTGGACTATGTGTGGATCAGTGATTTAAATTTGGAGTTTGATTTCATCTGTAATTTGTCTGCATTTGTGGCTAAAAAAGAGGAGGGAGAGGTGGGAAAAAATGGAAGAAGAGCTTCTCGGCCCAGATTGGGCCGACAGGCTCTTGTCGTCCCAGTTCAGGCCGATAGGCCCAGTCGGCCCAGCTCTGGCCGACCGGTTTCTCTGCCACACGCAGAGCCGGCCGACAGTACCTTATCGGCCCAGGCCTGGCCGACAGGACCTAATCGGCCCAGGCCTGGCCGAGGCCGTATTATTTTTGAAATTTCGTTATTTTGCGTAATATTTTTCGAATTTATTTAAAAAAATGTATTATTAAAAAAAATAGCTCTAACATCCTCTGAAATGCCACAGCCTTACATTTGAGGATACGAGTCACTAGTCACCGTGTTGTAACTGCTTTTGCAAGTCTACAGTGCTCCTTGACGAGTGACGACCATTGGCAGCCAAGCTCGTACTCTACGGTTCCTCGCCAAATCACCATTTGCCCAGCTCTGCTGGGTTGCCTGTGCCCTTCCATCAATTTGCTGGGTGTCAAGAATTTGACTGTGTGATAGTTCTCAAAATGGGATTGATTAAAGAGTGTCGATTTGGTGAAAAGGAGGAAGCTGCCCCCCATCCATTTACCATACATCCAGCCTAGAGATATGGGCATGGGATAACATACGTGTTGTATAAAACAAAGGCATTCCTGGTAATGAAGATGGAAGACGGCGGGTCTCGGCTGCTTGGTGCAGTGGAGTCACGGCGGCGGCGTGGTAGCGTCGATGTCATGCCTGACAAGATCATTGCGATGATCTCTCGTGAAGATGGGTTGGCGGAAGACGGCGACAACGGCTCTTGAGTGTGCGTTGAGGTTCTGCTGTACCGGTTTCTGCTCCCAGTTCGCCGTTGGGCGGCTTGGTTGAGGCCTCTAGATTCTGATGACGTGCATTGGTATGTGAGGGGCACATGACTTCGATCAGGTCACCCCCTTCATCAAACTTGTAGGTGTAGGGGAAGGTGGCTTGGCTTCCGACCTACCCGTTATATAGACATGTGGACCCGCATAGAGAGTAATTCATTCTCTTAAGGCTAGAATTGTAAACTCTACTCGTACTCGAACTTAAGGATATGTTTTGGTTAGTCTTCCAACTATTGTGACTTGTTACAGTAATATTGAGATGAATCCTATTTGTTTAACCATTGAGGTTATGTGTTATTATTCTCTCATGTGCGAGTAAACCCCCTAGGCGCGGGAGATTAGGGATTAATGATATGTGTTTGTACCTATTTCATTTCATCCAGTTGTGAGTCTTCTTAGTATTAATTATAGGATCGATTATCCATGATTTGCATAATGCATGTTGTCTAATTTAAGGGTCCAGACGACATGATCTATACACCTCATGGGTAAGCACTTACTGTTTAGCGAATCCGCAACCTAAAGGTGGCATGTGTTGATACCAACACTAGTACAGATCGGGCAAAACGCACACAGTCGACTTTGGCAATCGCAAACGATTATAGTGCCCGTCGCTATCCATGGGTGGGCGATGTCGCTACAGATCGCAGACGGAAATAAAAAGCGTGTGCGTTGGTTCACCCAAGGCAGACGCTTTGTTTTCCATAAACGTGTGCGATAGCTAAGATGACCGCACACGGGTTCTGCTTTACAGCCGTCTGTATTTACATATAATCGCATACGTCTTGGTAGGGATATCCGTGCGTGTTAAAGAAATGATCACACACATTTATCGTAGTGTTAGTCGTTTGTGTTAAGGAGTCACCACACACGCTTTGAATATCCGAACCATGCCAGTAGGGATTGTACCAGCTGTAACACATGCAAAAAATCAAAAACAAGAATCATCCAGTAGCAAAAATCCTTGTTTCATTCATTTAACATTTCATATTCACACATTGCGACAAAAGTATGAATTTCTAGCTATACAAATGCGAAAGCTACACAAAAGAAAGAACTTTTCTTGGTTCAGAGGGCTGGGAATCTCTCACTGATCCCAAATCTTCGCAACATGTCCATCTCTGTAGTCATTTTTTCCACAGAATATGAAAGCTAGGTTACGGGGATCCGGACTTTGCCTTCGACGGGTAAGTGGTCACTGAAACAGAAATAGAGAAAATGACTTATGTTAGCTCCGTGTACATATAATATGAATGTGTCGCAACAGTGGAACATGGGGTTCCCCTTATGCTGCCAAAGTGGGTCCACCACCTGTGGGCCACCAAGAAGATGGACAAGGCCAAGTGACAAGACCGGTAGGTGGCTCTGCCCATCTACCTCGCGGGGACCTATCAAGCTCGACATCGACACCTTGCGGCTAAGGACTGGGGACCCTTCGGGTCACTTTCCTCCGAGGCACCAAGTCAAGACACCCGAGAGACTGAGCACCCGGCAGGAGGCCAGGCTCCCTCTCTGGTCCGTTTCCGTACAGCGCCAAGGATAAGCATGCCAACACATGCTAGAAGCTCGTGGAAGGCTTGGGCGCCAAGATGAAGGCCGCGGACCAGTGACGTCGCCATGGAGCGTGGTCGGTGGGGGAGTCAGTCCCTGTCCGCCCCACTTTCCCTAAAGGTGGACGCCCTCACCTAACCACGAAGAATACTTGGAGGAGAAGAGGCCACGTCGCCTCCAAAGACCACCGGGAGGTTTTTCCCGCCTAAAACCCCCCACGCTCCTCGCGTGACCCCTGTGGTATCCCCTTAGCCTATAAAAGGAGGACCAAGGCCACCGAGGAGAGGAGGACAGATTGGACCGGAACCAGAGCAAGACTAGCTAGGGCTTAGAGGGTAGAGCGAGAGGTGATCTCCTCCGGGTAGGATCTGCTCGTCGTCTACCTCTAGCCGCCACCCTACCAGGTACACATCTGTGACCACCATTGTAAGCCACACCATGATGAATACCTCGATCCAGACATGCAGGAGTAGGGCTTTTAGCCTCCGGGCGGCCTGAACCTGGGTAACTCTCCGCGTCTCTGTGTTGATTGCTTGAGCGTCGGATCGGAGAGTTCGACGTGGTTCACCCGGTGGGACGTCTACCAGCCTCCTTCGCGCCCGTGCCGAACCTAAAAAGGTGTCCGTCCGCCGCGACACGACCTCTGGCGCGCCAGGTAGGGGGCGCAAGCGCTAGATTCATCTTCATCAACCTCAAGATCGTCGTCAAGATCTACATCAAGCTCTTCGTCTGTGACAAGATCTGTTCTAGCTCTTCGTCTTTGACAAGATCTGCTACGAGCTCTTCTTCTCTGTCAAGAAATGCTGCTTCCTCCAAGCAAGGTGGGCGGTCGCCTCTTCGACAAGTGGGAACCATGTCGGGAACTCGGGAGGTCCTTGGTGAGCCAGCGTGTCAGTCGACTCAGAACGGCTGGGGGCTGGAGGAAGCTCTGGGCGCCGTCCGTGCGCTTCTCTCTAGATCTGTACAAGAGTGATCCCCGTGCGAAGGCATGGATCGCTAGCCTGGAAAGCCTATTGGACTACGCTCACCAATGCCACGTTCCCACGAGTTCTGCCCCGACCGTCAGCCTCGACACCGCCATACCTGCAGCAGCAACCCCAGTGGAGGAACAGCCAGAAGATCCCCATGGCAAGAAGCCCATGGAGCCACCCCTGGAGGGCACCGGCCAGAGTGCTAACCCCCGGCGCCGCTCCCGGGAGGAGATGGAGGGCCAGACAAGCCAGCACCTCATGACCTGCTGCACGCCGTACCCTGCCACTCCCCTCGACCTCTTTCGTCTGGAGCAAGAGCCCGAGGAGACGCTGCGCCACTACATCTGGAGGTTCCGGGGGTTGTCGACCGCATCCCTCTAGAACAACTTCAAGAGATCTCAGTGATCGCCGTCTTCCACGCCAACGTTCGCAATCTGAAGATGCGCAAAAAGCTAAGCACCCGTGTCGTGGACACCTGGAGGAGCTATGGAAGATAGCTGCCCGATGTGCGCGAGCTGAGGAAGCCATGAAGCCCTTCCCCCGGGTAGCTCGCTGAAGCAAGCCATATGATGTACCCGAAGTGTCCCCGCTAGCGCAAGATGTACCCGAATGCACTCAGTGTGATCGTTCGAGAACTCCTATGAGCAATAAAAGATAAGTTATCCTTATGCAAGTTCGTGTTGTGCAAAGCTATCTATTTCGTGGGTGTAAAACTGTGTGAATCTGGATACATGACTTGACCGTCGAGTGAGCACTCTAGGGTAGCGACTCTCCCGTGGGTAAAAAGCGGTGAGAGACCTGATACTTCCCGGGGACGTGCGTGCCAAAAAGGTGAGCGGCCTTCCGGGAATCGGTAAGGCCTGTGAGCGCATTCCTGACCAGTCAGGGCCTCACGGGTAAGCTTACGCTCCCGAAGGGTCCCTCAAAAGGATGTGGAGACAATAAGAATATGCTAAGACAAGTAAAAAGCACCCGTGAAATAGAATAGCATAGCAAGTTCTAAAGTGTTACAGCATGTTTTAAGGAAGTACGAAGTCTAACATAAGGTTTATTACATTTGGGGCACGAAGTGCTCGAATGTTGTGGAGGGAATTTAGATACGCGGGAACATCTTCGCGGCAAGGCTGGTTGGTGGGGTTTTCACCAATTGGAGGGAGGCCCTGGAAGGAACTGAAGCCAGGAAGTCTGGCATGACTGGATCTGGGTTGGCCTCCTGGAACTTCGCCATCACCCTCGACGTCGTCAGCTGGCTCGCTGCATTTCTGTCGCGGATAAGCTGGCTGGCTGACTTGTTCTTGAAGGACCTGACGTTCGCGGCCACCTTCTCGATGAACTCCGCAATGGGAGGCAAGCTTTGGCAGTTCGAGTCCAGCACAGGGAGCTCGGTCGTCAATTTCAGCTGCTCCACCCACTTCGTGGCCTCCTTACCAGCCACCACGATCATAGCAAGGCCTTCCTGGAGTTGTCGACGGAGTTCAGTGAGATCAGTGGATACATGGGAATAATCCTCGGTCAGCTTGTGGTGATTACTCTTCAGCGTCGCCAGCTCTTTGTTCCGCGCCTTCAAGGACTCCTCCAGCCCAGATATCTTTATGCCGTCTTCTTCGATCTTTGCCAGCGAAGCACGGGCAGACTCTTGTTCCCGATGGAGCTATTTCTTGACGTCTTCATTGATGTGATTGGCTTCGGTCTCCTTTAGCTTCCAGTACTTTACGTCTTTGTTCTTGACGTCAAGCTCCTTCTGGTGACGTTCCTCCACATCCTTCTGGTCCTGCGGGCGCTGCTCAGCCTCCTGCGTCAGCTTCTGCATCTGGAGCTCCAGAGTCTGGACCTCCTTAGCCAGCTTGGCCTCCTGGGTCGCCAGTTATTTCTCCCTTTCAGAGATGTCTTGTTCGCGCCGGTCGCGACCAGCCTTCCACGCAGCGCTCTTCTCTTCGAAGCCCTTCCATAGAGTGTAGATTTTTTTCCCTGTCGGGTAAACTTCTGCACTCCGCTCTGGATCAGTTACTCAATATTGCTACTGGTCTCCACCAAGGCGGCCTCACGGTCGCTAAGCTCCTTGTCCAGCTGACGCACCCCTTGGAAGATGGCGTCCATAGTGCTTGCCCCACTGATAGAGATCATAGGGCACCCTCCTACAGACTTCCCAGGGTACGCACATCACGAAGACATTTGGTTGCCAAGCCTTCTTTGATCCGTGCCAACGCGGCAATTTCCGCACTATCACCGGAGTCAGTCGAAAGCTCAGTGAAGACTGTCAGCGCCTCCTGATGTAGCCCGACCTAGGACCATCACCATGTCAAGCATCCCAACTCATCGCAAGTCACCACGGACCTCAAAGGTGAACTCATTCCTCTACGAGAACTCATTTCCCACCCTTTTGGATGGTATACTACCTCATCCTCTATCTCTTGTTGATACTAGGAGTGTCACGGCGACTACGGATACACGAGAGGATGACCAAGGCGCAAGAGGAATGGAGGACGCCAAGACGGTGGCTTGGAAGAGACGAAGGAAGAGGAGAAAAGACCCAGGCGGCGGTAGTACCGCTGGGTTAGGCGGTACTACCGCCAGGACGCTGCCGCCACCACTTCCGCTAGGGCTACCGCTGGAACGCCCCTTCGGACCGCACGTCCGGTACCGACCGGTACCGCTGGAGGTACCGCTGAGGTGGGAAGATGCGAAGCCAGCCCGCACCGGCGGTACTACCGCTTGGCCCAGCGGTACTACCGCCGCTGCGGGATTCAGAACGGGAAGGTGCCCTTGTAACCTCCCCCACCTACCACCTCTGGGTCAACACTATAAATAGACACCCCTTGGCTAGATCTAGAGTTAGACTATGATTTGGGAACTAAAGTAGAGCCTTGCTCCTTCTTCTCAAAGTGTCTCTTTCCTCCTGTGGAGATGAATCAAGGCCGCCCCTTGTGGAGATGAACCAAGGCCTCCTCTTGAGGAGAAGATCCCTGCGTGGATACCAAGGCTTCCGCTTGTAGTTGCGATTACTTGCTAATCTTCCCTGTTTGAGTGGCTAGATTGGATTGGTTGGATTGACCAATTGGACAAACAATCCTAAGAGTAAGGTGTGCTTGGGAGAGGAGAATTGGGGGCTACCCTCGGGGATTTGTTACCAATTGAGTCTTGCCGGGTTGCTACTTGCTATTTACCCTTGTTTTGAGTGATTCCCCTCTTTGTGTTCTTGAGTTCATCCGTTGTTCTTCGTGTTCATCGATCCCTCCGCCCAAATCCGTGAAAATCGGGACCAACCTACATCATATGGTATCAGAGCTCTAGGTTGACACAGATTTGATTTGTGTTTCCACCGAAATCCACCAAATTTTTCTTCGTTTTTGAGAAATTCAAAAATTTCCACCAAAAATAGCCTTTCCTTGATTCGAGCTGATCTGTCGATTCGTTGCGTTTTTGGTAGTTTTTGTCCATGGATCTGTTGCTTTAGGACCCCGTCCACCTTTGTTTGCGTTCCCTAGCCTTAATTTTGCCAATTTCCCACGGATTCGAGGAAGTTTTGGAGCCCAAATCCCCCAAAATCGAGTCAAACTCAAGCAGATTCGAGAGCAGCGGTACTACCGCCGGGTTAAGCGGTACTACCGCCAGGGCCAATTTTTGCAGAAATTTTTCTTTTTCCTCGGTTCGTTTTGGCATTTCCTCTTTGGTTTGAGTCCTTTCTTGGTGTGCCCTACGTCTACGACATCGACACGCTTCCGCAGCCACGCATCATCAACGCCAAGCGATGACGCCACCAAGGACTCGACATTTCCCCACCATCATAATCCGTTGTGAGCCCTTCTTCCTTTCGTGTACCTTGACCTATCGGACTAGCTCTTTGATATTGCGGGGCATTGCACTTGTTCGAGTGATTGTCTTGAAGTATTGGCGAGTGAGTATCGTTAGAGATCTTGGCACTAGCAAAAGTTGAAGGAATCATCGTCAAAAAGTAAAAATCAAAAAAAAGAGAAAAGAAAAGAACATGAGTAGTGCCAAGTATCATCTCTTGTAGGTTGCGACAAAGCTTGTACCGCCAAAGTGAGTGAGTGTGTAACACTTGTGCAAATCCGTTGCCCATCAAAAGCAATTGAGCTAGCGTCCATCTTGTGTTGGGTGACATTTGAGCACGTAGTCTTCGTTAGGTCGTCTATCTTCGAGTGCTCGCCCTTTGGTCGCCCAACCCCATCATTCGCTTTTGTGTGTGTTTCTTCATCATTTGTGGTTGGAGTTTCTTTGGTAATTTGATCATTGTGGATTTTCTCTACCTTTGACAATATAATTTTCGTCGGGTTTGCTTGTTTCGTTTGCCACTTCATACATTCCTATCCTCATAAGTGTGTGTGTTGGGTGTTAGAACCGGATTCTCTCCTCTCAAGCCACATTATACTTGGGATATAGTTTGTCTTGGTTTTTCTTTACCACACATCTCACTTGTTCTTGAGAAAATGTTTAGGGGAAGTACAAACGGAAGCTCAAGCTCAAACGATGTAAGCCACGGTGAATTCCAAGGTGATCATGACTATGTTACACATGACGAGTTCGTTGGTGTTGGACACCTTCTTCGTGATGGCTTACGCCACTATGAACGACGTCGTCAAGCTCTAGAAGCCAACTTCAACGACCGCATGCATGCGCAAGAAGCATCTATGGAGCGGTGACCGAAGCTCTCAACAACCTTGTGCAACAACGAGCCTCTTCTTCATCACGCTCAAGTCGTACAAGACGCACTTCAAGGTCGTCGCAATCAAGGCATGCGCGTCATGGTCCTCGTCAAGGTGAACCACAACAAGATCTTCAACATAACCCAAGGCGCGACGCCCATGAACGACCTCGTCCTAACGTGAACCAACCACATGATCTTCACGCGAACAATGCCAATGCGCATCAAGAACAACGCGATAGTCATGACACATTAGCGAATGACAACGGCGTACCGAGTGCGAATGATTTTGATGAACAAGGACGTCGTCGTCGTCATCCTCCAAGACCACGCCATCACGATCATGAGCATGCGAACCATAACGAACAAGAGCATCATCATCGCCATGAACAACAAAACCGCCAAAATCTTCCGAATGATCGTCACCACTACCACCGCATCGACTCAAGTGAGCGCGAGTCGAGCCAACATCATGGTGACGCCCTCAATGGAATGAGACATGGACGTGCTTTCCCACCTACAAACCATCGCGACGCTCATGATCGGCATCGCCATAAAGCGCACCGTCCACACTCACCTCGAGCGTACCAAACGAATGAACATCAAGAGCTTCATCGCTCAAATGGTGGACACCATGATCGCACTCCTTCGCCACCACCTCAACCTAGAGATCGTCGATCCACTTTGGCACCCATATGGCACGAGGAAGAACGCATAAGCTACAATTGCCAAGACCAAGACCATGGTCCACAAGAATGTCCCAATCTCTCGTGTCCAATATGCGATGGCAATGATCACATGATGGGAGTGCCCAAATGGAGATAAGGACGACGAGAGGAGGGTCGCGAATGGGATTTTCCCTTCGACCACGGAGGCGAGCATGAGCAATGCTATCACATTGTTGGATGTGTTCATTGAGGATGCCCAACTTATGGCATGCACCTTTGGAGGCGATGAGATCGAGAAGGTTGACCATGGGAGTTTCCCTTCAACCTTGGAGGCGTGTGGAAATGAGGAAACCGAGCCTACCCTCATGTGCTTGAATGATGAGATAGCACCAATCCCATGTGAGAATGAGAGCCACTTAGCCCACTTGAGTGAGAGTGAGAGTGAGTTGAGTGCCTCCACCATATGTGAGTACGAGTGCTTTCACTTTGAGGGAATGAGTGATACACCATTTGAGTTGAGAGAGGTAGTTGATAGGTCTTGTGAGGCCATATCGATTTCTAACAACTTAACCTCTACCTCTCGTGTGTTCTCTCATTGTGTGCTAGGTTCCATGGATGATGCCACCACTTGTCTACACAATGATGAACTAGTCGGTCACTTGGAAATGCCTTCTACGTCAACACCTACCTCAAATGAGCGGGACTACAAAGGTATGGGTGTTGATGTGACCATGATCCCACTAGTGGACATGATGAATTTTGATTGCTTGCATGTTATGGATGATTTCATTGATGCATCATATGATACATTTTTATTCCCATGTGATACTTCCAATGTTGATCATGTGGAATCACCTATTTGTGATGAATTTTCCATGGACATGCCTAGTTATGAGTGTTTCCAATTCTTTCCCCTTGTCAACTCAAACATGACGAACAATTGCTCTTTTCCAATGTTTGTTGACAACAATGTTCACGCTTTCCGCAATGATGACCGTGTTGATTCTTCTATTTCTGATGATGTTGCCATACCCATGTTTTGCAATCGATGTTTGCGCTACTTTCCCATTGTTGCATCCAAAATATTGAACAATTGTTCTTTTAAATGCTTGGTTTGCAATAATGTTGATATATTGGCTTATGAGATTGCCCCCATAGCTTTCTCACATGTTGGAAATCTTTCGTTTACTCTTATAGACCTTGTTCCATCCTTCACTTTGCATAGTGATATCCACATATGTCATATTTTCCAATTGATTTTTGTGTGGTTGGTGTTGTGCAAATGAAGAGACGCGTCATGATGGATGATGTGTTCATATACCGTGCACATCATTTCTTCATATGGTGTCTTGTGTGTGCCGGTAAACGCATGATAATGTCAACCGCAATTGAGCATGAGTTGACAATGCGAGCTCTTGAGAGCATACCCTTGAGTTGTGGATCGAACCCGGCTCTAATACCTTTCTCATGTTTTGCATCAAACAAGTTGTACAATTTCTCTTGCTTTTGGTTTGTTTGCAAACATGTTGGCGATGTTGATTTTAACTATGTCAAGACAAATTTTCCCATCTTTTATGTGAATGATTTATGTGTTGCAACAAATATGATGAACAATTGTTCTTTCCAATGGCTTGTGTGCAACCATAATGACATTTTGAGCATGTCTTGTCATGAGTGTGTTGGTTTCTACACACTTGGTGTTGCAACAAATATTTCGAAAACTTGCTCTTTTCTATGGTTTGTTTGCACCCATGTTGATACTTTGGACATATTTCATTGTGTGTTTTTGCCAAGTTCTCCTCTTATTGCCTCAAGGATGATGACAAATTGTTCTTTCCAATGCCTTGTGTGCAATAATGATCATATGGTCCAAAATGAGATAGCTATCATTGCCTTCTCACATTTTCATGGAGTTTTTGTGTTCCCACATTTTGAGGATGTGTCAAGAAGTTGCTTGCACATTGACCTTGCATATGCTATAACTTTCGCATATTTGTGTTGTGCTAATGGTGTAATGAACATGAATGGACATGTCATAGATGATATGCTCCTCTATCTTGCACACACATGGTTTGCTTGGTCTTTGATGTGTAGGTCGTACCTTTGGATGAGCCTCCATGAGTTGTTTCAACCACGCATTCCTATGACAGAAGTTCTTGCAAGAAGAGCACATCGACATCTTGCTAAGGTGACTTCCTTCTACATAAGCGCTCATGCGATGACCTTCAAGAATTGGCTACTCTTTGAGTGTTGTTTCGTCTTCCTTGTGAGTCTTGTAGGTTACTTGAAAGGCGAAGGGACGTTGAAGAGGTGCCACGTCATTTCCATCGACTACATGGTGAACCACACGACAAGCTCTACGCATCTACCTCCTCGCCATGATGATGATGAGCAAGAGTCGAGGACGACTCTTTTTAAAGGGGGGGGGAGATGATGTAGCCCGACCTAGGACCATCACCATGTCAAGCATCCCAACTCATCGCAAGTCACCACGGACCTCAAAGGTGAACTCATTCCTCTACGAGAACTCATTTCCCACCCTTTTGGATGGTATACTACGTCATCCTCTATCTCTTGTTGATACTAGGAGTGTCACGACAACTACGGATACACGAGAGGATGACCAAGGCGCAAGAGGAATGGAGGACGCCAAGACGGTGGCTTGGAAGAGACGAAGGAAGAGGAGAAAAGACCCAGGCGGCGGTAGTACCGCTGGGTTAGGCGGTACTACCGCTAGGACGCTGCCGCCACCACTTCCGCCAGGGCTACCGCTGGAACGCCCCTTCGAACCGCATGTCCGGTACCGACCGGTACCGCTACCGGTACCGCTGGAGGTACCGCCGAGGTGGGAAGATGCGAAGCCAGCCCGCACCGGCGGTACTACCGCTTGGCCCAGCGGTACTACCGCCGCTGCGGGATTCAGAACGGGAAGATGCCCTTGTAACCTCCCCCACCTACCACCTCTGGGTCAACACTATAAATAGACACCCCTTGGCTAGATCTAGGGTTAGACTATGATTTGGGAACTAAAGTAGAGCCTTGCTCCTTCTTCTCAAAGTGTATCTTTCCTCCTATGGAGATGAATCAAGGCCTCCCCTTGTGGAGATGAACCAAGGCCTCCTCTTGAGGAGAAGATCCCTGCGTGGATACCAAGGCTTCCGCTTGTAGTTGCGATTACTTGCTAATCTTTCCTCTTTGAGTGGCTAGATTGGATTGGTTGGATTGACCAATTGGACAAACAATCCTAAGAGTAAGGTGTGCTTGGGAGAGGAGAATTGGGGGCTACCCTCGGTGATTTGTTACCAATTGAGTCTTGCCGGGTTGCTACTTGCTATTTACCCTTGTTTTGAGTGATTCCCCTCTTTGTGTTCTTGAGTTCATCCGTTGTTCTTCGTGTTTATCGATCCCTTCGCCCAAATCCGTGAAAATCGGGACCAACCTACATCAACTCCCCGTCAACCATGAGCTGTCCAAGACGTTCGGGACATCGCCAAGACCCGGCGCCTCGTCATCACCCAGGCCCTCGGCGGGTCCTGTGACTCACCTCCCTCCTGCTCGCGTCAGTGCCCTTTCAGCGGACGCACCCTTGGACACCTCTTGGCCTTCGGATGGGGTAAGGGAAGGCGGCTTCTCCAGGCTGGCGCTAGGAAGGCCGCCTAGAGGAGACCCGCCTGCCACCGAAGCATCCGGACAAAAGGAATGCAGCAGAAGCGTCAGAATTGCGGAAATCACCATTCAGGAATAATGTAACCCGGGAGCTGAGACACACCTGCTTGGTCCGGCGTTCGGACATCTTCGTGCTCTCTCCTAGGGCGGGCTGGGGAGGCCACAACCGCGCTCCCCACCCCGCTCAAGCGGCGATTTTCTGCCCCGGCCGTAGCAGGAGGAACCATCTTCCCTCCTTGAACCCCGACGTTGGTCGTCGTGTCGTCTTCAGTCGCGTCTCGTGGCCTCTTGTTGGTCTCCGGGGAAGACGGGCCCCTGCATCGACATTTGGTCATCTTCCCAGAAAAGAAGAGGATACAAGATGCAAAGTTGGAGCAAGGAAGGAGATAAAGTGGAAACTCGCTCTCGGGCGCGCTTACTGCCTAATGACTCCGGGATCCCTACTGACCCGGCGGAAGAAACATGGGGACTCGGAGGCAGCGCGCTCAAAGAGGAAAGTAGCCTCGCCGCGGATGGCGAGGGTGGAGGAGATGCTCCACGTCGCGGGGACAGAACAAAGTCACCGGCATCAACGTCAACCTCCATGGGTTCACCGCCGACGCATATGACTTCCACAGGAGAGGAGGAAGATCAGCTGACGGGTCCCGGTTCCCGGGGGCCTCAGGAGAACTACGCGGGGAAGAGTCCTTCTTTCCCTCGCCCTCCTCCTCGTCCTCGTCAGCCTCGGCGTCATCGGCATCGTCCTCACCGCCTACTTCGTCCTCGTCACCAGAGCTGGAAGAGCCCGCTTCAGACTCTTCCTCAGTTTCTTCATCGGAATCAATGAGCTCCCCTTCCTCATCGGAGCTCGGCGGGCTTTGGGCTTGCGGGTCCTCTTCGTGGTGGTCTTAGGGCCACCCTGCCCGTCTTCAGGAGCAGGCTTCGGCTTGTGGTCAGAGCGACCCACAATGCCTCGGGTATCGCAAGACGGCATCGCTGCCAAGATCTCTGCTTTATGTGGATCGTCGCACAAGGCTGGGAAACCATCCGGAATATCGTACACTACGTCAGGGGTGAAGATCACCCTCATGGCTTCCAGGAGAGACTAGTCCTCCGTGTCGGAGTTCCTCAGACGAGACAGATCTTTGAGGCCCTGGTAATCCCAGGCCGAATGAGGTCGTTGCTGTAGAGAAGCCAGGCTGTGACGAAGGAAATGGGCAACGATGGCAGCCCCGGAGACTCCCTGCTCTCGAAGGAGTTTAAAGCGACCAACAGCCACCGACAAGTCCTTATCCTGGGGGCTGAGACTCTTCCAGGTCGGCAGGGTCACCGGATGCTCGGTCGGCTCCTCAAGCCGGGGCAGCGCTTCTGCTACTCCGACGAGGAACCACCCGTGCCTCCACTCGTCCCACTTGGATTTGACCACCATCTCGGGATAGTCCTTCTTGATGTTCTGGCGAAAACAGAAGGTGACGCCGCCTCCCATCCAGCCATCCTTTCTGTTGCGGGGGTAGAAGTAGTGGCGGAATAAGGCCATGGACGACATCACCCCGACGAACGCCTCGCAGGCGCAGGCGAAGACCACCAAATCCAGGATGGCGTTGGGGGTCAGGTGTAGAAGCTTCAGCCCGTACGAGCGCAAGATCTCCATGAAGAAATCAGAAAATGGGGGGACCTGCCCCATCTTCATGAAGCTATCGATGATTGGGATCTGCTTGGCCGTCCTGGTCTCCGACGGCAGCAGGATGTCCGACGCCACTCCGCCCGCGACCTCAGGCGTGGTTTCAGAGCCAATCACCCGAGATGCTTGGCCTTCCGCATCATCTGGTCGTCGATGTAGATGCTAGGGAACAAGGCCTTCTGTTTGCGAACCTCGGCTTGCGCGGCGTTACGCTCCGACCTCTTCAGCGACCTTGCGGATCTAGGAGGCGCTTGCCTCCTGATGAGCGATGCTCCGGCAGGCTTCTTGTGGGCAGAGACTTTTTCCCGAGCCATCGGAGTCGGAGGAGAGGCAGATCTATCTCTGCGGCGGCGAATGAAAGGAGGGCGGCGCAAGGCGGAGTGGAGGAAATGGAGCAGAGAGCGCAGCGATTTGGGGATTTCGGCGATTTGGAAGAAGTAACGGCTACAGTACTCTAAGCCGAGACTTATAAAGCACCCCACGCGTCACGCCGCGGCCCCATTACTCTGGCTGACGTGGGGATCGAGAGGACGTTCCGCTCTGGGCGCTCCTGCCCGTTGGATTCAAGATGACGTTGCGGCCCGCACGGATCGCAACGTTCGCGGCGACCAAGGCAAGAAGATTGGGGCTCGTGCGGACTTTTCTCAATCGCGGCCCCGGCACCCAAAGAAGACAAGACACTTGCTGGGGACCCACTTTGACTATTTTTTGGTCATAGCCCCGGTAGCTGAAGGAAAGGCCGCCGGGACCATGCCCGGGGGCTTCTGTCGCAACAGTGGAACATGGGGTTCCCCTTATGCTGCCAAAGTGGGTCCACCACCTGTGGGCCCACCAAAAGATGGACAAGGCCAAGTGACAAGACCGGTAGGTGGGTCCGCCCGTCTACCTCGCGAGGACCTATCAAGCTCGACATCGACACCCTGCGGCTAAGGACTGGGACCCTCCGGGGTCACTTTCCTCCGAGGCACCAAGTCAAGACACCCGAGAGCCCGAGCACCCGACAGGAGGCCAGGCTCCCTCTCGGGTCCGTTTCCGTACATCGCCAAGGATAAGCATGCCAACACATGCTAGAAGCTCGTAGAAGCTCGTGGAAGGCTTGGGCGCCAAGATGAAGGCCGCGGACCAGTGACGTCACCATGGAGCGTGGTCGGTGGGGGAGTAAGTCCCTGTCCGCCCCACTTTCCCTAAAGGTGGATGCCCTCACTTAACCACGGAGAATACTTGGAGGAGAATAGGCCACGTCGCCTCCAAAGACCACCGGGGGGTTTTTCCCGCCAAAACCCCCCACGCTCCTCGCGTGACCCCTGTGGCATCCCCTTAGCCTATAAAAGGAGGACCAACGCCACCGAGGAGAGGAGGACATATTAGACCGGAACCAGAGCAAGACTAGCTAGGGCTTAGAGGGTAGAGCGAGAGGTGATCTCCTCCGGGTAGGATCTGCTCGTCGTCTAACTCTAGCCGCCACCCTGCCGGGTACACACCCGTGACCACCATTGTAAGCCACACCACGATGAACACCTCGATCCAGACATGCAGGAGTAGGGCTTTTAGCCTCTGGGCGGCCTGAACCTGGGTAAACTCTCTGTGTCTTTGTGTTGATTGCTTGAACGTCGGATCGAAGAGCTCGACGTGGTTCACCTGGGTGGGACGTCTACCAGCCTCCTTCGTGCCCCGTGCCGAACCTAAAAAGGGGGTATCCTTTACCTCCGGTGTCCATCCGCCACGACATGACAGAATGCCATGTGACATGAGGGACGAATAACACGGAAAAACAAACTTACAAATCCAATTCATAATTTTTTTCTGACAAATGATGCAAGATACTATGTACTGTGAATAACAAGAGTCACAAGGTCAGACTCAAACCCGTCAATGTAAGATGAACACGAAAAGCAAAAACAAGTTTAATGATTATTCACTTACCACCGTCAAGGCAAAGATATTCGATAAAATCGGCCATCCGTTGCTGCATATCTGTTATGTGTGAAATGATCCTTGCTGCATGATGTGTTCAAAATATCCATCAATGCAAGGAGGTGAAAACATAAAAATAACATTAAAACTGAACTGGTTAGTGTCACTTACCAGCAACTACGGATTGGCCAAGAGAGGGAAATAAAGCCTCTCTTGATTTTCTTGTATAGTGCCACCAAAATAAGATCCCTATTACACAAGTATAAAATGAAATGTGTTCTATCAAATCTCTTCTGGTAAACACATTCATAGTGACAAGATAAAACATAAAAGAGGTTGCTATTCTAACTGATCCCTGTTCTAACAGATCGAACATACCAAGATCTAACAGTACCACACCAACAAACTAGCTATTCTAACAGATTCGGCCTTGCTAGTGCATAAACAAGATATTCTAACAGATCCAAAACATGCGGATGGCCTTGCTAAACGAGCACTAACCTTCGGGACGTGGACGAGAAGACTGCCCCATCGCCATGGGGCGGGGGGGGGGGGGGGGGCGGCCTAGGATATGCCTCCCACGAGGTCATCGTCCGGTCAGCCGGTGGGGTAGGGACGCGGTGGAGGCCAAATGCGGCGGGGGAGGGCCGGAGGGCGTATGTGCGACTGTAGAGGAGAGGAGGCGGCTGGGAGAGGGTAGAGTGGAGCCTATGTACGGTCAAGCGCGTATGGTCCTTATTTATATGGAACGGTTTCCTATGCAGAACCGTGTGCGTTAACAATCACTAGACGACTGGATGCGCCCACGGTTTCTGCAGATGAAATTGTGTGCGATCAGTTGGTGGTAAAAAGTAATCTTCGCACACGTTTCTTTTGCGAATAAACCGTGTGCGATTATGTTGTGGTTTAACAACACTGAAGATAACTTGGAGAAATGCCAAATTTTGCCGCTGGAAAGAAGGAGTACTAGACAAAATGGAACCTGGTTAATAATATGTGGATAATATTAGTAGTTGGTAATGGAAGGGCTCCATTAATTCAAACACATGGTTTGCCCTTCGTGCTACAAAAAAATTGGACATCCCAATCGCACATTACATATATATAACACATAAGAACCACCTAATACCTATCTAAACATATTCTTCGTCGTCGTCAGAGAGGAGGACGACGTCTTCGTCGCCGGCGGGGCCCTTGCCGTTGCTTGAGGCCTCTGCATCGTTGCCGGCGGGGCCCTTGACGTTGCGGCGTCTGCATCGTCGCCGAGCGAGTTGCCGGAGCCTGATGCCCCGGCAACGTCGGCTAGCAGGTTGCCGGACTCACCGGCTTTCCACTTGGCCAAACGCCTTCCCGCGGCGCCCATCTAAAGCCGCGTCTGCTTCTTGACCTCCTACCTGGCGCGCAGCAGCGCACGCACCCGGAATTTTCGAAGAGTGACAAAAGACTCCTCGACCACGCAATGCACCAATGCTTCCTCACACCTCGCCGACGCGATGGACATCTCCACCAACTTATGCTACTCCAGTTCCTCTGGGTGGCCAGAGGCTGATCCGACGACGAATCCGAATAGCTGTCTTCGGGCTCCTCCACCGCCGTGAGGACAACGAAGTTACCCCCAGCTCCTTGCGATGGGGTCAGCTCCTCCTGCGCCTCAGTCGGCGTGTGATCGATTGAAACCGCTGTGGACAACATCTCTTCCGATTCCCACGGCGCGAGGTTGGTTGAGCTACCCCCAGACACGGCCGCTGAGGGCAGCACCTCCTCCGAGTCCGACGGCGCGAGGTCCACGAAGGTACCCGTCCCCGATCTCCCATTGCTTCCGTGCTGTGTGGCATTGTACAAATCCTAAATAAACAAATGACCATGGCCGTCGAAGCAATTTATACTCAAGCAAAAGGCGGGAACACCATGGTATTTCATACTTAGCGAGATTTCAGAAAAATGCGGGAAGACGAAATATTAGACAAACGATAACATCGAACCAATCGTATGCAATAGAACAAGGTATCGCACACGATTTAATTAGGAAAATCATGTGCGATAGTTCAGCACAATTTCATACACACGTGGACAAATCGTGTGCGATACTGCGACTGAATGCACACGCTTTATTCCGCAAAGTCCGTGTGCAAAAACGCGCACATGCTTTATAAATTGTAACCGTATGCGAATTTTTGCGTCGAGGACACCCTTCTTGGCCTCACAAACAGCTTTAATTTCGAAAGTAAGCGATAAGGGATAACGCACACAGACGCCTGCATCCGTCTGCGATCGTGGGGTCTTAAATTGCCCGATCTGTACTAGTGCAAAGAGGAGAGAAGACAATACAAGGGCAGGGGAAATCACATAAGGTAAAATTTGGTCTGGTCTAACGATTTTAATTGTTTAGCTGACCATTGTGTGTGGTAAGAGGAGGTAGGACAACATAATCAAACAAGTATGTCAAGAGGAGTATTAATCACATATTCCTTCCACAAGACACATTCACTATCATCATGTGACGTATCTCTCCGGGCCCATCTTCTCCATAGCAGCACAACCTTTATTTCCAACATTTTAATTTTATGCTATTTACTTTCAGTTCCTACTTTATTACTCTTTCATAAACAATATAGTTTCACACTTCTCCTTCACAATTCTTGCACTCAATCCACTCAAGATTAGTGACACCTTGGGTGTGATCGAAACACTCACAAGAAACACTCGTGTAAACTCTTTGTTGGGACGATATAAAATTGGAAGAATACTTTCACGAAATTGTGCTTCATCAAATCTGTGACATCAAATTTTTGTACGATTCGGTTCGTGAGGAAAATTTCCCACGTTGGTCATTTAATTCACACATTAGAATCCTTATGATTTTTCCCTAATGATTCACTCACACTCTCTGTTGGAGAAAATTTCCATCTACTCAAACCACTTATTAGATTTCCTTCGTTTATCCCGTGATATCAATCATTTCTTGGTCAAAATTCATGTAGTTTCTGATCCCATAGGATTTAAAAGGATATGCCACTCCAAGTGTTTTTCTTATTTACGTGTTTTGGAAATTGTGAGAATCAAAGAGGTTCTCATTATGCCACTGAAAATTTTGGTCTCGTTTTTCGTGCGGGAAAATTTGAGAAGGAGGTCCAAGCGGATTGGAAAATTCATGCGTTATCCTTTAAAACGAAGATCTAAGGATTTTTTTCATGTGTTCTTTCCTTCTTGTAAGCCAAATGGATGAATAATGCCATCGTAGCAAATTTATATTCATATCTTATTGCTCTGTTTTCCCTTGAAACCAAATTGGTCCTAAAGGTTTTATAGAGATTACCCTAGTAAAAAGGTCCCACTGTCTCCAAATTTAGGGAAACGGCTCCCGGTGGACAATCTTCTTTGTTTTTCTCTTTTGGCGGCAACGAAATTTCAGTCTCGCGCGCTCTTTTCCGACCTCCCGCGTAGCCGCCCCCGACGCCCTCCCCGCTAGGCCGCTATGCAGCCGCCACATTCCCGCTCTCCCTGACCTCCCGCACCGCCTGAAGGCCAGTGCCCCCACCCACGCCCACCCACCCACCCACCCACACACCATTTCCCCCACCGCGCCGCCACTGGCCGCTCGTCGGCGGTGGTTCATTCTCCCGAGCTCCAGCGGCTGCAACATCTTCTGAGAGGTGCGGCGGTGGTGACATGCGCTCTTTCCCTAATCTTCTCATTCTCTCTTTTTATTTGTCAGTGTGACCATGACATATTCCCTTCCGTTTCTGATTCCGCAGATTTGAGTGCTCGCACCTGTTCGACGCAATGCCTCAGAGCAAGAAGGCGTCAATGGCTGCCCCCCACCGCATCAGCGCCCTGCCGGACGCCATAATGAGCCACGTGCTCACGTTTCTGCAGACCCAAGAGGCCGTGCGGTCGTGCGTGCTCGCCCGCCGCTGGCTCCACCTTTGGAAGTCCCTGCCTGTGTTCCGCGTCACCAACGTCCATGTCCAGGAGTCGCGCAAGTTCATGGAACACCTGCTTATCCTCCGGGACCGCGTGCCTCTCGACGCCTGCATCTTAAAATTCCACAGAGCTCTTTATGATGATATGCGCTACGTGATGCTGTGGATTCGGTATGCTCTGCTGTGCAGGGGCGGAGCCAGGATTTGAACTTAGGGGGGGCGAGAACTGAAAACGTAGGAAATAGCTAGTGCATGTTTGTCGGCAGAAGGCGCCCCCAAAAATAATAGTGTGATGCTTAAGATGGGTGTGACGCCTGTCGCTTAAGGTACGGCTATTACTCTCATTTGAGAAATGGTGTACAAGGGCCAACCATTATGTATGGCAAGAAGGTAGCTAATTTTTCCTACTCAAAATATTACCAAGGGCTGAATCCTGAAGTTTATGGCCAGATTCGAGATTGAATCAATTGACTGGAAAAATCAATCTACTAAATTATTTCTAATCGTGCTTGACCTAAATAAAGAAGTAAAAGTATTAGCTAAACTATAGCAGAACAATTAAGAAGACTTAGATCAGATTAGAAGTACTGTATACCTAGACCTTGTGGTGAATTGACGGGATGGTGATGTACTGGTGTGAACCCACGGTAAGCGGGCCGCCGGCTGCCGTATTACTCCGCCGCCTGGACAAACCGGCAATTGAACTCCATCGTCTGCGGCGCGGCGGCGGCAGCGAGCTGCTTCCTCACGCCCTGGCAAGCGATCGATCTAATTAGGCGAGGACGCCAGGACGGAGGTGGAAACGATCAGGCTTCTAGGATCGGCCTGTACAGTTGTACGTAGGTGTGGCTAGTCAGACTATGGGCTATTCTCTATACCTATTGGGCTTTAACACGTACACATGTTGACTGTGGGCTTAAAAACGAGTATTTACGATGATTAACTCTGCCATTAGCACGAACTGACGTACATGTATATGTCCTTATACCAGTACTCACTGCTGTAGTTTATTGAGGGGGGCCAGCGGTTGGGGGGGGTCTGACCCCTGCTAGCCCCCCCCCTGGATCCGCCCCTGCTGCTGTGCCAAGTCCCGGTGCTCAATGTTGCTTTCAGTCGGGCTGTTATTTGACCGCTGTCTAGTGCGCATCTATTCTCCCAGAACTTGACCGAATTGAAGCTCGACTATGCAACTCTACAGGACAAATTTCTTGATTTCTCAAACTGCCCAGCATTGGAGGAGCTCAAGATGACAGAATGCTACATTAATTCTGACTGGATGTATTCCCCTTCCCTCAAAAGTCTGAGCATTGTGGACTGCTATCTTAGTGAAGACCCACGGTTTCGTATCTCTGCCCCAAGTCTCATTTCACTCGAGATAGCCACTTGGACGGATGTAATTCCTATGCTTGAAGACATGCCAGCGTTAGTAACAGCATCTGTTACGTATGGCGATCTAGGGAGGAATTCTTTTGTCAGACATGAGAATCGTGAATGGATTTGCAGTGTTGAATCTGAGTGTTGTCGTGGCAACAGTTATTGTGGTGATGCTTGTTGTGAGTGTTGTTATGGCCCAGATGATACCAGTAATGCAGGCTGCGTGCTTCTCAATGGTTTGTCAGCTGCTACAAATTTGAAATTGGTAGCTGAATCTGAAGTGGTACTTCTATAATTACTCTTACCGTTCATTTTTCGTTTACCATCCAGTGATTTTCTAGCAGCATATATATTGATATGTCCGTCACTGAGTTTCAGTACCTGAGGGCCCATCCCAGGAACCCCTGTTGCTTAATGAAGTCCGCTTTTACCTGAAAAAAAAACATATAAACGAGTTGCATATAGTCGCAGCAAAACTGCCTGGGTTTTTAAAATATCAAGCTTCAGTTGGGACATGTAAGTTAGGATTGTAAAGAAAAAGAATGCTTGGATCTGAGAAACTCTAGACAGAGTCATAGAGAAATTATGAAGTTTCTGTATATAGTAAAATGGATGGTCTAGCGCAGAGCAATGATAGTTTTCTCAGGAGTTCTTTCAATATGGCTAATGTGAGAATGTTCCTCCGGAACTTAGAGATTCATGAATTTGACAGTTTTATAGACATGCTCCATTACTGCGAGTATGTGACTTTAATTTCTGACAGATGTACTACTTGTTTCAGTATGTTTGTTGCTTGTACTTTAAAAATTAAATCCTAACTTGGTGTTTCTTGTATAACCTATCCAGTTTATTCTCGAAAGGGATTTGAGACGGTGCCCTACATTTAGTAACTTAAAGAATTTATTTCTCAATGGGTGGTGTGTGGCTGCCGACCAGCGTACACTCATTTGTATTCTCCAGCATTCACCAGTTCTAGAGAATCTCACTCTCCAACTTTCTGAGGTATTTGTTCTGTACATAGACAGATTAATGTTATTGAAGTTAGCATTACTTATGTTGGCCTTATAACAATTTTTTTTCTTCGTACAGACTCCAGAAGATAGCCATACCATGAAAACAACCTACAATGTATTGGAACAGCCATTTGCATCTAGAAACTTAAAGAAAGTCGAAGTCACATGTAAAGATGTTGATCAGAAAGTCCACAATATTGTGAAGTCCTTGAGCTCCTGTGGCATACCTCTTGAGAAAATTTATATAAGACAGACAAATAAATCATCCGAGTGTAAGTCTGACTATTTCCACTTTTCATACTTGTTATATTTGTAGAGTTTGCTTTTAAGTGTTAAAGCTGTAGCAACGAGTTCTGAAACTATAGGAAAATATAGATGGTAGAAACTTCCCTGTTAAATCTGAAATGAAAGGATAATTTTCTTTACAATTCAATAAGCGAGGTGTAAGTGGACGACTACATACTCGGTCACACCATGTTTTTTACTTAGCATTCTGCAAGGTATACCATTGTCTAGTTGGTCAGTTTCTGCTAGCTATTAATTGGCAAAACAGGAGCAACACAAACATTTGTCTGATTTGCCAAGATTTGGATGAACTGTATGACATGCCAATATTTGGATAAACTTGTATGACGTTTGAAGTGAAGCTCTTATTAAAAACAATGACCTATATTTTGGACTCACCTGTCAGGCGTTGGAAGTTTACAATTCTTCCGAAGCGAAGGATCTCTCTGAATTCCTTCTGGTTGTCCTTTTTATGTAGGTTTTAATTTCGTCTGCACAGGTTTCAGCTCAATGCAGGGAGGACAAGATCTAGGCTGCTGACGGGTCCTATCTTCTTTATTAGTACCAAATGTGAAGCAAGATTGCGGTCCTGATGTTGCCGCCTTCTGTCCGTGTGGATCTAAAGTCAGCTCCAAACCTTCATTTGTAGGAATGAGCATGCACTTGGTAATATTAGTTGTTGAGACTTGAGAGGTAGCAGGACCTGGTTCTGTGAGTTACTTATCGATATATTATGCACTTTTATTTCACAAGCTAATTTGTAATGCACATTTAGTCTTTTGTGTCTTTCCATGCAAGCATTTCTATTTACCCTGTGTCTGTGCGCATGGCTGCCCTTTATTGCACGAAGACTCGTGTAACGGCGTCGGCCATGTAGTGTAACTTGTGCATAGTGTGAAGGTAGCATAGACTTCGGATTGTCCATACTGGAACTGTATATGTGAGACCCCTCAAAAACAAAATTTGAGAAGCGGGTTTAATTATTTTTCTTTAAAATTTCTGAAAAAAATGAAACATGTCAAAGTTGTTCTTAGCGTTCCATTTTCTTTGAAAATAATTATGGAAAAATGAAACATGGCAAAGTTGTTATTAGGCTTCTATTTTCTTTGGGGTCATTTATTTTTGTGCCCTGCTTCGCTTAGTTTTCCTCGTTTGTGCCCTACTCGCTTAACTTTCATCGGTTTTGCCCTGCTTGCCTCTTTCGAGGCTCGCAGGCGGCCAAGCGGCCGTTTCCGTCGGGTCAACCTCCTTTAACCGTTTCTTGGCCTGACTAGTGGGGACGGCATGGGGCATCTCTAGCGGCATCTATTTTTGAATCGCTCACCATCTGACCCCACGAGTGGCCCCAGTAGAAGTAGCGGAGCCGGCATGTGGCATCTCCAGTGGAGCCGGTTAAATCTTACAGGTGGGGACGGATGTGTTACATCTAAATATATTTATTTTTTTGGCCGTTATTACTCTGCTCCAGCCCCCGTCTAATAAAACAAAAATACTCTGCTCAGTTGACCGTTAATCTGCTCTAGCCCCCATTCCACCGTCGGCCAGAGAAAAACCCCGCCGCAGACAAAGCCCTGCCGACGACACCCAGCTCCGGTGTAGTCGCTGCCGGTTGGGATGGACCCTTCGGCGAGCATCGACTGCATCAGCCTCCTCCCCGACGAGTTGTTGTACGTTATCATCTCCCTCCTCCCCTGCAAATCTGGTGTTCAGACAACCGTGCTCTCCCATCGGTGGCGCCCCTTCTGGCTCTCTGCCCCCCTCCACCTCGCCGTCGATAGCCAGCTCTGCGATACGGATGTAAAACGTATCCGCGCAGTCTCCAAGATCCTCGCCGAGCACATTGGGCCAGTCAGATCCCTGGACATCGGTGAGTTCCATTCAAACTGCAAGCTCGATGCCAAGCTCGACGAGTGGTTCCAATCCTCCGCCCTAGACCACCTCGAGGTACTGAGCTTCCAAGGTGGACACAGTCCGCTGCGCTAGCTGCCGTCTTCCGCACTCCGCCTCGCCCCCACGTTGCAGGCCGCCACTTTCGTCCACTGCCAATTCCCCCAGATAGATCCTGAGCCCGCGCTTCTTCTCCCTCTACTCAAGCGGCTTGTTCTCTGCGACTTTTTCATCTCGAAGGAAGCCATGGAGCTCCTGCTCGGCGACTGTACTGCGCTCGAGGCCCTTCAGATGATGTCGATCCACGGGTGCAGTACACTGCGCATTGTCTCTCCATCTATCCGGACGATTACTATGTGTTGCTGGAGGGACAGGAGAGCACCTGACAACAAATCAATAGAACCTTGTCACGATTTGGTCATTGATGCACCTCTCCTGGAGAAATTGTCTATAGTTGATCCAGATGGTCCAACAACACTCAGGGTAATTCAGGCGCCGAAATTGACACTGTTGGGCTACTCGGCTGCCGAATTCTCCCAACTTGTTATTGGATTCATAACCGTTCAGGTACAACATTCATTTTCTTCTTCATTTCTTGCTACTCGTCTGCCTAATTCTCACATTATTGCTAATAAATCTCCATAATATGATTCCCACAAGCTTGACCTCGTCTCTGTGCACAGTGAAGGTCTTGGCATTGCAATCAGTCGGCCCCAAACTGGATGAAGTTCTTCCATTCCTTAGATGCTTTCCGTGCACGGAGAAGCTATACATCGAGGTGAACCTTTCATTTGTACTTTCTACTTTGATGTCAAATTTGAATCAGAATTTAAGTTTTCCTGTTAATATGTCAGGGTAACAAATTTAGTGTTCAAAACTGCAGATAAAGAGAGGCCCGAAAGTGAATAATGTGCGGCAATATGACATGAACGATCCAATCGAATGCCTAGATCTCAATCTCACGGAAATTACTTTCAACGACTACCGAGGCACAACACCCGAGATTAATTTCGGGAAGTTCTTTGTTCTGAACACAAGTGTTCTCAAGATTATGAGGTTTGGCGTCCATTGGGGACACTACGACAAATGGTATGAAGTTCAGCGCAAGAAACTAAAGCTGAATGCCAAAGCTTCTGCTGAAGCTGAGATTATTTTTGAAGATACAGGAGTCAACATAATAAATACCTTCAAAAAAAATACACAAATTGTCGGTGGCTGATCCCTATGCAGAAGCTTTCAAGTGGAGAATGCGCAACCGTTATTAATAAATACCTTTCATTTGTACTTTGCATTTTATTGCAGTCTAGTATTAAAAGTTTGAACAATGTTTAAAAAAACAGTTCAACTCTTTTGTAATCTTGCTTCTGAAATTTAATTTCCAAGGTTATTTCTACTTTGAACATTGTTTCGTTCGTCGAGTAAAACAGGCTATTTGTACTTTGAGGCAGAATCCAAATTTGAGGCAGAAATTCAAATTTGAGGTATAATTCAAATTTGGGCCAGCATTTTAAGTCCATTGCTTTGTGGTATGCTGCTGCAATGTTTTCTAAACTATTATACATGTTACGTGATCACTCCCGACCTCTTTTGCGTAGTAAAATTCATAGTCATGAGAAGTGTGCTCCAAATGAGCTCGAAAGCTAGGGTAAATAGCCCCATTTGTAAGCAATTTTTTTCCGACCTTGTCCAAATGGGTCAAATATTTTTTCTTCACACCAATTCCATCTATATGGTTTCAATTCTAAGTCTCACTATTTATTGAATTAATCTTCATATTATTACATTTCTTTTCCAAAAACAAGCTTTAATAGAAACACATTAAAAAACACTTTTAAAATATTAAGATTGAAAATCTAAGTTAAGATCCTTCTTAGTCACTCTAAAATGAAGCTTCTATCAAGGTTTTTTTTTTTCGAAAACCTAAAGCCCTACCTCCTTCTCCACGAACTCTTTGCAGCTTCATACGTGATAGCTCATTTGTGTCAAGCGTTTTCATGGAAATATAGATAGACCAAGTTTATAATTTTTTAACGTAACTATATCACATAAGACGACATGTGCGCAGGTTTTCTAATTTTTTGATTTTTTTTGAATTAGTTGTGCTCATTTGAACCCGTTCGGGAAGCTCACTTGTGTCAAGGCTTTTTCATGAAAATGTCTGTAGACCAAGTTTATAATTTTTTGTCCAAACCATGTGACAAGGGTATACATCTCGGGTACCCTACCGTGAGGGTACCTGGTGCACATGACGACTAAGTCCCAATAGCGAAGAGCCTACTCGAAGCCCAAGACAAGAGGCCCAAGAAGATGGAGTAACCTCCAAGATTTAGACATAGGCATAGTCGGTTAGGGCTTTCCTTATATGTAAACCGGTCGGTTACGTACTCCTGAGACCCAGCCTATTTAAAGGCTGGGAGGGGCGCCGATCTAGGGAAAAGCCATACTCAAACCACCAAAGCTCTAGCGAGATCGTCATCTCGCCGGAGCCACCTTGTAACCTCATAATCTCACGCGATCAATAACAGACAAGCAGGAAGTAGGGTCTTTACCTCCACCCGAGGGGCCTGAACCTGGGTAAATCTTTGCCTCTGCTTGTCAGCCGACGAAACTACCAGTACTACCACGTTCTCTCCCCATAATCTCAACCCTAGGTCCTTAACCATGGGATTTGATGAGTGTACCCTCGTCAATTGGCGCCGTCTGTGGGAAAGAATAGTGCTGGACTCACGGTTTCTTCGGTTCCATCGGAAAACGGCGACTCGCCGATCGGATCTACAAACGGCAACTCGCCGGCTGCATCAACAAACCAGAACTCGCCGACTCAGGCGGCACACGGCAACTCGCCGATCACTCGACAAACGGCAACACGCCAGCTTCACCCGCAAAAAGCGCATCGGATCCTCTGATGGATTTCGAGCCACACTCGCCAGGATTCCAGGAGGCCTTCTCCGATCTCGAGTCAGGTTTGGGTTTAACCGTTGGTTCGTTCAATTTTTTCGTCAACAAGCTTGGTGTGCAGGACTTGACGGATCCACGCCAACTCGCGACTTCCGCACCCGAGGCTCCATCGGTTGCGGTTCCTTCGACTGCGGATCCCTCAACTGCGTCCATACCATCGTCGATCCTCCAAGCTTGCTCGTCTGCAACAACCATGTCCACACGAGAGATGCACGAGCTCATCGAAGAACTCCAGGGCGAGGAGGCCGAATCAGCATACCGCACAAACGATCCCGAGCTCGATCTCTCACTCGAGGATAGTTTCGACTGCGGGATCTCCTTCAGCGACTTCGACGAACCGAAACTCATATCGACAACCACGTCGACTCCGAGATCTGCACCAACAACAACAACCTCGACTTCGAGATTCATAACAACTTCGCCGACGCCGAGATGAGCATAGGCGATGAAGGCATCGACAGCGAGATCCGTCCAGACGGACCACTCGATGGCATATCGACTCCGACATGAGCCTTGATGACGACGTCGAGTCCATGATGGGACTCGAAAGCACATATATACCCTCGGGTGATACCCCAGCAGGTCTACGTTGCCATCGCCGCAGAATCATCAGATGCTGCGGCCAGCCGCAGGCCTACAGAATTCCCGTGCACAGTTACTATGCCGGACGGAGTCACAACTCTCACAATCACTGCTGAGATGGCAGCAAAAGCAGATAAAGTATCAAGGAGTGCACAATGATGCCAGCAGACGCAACACAAGAGGAGATGTTGACCTTCCAGTACTTCAACTGGCAGGAATCACTTCGACTGCGCAGGTCAGAGCAACACTCGAAGAACGCAAAAAGCAAGCTAGCTTGTCGAGTGCGCGAAGAAGACAGCTCTCCCTGAGCTCCACCGGGCGAGCAGACACAAGACCCAGATCAAGGCTGTCACACCTCTCGCCAGACGAAAGGGCGGCACTCACCCGCAACTTAGGCAACTCTTTCATGACATACGACGAAGAGGGTGCCAGTACCCAAAACAGCTGCGGGTGCTCTTTACCGCTGCAGCATACCTGAGGCAATCAAGCCCCAGCTGATGACCCCAATGCAAAACTGCATCGCCAACAGATCAAATCACTCGCCTTAGCGCGAAGGCCATACGCCAAATTCCAAAACTCCAGGGGGAGTCGAGACCGTGCCCTAATTGACACGCGTCGTGAAGAGCACAATCACAGTGGTCGTCGCCACCACTCGAAGGAAAGAAGCGGCTCGCGTAGGCGCAGGTCCAGGAGCAGATCACGCAGATCTTACAGTAGCGACTCATACTCTGATCGAGAGCCTGAGCCACATGGAGCTCTGTGCTTCACTCGACGCGTCCGCGAGACACGGATGCCCAAAGGGTTCAAACTCACATCTGAACAGCCCAAGTACACGGGTCGACAGGAACCTTCGGGTGGCTGGAAGACTACAGGCTGGCTGTCGCGTGCCAGCGAGGCACAAACACCACAGCCATGCAATACATACGACTCATGCTCGAAGGCACAGCCCGCGACTGGCTCAAAGCTACCTCCATCAACATACGACTCGTGGGATCACTTCCGCACTGATTTCATCAAAAACTTCGAGCCTCTATGTGAGCGCCCAAAAACGTTCGAGGAGCTGCGAGCCTGCGTTCAACGTTCAGACGAAACGTTGAGGTCATACATCAGACGATGGACTGAGATACGCAACTCAGTCGGAGTAATTTCAGAAGATATGGCCATGGATGCTTTCATAATGGGACTCGCCAGGCGGGACCAAAGAAGCACTTGGTCGCAAAAAGCCAACCTCTGTGGCTAACCTCTTGATGACCGCGACTGAGTGGGCAGACGGAGAAGACATGGCGCGCCACACGCGGGTCCTCACCCCGTGACAATCATGAAAGCGGCAGTCGAAGCCGCAGAGACTCGTACAGAGACGACCGAAGGCGCAAACGTTCAAAACGTCACTACGACGATGACAGACCCGAATTCATGGCGGCTGGGTTCTCCACACCCCGCAACGACCAAGACAGAAGCGACCGACGGTCAGAAGATCGGCGGACAGTCGAGATGATCGACGGGACAGTCGAGATGATCGCGGACAGTCGAGACCGCGGCCAACGCAGTGATAGCTACAAGAGGAAGGACTGGCGCAAGTCACGGGCACAATCGAGCGATCATTCGAAGAAAAGATGGATGCTGATTGCAGATTCCACCTGTACAAGGGGGACGACGGAAAACTGCGCTCCAATCACTCGATGAGAAACTGCAGGGAGTTCGACCAAATGGCGACTGATTACGTAAATCTCAGAAAGGCAGCAGCCACACAAGCACCTGCACCCGTGCCTCAGCCAAACAATGTGCCTGTTCTGATGGCACCACCTCCACCACCACAGCCTGCCGCAGGCGGAAATCTCGCGGGTGCCATACAGCACATACCTCGGGTGGACGAACCACAGTACCCTCCGCCCCAAGGGCAGATGTACATGATACAGAAAGGTCGCCTTCCAACAGGGAGCAAAAACTTCGCACTCGACAAGTAAACATGGCGGTCATGTCACCTCCCGCTGTAACTGAATTCTTGAAGGGTTCTGAAACCGCAATAAGCTTCAGCAGAGAGGACCACCCTCCATCGGTTGTTCGTCCAGGGCACTCTGCTCTGGTACTCGACGCGCAAATTGGAGGCTACGCCATGTCCAAGGTATTCATGGATGGTGGCAGCGGCATAAACATCATCTTCGCAGATACGCTCCGCAAAATGAACAGGTCAGTCGAAAACCTGCCAAGTCTTCAAATACCTTTCACGGTATCGTCCCAGGAAAGCAATAAGCCCAGAAGGCACCATACAACTCGACGTAACGTTCGGGGACAAGAACCACTTCAGGACAGATCGATTGAGTTCGAAGTTGTCGACTGGAAGTCACAATACCATGCTATACTTGGACGCCCGACGTTCGCTCGATTCATGGCGGTGCCACATTACGCATACCTCCAGCTGAAGATGCCTGGACCAAAAGGAGTAATCACAGTCAAGGGAACTTCCAAAAGTCTGACTCTTGCGACCGAGAATTCAGCAAAATCTCTGAGATGTTTGGCATGGAAGCAACACTCGCTGATCTAGCGGTCTCCAACGATCGAACACTTATGCCAGAACACAAAAAGGTGGCAGTCGACAGAGCATTCAATGCCACCAATGACACAAGATCGCATCAGGTGCACCCGACTGACCCGACCAAGACAGTCAATGTCTCGTCGAGTCTGCCTATCGCATAGGAAAGCGCGCTCGTCGAATTCCTCCGTGAGAACTGGGATATATTTGCATGGTGTCCAGCCGACATGCCAGGTATTCCCAGGGAATTCGCCGAGCACTCTCTCCAATTATTTCCAGATGCTAAACCAGTCAAGCAAACAATGCGCCGCATATCCGGCCCAAAAAGAACGCAGTCGAAGCCGAAGTCGACAGGCTACTCGCAGCAGGTTTCATCAGAGAATCAAGAAATCACAATGGGTGGCCAACCCCGTACTCGTAGAGAAGAAGCACACAGATATCCTTCGGATGTGCGTAGATTTTACAGCACTCAATAATGTGTCCAAAGGATCACTTTCCACTACCTCGAATCGACCAGATCGTCGACTCCACCGCCGGGTGCGCTCGCTTGTCCTTCCTGGATGCTTACTCGGGTTACCACCAGATAAGGATGAAGGAAGAGGATGAAGAGAAAACGGCGTTCATAACCCCACTCGGGGTCTACTGCTACACCACAATGCCTTTCGGGCTCAAGAACGCAGGCGCAACCTACCAGCGCATGATGCAAGATTGCCTCAAGAAGCAAATTGGGCGAAACGTCCAGGTCTATGTAGATGACATCGTCATCACACAAGGAGGAAAACACACTACTCGATGACTTGCGAGAGACGTTCGCAAACCTCAAACGCTTCCACATCAAGCTCAACCCGAAGAAGTGCACGTTCGGCGTGCCAGCCGGGCAACTCCTCGGGTATCTAGTCTCAGCTCGAGGAATCGAGGCGACCCGGAGAAAATACAGGCCATCTTGACGATGCAAAGGCCTTCAAAGCTCCATGACGTGCAAAATTGGCGGGTCGAGTAGCAGCACTCAGTCGATTCATCAGCAAGCTAGGCGAAAAAGCACTCCCGTTCTATCGACTTCGAGTGGACGCCAGAAGCCGAAGCAGCCTTCACGGACCTCAAGCGAGTCCTCACAAGCCCTCCAATCCTCGTCGCACCAAGGGAACGCGAGCCACTATACCTATATGTCTCTGCAACTAACAGGGTGGTAGCACCGTACTGGTAGTCGAACGAAGGGAGGAGGGACACACCCAAAGCATACAACGTCCAGTCTATTACTTGAGTGAAGTGCTCTCCATATCAAAGCAGCGGTACCCGCACTATCAAAAGCTGGCCTACGCCGTGTTCATGTCCTCAAGGAAGCTGACGCATTACTTCTCCGAGCACCCGATCACTGTAATCAGCACCTCAGGGATCGGGGACATCCTCACAAACCCCAACGCAACTGGGCGAGTAGCAAAATGGCTCATCGAGCTAGCACCGCGAGACATCAAGTATGATTACCCGAAGGCCATCAAAGCACAAGTCTTACCTGACTTCCACACCGAGTGGATTGAAGCTCAGCTCCCAGGAGCACCAGATGTGTCCAACTCATGGACTATGTACTTGACGGCTCAAAGAAAAACGAAGGCGCAGGCGCAGGTGTCATCCTCATATCACCAAAAGGCGACAAGCTCCGCTACATCCTGCAAATGGGGTTCGAGTTCCCATCCAATAACGAAGCAGAGTATGAGGCCCTGATCCATGGCATGAGGATGGCCAAAGCCCTCGGGTGCACTCGACTGATGATCTACGGTGACTCGAATCTTGTGGTGCAGCAAACAATGAAGGCCTGCGATGCAATCGCAGATAACATGATCGCCTACCGTGACCTGTACAACTCATGGAGGGCAGCTTCGAAGGCTGCGAGTTGCGGCACATAGGGCGTGAGAGCAATGAAGAAGCAGATAAGCTAGCCAACATTGGCGCGACCAAAGCACCAGTTCCACCTGGTGTCTTCTTCGAGCGCATCGAGCACAGTCCATCAAGAAAAAGCGAGCACTCCTACATCAGCCGCACCAGCCAAGAGCAAAGCACCTAGCACAGAGGACCCGCCAGTCGAGGTACTCCTCATCGAGCCAACTTGGACTCAACCTTTCCTCGCATACATACTCCGCGGCGAGGTACCTGAAGACATAACAGAGTCAAGACGCGTCACTCGACGATCTAAAGCATACACTGTCATCAACGGTGAACTTACAAACGCAGCATATCAGGTATGTTCCAACGTTGCATAGCATTTGAAGATGGCCAAGCCATCCTTCGTGATATTCATGCAGGTACTGCGGGCATCATGCCAGCAGTCGATCACTCGTAGCCAAAGCCTTTCGCGCAGGCTTCTACTGGCCCACAGCACTCAAAGACGCGGAGGACATAGTCAAAAGGTGCATCGGCTGTCAAAAATTCGCCACAAAGCCGCACGCACCCGCATCGGCGTTGAAGACAATACCATTGGCCTGGCCCTTCGCCCAGTGGGGGCTCGATATGGTTGGGCCACTCAAAAAATCCTCCCATGGAGGGCATACTCACCTTCTGGTGGCGGTCGACAAGTTCACCAAGTGGATTGAAGCAGTCCCTATCACAAGTTCGACTGCCACTACAGCAGTCAATTTCATAAAATCCATCATATACCGCTTTGGTGTGCCAAGTAGCATCATCACTGATAACGGTACAAACTTCACGGCTGAAGAATTCCAACTTTCTGCAAAGAGCAAGATATCACGCTCAACTATGCATCCGTGGCACACCCGCAGTCAAATGGCCAAGTCGAAAAAGCCAATGGGCTTGTGACGAGTGGAATCAAGAAACGCCTCCTGGTCCCACTCAAAAGAGCGCGGGTGCTTGGGTCGAAGAACTTCCATCTGTGCTATGGAGCTACGCACAACTCCCAATGCCTCAACACAATTTACCCCATTCTTCATGGTCTACGGCGCAGAGGCAATCCTGCCATCAGACGTAAGGTTCAATGCACCAAGAGTCGAAGCATACAACGAAGAAGATGCAGATGAAGCACTCGAAGATGCAGTCGACTTGCTCGAAGAAGCACGCAACACGGCGCTAGCACGCACAGCTGTCTACCAGCAAGATCTACGCAACTATCACAGCCGTCGACTGCGTACCAGGTCCTTCGAGGTTGGTGACCTGGTGCTTCGACTGAAGCAAAAGAAGGTGCACAAACTTGCTTCGCCATGGGAGGACCTTTCATCATTGGCGGTGGAGCGTACAGACTGAAGCACGCGAAGACAGGCGAACTCTCACATAATCCTTGGAACGTTGCGCAGCTGCGCCGTTTCTATGCTTAGATTGCTCAGTCGCATAATGTAATAGGCACATATGTCGGATGGCTGCAGGTTTCAGACGCGCTCTTTTCCTTACCAGGGTACCTAAGGGGACTGGAAGGTTTTTAATGAGGCGGCCTGCAGCTTAACATTCAAAAATGAATATAATCAATGATTCCTCATATTTCTCCTGCTTACTACTCGCATAACTTGTTCTCACAAAATTAGCCTCACCCGAGTACTCGGGGGCTGCGCTATCTCAAAAGCATGAGCTTCCGCTCCTTCACAACATAATACCCCAGCCGCACTCGAACACTCGGGGGCTGGATAGTCATAATTTTACAACAAGTAGCTTCATACACCCCACTCAACAGGCTCGGGGGCTGCGGAGATACGAATCCTTAGTTCATAAATATTCACAAGTGTTGCGTTTTACACTCTGGGGTCACCCCCCATACACATAACCTATTCAACAGGTTCTTCCTTGGGCTCGGTCCACTTTTCCTCCTCCTTCAGCACATGATGGATTAAGACCAATGCGCCCACCCGTGTCTCTTGGTAGTGCTCCTCCATTGGCACAGGACCACCACCTGGCACGGGGGCGGGTCCCATCGCAATCCTTTTAAAATCAAGATGCGGAAGGTGCGATCGCACAAAGGCAAGAGCAACATTAGCGCCGTTAATCAGTTGCTCACGTACAAACTTCTTGATCGCCTTGCCTTTTCGAAATTTCTTCAGCAATGCAGCAAGGTTCTGTGGTTGCTCATTCAAAGGAAACAAAGTTTCGTGGACTCGAAATAAAGCCAACCCGCAAGTCTTCAGTCGAATGGCAGTTCGCCATGCCCAGTCCAGAAGCCTTACCAAAGTGGCGCTCCTCGCCCTGTCTGACCAAAAGGGGTGGGCAGAGTACTCAGTACTACTCGCATGACCGTCGAGTCGATCCTGTATCTGTGCCTCCTCCTTTATCGGGTCAGAGCAAACATCTGCGCAAAAACAAAGGGCTCATCATCGCCCAGTCAGGTCATCTCGCGAAAACAGATCTCGATGATCCAAAAATAGCTTACATTCGAGTTGCAGATTTACTCTCTCCAACTTCTCAAGCAAAAAAGTCTCTCGCTCTGTAGCAGGGGATGGCCTCGACTGCAGCTCTGCATATGCCTCTCGCATTTCCCTCAGCTCGTCGCTCACCTTCGAAAGCTTTTGCTGAAGGTAGTCCATAATTTTCTGGTCATTCACACTTCGCGACTTCGAGGAACCACCCACGATAGGGCCAGTTGATACTTTAGAGGCTCGGTTCTACAGTCAGAATAATTAAGGGCATAAGGAAGCATGAAGAGCTCAAGCAAAAGGCTCGGGGGCTGAGCCTTCCGATTACTGAAGTTCATATTTCATAAAAAGACAGATACGATGTCTGATAATAATTTACATATAGCAAAAGCACAATGACGAAATCCCTAGACCTAGTCAACAAAGGGATCACTCGCTAAGTCGTCGACTTCTTGGAGGAAGCCTTCTTCGCCTGGACCCTGGCTGCCCTATCTTCAACAGTTGTTACAAGCTGTTGGGCATATTTTTTGGCGGCTTCCATCCAAGTACCGAGCCCGACGGTTCTGCCATCAGAACCCCGTGGGAACTTCGTCGTAGCTTTGTCAAAATCTGCCTCGACTCCGTGCGCGAGCAAATGAGAAAAGTAGTCTGAGCACCACTTACCATTTGCTCGCGACAGAAATCGGTGACGGCAGTCCCTTCAGGCTTGAACAGCTCTACCAGTTTTGCAAAGGAAGATGGAAGCTCTTCACCAGGGAAGAAGCTGCCATGGAGGGCGCCCAAGGCACTCGCCGCCTGTGTCAGCATCTCACCTGCTCTGCTACTGGTAACCTTTGAGACAGCCACACTTTCATTGAGTGAGGTGCCAATGCTTTGCTTGCCAGGAGCAGTAGGGCCATCCATCACGCCTAGCATAGCACGTGGATAGCATAATCAGCACCATATTGCAGAAACCTCAAACATCTAAGGAACACAGCAAAAATTCATACCAGTCAAAGTGGTGCTGGCGGCAGAAAGTCGACCAATCGCCGACTCCTCTCTAACCTCGGCTGCTTTCAGCCTCTTCTCCAGATCAGCCACTCGACGGGTGGCGTTGTTCAAATTTTCTGCCGCATCAGCGGCGGCCTCTGCAAAACAAACATACATGGTCAATAGACTGCAAGAGGAATCAGCTTCAACAAGTGGTACTAGCATATAGAGACACGCACTCTTCGCAGCTTCGAGTTGCTGCTGCAGGGTGGCGGGTTCCGTCTCCTTGTGTACATACTTGGAGCCAGCATTCAGTAGCTCCTGCACAAATGGCTACAACGCAATACGCGAAAGTTCAGAACAGATCTGTCAGGTCCATGAATAGCTTTAACACCCGCTAGTGATTCAACTATTATACAAAAACACAAGCTTACGTGGTTCAGGAAGGAGGAAGTCGAAGCAGGAACGCCTGTCGCTGCTGCCTCCTCTTTGTCAGCCACAGCCTCAGGCTCAGGTGGTGCGGCTGTGGCGGCCGGAGTCGCAGGGGTTGGCGGCTGTTCTGGTGGCAAACTCCGAGCAGTCGATGCCGCACTGCTCTTCTCCATCTGAGGTGGTGGTGGCAAATCCTCATCCGAGGACACGCTGTTTCACACATGCTAAGTTAACAACTTGGCAACATTCATAAGTGGTCAAAAAAGCAAGGGCAAGTAGTACTTACTCTTCAGTAAGATCGACCATTTGATCAGGTGCAAGCACACCCATGCTGGGGCGATTTCTTCGGGCGTCGTGGAGGAAGCGAGCGAATGGGAGGGATGTCGAGTGGCGCCATTGTCGACTCCGTCTCGTTCCCCTCCTTTTCCTCTGAATCAGCGGTGTCTTCCTCCTCGCGTGCCCGCTTCTGCTTGGTTTGCACCTCAGCATCACCTTCTTCGCCGTCTGGCATATGTGCGGTGGCGAGTGAGGCCATTTCATAATCAGAGCCCGCCTCGAGTGGCTCGTTGTCCGGCACTGGGCCGTTCTCAAGCAGAGGGGGCATTGACTCATACATTTTGTGTCCCTGCACACAGAAACAGCAAAGGAATCAATATCGCACATGCATAACATATAAACTGACATAATGTATCGACTGTTACCTCTGATAGAGGGTTGCTGGTTTCATAAGGAGCCACAGGCGAGTTCATCTCGCAAGGCTCTTCATCAGTAAGCTTGGTAACCAACTTCTCTGCTTCCGCATCAGAAAGCTCCACTGCGCGTGAGCGGGTTGGATCGGAAGCCCCACTGTATGCCCACATAGCATGTGCTCGGGCTCGGAGGGGTTGCACTCGCCTCTTGGCCATAATGGCTAGCAAGTGGATGCCCGTAACCTCCCGACGAACAGTGGTTTGGAGCTTTAGCACCTTCTCCATCAGAATGTCAGCCTCTTCGGCTTCGACTCCGGTCGGCTGGGCGATCCAGGATGGCCTCTTCTTCACCAGAGCGTCTGTGTCAAAAGGAGGCAGCCCGAAGGCTTGGGTGCCTATGGTCACATCCTTGATGTAGAACCACTTCTGGCGCCATCCTTGCACAGACTCGAGGAAGCTGATCATGAAGTACTCGACGTCAGATCGAGTCTGTACTCCAAAACCACCAGGTCCTTTGGCGCTGTGCTGGCGCTTGACGTTGAAGATACGGCGAAAAAGCTCGAAGTGGGGCGCAACGCCCAGAAAGCACTCGCAAAGAACGAAGAAACACGCAATGTGCAAAAGCCCATTGGGCGTAAAATCGTGCAATTGCACCCCATAGACGTGCATCAGTGCACGAAGAAAGTTGTGAACAGGGAAGGAGAATCCCCTGTTCACAAAATCCACAAAACAGACCCGCTCATTGGGGCCTGGGCGCGGGATTACCTCGGCGCCAGGGATGCGAACTTGCGAGGTGTCCTCAGGGATCAGCCCGTCGTTCCGCAGGCCGGTGAGCATCCTCTTGCTGCTGGAGGACTTGGTCCAGGCGCCCTTGTCCCTCTTCAAACCACTGGCAGCGGCTCCACCGGCGCTGTCCGCCGATGCGTTCGCGGCACTCCTGCCCTTTCGGGTGGCAGGCTTCGTCATCGCGGTGGTGGATTGAAAATCTTCGCTATGAGGCTATGGCGATGCGTGAGGAGGAAGAAGAAGCAGCAGCGGCGGAGAGCAAATGGCAAGTAAAAAGTACTATTTACTCCGCCACACCCTTTTAACCTCAACGCAAAAGAATCCGCACCGTGGATGCGAGATCGTGGGCAAAGAAGCAAATCCAGCCGTACACGTGGCAGCCATGGAGAGCAACCGTCGCCGGTCACTCCGCCCACTACGCACGGGAATCTAGGAACTGCCATCATAGCCCCGAAGAAATCGTGCTTGAACGGTCAAATCCAGTCCAAACGGCTGCACATTGGGCCCACATGCGTGTCACGTCCCATCCATCGCAGCATAGAGCACGCCACCGCGTGTCAGGTGGCGCAGTCGCCATAAAACGTCATCCCTCACGTCATTGCAGCACATTTGTTTAGAAAAAGATTTCGGGTTCGCCCAATGCATATCAATCACTCGCTTGTTTTCGGGTGAATGGTCACTCGACATTCTCTTCGAGCAAAGACATGTTACTCCCATCGGGAGCGAAACAAAAATTTCATCGACTAAAGATGCTCAAGACCAAATGATTTTGAGATTATCCTCCATTACAAGTAATAAAGCACAATCTCGGGGGCTACTCCCATCGGGAGCGCTGTCGCGCACCCGATAGAATTACGGCAAAATAATTCTTCAATTAACATATGCAAGGTAAGAAGATTTTGAGATTATCCTCCACTGCAAGCAGTAAAGCACAATCTCGGGGGATACTCCCATCGGGAGCGCTGTCGCGCACCCAATAAATAATGTCAAAGGGTCAGTCGACAAATATATCGACTCCGTTCATATACAAAATCATACTCGAAACATTCCCGAGTTGCGTCCGTCGCAAATACCCCGGATGCTGCACGCATAGTGCAAAGGTAAGACCCGCCGAACTTTCGAGCTGGGCTAAGGACCGTTCCAGCAACGTCAATCCTTATACTTTCCGTGTCAGCAGACATGATGAAAAATCCCGACGGACGCGTTGGGTAAGATTCAAAGTTATACTGTAGATCGACTCAGTAAGACCTCAAGCGGCCTAGTCGAATCTGACCAGTTTGTTCCAGATTCGAGTCCGGGGACTCGAGTTTGATTGAAAGCTAGTAAGGTTTTACCCGAATGTGTAGTTAACCAGTCCCGATCCGTCGAGTGTACTGGGCCTACTAAGCTATTATCCCTTGATCTTCATAAGCAAAAACCACAGTCGATGAAATACTCGACATAGCCAACATGAGCTATTCATACAGGAATTCCAATTGTAATATACAGAATACAAAGCATATGACGTGCACTTACGAACGTGTCCATGCCCGATTCTTCGAGTCAGACAAATACTCGGGGGCTACTGACAAGGGTATACATCTCGGATACCCTACCGTGAGGGTACCTGGTGCACGTGACGACTAAGGCCCAATAGCGAAGAGCCTACTCGAAGCCCAAGACAAGAGGCCCAAGAAGATGGAGTAACCTCCAAGATTTAGACATAGGCATAGTCGGTTAGGGCTTTCCTTATATGTAAACCGGGTCGGTTACGTACTCCTGAGACCCAGCCTATTTAAAGGCTGGGAGGGGCGCCGATCTAGGGACAAGCCATACTCAAACCACCAAAGCTCTAGCGAGATCGTCATCTCGCCGGAGCCACCTTGTAACCTCATAATCTCACGCGATCAATAACAGACAAGCAGGAAGTAGGGTCTTTACCTCCACCCGAGGGGCCTGAACCTGCGTAAATCTTTGCCTCTGCTTGTCAGCCGACGAAACTACCAGTACTAGCACGTTCTCTCCCCATAATCTCAACCCTAGGTCCTTAACCATGGGATTTGATGAGTGTACCCCTCGTCACCTTGTCATGTAAAACGACAATGTGCGCAGGTTTTCTATTTTTTTGATTTTTTTAAATTAGTTATGCTCATTTGAAAGTTGGTCAAACTTCAGGAAACCCCGTTAACCACCTAAAAACCCCACGAAACCCCGCAGTCCCTCTCCTAACCCTAGCGCCGATCTGGGACCGTTCGATCATACCCTAGCGCCGATCTGTCACCGTCGATCATACCCTAGCGCCCAACTGCGGCCGTCAGATCTAGATTGATATTTGACAGTCAGATTCGTGTTGCGCGCCACTTGCGTAGCATTTCCCGCCGCCTCGTCGTCTCTCCTCCGCCCAAATTTATACCCCCTCCCCCACCAGCCGTGGCGTTATCGTCTCCACCGCCCAGTTCCTCTCCGTTCTCGCCTCCTCGCTCCAAGTCATCCGCATCCGGGCGCGGCCGTGGCGGCCTTCGCGGGAGCGGCGGCGGACGTTCTTCTCTTGACGCCAGCGACGATGACGAGGAGCGCCGCCACCGCCATTCGGATGTGGGCTGCTGGCGCGGTCGCTGTCGCTTAACGAACTAGGACGGTCTGCGCACCCCAGGCCTGGTTCCCCTACCCCACCGCCGCAACGCCACGATGCTGAGTCCTCGCAGGCGACGGCGCGTGCCCCACTGCTCCTGCCGGCACACTCAACCGAGCCCAGCGACGATGAGTCCTACTCAAGCGTCGATACGGTCTCCACTGACGACGGCGAGGAGCTCGTCAAGATCGTCGACCCCGTCGAGCTGGAGGCACGCGTTGTCACCAAGTCCGTGCGCTCGGAGCGCCGTGCGGCGAAGCGGCGCCGTGCGGATGCCGAGTTTGAGGAGGTGATGAACGAGGCGCGTCTGGAGCAGGGTCTCCGGCAGGACGCCGAGCACACCGCTAGGGCCCGGGAGTGGGAGGAGGTGCGGCGCCGCCAGCGTCTCAATCAGGTCTTCGCCTTCTACGATAGTGAGTAGATTAGGGGTTAGATTTATCCTAAAAATATGTATTAACTACTGTTTGTTGAACTAAGATATGTATCAACTAGTGTTTGTCGAATGTTTGAATGTTTGTTGAACAAAGATCAGAATCATTCGAATGCGATTTTTAGTCGCTGGAAAACTATGCATACTAGAGCGATGCCGGTCTCACACGCTTGGATGTCGGTCGCGTTCCAAGCACGTAGTTGCGTTACGGCTCGATCGCTCGCGCCAGTCGGCGTAATTTCTTGTTCATTTATGTCTACATTAACCATATGGTAGAGGGCAGAACGAGCGGCACATATCCGTTCATGTTTATCCGTTCTTCTTGTGTGAAAGGAAAGAAGTAGATTCAGAATCCGAAGCAGATCAATTTTAGATATATTTCTCTTTACGAGTAGTACGATGAGGATGAGACACATCTGAGAGCCTTCCAGTATGTGGCACTGCGTGCACATTGATTGCATGCGTAGCATGCCGTAGTCCACCCTGCATGTATGTAGCGTGCACGCGATGGACATGCATGGCCACTGAACGCGTCGCAGAACTTCTGCGTCACCGCTAGCCTAGCCTAGCCGTCACGTCCAATCACGGTGTAAATGCATTAGTTAAAGAAGATAGGTGATCATAATAAAACATTTACTCAATAGAAACAAAAGATTACTCACTCGATAACCTAAACATTAACTAAAACTTCAGCTACTACTACTTCTTCTTCTTCTTCTTCATGGGTGGTGCAGGGGCCTGACGGTTACTTCAGAGGCGTCGGAGTCGTCCTCGTACGAGTCCATGCCGTTGAAGTTTTCGTCGCCAGAGATGTCCTCGATGACAACATTGGCCTCGGCAATGGGCGCAATGGGCTCGATGACGACGACCGGGTGCGGTTGGTCCACGACAGCAGGCCCGCGCTCCTCGTCGGAGTAGGGCTCATCCGAGGACTCCGAAGCCCCGTACTCGTAGACTGGGGACTGCGGCGAAAGATCTCCACGCGACACTTCCTAGGGTTCCTCTTTCTCCTCGGGCAGGGGGAGAGCCCGTGCTGCTTGTGGAACAGATTCTCCGCCTCTCGTTGCTCCTCCCGCTCCTGCTCCTGCATGGCGTGCAGGGAACTAGGCGAGTAGAGCTTCGAGTCTGACAGCGGCGAGAAGGGGCTCTCCGGCCTGGGTGGGCTCCACCACATTTTCGAGTGAGGGAGGGAGAGAGAGAAAGAATGTGCGTTTTCTTCCATGGTAGGCCCCTTTTTATTCTTGCCGCAGCGGGCGACAGATGAAGGAGCCAGTCCCACATGTCAGGCCAAGTAACGGTCAAAGGAAGTTGACCCGACGGAAACGGCCGCGCCAGCCGCGAGCCTCGAAAGAGGCAAGCAGGGCAAAACCGAGGAAAGTTAAGCGAGTAGGGCACAAACGAGGAAAACTAAGCAAAGCAGGGCACAAAAATAAAAAAAAACCTTTTTGTTTGAACTCTTATACAGTACACCGGTGCGAATATGGACTGTCTATGTTGTTTGGTAAAACGTCAAAATTAACCGGTACTCCAACACAGATAAAAAAAATAACAAAGAGTACCAGAAAACAAGGGTAGAACCGTAATCTAAAGTGGGGATATGTTAGTAATTGTAGTTTTAACTAAATTAAGTACTCCCTCCATCCCAAAATATAAGGCACGCTATTTTTATGCTGGCCTTTGATGCTCGACTTTGACCACTAATATATACTAAATTATATGGATTCAGAATGTATAAATGTTACCGTTGAATTCGTCTTGCAAAATTCTTTCATTTTATATATCATTATACTAATTTCTAGACATATTATAAGTTCAAATCATAGTTAAACTTGTACGTCGTTGGCCAGCGTAATTTAAGGGCGCCTTATATTTTGAGACGGAGGAAGTATTATATTCGGATCCATCTAAAAAAACATCCGGATCGAACAATCAAGAGAAGATACAAACCATGATCGAGATGAATGGCTCTTACTCCCTTCTCCCTGAGGAGAGTGCTGAGTAGCTAGACAATAGGTATGCAAGCATACTCATAAAATTTACGGGTGCATGGAGCAACAAATGAGTATAAACTCGATCGTAGAGCGGAGGGCGGACCGGCTAGAGCGGAGAGGTTGGCCAAATTGTGGGCTTTGTCAACTTTGCAAAAGGGAACCGGAGACCGCGGCGCATATCATGTTCAAGTGCCGGTATTCCCTACGCATTTGGCGGGCCATTTAAAGTTGGCTCGGGTTGGGGAGTCTCAACATTGACGCTTGGCTGGCCATTGAAAGTTGGCTCGGGTTGGGGAGTCTCAACATTGACGCTTGGCTTCCTTACGACTCCGTCAAAGATTGGTGGTGTTCCATGGTTAGTGTCAACGGCCAAACGCGCAAGGGTCTCGCATCTTTGATTCTCCTAACCTCTTGGGAGCTTTGGAACGAGAGGAACACTAGAGTTTTTAGAAAATTCGCTTCGATGCCCAATGTAATCCTCTCGTCTATTAAGAGGAACACATCTCTTTGGAGCCTTGCGGGGCGAAACATTTGAGTTCCATCATGCCGCGAGAGTAGCGCGTACTACCGAGTCTTTGACTCCTTTTTTGTAACTAAAACTCCTTCTTAATAATGAAATAGGCAAAGCGTTTGCCTTTTTAAAAAAAACTAGCTAACTGCCCGTGCGTTGCAACGGGTATAAATACTCTAATCGTTCCACGTTAATTTTCTAAATCTTACGATTTTTAGAATTCATATTTGCATCAAGCATCATTATCAAGTTTTGAGCAAATATAGTCACATGGTGTACAAGTTGAGCTAGCAAGTTTTGAGCAAAATAGTCACATGGTGTACAAGTTGAGCTAACAAGTTTTGAGCCCGTGCGTTGCCTATGCTCATCAGCAACACAACTTGTTGAGCTTTCTATTAGATTTCTCCACCCGAATGGACAAAGCACTGCGTGGCACCACGAGCTCGCGAACCTCGACGAAGCCCTGCATGGCACCACGTGCTCCACTCGTGGCCTCCGCTGACCAGCCGACTCCATGCCGCCAGCGAGACGGAGTGCTGGTTGCCACCAGCGAGAAGGCGTCAGGGATTTGATAACCTTCTTTAAGGAACTTTCTATTAAGTTCTGAACATCCTCTTGCTGCACAATAACTGTAGCGGATCAGTTAATTTATCGATCTTAAAGCACTGCATAAACTACCTGTAAGAAACTCTCATTAAGATATTCTTTGAGTGTAGTTTCAGCCAGAGCTTCTGGTGGGCTCTTGGCCATGAGTTGAACACTGCTTTGGATATCAATGACATGATAAAGGATATCAATGGGGCCCTAAATCAACTGACCCTCACAGTTTCACATGTGGAAATGTAATTTTACCAGAAAGAGATGTGTCAAAATAACAGGCTGCCAATGCCAGTACGCCATTGTTGTAAACAGCAGTTAGTGAACATTCGCCAACCATTAATCACTCATGCGAATTAGCTCGCTTGAAATGCAAGTAATAAATATTTCAAGTGGGTGCACATCTGGCTGTAACATATGTACATTATAGATTATAGAGCACTGCTCAAATAACTGATAATAGCTTTTAGATGACTGTAAAAGCTGTATGCCCAGACCTAAAGCTAGGCAACAAATATAAACGTTTTAAAATCTAGAATTTTGCAAGTATGTTGAGCAGATTTCAGTAAATTATGCAGACATTCAGAGGTTAGACTGAAAAAAGACTGTGAAATGTGAGATATAGTACTTTCCTTATTGACCAAACTATTAGGAGTACCAGGAGGATCAAACCTTTAGCCAAACAGGTTAACGTGCAGGTCTTCGGCGTCGAACGAGTCGTCATTGTGGAGCTCTTCTTCAACTGGTGGTACACGACTGTGTCGCAATCATAAGCTGCGTCCAAGACAACGTCATCTCGGGCCTTAGCTTCGGCGTGCCACCCATGGTGCTCAAACTCGTCGTCTCCTGCTAGCATTCAGCTTAACAACGTGACGTGCAAGAAAAAACTGAGATGGAGGCTAATTAAGATCGGTTCCATCTCCTCTGCTAGCTCTTGAGCGTGGCATCTGCCTGAGCTAGGGAGTACAGAAAAGCTGAATTCTAAAATATGAACAACATCTAGCTAGCGAAACAGATCGAAAGTAGTAGCGAGCTAGTCTACGATTTTAGTTCATGTTCTCATCATTTATTTGGTTCAGGTTCTTACACAGATAAATAGTCGGATTATTTAACACAAATGCATACGTAATGATTTAACAGAAATGCATCTGAGCACTACCGAACAAGATCAATTTAACATAATGCATGTAATGTTCACAATTCTGAAGATTGCACAAATTCTTTGAAATACAATTCTACTATGGATTCTTCATTTTGTGATCAACTCTTCTGTAATAATGCATTGAGTACATCAAGATATGAAAACGTTAGCAGCTTAATCCTACTAAACTATTTGGCTGTAATTTGCAACCAAAATAGTTGCTGCCTGAAGTCAAATGCCGAGCCCCTGCCTGAAGTCAAATACCAGGGCCGGAGGAGCTCATGCATTAAGCAAAATTTCCGCCGGCCCGATCAGCACACAGCAGCAGACGCACCTGCGAGTGCCCGCGGAGGAGCGACCGGGGTGCTGATGTTGAGATGAGCACGCTGACGTTGACCGCGATCTGTCGGCCCAGCACCTGCCCCAGGTCGGCCGTGTACTTGGTGATGGGCGTGTGCTTGAGCTACGACGTCCGCGCCTCCCCGAGATGCAGCCGCGAGCGTGGACCGACGGTCCTGTCCAGCAGCAGCCTACCCCAGGGCATCTTGCTGCTCGCCAACCTCGCAAGCAGCGCGAGGCGTGCAAGGACATGGTGGTCGGCGGGTAGGAGTAGGGCCGGGAGCCGATGCAGGTCCGGTGCGAGGTGGATCCAGAGTAGGAGACGAATGCGTCGAGAGGGAGGAGAGATGCGGCCGCTGCTGGTCAGGTGCGGGTGCGGGTGAGAGCGAAACGAAGGGACCAAGGGAAGATGGATGAAGGACGCGACTTTGGCCGGTCGAGGTGCGGGTGCGGGTGAGAGCGACACACGAGATGGAGGAGGCCAGGGGCGGCGCGGCTGGTGTGGCGGCGACCGGGGACAGCCGCCAGGAGAAGAGGAGTTAGGGATCGAAGAGGGAGGAAGAGCGTCGTTGTTGGGCTTTGGCCCATTTGATCGTGCGCGGGGCGAGCGGAAAGAAAGCGCGAGAGGGGAGAGGTACGACGATGTTGGACGAGACGAAGCTATGTGACGTAGAGAGGAACCAAATTTTTCTTTTAGACTAGTTGAATGCCCGTGCGCTGCTACGGGTGTCATCTTCTTTCTATATCCCAAAACATTTAAAAAAACGTCCAAAAAATTGTGTGAACAATCAATCTCCATTTTGAGTGCACTTGTGACCTGTGTATTGCCATGCCTAGCTATTGAATTACAAATAATTCTACACCAATAATATTTTTTTCAAAAATAACACATGTAGTTTTCAACAACATTAGAACAAATGTACTCGCACTGCTACTTTAACGTCAACACCGTGCAATATCTTGTCTGGCCTCTCTTACTACACATTGTTTGCTTGCCCTGTGTTTTCCAACTCTTGCGCATCGATGAAATTGTATGTTGCTTTTTTCATGTAAGAAGTCACCTAGTCGGCCGATGCGGTATTCAAAAGAAATATTTTTTATGAAAATAACACATACCTTAGCAAACATGCATTTAAAACCACAAGAAAATAAGACGTCACCTTGCTTCTCTCCCACCCTCTTCACCACCACTCGGATTGTTTTAGACAACATGGAGATCCATTGGGACTTGAAGAGCAGCAAAGGTACATCATAACAAAAGATTCTTCTATAAATGAATAACTTCAAACATGCATAATTATCTATATGTGCCATTATAACAAAGGTTTTTGAAGGGTAGCAAAAGATACATCATAGCACAAATTCCCCCTTTTTATTCTATATAGCAAATATGCCCGTGCGTTGCAACGGATGAGCCTCCTAGTCATGTTTGCGCATCTGCTGACCACGTTGCACAAGTTGACATAAAAAATCATGGTGTCGTGAAGAATACAATGAAGACATTTTCATTCCACATTCCAAAGGCAACACCATCAGGAAAGAGCATGCATTTTGTCAACTATGAGCTTGGCAATTGCAAGTAATTTGCATGCGACTTCCTCAAATTCATTTCAACACAGCTACAATCGTGCATAATATGCGAATTATTATGATAATCACTCATAAGCTACCAATAATGGTTCGGCGCAGCAAGCAGGAGCAAATCAACATTCAGGTGCAGCCTCTTACTTCATTTCAGAATTCTTGGTCCTACAAGCTCATGAGATAATTATGCTCAATCATACCACAACTACTCATCGTCTGATACTAATGCAGTCCAAAGTTCCAGTACCACGTCTGCCAATTCTTTCTCATACCAGTGCCCATACTATTACAAACACTCTTCACCATGTCCTGCTGTCGATCCAGTTTCTGGGAGCAGCCAGAGTACAACAAATTATTAACACATATAAGATCAGACCTGTAAATTGGTAGCTAAGAAACAATATTCTCCACAGAGGGCCTTATTGCTATCACCACTGATGCCTAAATGATTCAGCCATAGAAGATGCTTGATAATATCATTGACACAAATTAAATGAATAATACGCCTCTGTACAATATGCATGACCAAGCTAACACATTTCAGTAAGTGGGGATTGGCAATTGTGAATGGAGAACCTAATGCCTACGTACCATAGCGATTCAAATAAAATTTAATATAAGTCATAATCAACTAATGTCATGGCAAAAAGAGCAAGCTATCAATTATGCATAGGTAGATAATGGTGTATGTCTTGTCGAGAACATAATAAGTTTTATAAAAGACACTTCCAGTGTATCACCCAGTTAAGCATAAATCTTACCTATCTAATTCATCAGAGAAAATCATCCCCGGTTTCTTTCTTCAGGTAAAAAGAAAGTATCTTCTTACTGGTTGTTCCCTTCCATAGAAACAATTAATAAATGCTCTGAACTATGTATCATGATGCACATCTTCCAACAATGGAGAAAGAGGCCCGAAACTCGATTAAACTATGTATCATGATGAATAAATGCTCTGGTTGTTCTTTTTTGTGCGGTGCTGGAGAAAGAACTCCAGCCCTTTAGTTTAGTCTTTTTTTATTTTGGCCAGCGACCCGTGCGACCAGCTCGAGGCACTCAAGAGATTCATAACGCTAGGTCTGACCGTCCTCGTCTTGAGGAGCTACCAGCTTTCCTCACCTTGAAATGAGCTTTGATACAGAAACAGATTTTTGGTGAGTCGACATGCGGCTGCTATTAAAATCAGAGCTAGAGAGGCAGGTTCAACACTACCATGCATGAATACAAACAGTGATGCTTACATAATTTCATGGGACGGCTGTGAAAGGATGTGTCTTCGATGTAGCATGTTTAGCGTCTACAGGCAGCGCGAGACATTGTCCACTCCTGTTACCCTGTAAAACACAATTACACAAATATTCAGAACTGGAAGCACAAGCTTGTGGAGGACTTGACCATCTTGGACCGTAGGATTCATGCCGAGCACCGCACTCATCTTCTCAACATCATTAACATTCTAACTCTGTATTCTCTCTTCATTTTGTTACACCTACCCATGTAAATATGTAACACTGCATCCTCTCATGCAGAAATCGCTCAATGAAAATCAAGGCGAAGGCGAATACAAATTAGAACAGAGAGCCACAACGGCAAAATAAGGGGGAATTCACCTCTGAAAATAAATAAATAAATAAATAAATAAATGGGGAGTATTAACTAAGTGCATGGAGTGATCCAGAGCCCTTGTGCACCACCACTTGCTCCTCCACGGCATGCGGAACAGCTATAGGGCGACGAGATGAATCGACAACATGAAGGAGGTGGAGTTGCCATAGAAGACGGTGAGCTACCATTTTGTCACAAATCACCTTCTTCTACGGCTACTGCATTGCACGAGAGCGATTGTTTCAATTTATTGAGAAATCGATAACATCACACTGCAGAGCAGGGAGAAATAGAAGAACTTACAGATCACACACACCAGTTATTTTGTTCAGGGTGGATTGTGGACAGTAGAGCAACAAAAAAATGTGGGGAGTAACAAACAAATGGCATTGCCTCCTTGTTGTGGATGCAATGCTGTAATTTATCCAAATCAACGGCATATATATACCTTCCTTGATGCAGTCGAGGAGGAAAGAATCGGAGGAGAAGTTGGAAGTTGCTTCCACTTATTGTCCCTGCAATGCATCAATTGCAATTCAATTCAATCTCATCCCGCGGCCAACACAGACAGCTCATAGAAGAGACAGATCGCATGGCATACGTACGTGCTTTGGATGCAGTAACGAAGCTCCGGGCGTACCTGCCGGGCGAAGGCATCGATGAGGTTCTTCGGCCGAGCGTTGAGCGCCGAGGTCACCGCGCCGCTGCATCTGGCTCGCCCGCCGCGCGCCGGCCAGCGAGCACAGGGCCACGAGGGTGAGCGCAAGAGCTGGTGCTGCCGCCATGCGCCAATGCCAAAGATTGGGGACGGGCCAGAGGGGAGGGGTGATGGAAGAAGAGGCAGATGCGCCGTGGATCAGCCACACCCCGGCCGACGAACTCACGGAGTGGCGGCGTCCCTGTTCCGGCGTCCTAGGAGACTGTTACCGGCGGCAGCGGCGTTCCGCGCGGAGGCGTGGGGAGCGAGCTCTGTTTTGGATCGATGCGTAGACTCGGGAGCGAACACAGCATCCTTTCGCCTATGGAGCGCGGGTTGATTTTCAGATTGCTTAGGGGGTTTTATGTAAAACTACCACGACGGACGAAACCGGGACAGGACACTCCGTATTTTTGTAGTAGAGATAGGAGAGAAGTATGAACTCGATCAACAGTAGTTCAGGCCGGCTAGGCGTTTGGAGAGTTAGACAGGCCAGAAGAGTGGCCAGTGGCAGTGACACTTCGACAGTTGAGGTGGGAAATGGCATTTACATTTGATTTAGCAAATTTGTAGTCACATGTAATGTGCACCCATGTTCAGAAATATACCACCGTCGTCGGCATACTTCCCACTTGAACGGGTGGACGCTACGAAGAGGACTCGTACACCAGCATATTTATTCCATAAATGTGTATCGGTGCAGAAAGAAGTTTAAGGAAGAGATGACTCTCCTGATTCACAAGGCCACTAGGAAAGCTTATCATGGCATGCAGGGCTGGGTATCTAATTTTACTTAACTGTAATATAGTGGATTATGACCTTTAACCTTTAGCTTTTGTAAATATACTCTCTTCCTTTAATTACTAATAATTAAAAAAATACAGTGGGGAAACCCACTGTTCAGCCTAAAAAAACATGATTCATGTTTTTTAGAGAGATGTGCGACTTTTAGGGAGATGGTCGACCAAGAGTGTAGGTTATCTGGACCAATGATTCGTCATATTCAAAATCCAGGCTACTATGATGAATTAGACATTGTGCGTGTTTGGCCAGAGGGCATTGTCGATTAGAAAATCTTGTTCTTGAGTAGTAAAGTGTTTTATATCAAAAAAGAGAAAATCTTGTAAAAAAATCTCCATTGGTGTGTGAATTCCTGCGTAGGAGATTACAAGCTAAAATGCATAGATTCACCCATGTCGTTCCATCAAAAGGGGTTCGCGTTTATTTGCTACGATAGAGGAAAGTGTCGTGAAAGATCGGACCAACAATAAAATCAATTATCGTCTCAAGGTTCACTTTGCACTTCGGCCCAAATTTGGGTAAAAAATGAGTCCGCGTGAACAAAAAAACGGGCGCGAGCCAACGAAATGCGTCCTTGTGTTGGAGTTGCCTTAGAGCATCTCCACCGGCACGCTCAATAGAGCATCCGGTAAATGTGCCAGACACATATTATTGGAGCGCCGACACATGTTGCCGCTCTATTGGGAGCGGCTCGCCCCACTAGTTTTTTTCCGAATTCTTTTTAAATCTCGAATATGGACGGACCGACGATATTTCATTGAATTCAAAGGACGTTTAACAAACTTAAACAAAATGTGACAAACGACATTTAATAAACTAAAACGAAATTTAAACTAAATCCTACACCCTAGATCTAGCGGCGCTTCCGGCTACGGCGAGAGAAGGAGCCCTATCCCAGCGGCGGCATCATCAAGAAACTTGCATGCCTAAGTGATCTGCCGCCGGAAGTGTCATCTGCTATTGGAGGCGGCTAAGGCTTCTGGGTTTCGCCTTCGTCGGCTGCGGCCTTGAGGAATTTTCCGGGTCGCCACCCTTGCCGAGTATGGTGGGGTTTGATCTAGCGGCGTCAGAGGGAGGCCTCGATGGCAGCCTGCATTTCCTCCCATTCTGGCTCTGGCCAATCGTCGTCGCTGTCCCGCGCCCCTCCTCCATTGCCGATGCCGCTGGTAAGGGAAGGTCGGGCAGCTCGTCGTCGTCAGAGCGGGCCTGCTCATTGTCCGACGCGTACGACTACCTTGGTGGCGACCGCATGTCGGCGGGGAGAAAGAAGCTGCCGCGACGCGCCTCATACTCCATGTCTATCACGACGTGTCAGTGCGGTGCCGAGATAGAGTAGAAGGGGTCGACGCGCTGCGCCCACGACAAGTCCCTCCACCGTCGCATGATGTAGTCAAGGCGGGCCTTCCCGCGGCGTTGCGTCATTAAAACGGGCATACGGCCCACAATAAATCCGCCTGTGTTCTTCAGTCGCTAACGCGTCAGCCCCGCGTGTCAGATCTAACATGGCACGCGTTGTCGTGGTTGTCATTACTCCCGCTTGCCTCCCTAGAAACACGACGCGAAGCGAGGTTGCCAGACGCTATATTGGGACGTACTGACAAGTTTTGGGCTATTGGACGTGCCGGTAGGGGCCGATTTCATGTCGACGCGCTCAATAACCCTATTTGGAGCACTATTGTGCGCACAGATGCTCTTGGTTGTTTTTTTTAGAGGAGAGTCCTCCTGAATTAACTCTAGTTCACCTTGTTGAACCAACTTATCCATATCAACATATTAAAAAGGTCTTGGCCAGCTCGGCACAACATCTCAACGCCGTTTACCGTTGAGCAAAAGGGTCCGATTCGGCTAAATTTATGTTTTGCTGAAATTTGTGAGAAAGGTCAAATTCGCCATTTTCCACCTGTACATCAGACTGGGTCGGACTTCAGAACGTCCGGAGCCACGACCCACAGAACGCCACAGAACACTGAACCAGCGGTACGGGAGGTAGGGTTCTAGGCTTCTAGCCGCCGGCCATGGCCCTCTCCTCGTCTTCCTCCTCCCTGCTCCGGCGCCTCCTCGGCTCCACCCGCCTCCCATCCTCCAGCTCGTCCGTACTTCGCGCCGCCTTCTGCTCCTCCTCGGGCCCCTCCCCCAACCTGCCACCCCGTCCTCCATCTTCGGCGACGACACCGAGGTCACCAACGTGCCGCCGCTCACCACCCCAAAGCTCTTCGTCAGCGGTAACGACTCTCCTTTCCCTTCCCGACACGCACGACAACTTTCCTTTTGCTACGTCGTTGCAAGTTTCTCGGTGTGAATGAATTTGGGGAATCTTTAGGTATTATGAATTTGGGGATAGCTGTAGCTGTAGGTAGCGTAGTATGAAACTATGAATGTGTTCATATCCTGTCCCGGCCCTCTGTGCACATGCCTCTTATTATGCTACATATCTTTGTGTTTATGCGCATAAATATATCCTTGTGCGTATGTGTAGAATCAAAGAGCAACTGATATGTAGATTCAAAGACAACCCTTGCACGTCGTCATCAGTTTGGATTGGTTTCTGAATTGTCTCATACTCTCATCGATAAGGGCTTTTGCATCATCAAATCATATGTAGAATCAAAGACAACCGTGGGTATGTTTGTTTTGTCTTGCAAATCTTGCTGCTCTGATTAAGTAACTACACGCAGCAAAACTGAAAGTTTGTGCACGTATGGTACTAGTAAGCAGTAAACCCTACTTTACGCTGATTTTTTCTTCACATCCTCATATAAATCCTGTACTTGATGCAATGCAGGCCTTTCGAGGCTAACGACGGACGAGAAGCTTAAGACCGCATTCGCTCCCTTTGGACAGATTCTTGAGGGTACAAGGCTTGCTTTACCAGTAATGTTTTTCATCGATGTTCATTCATCTTTACAGCTCGTTGTAACTTGTTTGTCACCTTGTGCAGCGAAGGTCATAACTGATAGAGTTTCTGGGAGATCAAAGGGCTTCGGTTTTGTCAGGTACGCGAGTTTGGAAGAAGCCGAGACTGCGCGGCAGGGGATGAACGCTAAGTTCCTGGATGGATGGGTCATTTTTGTTGACCCTGCGAAACAAAGGGAGCAGAAGCCTGCTCCTCAGCCAGATTCTGCCTCCTCGTACACTGGCTTCACAACTAATAAAACTGTAGGATGGTGTGGTTAGGCACTTAGGCATGATCACGGAGATGCTGTTATCGTGGGTTTGTGATAATTTATCCGCTGTAAGATGTTCATGACTGTTATTCTAGCAGGGGATATATAAAATCAATTATGTTACTTTTTTTTGAGACGTTAATGACGTTATTGATGACTTCTGGCCAACTTTGACCCATTTTTAAAACTTTCCTATTGCTTGAGTCTTTACAAAGTAACCCACTTTGGCTCATTTATCCAAATATTGCTTCAATCTGGGTATATGGTGGGTCTGGCAAAACAAATGCTATAAGACATATAATTATAAGTGCAAAATTTACACCAGAAACGACCAGTTCACGGTGCGGTGCACATACACAATTTCAACGGATATTCACATCAACTACAGGATCCACTAAACTGAACTGACTTTACAGATAGAGACCGCTCGGACAAAAGAGAGCATCTGCCATCCCATCTAAAGTTGAGACACGCGTGGCAAGTGCTATCAAGCACACACGCGGCATGTTGCACCCACTCGGCCGATGAGATGGGTGCATAATTAGGCTATACGCTACTGTACGGCAGAGAAAGGTTGAGCTTCTAATCATCCGTCAGACGGTATAAGCGACGAAACTGGTGCACTCGGCTCTGTCACTATATATTGGTTGGTTGAAACCACGGGATCAGGCTGCCTGGTAGCAAGTGATTTCTGCATCAGTGTTAGGTCCTGAAACATCACCAGGGGATGTCTCTCCAGCAGTGACTCCTTCTGGCAACAGGCACATCAATAGAAGGTGAGATCAAGTCATGGCCGCAGAAAACGCAAAAAGGAAAAACAAGAGTGTGTGCTTACCCCTTCATCCGATAAAATGGTGAAGCCGAGCTTCTTGGACCAGATTGACACCATTTCAGGATCAACAGGAGCCGTAAGAAGCCGAACATTCAGGGCTGTCAGATGTGCCTCAATTTGCCTTAGGAGAAGTCTGAAGTAGCCCTGTAGAGAGAGAGACGGACCAAAAGATAAGGTTATTAGTTTGCTAGACAGACATGTTTGTTGGCACAGCCCCAGATCAACGCACATATGCGACTGAACTAAAGACAGTGGACAGGTTCAGGTTCAGCAGTGTTAAATTACAGACTTACAGTACAGCTTTAGGATTTGTGCAATTAGTTGTTTGGGGTGTGGGGCTGGGGGTGGGATCATGGAAGCACTCTCAATAAATGGTTAGACATGATCCTAGGTGCAGCCTTGATCTATTTCCCAGACTATATTCCAAGTTATTTTCACTAACAGGGTATTTTTACCATTTTCCGTTGTTCAAGAACCCCATCATAATTTACATTCTCCAGTTATAGTCGCAAAAATCATTCTCTTAGGACATCAGATAACTGTCAGTTCACTATGGACTATAATTGTAAATTCATTCCCACCTTCTTCCTGCATTCATGATGTGTAGCAACAAGGACAAGTTCTGCAACTTCTTCCGTGCGCACTTTCAAAATCGCAGCTGACAAAACAAGTTTCCTGCAATACAACCATAAGGGGGAAAATGTATAATAAACCAACTAGATAATGTAAAAAAAATATACAAGCACTCACTTGTTTGATTCCTCTTAATTTCAAGTTCTAGAAACTAAAACTATCAACAGTTTATTTGGGTACACAATATGAAGACCGAAAAATGTAAAGACTGAAAGTATCAACGTCATAGCTGTGCACAGACCAGTTGAGCAAAAACTGATAAAACAATAAGGACTTGAGCTGAAAAAGTACCTTTTCGTGGTTAACACTGCACAATACATTCCTCTATAATCCTTCTTTCCGCTATCATCCGTGCTGCGAAAATTGGGGTTTAGTGTGCCTACTAGTTACTTGAGTTGACTAGAAGAACAGGAAAAATGCAGGAGATACATATTAACGTGTCTATTCATACACCATTACAGAATTACATTTTAATCAAGAACTTACGCAGTAACCATATCTTGTATGACCTCACTCTCATTGGCAGCTGTTTCTGGAAATGCAACCTATAAATAAAGAGATTAAAGTGAGAGCTTTGCAGTCTACGAACAACAAGACAAACATATGGTTGGGAAGTTTATCATGGAAGAAGCAAGGTATTGTAATTGATACAACCATAAACCCCTCGCAGAAAGAGCTTACCTTGAAGATCCCAATAACCTGATCCATGTAATGCTGCACATCACGTTTCAGATTCATTCCACTTAAAAGGTGGCAATAAACATTAGATCTTTTATGTCTGATCTTTTCCCGGTTGTTCAGTATTTGGTGCAAAGAAGCATTAAGTAACTGGCAGTTTTGACAGCAGAAGAAGTGAAACTTCATATATTCTCCCAAAACATTCAGAGGTGCCTGAAATGGTCAATACAAAAAAAGTCAGCAGTGTCACCATATAAGCTTTCTCCACTGCGTATGAAGGAAAGGTTAGTACATACCTTCTTTTCTTGAAGTCCATCATTGTAGCATTTAACATGGCACGGTCTCTCACACTATAGATGGGATTATTATGGCATAAATTTTAAAACAACAATTCGACCATTAAAGGAAAATATTTAACACAAAGGAACTAAGCAGTAACCTGGTTACAGAAGATAATCATGTCGTCGCTGATTTTTCCGACCGTCGTGTAGGCATCACTGTCAAAATAAAGGTGCAACGTTAGCAAAAGGACCTAACATAATAATGCCTGTTCAACTGTGTACATAATCTTATTCTTACCCACACAAATGGCAGCTCTCTATAACAGCTCTTTCTTGTAATGTCCGTTTGAACGGAACAATAATAGGTCTGTCGGTGGTGGAAGATTCTTTAATACGACCTGCGATAACGGAAATATTGGCACAAAGGCGAAGACCATGAATTGTTTACTCACATAACGTAACATATAAAGTTCAAATGACCATTGCGCCACTACTTGAATGTACATAATTTAATTTATTACCACCAGTGGTAAACTGGTAATACAGCCCACTCTACTGTGATGCCACATGCCATGTCTAGACATGGTCAATGCGGTCTGGTTTCAACTATCACCTAATCATGAATTCATTTTCAATGCTTAGCATGCAGAGACAGGCTAAATATGGATTATCATCAGAGTACAATGCTGCATAGTGCAGACACAAAGTATGTGAATCTTAAAGCACAAAGTCACGATTGGATAGCTAGATATGGATTGGTTCATTCATCCCATAAGAGTAAAAGGCTGCATAGTGTGGACACAAAGTATGTGAATCTCAAAGCACAGTCACGACTGGATCTAGAGTTAGATATCACCAAGGAAGCTAAAGAAGGCATGCAGAGACAAGCATGAAAGCAAATTGTGCAATAATAGACTGCTCATTTTGCTGTCGGGGTCTCCCTACGTTTTCCTTTTGAAATAATTAGGCCAATCAATTATAAAAAAGTTCTGAAATCGTTTGTACCCTTACCACAAAATATTTTTAATATTAACTGGAATTTTGTGTATAGAATGCAGAAACCACATAAAGTTGAGTACACTTTGAACATGCATGCACAAAGGGGGAATTAAAGAAGCTTATATGTACGCAGGATCACTAAGTGATCCCTACATGTTGAAAGACGAGACTGATCTAAAACCAAAACCACAGGACAAAGCATAGGAGAACTGGATGGTAGAAAAAATAATCTACATGTTACTGATTCAAAAGGAACAATATTCTCCTCATAAAATGGGATGAATGGCACCATGCCTTGATCTCTGCAGATGTTTGGATGACAGGTCACAAGTCATAACAGTCCTGCCTTGGAAAATCTACATGAGGCAGTTACTAACATGCATTTTTGTAGATCTATAACCTAATTTACTTTTTAGCTTGTGTTTTAGCGAAGAATGGGCTATTCCATTTCTGGGTATAACTCCTGTATATATATGTCCACTTCAGTTTAGCTATACTCAGTCCAAAGCATGGGCCCTATAGTTTGTGTTACACCTCCATGGCATGGTGACTGTTGGTCCTCACCATAGATAGTTAGTGGAGCAACCAAAACTATTATCGGTCAGTTCCTATGGTCTAACTAAAAAAACAGTATGCCACCAAATAGGTCAAACTGTGGGAAAGTAGGATATTCCTCCTCCAAAGTGGTATACTTATAACAGGATTGTGTCTGTGCAGCAGCAAGCTAACCTTATTTAAACAGGGCAGCAAGGTGTCATTGACCAATATACACCCAAATATTCACAAGGAACACATTCTAAAATTTACAGAGATCATAAGCAATAGTCCTGGAAGAAAGCTCAACAGCACATTGCCACTGGGCTTTATTCAGTCAAATAAACACATCTTACCTGAAGAAGCAATGTTAGGGGGGTCATCAATGTCAGAGAAATCAACGCTGCTGACTCCATTTGAATTTAGACTGTCTTGCAATTTTAGTGCCAGCTCATGAAGTGTTAGTCCTTCTGAAGTATAAATGTTACGATACCTGCAACAATATACTCTCTGTTTAACCGAATTAAAGTACCGAACTGTCATCTTGAGTTGACTCTTTACAGACACTTTTGTGAATGGCACTTCAAGAATTTTTAACACTTAAGTCAATAAGTTCAAGCCAAGTTTCCGTGTCAAATTGTGGTGCTTACGGTTGTCGTCTTCTCCCCATTCCAGCATGGTCTTCAAACTGTGAAGGAGTAAACTGAAGTCGAAAGAGAACAACACATACATCCATTGGTCAGTAAACATAAGTAAATACAGACTGAAAAACAAACTTTGCTGATTGCCAAGTTCCAAGATAGTTACCTCTTCATTGCAGCAATCACAGACGATACCTGACCCTCGCTTATAGCCTTGCTTTAGAGCCTACAAAACAGGAAGTGTGAGTGATCTTTAGAGCCTTACAAATTCCTAGTGCTGAGAAGGGGTAATACAGTCCATGCAACTAGCTAGAGCACCTCTCCATGCTTCAACTTATACGTCAATAAAGTAAACTCTGGTAGGCCACCCTCCTTGAAAACCAGCGGGTGCAAAGTGTTATCCCTGAACCAAAAGCAAAAGACACAGATCGATGATTATGTGTCATTTCAATCTAATTCCAAGATCTCCTAAACATGACAAGTCAAGAAAACGTTGCAGATTTAACTTTTCACCTCACTTTTGGTGTCCGCGACTCTTTTGACTTTGACTCCATTCTGTGATCTGGGGGTGGCGCTTGAGCGATTGAAACTGGACTTGATATAGATGTCGATACTACTGCAGCAGTTGCAGCAACATTAAGCTTTATAACCTCATAACCGAGAAGACCCGCGGTGTTCTCGCTAGGAGTTTCTTCAGTGCTGCTCTTCATTGTAGTGCCTGTAGATAGACCCGAAGTTCCTTTCTCAGGGTTTATACTCAAGGTTGGAGCTGAAGTTTCAATGCCTGCTCGTTTGTACTGCCACCGCGGCCTCCTTGATATTACTGCAGAAGTTGCAGCAACATTAAGCTTTATAACCTCACTGAGAAGACCCGTGGTGTTCTCGCTAGGAGTTTTTTCAGTGCCGCTCTTCATTGTAGTGCATGTATATAGACCCGAAGTTCCTTTCTCAGGGTTTATACTCAAGGTTGGAGCTGAAGCTTCAATGCTTGCTCGTTTGTACTGCCACCGCGGCCTCGTGAATGCACTCCAGTCTAGGTTTGGGATGCGGCTGCTATTAGATTTGTTCAAGGAACTTTTCAAAGTAGCTGCTCTAGTTATATGAGTTGGCACTCCTGCAGGAGACTCTTGCGAACTAGCATGGAGTTTGGAATAAAGCTGAAGTCAGTGTGGTACTCTGAAGGATCATGATACGTCAATGCATGCACTTGCTAAAAAAATATAAGAACACTTCATAGAAATGGTAAAGAACAAGGAATAAGCTCGTCCAAATTTAGTAAGGCCCTGCTTGGAATTTGTAGGAGCTTAAACTTTAAAGCTAGCATAAAATTAATGGCCATCTGTACTGACAAATGTAGGCATTAAGTCATACTTCCTTGGTCTACCTTATGGCCTTATAAAGAGGTGCACACAGGTAACATACCGTTGAGTTGAACAAGGATCTGAGGCTGCATCACCTAAATCATTATTTTCCACTTCCACTTGAAACGAAGCTAAAATCACAATATGGAGAAAAGATAGATCAACATAATGATTAGAAGATCCTGAAGTACAACCAAAAGTTAGAAAGCCTTAGGTCCTCACTGAAATACCTTTCCACTTTTCATATTCAATCAGATTTGGAGGGAGACCAGTCTGTTCTTCAATCAAGTCCCCAAGCAAGTCGAGTCTTTTATATTTAAGTGTTTGTATCAACTTATACAGAGAAATTCCAGTCTCCAAGAATATATGATCGTTTTGGTTGTTTGTGGACTGGCCAGCATGCAGCTCGAACTCACATGCATTCATAATCTACAGTTGATCAAACATCACAAGGTCAGGCTTGATTTTTCAGATAATGAATGGGTACAGACACGAGAATAACGACGTGTGCAGTGCTGGGGTTAAGATAATAGAATGCTCACATTACTGTAGCCACATTGCGAGCAACCACAAGAATATCCCTGCCCGTCTATGCGTCCAATCATCTCCACCTAAGGATCATCAAATGAAATTAAGGTTGTTGTTTAGAAAAATCAGAACCACATATGTTTTCAATCATCATTCGATGCTGAATCTACAATTATACTGCTTGAAGAAACTAGACGCACCCCATTCTTCTTGTAGGCTACTCTGAAACCTTCAAGAAGCCCAGTTAACAGCAGCCCTCTCACATCCTTAAGTAAACTATCTGGCTTATACTTAGTTTCTGTCACTTGCACTGGCGGATACTTGGTTTCCGCGACTCGCACTGGCCTATACTTCTTTTTCAGTGGCCGATACTTCTTTTTCATCACTCGCACTGGCTGATGCTTCGTTTCCATCACTTGCACTTTAACATGGGTGGCTGTGGACAAGTAAGTATCCCTGGGTCGCTCACCACCTGTAACCCTTACCTCAACCACGTCAGGCATCTCATGGTCACCACGGGCTGCATTCTCAATCTCCTCTGCAGCGTCTATCAAACTCAAGCTATGGTGGATTTGACAAGGCCATTCAATGCCATCCATAGGATCCGACGCTGTAGCTGGATTATGTTCCCTGGTAAAAGGGTAGCATTAGGACTGAACAAACCTGCAGTGATTTCTGAATTTCTAGTTTTACCACTCCACGCATCATAATGCCTCAATTCGGTCAGAATCCCACAATTCTATCTATCGATTTCATATAACACAAAAGGCCTTTGCCATGAAAATCACAGCAGTACACAGTACATAACGAGTTCCACACACAAATTAGGCGACCGAATTGCTAACCTCAAGCCTAGGAGAGACAAACTGGCGTTCTCCTCCTCGGTCAGCGTCTCCTGAGACTCCTGCGCGCTCGCGGCCGAAGGGGGCTCTTCGAAGGTCCGAGTCTCCTGCGCGGCCGGAGCCGACGGGGGGTCCTCCACTGTCACGTCGCTGGTCTGAAGCATGTCCTCCTCCGCGCTCGCCGGGGGCGCAATAGGGGCGGCGGGCACCGTCATCGGCACCCCTGCGGCCATCCGGAAGGCGTCGGCGAAGCGGTCGGCGGGCGCGTCCCTGAGCTCGTGGAAGAGCGCGTAGAGCGATTTGCCGCTGGGGAGGAAGATGTGGTGGTTCCGGTTCTTCGATGCCGCCCCCGCGTGCCTCTCGAACTGCAGCGCCGACAACGCCTGCACCGGGAACGAACAGACCGCTCAATTTTCGCCCGAATCGGGCCCTCCCGCCGAAGGAGACGGGGATCGCGCGCACGTACCTTGCTGCGGCGGCGGAAATCGCAGTCGGGGCGCAGGCGCAGGCGTAGCCGCCTTCCGCGACAGAACCCTCGAGAGAAACCTGCGCGCGTCGAATTTTTCGAGCGAGAATCTACGATTGGGGCGGAATGGAAGCAAGGCGGCGGCGGCGGCGACGGCGAGCGCAACCCCGTCGAGTCGAGTCGCGGGGAGGGAGAGGTGGGTTGGACTGACTAGACGAGACGAGAGTCTATACGCCGTGCTCGTAGTACTTGACGGGGACTCCGCGGAGCAACGGGAATAGGTCCGCGACGCCGTGAATTCTCACGGCCCCGCTTGCGCTCTGCTCCGGCTGCACCTCGGCGACGGCCTGCTGCGTCGTTCCCAGAGAATAGAAGGGCCAAAAAAATGTTAAAGTATTTAATAATCGGTTTTTCTAATTAGGGACATGCCCCCACAAACTCTCTCCATCCGGCGCTTCTTATTAACATTCTTCTCTCATATATCCGCATGCATGCACATGCATGCATGGAATTTTTTTATAGTTCGGAAATTCAAAACTCATTATCTTTTAAACCATAAATCAAATTGAAGATCTGTCTTCACGGCTGGGTATGTCTCGAGGAGTACTTCGAAACAAGATCTCATCTTAATATGTTTTGACAAACTTTTTTTTTCATCGTCAGTTGTCAGGTTATAATACTGTAGTTACCATATTGCTGGTTAACAGTTACCATCCAAATAATACATAGTTACCAGGTCATTTTTTACATGTTTTTTTTGTCATAACTATGATCTACATGTTCAGAAAGTGAGTATTTATCCAATCTAGACACGTAAAATATGGGATTACCGTCAGAGAAGGATTATATTGGTGAGTAGCGCAGTTCAAAAGACCAGACAACCAATTGATTTTAGCCCGGTAACCAAGTTGATAATACCTGGTAACCAAGTGACTATAATTTGGCAACTAAGATCGGGAAAAAAATGTTGTCAAAATATATCAAGATGGATCTAGTTTTAAAGATCTCGTCGCAACAAAGCCACCATGAAAATGGAGGTGGATTTTGAATTACGGTTTAAGAGATAAAACGTTTTAAAGTTTGAAAACGAAAAAAGAAGTCCACGTGGTGGCCGCATGCATGGCTTAATTAGCATATTTCATCCGTGCCCATGAAAGTCTAATCTGGGGCACGTGCCCTTAGTAGCACAGTCCTTTAATAATCAGTACGTTATTATTCATAAATCAGTGTAAAAAAAATTAAATAATGAATGAATTTTTATTGTCAACAACGCACAACTGACAATTTTCATGTATAATATGTCTAGAAATATTGTAAATACATATTAAAAAATATTCTGCAAAACAAAATACAATGATGACATTTATACAAGCTCAATCCATATACTTTGGTATTATTAGTGATCAAAGACGTGAACTCAAGATGGTGAAAAATCATGCATGCCTTACATTTTGGGACGGGGAGAGTATCTTGACAAAATAAAATGGTTAATTAGCCAACTTATATACACACCACGAGCCTCTTAGGATGTGAGAACAAACCCATATACCAGCAACGACAAATTTCGTTACCATGCTATTTTCTCTCTGTTGAGTCGTGCAGGTTTTACGGAAATCTACGTTACTATATTTTCATGTTTAATTTCACTTAACAATTTTTTTATACTCTCGCATGGGACTTGTGTACACAAGATGATAACAACCACAATAATTTACATACGCAAACATACTATAATCCACACTATTTTTATTGGTGATTACTGTAAGCAATAATGTTCCAATACCAAGTACAAAGCATGCACGCTTTGTTAAATTTTGACTTGCTAGCAATTTTGACCATGAAAAAGTAGTGTAATTGGTTTAGTTTATACTTTACAAGTTTCTATAAAGATGTTTAGTTAATCATACACTAGAAACTTCTATTGTGACATTTATTGCATCGTATTGTTTATGGATTTTTACCATAAATACTTATAAATTATATAGATAATGGATTGTAGAAACCATAGTTTTAAAATAGACTTTGTTACGAAATACTTCCTCTGTCTCAAATTATAAGACGTTTTGGTATGCTAAATTAGCCTACTAAAACGTCTTATAATTAGATACGGAGGTAGTACAATTTAGTACTCCCTCCGTTCCCAAATATAAGATGTTTTAGGATTTGTCCATATTCACATGTACACAAATGTATCTAGACACACTTCATGTGTATGTTCACTCATTTTAGTATGCATCTAGACAATATGTGTAACATGTAAAACATCTTATATTTAGAAACGGATGGAGTATCTTCCAATGAATGCATTACAAAAAGAAAACACACCAGCTAATATTTAATAATATTACCAATTATAAGTTTAAACTATGCAAAAAAATATATATAATTATAATTCTGTAACATGCTAAAAGTAAGACCGAGAAAAGTATAAAATTTTAGTATAAACTGAATACATTTTGATTCTCCCAGGGGCCCAATTTTTTATTAGACCCGCCCTGATCCTTCGGTTGTCGACGTTGGTCCGAGCTGTGCGCTCGTTGCGACTACTGGTATCCTAGGTCCTTCTAGTCCTAGCATCAATAGGTCCATGAAGCTAGTGATCTCCGAGCCCAGCAATTGCAGGTCCTAGCCTATGATTGAATTCCTATTTGTGACATCTAATGGCGTACAATCAAACTCAGAGAACTTCTAATTTCCTCTTCTTTCCTTGACTTGCTTGCCAAAGCCAAAACTCCTGCATGGAAATTCAAACCCTCACTCTTATTTATGGTTTTCCTTGGCAATATCAACTGATTGAGTACTATCAAAACACTGAAGCAGACTATAAAGTACCTCTGTCCTTGCTTTCCTTTAGTCGAGGGATTGCTCTGACCCGAGTCAATCAAGTTTTGACTCCACCATTGGAACAAGTTTGTTCTATCTTTTGTTCTAAGTTGATTGAGCATAGTTGGTGAGAGCTTCGGGTAGCAGCTTAGCCAAGGCAGTCGCATAGTAGCTCTTCCACCGCATGCTCTTATAGACTTCCTCCGTCTGGCCCGAATCCGGTACTAGTATAGTTGGAGTACCCTCGAGTACCCAAACTCTCTTTTACAGGTCGAGATATAAATTCGATAACAATGTAAATTCATAACAAAACGACACATCCACAACTTAGATATTGAGAACAGGTTGTTAGTTGATCAATTGGTTTAAAACATAATCAACCAAAACAAATAAAGGGGATGGGCCTGAACTCACTTTCGTGGGCCCTTTTACATCAATAGGTACATCGACCAAATGGCCGTTGGATATGTATGGCCCCTTGTTGCATGCGCACATATAAAGGAGGAGACTCGCAGCTTTGCATTTAACTGTTAGGGCTAAGCGTATACGTCTCCCCTAAATCACTAAGCACTGGTACACCGATCATAGTTAAAGCATAAGCAACGAAAATGTTGAAATCTTGTTGTGTCATATCGGTACCGTGTCGCTTGAGGGCCCGAAGGAATTCGCGTAATCAAGAGATCGTCTATGTCCTATGCTTCATCTGCTTCGAACCTAAATTATTCTTAGACAATCGGGTAACTCTATTCACACAACTGCAACAATTATTCTGGTCTACGCTGTCGTGGACGAGGATGACAGGCTATCAACATGAGCTTACTCTTTCGACTCTCCCTCCTGAGACGATGTATGGCGAGGGTGATGTAGACACCAAAACAATGTGTTTGGTGCAGAACTGAAGAAACAGCAAACAAAGGAGCATTTCCACTCTCAGATGCAGTAGTGTCAAAAGATATATACTAGGTGGGGAGGAAGAGTCCATTCTGTCAATTTCGAAGCAGCAAATTGCTGAACCACCATTTAACTAAGCTAACAAATATATCCCAGTAAACATAGTTAAGTAAGAATGATAGAGTGGTCTACTTTGTAGGCCATCGACCGCTCGACATGGGTCTCGCTCGTACCACCCACGGCGACACCAGCACGAACGGTAGGTGATACGTCTCAAACGTATCTATAATTTCTGATGTTCCATGTTGATATTATACCAATTGTTACATGTTTTATATACACTTCATAGCATTTTTATGCATTTTCTGGGACTAACCTATTAACAAGATGCCACAGTGCCAGTTCCTGTTTTCTGCTGTTTTTTGTATTCCATAAAAGCTAGTCTGGAAATATTCTCGGAATTGGACGAAACTTGGGCAGAACCTCATATTTTTTCAACACGAAGACGGAGTCCAGAGGAGACACGGAGGGGAGCCACGTGGCGCCCACACCATGGGGCCGCGCGGGCCCCCTGCCGCGCCGTGGGGTCGTGTGGGGCCCTCGTGGCTCCGCAGCCGCCGCCCTTTCGCCTATTTATTCCTCCCGACGCGAAAACCCTAGAGACCCGAGTCATTATCCACGAAAAGTTCCAGAGACGCCGCCGTCGTCAACCCTAGCTCGGGAGGGTTCAGAAGCTCTTCCCGGCACCCTGCCGGAGAGGGGAATCATCACCGGAGGGCTCTACATCACCATGCCTGCCTCCGGAGTGATGCGTGAGTAGTTCATCCTTGGACTACGGGTCCATGGCAGTAGCTAGATGGTTGTCTCTCCACTTTATGCTATCATGTTTAGATCTTGTGAGCTGCCTATCATGATCAAGATCATCTTATTGTAATGCTACATGTTGTGTTTGCTAGGATCCGATGAATATTGAATATTATGTCAAGTTGATTATCAATCTATCTTATATGTTATTTATGATCTTGCATTCTTTCCGTTACTAGTAGATGTTTTGGCCAAGTAGATGCTTGTAACTCCAAGAGTGAGTATTTATACTAGATAGTGGGTTCATGTCTCCGTTAATCTGGGAGAGTGACAATAACTTCTAAGATTGTGGATGTGCTGTTGCCACTAGGGATAAAATAACCGATGCTTAGCTTAAGGGTACGCCGGTAGGTCTAATGCATTTGTTTACTTTACGCACATTACTTAATGCAATTATCCGTTGCTTGCAACTTAATACCAACGGGGAATTCGGTATGACAACCTGGCGGTGGATTATTAGTCATAGACTTTGTTGGATAACGGTCTATATATTTTGTCGTAATGCCCACATGAATATCATAGTAATCATCATGTCATATATATGCATTGTTATGTGCTCAATATTTTGTCAATTGCCCAGCTGTAATTTGTTCACCGAGCATGTTAGTTATATGTTATGGAGAGACACTACTAGTGAACTGTGGACCCCGGTCCATTCTTTTACACTGATAATACAACCAACTGCAAACACTGTTCCTTTTCATTCTCTGCAATGTACTACTGTTTTCCACACCATGCGTTTAATCCTTTGTTTTCAGCAAGCCGGTGAGATTGACAACCTCACTGTTTCGTTGGGGCAAAGTAGTTTGATTGTGTTATGTGCAGATTCCACGTTGGCGTCGGATTCCCTGGTATTGCGCCGTGCCATATTCCGCCACCAACAACCTTCATAAGTGATTTCTTGCTCCTACTGGTTCGATTAAACCTTGGTTTCATACTGAGGGAAACTGCTGCTACACTGCTTCATACCTTCCTCTTGGGGTCTCCCAGCGAACGTGTGATCCACGCAATCATTAGGTTCATCGATGTGGTACGCGCTCGTTCGGGTGTCCGTCTAGCTGCGAGTCCGGCTGTTCACACCACTAACAAAAAGCACCGCATTCTAGTAGTCGCGCCTCCATCTCCGCTGCAGTCCTGCAACGCTCGCCTGTCTGCACGGGCACGTGCTCATCGCCTCGGCCCCGTCGTGCTCCAGATTGTGTAGAACGCGGGCAAGCCTCACGCTCTTCATCAAGCCACTCTTCGGGGTTCTCTTCGACGGCGTATACATAGATTGCGGGAACTGCCTCCTCTCCTGTCTTAGCGCGGCATGAGGTGTGCGGCTAGCTCCGGAGCGGCACACTATCGGGCGGAGCCTAGATGTGTGCATCTGAATCTGCCGCTGACATGGACGACGCGCTCCGACTGCCGCCGACATGTGGCCATATCGCCACCCATTCTATGCCCCCCCCATCGACGCCTAACGGGTCTTGCCATGCACCAGCCCGCTCTAGTGAGGCAGTGTCCTCTAGTGCGGCCCGTGCTCTTTTTTGCACTGTGGCGTGTATGATGCTGGTCTTGTCGGCCCGTATTTGTCGGCAGCCAAGCCCTGGCGGGGTCTCGCCCCTCCCCCCCCCCACCCCCCACGGCTGCAGCAGCCAGAAGGCCTCTGATCCCTGGCTGCAGCAGAGCCTCGGCATGAATCTCACCCATCCCAGCACGAGGAGGTAGTGGAGGTCCCGCATCTCTTCCCCATCCCGTGCCTGGCAGTAGCAGAGCCCCTACGAGGGTCTCACCCGTTGATACGTCCAAAACGTATCTATAATTTTTGATTGTTTCATGCCATTTTTATGCTTTTAGCACTTGTTTTTATATTAAGTTTATTATTTATTTGGACTAACCTACTAATAGTTGCAAAAGTGCACAATGTTCTTGTTTTACTATTTGATGTGTAGAAATTATCAAGAATACAAGAGGAAACCTTGTTGGAGTCGAATTGGGACTTTCCTGAAATCTGTCTGAGAACTTTTTACGAAGATTGCCAGTTTGACCCTCGAAGATGACGTTATATGGAGACCTGGCTGTTACGAAAGTTGTCACAATTTTCCATATGAAGATTTTAAGCCCGAGATCAGCCCAATCGGAGTTCGGACGCGGCCTGTAGGCCCGTTTTGGTGGAACCCTAAAAGGGGGTGACGAAAATCCGAGAAGATATATAAAGGGAGAAAACCTAATTCGTGGAGGACTCCTCCACCAACGAATTTCAGCCACCAAAAGCCACGTTTTTGCCTCCCCCATGGATCCCATCTCCATGGGGGAGGGCTCCCAAGAAGCCATGAGGGAGGGAGGCTAAGGGGCGGCGCTCCCCAAGCTTGCCGGCGGCGGGGAAAGGAGTTCCCCGCACCGCCGGCGCCGCCGCCGCGCTGCCCCTCTCCGCCGTCTTCACCGCCATCTCCATCACCATCTCCTCCTTGTATTCAGTGGTTCATCCTCCCACAAACCTCTGTACCGTCCTATGTAAACATGGTGTTTGATGCTATAATATTTATCCTATGATTTACATCATGTTTCCGTAGTTTATTTGTCTTTTGATTGCTTAATTGAATGCATGAGGTTCATTAGAGTTGTATGTCTATATGGTGCTGTCCTTTGGTGTCCATTATATTTGTGCGCGCATGGATCAAACACCCTAGGGTTGGTAGTATTTGTAACGAAGCGGGGGAAGTTCTGCCGGAGTGACAGAAACCTGAGAACGCGAACCGTTTAGTTGCACGTATGGGAGTAAGAGGACCATGAACTTAAGGCTATGGTTGGGGAAACCTTAATGCATTGTTAGTATTTGCGGATGCCTGCTAACAATCCAATCATATAGTACTTGTAATCCCAAGTAGTGGAGTGCATGTATATTTAGCCTCTCCCACATAGAAAACTGCATCGAGGACAATGAACCAAGTACCTTCACTAATTAATCTTGGACAAATCCACCACAATTACCACCACTTTTCCACACTCATGGTACTGTTAGTATATGGTTACTTAGTGTACTTTATTGCTGCAGCACTAACTTTTACTTTCTTGTATTTATTATCTTGCAAAACTAACTCTCATACCCGTATTGCTACTGTAGTTTTATTTCCTAGATAATACAAACGTTTAGTGTGCGTAGAGTTGTATCAGTGGTTGATAGAACTTGAGAGATTACTTATCCTACCTTTAGCTCCTCGTTGGGTTCGACACTCTTACTTATCGAAAAGGCTACACGCGATCCCCTATACTTGTGGGTTATCACCCGTCATGCACATGGTGACAACAACAACAAGAGGCGCCCACGGGACAAAACATCGACGATGGAGCTAGAGCAGGGAAACATTGGTGTGTGGGGAGGAGGTGGCGTGTGCCTGCTCAGGGAACAAGGAACGGCGTGGCTCACCGTGGGTACGAATTAGGTCGGGCTGGGATTAGGGGTGCTCGTAAACGTGGATTTTTTCCAACTCATATGGCGCACAACCAGTATTACAGGTCGTCCATTTCCACGATTGAAAGTTCGTTCAACGGAAAATCTTGGCCGTTCAATCGAGTAAATGGTTGGCCGACATACTGATTGCCTACCATATGAGCTGGAGAAGCTAAAAGAGCATGTTGCCCCCGTGTGTGGTTTCATAATTAATGACAATCCTTATGTATTAATGTTTGCATTGAGATATCCTTATAGATCTTGTCCATGAGAAAAGATTGGAGTTCATGTGTTGGACTCTAGAAGCTTATATGATGACCAAGGTTCTATCTAAGGGTTTATATGAAGAATGGTCATGTGTAGAGTTGAGCATATTGCAAGTATGTCTTGAAGGATATGATAGCATGGATATTCATGTTCACCTTCAAGACATCATCTTTGTGAAGAGAGAATGAAATATACAAGTTGATCAAGGCTACGTGAAAAGAGTGGATTCAATTTGATCAACACACAAAGCTAATTGATGTACCATGAGGGATCATTGGTCCAATGGTTTGGTAAGCAATTGTCCATATAGCTTTGTGAACTAACCCATGATATATGTATGTGGAGTATCTTTGTGGGGTTAGGTATCTCTCCGTGGACTTGCATCAAAAGAAAGACTTCGTATAGACCATGGAGGATGACTTCAAGTAATGGTAGTCATCAAGATAATGGTCAAGTGAAGATGTTCCTAAAAGAGGCTTCCCCATAGTGGAGTATGGGGGAGCAATTTGCAAGTCTTCACCAAGCGGAGCATGTGCTAGCAAACGCGATCAAGAAAGGTGTTCCAACTTGAGGGAGTCAAGATCGTCATCATCTAGCTCAAGTGGAATGCACAAGGCAAAAGTATGATCTTGATAGGTTTTCTATTTTACCGGTCTCATGCTTTTGGGAGACCAGGTTATAGGATCGATAGTCGTACTATCAAGAGGGGCTCTCAAGTGAGTAACTTGATCGCATCTTTGTGAAGAGCTCAAATATTTGCATACTTGGCATATGATCTTTCTTGGTTCTTATTTGGCTTTTATCCATGTGAGGATTTAGAGCTTGGTTCATCTCCATGCCAAGATCTAGTTCATCAAAAACGGATTTCATATGAATATCTTGTTGCGTCTTTTATGTTGGAGGTTTTACCGGTTTGCATTTTTTAGAGAGGTCAAACTCTCTTCTTATGATCTCCTTCTCACATGATGGACTATGATGTGTATATGCATGATCTTGTAGAGCTTGTGATTATCTTCGAAACAAGCCCAAGATCATCGAAGAGTCCGAATGAAAAAGTTATTGCAGTTTTCGTATTGTTGTTTTTGTCGGTCTGAAAAACCGGATTATCCAGTTTTTTTTTGGGGCAGATAATCCGGCCCCCAAAAGTTTTCTTAGAGCACCCGAAGGCGCGGTTCTCTGGAATGTGCCGATATTTTGGGCCGGATATTTGGTGAGAAACCGGAATATTACAGAAACCGGATAATCCGGCCCCCATGGGGGGTGGGGTGGCGGATAATCCGCCCCTAGTGGCTGCAACGGCTATATTTCGGAAGGGGCTATAAATACCCCTCCCCTTCTTCAACCTGCAGCCAGCTCGTTTTCCCCTCTCTCTCCTGCCATTGTTGACCTTGGAAAGCTTGCTCATCTATCAATCCCTCCCATGATTCTTGCATATCTTTGAGGGAAAAGTAAGAGGAGATCTAGATCTACAATCTCACCAATCCATCTCTCCTTTAAGTGAGGGGAACTTATTGGATCTAGATCTTGGAGTTCTTTGTGATTCTCTTCTTTGTTTTTCCTCTCTTATCCCCCCATTAGCATTTGTTGATGTGTTGGAATTTGAGAGTAAAGGATTTGAGCATTTGTGCTCTTGCCATTGCATTGGTGCATCGGTTTGTGCTCTCCACGTGGATTCGTGCAAGTGAAAGTTTGTGAACTTGTTTATCTTGGGTCATTGGACACTAGACGACTTTGTGGTATTCTTGGGAGTCTCCAATTCAGTTGTGGTTGCGTGCACCAAGCTGGTGACTTGGGAGCCTCCAATTCAGTTGTGGATGCGTGCCCCGGGATTGCTGTAAAGGCGCCGGTTTTCGGCTTGAAGGTTACCGATAGTGGAAGGTGAACCAATCCTTTGTGGTACGGTTTATCGGAGAATAGGATGAAGGCTTTGTGGCGTTGAACAAGCCTGTTGTGGTGAACTTCACACCCCTCCAATGTGGCGCCCCGACCCGACTGCTATACAGTGATGCTGTGTGTCACCGGTTAAGCGATACAACCGGAGGTTACGGGTTTACCAATCCCCGGCCAAAACCTTTGGCAGGCATTGCTCGGAATTGATCATCGGCAACGCAACACCCCGATTGATGCCTTAACACAGGCACAACTATCAATGCATAATAGAGAGATCAAGACTTGTGGAACAACTGGCACATCACAGACTCTACGACTCAAAGCATTATAGTTCAACTCTTATAATAGAGAAAGATAGCAAATTACAACCAGAGGTCACAGACCCAACAGTACATCATGCGGAAGCGAATTAAGTTGTTCTAAACAACAAGATCCAAATTATGGCCTAAGAGGCCTACAGATAAACATTCCAGCGCCAGCTGTTCCGGGATGTCCCAAGCTGCCACCTGGGAAGTCCACAAAGAACCCACCTTCGAGGTCGGTGAAGTCCTCCTCTGAAACAAAACAAACGACGTTGAGTTCGACGAACTCGCAAGATTAAACAAAGAGCTTTAGCTCGATGAGGCTTCCAAATTTTATGGCTGTTTTGCATAAAGCTGATTTTATTTATAAAACACAACTCCATGGCATCGACTAATCAGAGTATTTGTAAAAAGGGGTAAGAAGTAACTCTTCTCTTTGATCACCTTTCTCATCATCAACCACCATCATCATTGTACCTGTTCTACAAAGGCACCTCCCCGAATCACCCTCGAGGAAGCTAACCTTGCATTCTTAAGTAGTACCTTTAGTACTCAGTTTTTAATCATTCCGTTCAGGTTATTCTATGATCTTATCGTCCTTTCCCAAGTTGTCCGTAACCGTGGACACGGCATTTCGAAAAGATTTAACCCTGCAGGGGTGCACTGTGTTTAACCTTCGGTACCGCCCGGCTCATTGCCTACGCTTAGCTCTCTTCCGGGGAAAGCCGGCTCAGTGGGAACGGTTACAACCTTTACCTTGCTTGAGACTAACCCAGGATCATCAGTGAGGACGGGACAGGTTCAGTGCCTCCAACACCCTGCCCCGTGGCCACTCATTTTCCTAAACACCACCATCCTCATTTCTGTCTTGGCCACCATCGCAACGCACGCGCAAATGGAAGCTCATACTAGAGGACCCTGGCTAGCCCCGCACAAGTTAGTCGGTCGACGAGGGCTCCATATACCTCACCGAAAGGAAGCGCGCTCATTCTTGGTTCAAGAGGTAAAGAACTCGCACCTAGGCGCGAGAGCGAGACAAAACACCACCAAACCATAGTGGCCTCTCATCCCCACCTTTAAGCATTTTATTACCTGTCACCACAATTCCTCCACCATCATCCGAACATTTCAACCTTTGTTTCCAACATGAAATATCCATCGGACGGCTAAGCATTTAACTAAGCATGGCTAAGCAACATCATAGCATAGTTAAGTATCTCAGGCCAACAATACAAACCTATGGATAATAGGAGGGAAACAGGTAATGGCATCGGAAACTTAATGCAACTATAGGATACTCTAATCCAAACAAATTGACATTTGGAACCGCATGGAATATTATAGTGGAGAAAATATTTGCGGAAATATAGGATAAGACATGCTCAGAGGGGGATTACGCTTGCCTTGTTCAACGTGCTGGTAGTACAGATCGTCGGGGTATTGCGGTGTAACCCCGGCTGCTTGATCTATCGAAGCATAACAACGGAAGAGCAATCAATCATCACACATGCTTTAACAAATGCAATGCGCAAACACATGATGTCATGACAATTTAAATCCCGAGAGGAGGATGATTCAAGCTATTCAACTTAAACGGAGTTCGGATGCTTAACGGGCGCATCTCGAATATACCGTGGAATTAAGTAATGTATCATCTTTGCTTGCTGGTTAGAATAGATGAACCCTTGAGGATATATGCATGGATTATGGTGATTATACCTCGTTGAACTGGAAGGAAAAAAATTAAGCCTAACCGATGATATCATTCCTAGTTGGACATGGTATGATAATCTATATCATTGTTATACCACCTAAAGTATTGCTTTTGTGCATCAATAGGTTTGAGTTCATGGAGAACATGGCGCGGGGAGAGGAAAGTGCGCGCAAAGAATTGTAGTACGACGTCCCTAATGACGCGAGGGAGGAGCGGGAGGCATGCGCAAAAGGGAGGACGAGAAAGGATCCGCGAGGAAAAAACACAGGTAAACCGGCCTCCTGGCCGGTCCAGGCCAGTTTCCAGGCCGGCCATGTAACAAAACCAACCGGCCTTCAGCCCGGTTGGGACCGGCTCCAAGACCGGCTATGCGCCCGTGAGAACCGGCCCTCAGCCCGGTCCAGGCCGGTTTCGCGACCGGACATGCGAGCTACGGCGACGGGGCCACGACTACGGTGGCTACGGCGAGCAGCACGGCTCGATGATACAGAGCGCTAGGAGGAGAGGGGAGGGGTGCTATGGCACGGGGAGCTCACCCTCAAGACGACGGAGAGGTCGGAGACGGCGGAGGGAGGTCGACGGCGCCGGATTCGAGCAAGGAGACAGCGGCCGGCAGTGAGGAAGACGAGTACGGCGGCGCCGATTCGCAACGATCCGGCACAATTCCTTCTGCGTGGGGGTAAAGCCGATCACGGCGGAGCTTGTGGTGGTCGTTGATCTGGTCCTCGCGTGCTCAACCGACGGCGGCGAGCAGCGGCATCCTAGCTAGGGCTTCGGGCTCGGGAGGAACAGAGGGAGAACGGAGAGCAAGATCTTTCGGGGGAGAGAGGGAAAGCTGCCACGGGGTGGTCTCATCCACCTCACGCTGTCCAGCGGGAGCAGGGAAGGGCACGGCGGCGAGCTGGCGCGGCTCGAGCAGCTCGCGCGGTCGCTACAGGGGAGGAAGACGGCAGTTTCGCAGAGAGCCCCCTGCCCTTCTTTTCTTATTTACCAACGAGCCCTTTTCTTTTATTTGAAATAAAACCAGCAGCATTTCAGTGATTTTATTAAGGCACTTAAATGTTTTACAAAAATCTGAGAAAAATTCATATAGCCTCCTAACAGCATGTAGAAGCACCACAAATTTTGGTGTCTCAAAATAAAATAGTTTGGACAACATTTGTTCATAAGGTTTGATTATGGCATTATTGTTAAATTCCAAATGTTGCTCCTTTAATATTTTTAGAGCAAGTGCAAAATATTACGTTTAGACTCTTGGAACTTCCTTGACAAATATGTTTATTTGCAAACTTTTGTTTAACAACTCAACATCATTTCCATGCAACTGTTGTATTAACTCAAATGGGACATGATTATGCATGGATGCCATGATGCATGAGAGGAAAGAAAAGTGAAAATTTGGTCCATATTTTGCAATAACAAAAGTGTGCTGTTACAATTCTACCCCCCTTACAGGAATCTCGTCCCGAGATTCTAAGATTGCGGAAAGAAGTCGGGATACTCCTCACGAAGACTAGACTCTCTTTCCCAAGTTGCTTCTCCTCGGAATGGTGAGACCACTGAACTTTGAGGAACTTGGTAGTCTTGTTACGGGTCTTCCTTTCGGCTTCATCCAGGACACGAATGGATGCTCGCGATAAGTGAGATCTTCCTGGAGATCCAGCTCCTCATGATTGACTCCATGGATAGGATCTTTAAAACACCGGCGAAGTTGGGAGACATGAAACACATCATGTACATTTGGGAAGATGACCGGTAACTCCAACTTATAAGAAAGATCTCCTCGCTTGGCCAGAACGGTGAAAGGGCCAACATAGCGAGGGGCCAATTTCCCTTTGATACCGAAGCGGCGAACGCCACGAAGGGGAGAGACGCGGAGATAAGCTTTATCACCAATTTCATAGTGAATTTCCTGATGGTGCTTATCATAGTAGCTCTTCTGCCTAGACTGAGCAATCTTCAGATTCTCTCTTATGATTCTAACCTTCTCCTCAGCTTCATTGATCACATCCGGACCAAAGAGTGCTCTCTCTCCGGTCTCGGACCAATTTAGCGGAGTGCGGCATTTTCTTCCATATAGAACCTCGAATGGAGCCATGCCCAGACTAGCTTGATAGCTATTGTTGTAGGAGAACTCCGCGAAAGGGAGATACTTTTCCCAACCCTTGCCAAAAGAGATTACACATGCCCTAAGCATGTCTTCCAAACTTGGTTCACTCTTTCGGTCTGACCATCAGTTTGAGGATGGTAGGCGGTACTGAAGTTGAGACGGGACCCCATAGCAGTTTGGAAACTCTGCCAAAACTTGGATACAAAGATACTTCCACGGTCCGATATGATCCTCAGAGGGACCCCATGCAATGGAACAATACGAGCCATATATAAGTCAGCAAGTTGACTTGCCCGTATATCATCACGGACTGGTAGGAAGTGAGCAACCTTGGACAGTCGATCAATGATTACCCAGATTGCATTGTTGCCCTTTTGAGATCGGGAAACCCGGTGATGAAGTCCATACCGATTTCATCCCATTTCCACTCGGGACTGCAATAGGGCGAGAGTGCCGGCAGGCCTTTGATGTTCAGCCTTTACCCGTCGACAGGTGTCGCATTCAGCAACATACTTGGCAATTTCTCGTTTCATCCGAGTCCACCAGAATTGTGGTCGAAGGTCTTGGTACATTTTGGTACTACCGGGATGAATAGAGAGAGGTGATTCATGAGCTTCTTGGAGGATCAGCTCCCTCAAATTCCGTTCTTTGGCACTACCAACGGTCACCAAAATAAACAACTCCGGATTCATCTTCCGAGAAACATTTGGCCTTTCCGCTAGCAATGTTCTTCTTGATATTCAGGATACCCTCATCCAGCTTCTGAGCATCCTTAATCTGGTCTACAAGAGTAGATTTGATCTCCAGATTTGCAAGGTAGCCAGAGGGAACAATTTCCAGGTTCAAACGGGCGAACTCTTCATGAAGGCAGGTTGGCCTTCTCAATCATCAGATTGTTGCAATAGACTTCCGACTTAGCGCGTCAGCCACGACGTTTGCTTTGCCGGGTTGATAGTTCAGACTCACATCATAGTCCTTGATTAACTCCAACCAACGCCTTTGCCTGAGATTTAAATCCGGCTGGGTGAAGAGGTACTTCAGACTCTTGTGATCCGAGAAATCTCGCAACGGTTACCAAACAGGTATGGTCTCCATTGCTTCAAAGCATAGACCACCGCGGCAAGTTCTAGATCATGAGTTGGGTAGTTGTGCTCATGCGGCTTCAATTGGCGAGAAGCATATGCCACCACATGGCCATCTTGCATTAGCACACAGCCCAAGCCTTGCAGAGAGGCGTCACAGAAGACGACGAAATCCTTGCTTGTGTCCGGCAGGACAAGCACAGGAGCGGACGTGAGTTTGGCTTTCAGTGTTTTGAAGCTCTCTTCAGCTTCGGCCGTCCATACGAACTTTTATCCTTCTTGAGAAGGTCAGTCAGCCTTGGCTATCTTGGAGAAACCTTCGATGAATCGGCGGTAGTAACCTGCCAATCCGAGAAAGCTACGAATGTCCTTGACTGACATTGGAGTTTTCCAATCCAAAATGGACTGAATCTTGTCGGGAATGACAGCCACACCATTAGCGGATATCACATGACCAAGGAAGACAAGATTATCCAACCAGAACTCACACTTGGAGAACTTGGCATAGAGGCGGTGTTCTCGAAGTCGTGTCAGAACCAACCGAAGATGTTCGGCATGCTCTTCATCGGTTTTGGAATAAACGAGGATGTCATCGATGTAAATGACGACAAACTTGTCGAGATAATCCATGAAGATGGAGTTCATGAGCCTCATGAAAGTAGCTGGAGCATTGGTGAGACCAAAGGACATGACGGTATACTCATATGAGCCATAGCGAGTAACAAATGCCGTCTTTGGATATCCTCCTTTCTGATCTTGATCTGATGGTATCCTGACCTCAGATCCATCTTGGAGAATACCGTTGCACCAGCTAACTGATCCAACAGATCATTGATGCGAGGAATAGGATACTTGTTCTTGATTGTCACCGCATTCAACGGTCTATAGTCAGAGACTAGACGAGGCACGGTAGAATCCTCTTCTTGACAAAGAGTACCGGACAACCCCAAGGTGAACTGCTAGGCTGAATGAAATCCTTCGCTAACAGCTGATCAATTTGCTCTTTCAACAGAGCCAACTCTTCCACCGGCATACGGTAGGGCTTCTTGGAAATCGGAGCAGTACCGGGAAGTAGATCTATGACAAACTCCACACTTCGGTCAGGAGGCATGCCAGGCAATTCTTCCGGGAACACATCCGGGAAGTCACACACCACGTGTATGTCCTGGATTTCAGGAGGGGATTCGCCTTCCATAAAGCAAAGGAGGATCTCGGGTGAGTTGGGTATGACTGAAGATGGAGGTCTTGATAGTGCAGACCAATACTCAACAATGTCGCCGGAAGAAGTGGTCACGGTAATGGTCTTGGCAGCACAGTCGAGATTAGCCCGGTATTTTACTAGCCAGTTCATGCCCAGTATGACATCAATGCCACTTGACCTCAGAGCTACCAAAGCAAAGGAAAAGACGAGTAACCTATGTAATCTGGACTCAGGAGTAACCCCATCGGTTTGCCATTTGGAGCCAGGAGTGGAGATCACCAAGGGACGTCTCATTTTCTCGAACGGTATTTTGTGGTCTTTTGCAAAAGCTATGGATATGAATGAATGCGATGCTCCAGAGTCAAACAAAACTGTAGCAAGATTGTTGTTGATTCGTAGCTCACCCATAAGGACGCGGGGTCCTCTTCAGCTTGCTCAGCAGAGACGTGGTTCAGGCGACCACGCACAATAGGTCCAGCCTTGCCAGCTGGAGTGGCAGGGGCTCGTGCAGGAGTTCCCGTGATAGGTGCCTTCTGGGGGCACTCCCTGGAGTAGTGGCCAGCCTGGCCACAGGTGTAGCAGGTGAGTCCAGGTGGAGCAGGTAGCTGGGACGATACCCACTCCCGCTACCCAAGTGTCGAAGTAGTGGGGCGCGGAGGTGGTGGCCTGTATCCCGCGGCCCTCGGCATGAATGGAGCACGCGGCACAGCGCTGTAGGGAACAAACACCCTGCGCTTCTTGCTCTCAGAACCCGAGGAACTCTGGTGGTCCCCGTGTGCTGGCCTCTTGGAAGCCTCAAGTTCCTTCCTTCCCTGCTCAAGAGTAAGAGCCTGGTTGAACAGCTCCTGGTAGGTCTGGAACTGAAGGGCAGTACTCATAGCGGAGCTGCGGCGCAAGACCCTTGCGGAACAGCTCTTGCTTGTCAGCATCAGTGGTCACGTCCCTTGGGGCGTAACGAGAGAGATGGTTGAATTCACAACCATAAGTGCGGAGGTCCATACGTCCCTGTTGCAAATCCAGGAACTCCCTCCTCTTCAAATCCATGATCGGCTGAGGGATGTAAGCCGCACGGAAGGCAGTGCGGAAATCTGCCCAAGTGAAGACATGGTTGGCCGGAACAATGCCACATGGCTTCCCACCAACAGCCAGCCGCACCAACCAGAGGTAGGTGGCGAAGTTGACTTGCTCGCCACTGGGACATGCAGCGCGGAGAACTTGCGCTCCAGAGCGCGAAGCCAATCATCAGCTTCCAGTGGCTCCTTAGCATCAGCAAAGGTGGGTGGCTGCGAGCGCAGGAACTCAGTGAGAGTGTTGCAGCCATTCCTCTGTGCATTCTGCTGCACCAACTGCTCAAGCAACGCTCATTGCGCCCACGGTTCTCCTCAATGGCCATCAAGACCTGAGCCATCGAGGGTGGTGGCGGCGGTTCCTCATCATTGTGGTTACCACGGCCTCCTCGAGCCATTCTGGAGAATTTACAATGACACAGTTAGTATCTTCTCCGAATGGTTGAACAATAGCATTAGCGTCTACTCAAGTACACAGACTAGGGACGATAATACTTGTGTAACAACTAACAAGGATCAACAAGATAGAACTTGGGTCAAAGATCAGCATCATGTACTACTAGCGTGGGATTCAAATAGTTAAGAAACCACGTGATTCAACACACTCTAGTTGGCACAATCCGGGACCTTCTGTTCAAGTCCTTGGGTTAAAACCCAACGAAGGAATAAGTGATCAGACTCGGTAGGAATAACAGTGTTCAAACATCTGAGTTGATTTGGATTGCAACGCAGCGGGAGCAACGGACACATAACACTAAAGGTAGAACCCAACCCGTGATCTAATATTTTGAAGTAACAGATGAGAAGTAAAACTTTAACTCAAATCGAGGTAAGATTGCTCCGAGATTAGAGTAACCAGATAAGGAGTAAAAAGAATCCTAAGATGGTTTTCACAACTCATTTTTAGGTTAAAAATATTTTCACAAACACTAGACTCAACGTCGACCAGTAGAAGGGTTTCCTACAGGCAGTACTGCTCTGATACCAACTTGTGGCGCCCCGACCCGACTGCTATACAGTGATGCTGTGTGTCACCGGTTAAGCGATACAACCGGAGGTTACGGGTTTACCAATCCCCGGCCAAAACCTTTGGCAGGCGTTGCTCGGAATGATCATCGGCAACGCAACACCCCGATTGATGCCTTAACACAGGCACAACTATCAATGCATAATAGAGAGATCAAGACTTGTGGAACAACTGGCACATCACAGACTCTACGACAAAAATTATAGTTCAACTCTTATAATAGAGAAAGATAGCAAATTACAACCAGAGGTCACAGACCCAACATTACAACATGCGGAAGCGAATTAAGTTGTTCTAAACAACAAGATCCAAATTATGGCCTAAGAGGCCTACAGATAAACATCCAGCGCCAGCTGTTCCGGGATGTCCCAAGCTGCCACCTGGGAACCCCAGACTACTCGTCGACGTCCACAAAGAACCCACCTTCGAGGTCGGTGAAGTCCTCCTCTGAAACAAAACAAACGACGTTGAGTTCGACGAACTCGCAAGATTAAATATAGAGCTTTAGCTCGATGAGGCTTTCAAAGTTTTATGGCTGTTTTGCATAAAGCTGATTTTATTTATAAAACATAACTCCATGGCATCGACTAATCAGAGTATTTTAAAAGGGGTAAGAAGTAACTCTTTCTTTGATCACCTTTCTCATCATCAACCACCATCATCACTGTACCTGTTCTACAAAGGCACCTCCCCGAATCACCCTCGAGGAAGCTAACCTTGCATTCTTGAGTAGTACCTTTAGTACTCAGTTTTTAATCATTCCGTTCAAGTTATTCTATGATCTTATCGTCCTTTCCCAAGTTGTCCGTAACCGTGGACACGGCTTTTCGAAAAGATTTAACCCTGCAGGGGTGCACTGTGTTTACCTTCGGTACCGCCCGGCTCATTGCCTACGCTTAGCTCTCTTCCGGGGAAAGCCGGCTGAGTGGGAACGGTTACAACCTTTACCTTGCTTGAGACTAACCCAGGATCATCAGTGAGGACGGGACAGGTTCAGTGCCTCCAACACCCTGCCCCGTGGCCACTCATTTTCCTAACACCACCATCCTCATTTCTGTCTTGGCCACCATCTCAACGCACGCGCAAATGGAAGCTCAAACTAGAGGACCCTGGCTAGCCCCGCACAAGTTAGTCGGTCGACGAGGGCTCCATATACCCCACCGAAAGGAAGCGCGCTCATTCTTGGTTCAAGAGGTAAAGAACTCGCACCTAGGCGGCGAGAGTGAGACAAAACACCACCAACCAAGTGGCCTCTCATCCCCACCTTTAAGCATTTTATTACCTGTCACCACAATTCTCCACCATCATCCGAACATTTCAACCTGTTTCCAACATGAAATATCCATCGGACGGCTAAGCATTTAACTAAGCATGGCTAAGCAACACATAGCATAGTTAAGTATCTCAGGCCAACAATACAAACCTATGGATAATAGGAGGGAAACAGGTAATGGCATCGGAAACTTAATGCAACTATAGGATACTCTAATCCAAACAAATTGACATTTGGAACCGCATGCAATATTATAGTGGAGAAAATATTTGCGGAAATATAGGATAAGACATGCTCAGAGGGGGATTACGCTTGCCTTGTTCAACGTGCTGGTAGTACGGATCGTCGGGGTATTGCGGTGTAACCCCGGCTGCTTGATCTATCGAAGCATAACAACGGAAGAGCAATCAATCATCACACATGCTTTAACAAATGCAATGCGCAAACACATGATGGCATGACAATTTAAATCCCCGAGAGGAGGATGATTCAAGCTATTCAACTTAAACGGAGTTCGGATGCTTAACGGGCGCATCTCGAATATACCATGGAATTAAGTAATGTATCATCTTTGCTTGCTGATTAGAATAGATGAACCCTTGAGGATATATGCATGGATTATGGTGATTATACCTGGTTGAACTGGAAGGAGAAAAATTAAGCCTAACCGATGATATCATTCCTAGTTGGACATGGTATGATAATCTATATCATTGTTATACCACCTAAAGTATTGCTTCTGTGTATCAATAGGTTTGAGTTCATGGAGAACATGGCGCGGGGAGAGGAAAGTGCACGCAAAGAATTGCAGTACGACGTCCCTAATGGCGTGAGGGACGAGTGGGAGGCATGCGCAAAAGGGGAGGACGAGAACGGATCCGCGAGGAAAAAACAAAGGTAAACCGGCCTCCCGGCCGGTCCAGGCCGGTTTCCAGGCCGGCCATGTAACAGAACCAACCGGCCTTCAGCCCGGTTTGGACCGGCTCCAAGACCGGCTATGCGCCCGTGAGAACCGGCCCTCAGCCCGGTCCAGGCCGGTTTCGCGACCGGACATGCGAGCTACGGCGACGGGGCCACGGCTACGGTGGCTACGGCGAGCAGCACGGCTTGATGATACAGAGCGCTAGGAGGAGAGGGGAGGGGTGCTACGGCACGGGGAGCTCACCCTCAAGACGACGGAGAGGTCAGAGACGGCGGAGGGAGGTCGACGGCGCCGGATTCGAGCAAGGAGACAGCGGCCGGCAGTGAGGAAGATGAGTACGGCGGCGCCGATTCGCAGCGATCCGGCACGATTCCTTCTGCGTGGGGGTAGAGCAGATCACGGCGGAGCTTGTGGTGGTCGTCGATCTACTCCTCGCGTGCTCAACCGACGGCGGCGAGCAGCGGCATCCTATCTAGGGCTTCGGGCTCGGGAGGAACAGAGGGAGAACGGAGCGCAAGATCTTTCGGGGGAGAGAAGGAGAGCTGCCACGGGGTGGTCTCATCCACCTCACGCTGTCCAGCGGGGAGCAGGGAAGGGCACGGCGGCGAGCTGACGCGGCTCGAGCAGCTCGCGCGGTCGCTACAGGGGAGGAAGACGGCAGTTTCGCAGAGAGCCCCCTGCCCTTCTTTTCTTATTTACCAACGAGCCCTTTTCTTTTATTTGAAATAAAACCAGCAGCATTTAAGTGATTTTATTAAGGCACTTAAACGTTTTACAAAAATCTGAGAAAAATTCAAATAGCCTCCTAACAGCATGTAGAAGCACCACAAATTTTGGTGTCTCGAAATAAAATAGTTTGGACAACATTTGTTCATAAGGTTTGATTATGGCATTATTGTTAAATTCCAAATGTTGCTCCTTTAATATTTTTAGAGCAAGTGCAAAATATTATGTTTAGATTCTTGGAACTTCCTTGACAAATATGTTTATTTGCAAACTTTTGTTTAACAACTCAACATCATTTCCATGCAACTGTTGTATTAACTCAAATGGGACATGATTATGCATGGATGCCATGATGCATGAGAGGAAAGAAAAGTGAAAATTTGGTCCATATTTTGCAATACCAAAAGTGGGCTGTTACATCCAATGAGACGTACTCCCCTCAAAAGGAGGAACTCGGGATCATCGTCTCCGTGTGACTCGTTTATTTCTATACCCGAGCTCTTTACTTATGCACTTTACATTGTGATAGCCTTCGTGCTTGAAGTCTTATATCTTGCTATCACCTTGTTACTAGTATTGCAACATAAGTTGTTGGTGCACATAGTTGAGCCTAATATAAACTTTTAGTTTGTGTGCTTGATAAGTTAAAGAATAGTTTATGTCGCCTATTCACCCCATGTAGCCGACATTGTTGTCCTTTCAGAAGCTCATATTCAGGTGCTCATCGCTAGGAGAAAAAGGAGAAAGAAGGGACTCGCGTGAGGAGTAGAATCGCCTATGTAGGTTTCTTTATCAACGACGCGACACTTTATGCACCACTGGTTTCAGAGCACCCTATGAATATATTTGGTTTTCTGTTGAATTGTTAATCGGTGATGAATAGTGGTTGACGTGCATGTGTTTGCATGAATTTGGATTTTATAAGTGGGACGTGTGGTTGGCCGGGCGGACAAATGAGGGGTGGCGAGGTCGTGTCCGCCAATATATAGGGAGTCACATTTGCCGAGAGATGTTCTAATTAGAGGCGGCCAAGAGGTTACCCACAGATAAAAAAACGATTTGGTTCTACGGGTCTTTGGATCAGAGCAAGCAGACCAGAGTAGCCAGCGTTGACCATAGTGAAAAGCACAGGGGAGAGAGCGCCTCCTTGCCGTAGCCGTATAGGGTGCAGAATTGGCAGCACTGGGGTCTGGGGACGTTGAAGAAGAGGAAAGCAGAGCCGAGAGTCAAGCACACCAAGTCACCAACGTCGACAAAAGCCTTTTTGGCAAAGAACCTCGAAAAGAAGAGATTGGAGACTATGCGCTGGAGTTTATGAGGTAGCACCTTCGGTAAGGGCTTAGCGAAGCTGTGCAGTGCTATAGCCTATAGCAAACACAAACATTGATGCCCATCCGTCAACTGAATATTATCATAACGGCATGGCGGCAATGGTTTTCTCAGAAGTCAGAACACATCCACAAGACCTTTCATAATTCTCTAATGCAGTCGACAGATATAAAAACTTGAAAGAACACATCTCGAAGCACGGCCTGAACGGCTTGGACTTCAGATGATATCCAACAATGTTTCCGAGTGATGAGTGTATACCCGGCCTACGTTTTTTTTAATCTCGACTCCCAATAGAAAAATATATGGAAACCTTATTGCCTTGCTCTAATTTGTGAGGATGGCCTCGTTACATCACAAAATGGCAACCTGGCTTCCAAATAGATAAACTCACTAAATCATCCATCCACAGAATTAAGCAATAACCCAACAAGTCACGAAGGTACAAATTTTCATAACGTCAGAGCAAGAGCAACATAGTAAAGTCGCCACAAGTCATTTATTCTCCAAGATTCATAGAATGACAAATAAGAGCAAAAAAATTCGCATGGTTCTAGCTAAATCCTACATACTTTATTCTGCAACAAGTAACTTGATACGTCCAATCGGCAAAAATACCACAAACTAGAGCAGCTATCTATCACCATATCCTGATCAGAAAAGAAAATGGAACGTTCTTGGCTTGGTGGTGAACCCTCAATTGGCACTTACGCCGGTAGAGTCCACAAAGCCGGGGTGCAAGGACTCTTGATCCTCGGTTTTTGTCGGTGGCTGCTTTTGGAGCAGTTGGACACACTCGTTCATTTTTGCAGACAACATGTCCGGCGAACGAATCATCGCTTCCATAAGCTTAGTATCTAGCTCCAGCAATAGCTTCAGTAACATTCCAGTGATTTTACTGGCAAGATGAGGCTGCAACAGACAGGGCATACTGAGTTAGGGCAAAACCTCCCTCAATAATTTTGAAATAAATAAAATCTATATCAAATAAGGGACTAATGTAGATGAGGAATTACATAATATCTCTCGACCAGTGGGTATATTCTATTCCCCAACATATTCTTTTGCTGCTCAGGTGGAGCAGCGGCCAGCAAGTTGATGAAAGGATCATCCGAAACAGGCTCACTGTGATGGATGGCAAGACCATTGGTCATCACATCAGCTGGGATGAACTTTGCATGACCGAACTGCTGCATAGACAAGTAGTAAGTTAAACTCTCTAGAACGAAATAATTTAAGCATAAATGCTACATCAAAATATGCCGCAATATATATTTTGTGTCCCGCAATTTATAATTTTGCTGAATTTTATGGATATATAGTAATATAATCATTGGTCAAGTGGAGGTTTTAAGACTTTTCCAGTGTCCCAACAGCTTTGTAGTAAGATTATTAGACCATAGTGCAGCATTCTTTTTCTCAAAAGAAAAAAGGTTCAGCATTCACTTGTACTCTCGTCGTTTTCTAAATATAAGATGTTTTGGTAGCTCAAACCGAACTGAAAAAACTTTATAGTTAGGAACAGAGGTGGTAGACACCAACAAAATGAAGTTATAAATCATACCTGTCGGGACATAGACATGAAATCTTTAGCTGTCTGTGGGTGTGACACATAATTCACAGGGTGGGGAAAGGTCATCATGTTGCCAGTCATCCGTCCCCTGTTGTTTCTGTATTGCCTTGGGGTATTTGGCATCTGTGCAGAAAATAAATAAGATCTAGCCATATTTGAAATTCGAAGTAATGTAATTTGAGGACATCAAGGCAATGACATACGAGTGGTGCATGCATCTGTTGGATACTATGCGGTGAAGGGAACACATTTTGCCTCCATTCTTGGCCGATCCCCATGGGTGGATACATAAACCCTTGTCTTGAATGACCTTGAGGGAAGTGCGTGCTAGGATGGGCAAAATACACATGAGGGTACCCTGTGGGGATAACAGGGCTTGCAGCTCTTGGCATCGTAGCAAATTCAGCAAAACGTTGCTGCAGCCTAGCTTTTCTGTCCTCTTTCCTTTGAGCAATAGCAACATACAATGGTTTGCCGTAAAACATAACACCTGTTTATTCCAAACAAAGTGACACACTTTAAGTATCGTGATATCAACGTGTTACTCTCGCCAGTCCACACAAATAAGTGACGTTTTAGACATATCTTAAGTAAAAAATATGAAAACTATGAGTATCAATATTATTCTAAAAAATAAGACTGGAAACTTGAAAAATCATATGTATAGATTTGTATCCAAAATATTTTTACTATATTATTTGTTTTGGGGGTTTTATGCATATATATATGTTAAGGCAGAAACTTAATGTCAACGTTAATACTTGAAGACCGTTCAGTATCCAAAACGTCACTTATCTCATGAACTGGAGAGAATTATAGTTACTGAAATTGAACAGAGGATTACCACGCATGTTGCCTACGGCACACTTTGCTTCATCGGGTGTGCTGTAACATACAAATCCAAATCCCTTGCTAATGCCCTTGTCATCACGCATAATCTTTACTGATGTAATGTTTCCAAATTCATCAAAACGTTCACGGAGAGTGTCATCATCAACTTTATCACCAATATTTTTGATATAGACATTTAAACCCTGTAAAAAATAAATACAAATTTATAAATGGAAGATGTGGATGCATATAAGTGAATATACAGGATGGAACATAGGAGTATGCATAACAAAGAGAAGAAAGAAACTTGCATTGCTCTTAGTGATTATTTCATTTCGCTTCTCCTCATGTAAGTGCTGCAAATACTGCTTTCTTTCAGCCTTTTTCTGAGCCCTTGCCACATACAAAGTTTTGGATCCTAATAATAATAAGAAGAATAGTATTGTTAGATAAAAGCCCATGGTTTAGCAAATATTTATTTTTAAATTGAAATGCATGTTAGTACTATACTTACCAAGAGCCATTCCATTCATGGCCTCTTTTGCTTTCTTGGCACTTTCAGGGGTTTTGAAGCTGACAAACCCAAAACCCTTAGACGTCCCATCATCTCTCTTCATTATTTTCACACTAATTATCGGGCCGAACTGAGAGAACTTCAACTTAATAAGTTCTTCTGTCATGTCATCATCTAGATTCTTCATGTACAAGTTAGTATATTTGTCATCATTATTGGCAGACCGTTCACTCTTCTTGACAAAATGAGCAACATGCCTACACAAATCGATCATTGTCAAACAACAGTGTAAGATAAAACCATTATAACAAGTGATGTTGTAGTATAGAGATATTTACTTACAGTTGCCTGCCCTCAAAGTAACAGTTGTTAAGATTCTCTATTGTTATGTCTGCTGCTTCTTCCGCTGCAAACTGAACAAATCCGTAGCCTCGACTTGTCCCATCCTCATTTCTAGCAACTTTACAAGATGATATTTCTCCAAACTTGGAGAACAATTCTTGAAGAATTACATTGTCAATATGATCATTAAAGTTCTGCAAATTAACACCATCGAATTAGTACTTACATATGGCAATGCACCGTGAGAAATGTTAACATGAAATGATGACATTTCTCTTTTTACCTTAACAAACACATTTCCAACACCACTTCTTCTCGCATCAGGATCTCGATTCGACCACATTACTCTGATTGGCTTGTCCAAAATAAGGCTATGATTCATCTTCTCTAAAGCAGTCATGGCTGTCAAGTTTTAACAGACATGTAATTATTTTAGTCATTGACCCACCATAAACAACAGTTAGTTAGTGCATATGGGCACTAAGGTGAATAACAAAATCAATAAGAAAATGAGGAAACGTACAACAAAACACAGGAAACTACACAAGGTACTTCCATGAACTTGGTTGAGAAAGAGTTGGATTAAAAAGACATTCATTGATGTTGATACCTTTAATACATTTAAAATACAAGCAATACTATGCAATAATCTTAGGCAAACTGAAGAGAGTCCCAACAAGAGAGTCAATGTCAAATTGACCACGTCCCCATGGAAAAGGCTTTAATCAAGACGGAAAAATGGAAATTTGCAATTACAAGATAGATAGCGTTGTTAGCAGTATAAATAAGATCTTCATGCAGTCAAAGTTTACCTAAATATATTCATTTATACACTTTTTATCAACATAAATATACTCTGATTTTGGGTACCTATATTATGTCGCCCATATCATAGTATGTCACCATATATCTTACTAGAAGAAAAACACTCCTAAAAACATTATGGTACATGGGGAGGTAAAGTAAACAATTAAATTTGGTCTTCTTTTTATAATAATAGCACAAGATGACATAAAAAGATATCATACTCCAGAAGAGTTATATTTTTTCTACATCAACTCTCTCTCTCCCTCTCTCTCTCTCTCTCTCTCTCTCACACACACACACACACACACACTTGTATGGTAATTGTTTTGAAGAATGCATGTACTTTCTACTTAAATATATTAAACAAGTAAACTGAAGGCCACATACATGCAAAAATAAAACCAACCAACCGCCTCTGTTCATTATGTGGGTGCGCCAATTCCATGGTGAACAACACAAACCATACCCAATTACATAAGGGGTGATGGCTATCACATCAAAAGTGGCACCATCCCATAGTAACAGCATACTAGAACACAAGGGAAAATGCAATGACAATGACACACATGGCTTTTACAAATGCAATACATAAGTGTTTCATATGATTAAGTACACATAATTTGATAAATCCAACAACAAAATAATGCGATTGCATTCAAAATATGATTACAAGGCACCATTAAGTAAAATCACACCACTCCACACAAAAAGAGATACACCAGGATCATGCTTCCCGAGAGCCGAGAGTTCTATACATGACCAAGCTCTCTTTCTCTCCATCTCACGCACAACACACAAAATTCATATATGGTAAATAACGAAAGCTGCGTGTTTTTCCTATATAAAAGATTAATCTATTAAATTTTATTTAGCGTAGACCTTGTTTTCGTTTTCGCTTTGTTTCCTATTTGGTTTTTGATTTGCTTTTTTGTTTGAGAAGATAATCCATTAAATTTCAGACCGCATACACACTTAAAATTAACCAACCAGCTGCCTGGTCATTATGTGGGTGCACAAATTGGATGCCCAGACTATACCCAAATTGCTGATGGCCATCACATCAAAAGTGGCATCGTGCTACTGCAACAACCCTAACAATAGAAGCATACAACGAGGATGCGATGACAATGACACACAGATGGCCATGCAGATCTGTTTCACATGATTAAATAAACTCTCTGATAAAGCAACAAGACCTGCCGTCAAAACGTGTACAGTATATGATTAATACTCCTATCGGCTATCTCCTTATTGATGGAGGACAAAACATGTCTCCCCATGTAAAACCAATCTATGTATGAAACCCTAAAACTATCGAGCGGATCGATTTGGAACACGACGACGTGCGTACGTCGTACAAGTAAAATAGAATTAGAAGAAAGGATCAGATGGATCGAGGGTGTCGTACCGTCGGCCTGGGATAAGTAGTTTACGTATCCGTATCTGAGGGAGCTGCTGGTGGCGTTGTCACGGCATACGCGCACGGAGGTGACGGCGCCGACGGTGCTGAAGGCGTTGTAGAGGTGCTCGTCCTGCGCGTTCTCGTGCAGATCGCCCACGTAGAGCGCGGGCACCGTGGCGTTCACCGTCCCCGCCGCCGCGGCCGCAGCTGGTGGCGCCTGATCCTCGCTCTCCACCGCCGCCGCCAAGGGCTCCTCCCTGCCGGGCATCTCCTCCGCCTCCGGCGCCGCCATGACCGATGGACGACCAGGCCGGGGGGTCCTCGCCTGTTCTAGGACAATGCTGGGATCGAGCTAGGGACGATCCGGCGACAAACAAGGAAAGAAACGCGAGGGGAGAGGAGACGCCTGCCTATTTTGTGTGGCGAGGGCCGAGGGGCCAGCGACGGCTGCGCGTGCGTTGCGGCGCGCGCGCTAGCCGGAAACCGCACACCCTTCTCACTGACCCGTGGGCCACCCGCCCCTCTCGCAGGCATGAACCCGACTAGAACTCCCTCACCCGTCCCTCTGCGCGCTGGGCCCCGGATGTCGGCGTCACGAGGTGACCTCTCCTGTTCGGCTGTTCGGTTCGGCCACGCCTACCAGCGTGCTCGCTCGTCGCTACGGGTTAAAATTACCGGAGTGCCATCGACGCGGCTCCGGCGCCCAGGGGCAGAAGCGTCCACCCACCGCCCGAGAGTATTTGACCTCTCCCTCTCGCTCACCGTGTCGGCGAGTCCTCCTCCTCCTCCTCTTTTCCTCCTGCTCATCACCCGGCCCGGCCACCAACCTTCCCGCCCTCCCCGATCCCGGATCCGGGCCGGCAGATCCGAATCCGGAGGGCGATGGCGTCCACCGCGGCGAGGCGGCTGCGGGAGCTGCAGGCGCAGCCGGGGAACAAGACGTGCGTCGACTGCGCCCAGCGGAACCCGCAGTGGGCCAGCGTCTCCTACGGCGTCTTCATGTGCCTCGAGTGCTCCGGCAAGCACCGGGGCCTCGGCGTGCACATCAGCTTCGTCCGCTCCGTCACCATGGACTCCTGGACCGAGCCGCAGCTCCGCAAGATGGAGGCCGGCGGCAACGACCGCCTCAACGCCTTCCTCGCCGCACGGGGCGTGCCCAAGGAGACGGCACACGTCCCCAAGTACAACTCCAACGCCGCCGCGGCGTACCGCGACCGCGTCGTCGCGCTCGCCGAGGGGCGCCCGTGGACCGACCCGCCCATCGTTAGGGAGACGCCCGGATCTGGCGCGCCCACCCTCGCCAGAAGGCCGCCCCTGCCTGCGGGTGGAGGAGGAGGCGGCGGCGGCGGTGGCGGTGGGTGGGACGACTGGGACGACGAGGCCCGCCCGGATATGAGGCGGAACCAGTCGGCGGGGTCGTTCGCCTCCGCCGGAGCGGACTCGGGGAGGCAACCCACGAGGTCCAAGTCGAACCAGGACATGTACACCAAGCAGGAGCTGGAGGCGTCGGCGGCCAGCAAGGAGGATTTTTTCGCTAGGAGGATGGCGGAGAACGAGTCCAAGCCTCAGGGGATCCCTCCCTCCCAGGGCGGCAAGTACGTCGGCTTTGGATCCACCCCGCCGCCGTCGGCCAATAGGAACAACGGGGCTGCCCAGGGCGATGTCATGCAGGTCGTCTCCCAGGTAAACAAATCAGCTCTTATGCTACTTTCTATGATCATAATTTCATGGTTGCCATCAACAGATATGCAAACATTTCCCCAATAGTTGCAATGATATTGGAGTACTACTGATTTTGAAACCTGCTATACTATGAAGTTTGTTTCTTTAGATCTGCACACGATGATCTGTTAGCTAAATTTTTTGAGGGGGTCCTATCAGATCATGAATGGCTATGTGACCACTTCCGATTATGATCACATACCGTTCCCATTAGAGTTCTGAGACACCTATATTATAATTCGCTCTCTTATGCCATGGATTGTGTCATTGTGTGGAACTTCCCGAGGTCTTCATTAAGACACATCACCTTTTGAAGCCTGATCCTGATCATCGACCAAATCTTGCAGCGCTCCTTCAAATTATATTAGCAACGTACATCTGCGATCAGCATTGGTTGGTTACTCCAGTTTTGTATTGTGTGTTTGGTGCCAAGCTTGCTATGTCACACGTGAGTCATGTGCATAGCTTGTTAGTTGGGGACTTGGGGTCATGTCAGAATTGGACCTTTCTCAATTTCAATTCATAACTAATGAATGTTTGTTGGCATTTTACCTTTTCAGGGATTAGGACGGCTTTCACTAGTTGCAGCATCTGCTGCTCAGTCTGCTGCTAGTGTTGTCCAAGTTGGCACAAAAGAGATCCAATCAAAGGTATCTTGATTCTTGAATGTTTTGCCTGATTTGTAATATGCCTAGTCTAAATGATCTTGAATCATTGGCCTGATTTGTAATATGCAAAAGGTACCGAGTATAATTTATCATGGAACTTGGATTGCTCTTTGTTCGCTGTGCTCGCCCTAGCGTCATGGTTAAACTTATTGTAATAAGATATTTCAGATTTCACTGAACTCACCTGAATATTGATATGATAGGGAACTGTGCTCTTTTTGGAGCATTCTTAACTCAATAATATTATTCACTTCCCATATTTATTAGCACTGCACCTGAACTTCAATAACTTTTCTTGCTCATAGTTCATACTTCAAACTTCCTTCAGTGACTAGACTTCGACTGAACATTCCTTGCCACATTCATATCTCAATGGGGAACAATATTGCTAGGTGGAGCATGCCAAAATTTGGATAATCTGTTAGGAACCTTGTGTTACATTGTTATTTGTCCTGAGAAACTGTGCTTGTCTGGAATGCAGATGAGCGAAGGGGGCTATGATCAGAGGATGAATGAAACCGTGAACGTTGTTACCAATAAAACTGCAGAGATTGGAAGTAGAACCTGGGGGATTATGAAAGGAGTGATGGCATTGGCCTCACAAAAGGTGGAGGAGTATGCCAAGGAAGGTGGAGTTGGCGGTGGTTGGGGAGATGATTGGCAACAAAGGCAGCAGAATAGCAACGAGCCCTACCGCAGGTATGAGAATGAGACCAGCAACGGTGGGAATAGCTGGAATTCTCCTCAAGATTCCTCGAAGAATCAGAATTCCAATTCTTGGGATGATTGGGATGAGCAAGACAAGAAGGCCGAGCCTGCGAAACCAAGCCAGAGCAGCGACTCGTGGGCTGGCTGGGATGATGGGAAAGATGACGGTTTTGACAGTTACAACAATCACAGCCCTGCCAACAAGGGGAGCAACCAGAATGGAACCTCTGGAGGGTCGTATTGGGCCGACGGCGGCTTCCGCTGATGTGTGAGAGCTATATGTACTTGCAGAGTTGTTATATGCCAGAAAATGTGAGCGGTGGTTATTATCCAGGATATCGAAATGTGGGGGTAAAAGGGTTTTTTTTTTGTAAGTTCTCTACAGTTATGTCTATCGGCATGTTCCTATGGTCAAGTCACATTTGAAACTGCCATCCCAGATTCTGAGAAATGTCGAATTGAAATTGTAATCTACATACAGATTCTTCCTTCAAGATTCTTTATTCCTTGTACTGTTTTTGTCGTAGTTGCTAGTCTGGCAAGTGGCGGTGGCACTGGCACATGCACTGTCAATTCTGCTGTATTATATGCGTGGCCTTGTTGCCATTGCTTTCTTTGGCGCCGATCCACCAACTGAAAAGGCACTGAATCCCGGTGCTTTCTGGTTCTTTGATGAGACATGATTTTGCCTTTCGTTAGTTGATTCCAGGGAGAGGAGCTGACTGTGTCTCCACTTTTGGAAGGTGGTATGGTACCCTAGAGGATGCTGAGCGGATACCTCATCCAAGAGTCGGCACAGCAGCAGCCCTACTGGAAGGATAAGCACTCAGCTTCCCTTGTGTTTTGTAGGTGTACTAAAGCATGCAATCATAAATAATCCTCCTATGAATCACAATCCTCATGTCCAGATAGGGTACAGCGATTATGAGCATTCCTGGGGCTTTTGCTTAGTTGGAGAATCCCAGCATGTAGTACATGCCAATTGCCAACTTGTATCCAGAACTCAACCATGTTGTGCATGTGGAGCGCTAGCTTGGAACTCCTTTTTTTTTGCATATGGACGACTGTTCTCTATTATTGGATCCAGTATATTGTATTTCAGCAACTAATTGGAATATGTGGGATTGATTAAGTTGGCTTAGTTCTATTGTTGAGATTCTATGTTTTTTTTTTGAGAAAGTAAACTTGTATTCAAATCACGAAAATAGTACGAAGTCCTTGACCCATACAAGCACACCTAGCACAAGCACAAAGAACCAGGAACACATAGAACACCCTAAAACAACCATAAACCACGAAGATCTCCGGAGCTCTGTGTCATCATCCCTGAACTTTGCGAGGAGACCCCTGCAGCACAAGAATCTGCAACTTGACCCAAGCAGGTCATCATCTTCGACCACGGTATAATCGTCGCCACGCTGCTCCCCCTTTTCTTTGTACCAGCGCCGAGAGGACATGGACACACATGGGCATCCAACACGCCTGCACCAGCCTTCGCCATCTATGGCTTTGAGTACCGCTAAAAGTGTCCCTTCCAGATGGAAGAGAACTAGGATCCGGTTAAGGCGCCGCGGCCGGACCAACCGCCCGGGCAAAGCAGGAATTCCCTCCAGCAGCAGCACAAAGGACAAGGGAGAACAGCAGCAGAAAATCATACCAACGAGGAGGAAGAAGAGTCTTCGTCTCCACACATCCGTCACCCAACCGAGGACCCAATCAGCCAGTGCCGATTAACCTCCAGACACCATAGCCCGCGACCTCGACGAGATCCGGGGATCCCCCAGCCCGCTGGCTCCTAGACGAAGGCAAGAGCCCCGCCTGACTGCGAACAGAGCCCGGGGAAACTTATTCCGACGCGAGACCACCGCGACAGCCTCGGTAGCGCCTCCCTCAACCCTAACCCTACCGCGAACCGACCTAATGCACAGACCCGAGGTTCCCCTCCCTCCCACAGCCGGAGCGGCCGGCGGAGAGAGAGGGAACCGGCGGCGACGCCGGTGGCACGCAAGGGGAACCGCGGTCGCCTCCTGATCGCCTTGGCCCTGATCCGCTTTTCCTGTTTTGAGTGCCGAGTTTTCTACGTACAAAATTTGATGGTTTGTGTACGTGCGATGCATTGTTCCAAACAAGGAAGCGAGCAAGCTTAGAATAAAATTTCTAACAAAAAATAACAAGAGCAGGAGGACTCTACCCCGGGTTTGTCATTAAGATTTATAAGATAGAGGTGAGAACTCGAACCCGGGTCCTGGCGCTTTGCACTTATGCATGCCGACCACTAGGCCACTGCGAATAAAATTTCGAACATTGTCTTTTTTTTTGGGATCACACAGCTGTAAGTTGAACTACTCTAAAAACTGCAATGAAGAGTACACCCAGAGAAGACTAGAAACAAATGATTCAAAGAATAAATCGGAATTAGCGTAACACATGTACTATATGCGACAACAATCTATCTGTGTGTCATTGTCTTCTATTGTTTACACATATTTAGACACAACATGTAACCTAGATTTTTCTGTAGATATCTTAAGATATCATACTGAATAAAATGCTTTCATGTTCAGTGGTGGATCTACAATTTTACTTTTGGATGGGGCAAGTAGACATAGTTTTTTCAAATACCACAAACATAATGCTAATGTACACAAAATTTAATAGGAGAACAATAGAAAAAGGTTCATTAGGTTACATGATTAATGTTACATTCCAGAGCAATTATGATAATAAACTTCAAGAACCATTTTTTCTGTCATCATCATGCTCTAGGACGAACATTGATTTTGCTTGAAAATGTTGATATGAAAACAAATTATATAGTATGACTTTTGAAGTTTATTATGTTGTTGCTCCTTATATTTGCCAACTTTTATTATTCTTATGCAAAAAATTTACATGTTCTTGTTTTATGTGTAGGGATTGCACGGACATTTGGCAAATCACTATGGAGCCCCTAGTTGCGGTGAAATTCGGACTTCATAAAATCCCTAAGACCACTTCTTAGAGGTCGCCAAATATCTTTACGAAGATGTTGTCAAGCTTAAAAAGTGAAGGCATAAAAGTTTGTTCCCATGTTCCTAGGATTCTAACACACACTTAAACACCCACTTGCGAGATTGGATTAACTATAACTTTAACACTTTAACGTACTTATTGGATTAAACCATAGTTAGACCCTATAGACTCGTGGAGAGAAAAGGGAGCTTTTGGACGTCTCTATAGTTGCCCAAGAACCCTTAGATCAATGGGGGTATGGATCGGGTGGACATGTTATGACAGTTTCAATGACTACCCGTTCAGGCTCACTGCCAATACATAGAGACACATATTCACTTTTATTCACCGGGTCACCTGCACTGCTTTAGTCTATTATTATCACACCCTAACAATGGTCGGATCCACATTTTGGTTTGGTATCACACATATTGAGTTTGGACTTTGGAGCTATGATTACATGAAGATTGGTGCACTTCTTTTTCTTTATGATTAGAGGTTGGATTTGCAAGTTTTTGAGATCTTATGGAAGTAAGGTTATTTTTGGCGCATGAGTTTCGCACAAGCACCATCAAGAAGATCCAAAAACATTATGCACACCGGATTAGTAAATATTTTGCCCACGGATAGTTTGATGCAAGCACTTACATGTCTTAATGTGCATCCGTGAACTTAAGTGTAACAGCCCGAATTTTGAAAACCTTAAAACCCGAGTAAAATTTTTGCTTTTGTGTTGCATTGCATCATGGCATCAAAATTAAGTTGCTAAACAACACACAAAATGGGTTTGACAACTTTGGAAAACAAAATGCTAAAACTTGTTTAAACAAAATCCCAAAGTAATGCAAGTGTTCAAACTTGCAAAACAACTCTTATCTTTGACATCTTATATTTGTCAATGAGGTTCCAAGATTTCAACACAATATTTTGCACTTGCTTTTAATTCTCCAAAAGAGCAACCTTTTTGAATCGAGCAAAATGCCCTAATTTGAACCTATGAACAAATGTTGTCAAAAACATTTTATTTGGAGACACTAAAATTTGTGGAGCTACTAAATGATAAGGGGAGCCTCCCCAATTTTTCTCAGATTTTATCTAAATGTTTAAGTGCCTCCAGAAAAATCCCTAAAACCTGCTGGAATAAAAGAAAAGGAAGCAAGGACTAATCGGTGATGGAAGATTTTCTGCCAGGGGCCTTTTTGCAAGATTGTCATCTTCCTCCCTGTAGCGACCGGGTGAGCGTTGCTTGCGCCGCACCGCCGTGCGACGCGCACGCCCGGGCCCCCTCTGCTGCTCCCCCTGCCAGAAGAGCACGCGCACGAGGCTGCCATGCCCATTTCCCCCCACACCTGCTCCCCTGCCTCGCTCCACCTCTCTCTCTGTGCTCCCCGCCATGGCGAACCCTAGCCGCCGCCATTGACCGTCGCCTCGCCGCCGTTGAGGAGCCTCCGTAGCAGATCGAGCACCACCCGCGACTCCGCCTCGTCGCCCTCTCCAACCACGAGTGAGGAATCGAGCCGGAGTGCCCGAAATCGCCACCGCCGTCAAGTTCTTCCCCGCCGTCGGCCGGAGCTCCTCCGCGACACCGCCGCCGTCTCCGACCACCCCCGTCCTCGCGGAGCTGTGTAGCACGCTCAGGGTGAGCCTGCTGACCTCTGGGAACCCTCCGTTCCTCCCCTCGCCTTTGTGTTGCACGCCGCCGTCGGAGTAGCCGCGCGAGCGCGCGCGCCGCACTGACGTTGTCCTCCGCTCGGATATTCCGGTTCCTACCGATAGGATAGTCCGAGTAAAACCAGTACCAGTTCTGTTTCTTTTCCTTAGCCATTTCTCCCGTCCACCTCCGGCGACCGGATATTCCGGTGTAGCTAAATTCGGATTATCCGAATTAGTGCTGTACCTCCAAAACTCACTGTTTCCCGCGCACCGGATAATCCGAGTTCAAATAATTCGGATACTCCGAAGTGGTCCAGTACCCAAATTTGTACTGTCTCTTCTTTTTCTTTCTAATGTGGATAAATATTTCTAATGTTGTTTTAAATAACTTATTAAAGGCAAATATTTAAAAGAAGAAATAAAATTATTAAAAGCACATATTTAAAATAATAAATTACAAAAATAATAACTTTTTATCGGGACATCCGAAAAATGTGTTTGATATATCAAAATGCTCCGAAAATTGTGAACTACCTAAAATCATCATCATCATGCATACTTGATCACAATTACAACAATGTACCTCTAATAGTATTAGAATCACTAAGTTAAATGTGGGGTACCTCTCTTCCCGAGTTAAGTAGATATCGCCGTACCCCATTTAAATTGCTAGATCGCCTATGTTAAGTGTAGTGCATTAAAATGTCATGTCATCATGTGATTGTGCATTGCATTGTTACCAATGTGTGGTGATTGATTGTTCCTCCGTTGTTATGTTCCGATAGATCAAGCAGCCGGGGTTACTCCACAATACCCCGAGGATCCGTACTACCTGTATCCCGAACAAGGCAAGCGTAATCCCCCCTCTGAGCATGTCTTATCCTAATTTCCGCAAATATTTTCTCCACTATAATATTGCATGCGGTTCTAAATGTCTTTTTGGCTTGGATTAGAGTATCCTATAGAATGCATTAAGATTCCGATGCCAATGCCTGTTTTCCCCTCCTATTACCATAGGTTTGCATTGTTGGCCTGATATAATTACTATGCTATGCAAGTGCTTAGCCATGCTTAGTGAATTGCCTAGTGGTACTATGGTGGTACATGCTGGAAACAGGTGTTGACTTGTGACCGCGATGTTGATGGTGGAGAATTGTGGTAATGGATAATAAAATGCTAAAAGGTGGGGATGAGAGGCCACTGTGGTTGTGGTGCCTTGTCTCGTTCCCGTCGCCTAGGTGCGAGTTCTGTACCTCTTGAACCAAGACTGAGCGTGCAACCATGCGTGAGGCCTATGCATTCGCAGTGCAGGAACCCTCATAGACTAAATAACTCGAGCGGGGCTAGCCAGGGTCCTCTAGTTCGGGCTTCCATTTGCGCGTGCGTGATGATGGTGGGTTGAACTGAGATGAGGATGATGGTTTTAGGAAAGTAAGTGTCCGCGGGACAGGAGTTGGAGGAGTCACCAAACCTGTCCTACCGGCACTGATGATCCTGGAAAGTTCTTAACGAGGGAGAAGTCGACACCGCTCCCACCCAGCCGGCTTTCCAAGGAAGAGAGCTAATGATCAGGTAATGGGCCGGACGGTACGCGTGGCGAAGGAGCTGGGGCCCCTCGGGACTCCGGGGACTTCCACTTTGTACACCCCTGCAGGGTAAATCTTTTCGAAAAGCCGTGTTCGCGGTTATGGACGACTTGGGAAGTGAAGGTAAGATCATAGAATAACTTGAACGGAATGATTAAAAACTGGGTACTAGAGGTACCACTCACTAATGCAAGGTGAGCTTCCTCGAGGGTGATTCGGGGAGGTGCCTTTGATGAACAGGTACAATGGTTGATGATGGTTGATGATGAGTAAGTTGATCAAGAAAAGAGTTACTTCCTACCCCTTTTCAAAATAATCTGATTAGTCGATGCCATGGAGTTATGTCTTTTTAAATAAAATCAGCTTTATGCAAAACAGCCATAAAACCTTTGAAAACCAATCATGGAGCATATATTAGCTCTTAATCTTGCGAGTTCGTCGAACTCAACGTCGTTTGCTTATTTTCAGGAGAGTACTTCACCGACCTCGAAGGTGGGTTCTTTGTGGACGTCGACGAGTAGTCTGGGGTTCCCAGGTGGCAGCTTGTGTAACACCCGTGTTATTTAGAGAAGTATACTGACTAATTAATTGTGTGTTTATATGATCGGATGCTTTTGTTTTACATGCATGGAGTTGTGGACTAGTACTAGATATATTTTTGGTGCACATGCACACTCATGCATGTATCGATGGCAGTAGCATTTTATCTTGCCTACGTAGCTGGTTTAGTGTGTCGGTAGAGCTAGGTGCATGGTTTTCCTTCGGATCAAAGAATCCATGCATGCCTTGCGTCAGCTAGTGCGTGGCAGTAGATATTTCAGCAAGCGGAGAGAAGCTCAGCGGTGGCGAGGCTGAGTAGGCTCGCCCATGCCTACGTGTCTGTTTCTGGTAGGTACAGGAGGTATTACATGTCGGCAGACAGTCTCCCCCGGTCTCCCCGGTCCTATGTTGTTCCTTAATCCTCCAGGCTGAGATATTTCTCCTTTGGAAGCTATAAAAGGGGCAGCGTTCAGCAGATCTCCCAATCGATCACACCAGTAGCAGTTAGCTAGATCACTCGACGAAGGCAAAACGCTGACGAACTGTATGAGTGCAAAGTAGTACTAATCTACTGCTGCGTGGAGAGGAGCAGAAGGCAAGCATGCGTCCCATCTCAAATCTCTGTCCAGTTTATTGATTCTCTCTCCTTATATTCGGAACTGCTGCCATGAATCTTGCTGTTCAACTTTTGGTACAGTATGCCTAGTTTCTTAGGTCATGCATGCACGGTTAGGTCGATGGCAGCACATGCATGAGCTATTTCATGATCCTACTCCTGATTCCATGCATGGCTGATGATTATTTTAAGCTGTGCCCTATGTCTTTGACTTCTTGATCCTCCGTGCCTTTTTCTTTCCACGTACTAGATCCATGTACCCATTGCTACTAGCTGATTCGGTGCACTGTGTGAAATATTTGATACTGCTCATGGAGAGGGCAGCACTTGGTTCAGCTCACATGCATCGTCTCGGTTGCTTGTGTTGAAAAGGGGGCAAATATCCACACCCGATGTTTAGTTGGTTTATTCTCTAAATCCATGTCTAGTAATTTCTGTTAACTTTGGTATCACGACGGCAAACACATTGTACCGGTCGCAGTACGGGTATGGGACCGTTGGTGTTCTCCGTTAGGGACGGCCCTCGTTCGGGAACGCGCCGGTGATGGATCCGTAGGAGCGACCGACGCTAGTATGTCGAGGTGTCCGGGTTTTAGCGGGTAAAAGAGCACTGTCCGACTAGCGCCTGTGTGGTTCTGGTCGGAACTGTTGATGTCGGAGTACCCCTCTTAAGAGCGTAGAAGCGTGAATATTCACCCCTGTGATTCCCGGGTCGGGAAACTTGCTGTCACATGTGATACCAATTATTTTTCCCTTCCATTTGCTTCTTGCCAAAATTGTATCTTTGCATTTCTTCCACTAATCCTTTTATTGTCCTAATTTCTCTTTGTCATCAATTATGTATTTGTTCATGCGTGCTTGCTGAGTATGTTATCATACTCATCCTGGTTTAATTTCTATGTTTTGCAGAACTCAGTGGTAAGGATAGCGATGAGCAGTAGGCGTAGCGACGCGCCGGGATGGGAATAAATAAAATGATTAGGAGTTTATTTTCAGCAAGAACTTTGTACTCGCCAAATAAAGAATAAAGTGGTGTTTGTTTAGTATCTTACTATTTAAATTTTAGGCCTTACACGTTTATAATCTTCGGTTATAAACGCGTGGCAACTGTTACGTCCAGGCCCTGTCTCGGGGCGTGACAGTTTTAGTGGTATCAGAGCTGAGGCTAAATAAAATAATAATTTTTATAACTAATTTGGGATAAACGGGGTAGTGATACGCTTAAGTTAGAAGCGATATGCCTTATGTTAGTCAGAAGTATTGATCTGACATACTTTCTTACATGTTGCATGCATGCCCTTGCTTGTCGTATCTTAGCATCTAGTGCTGTCGTGTTAGATAAAATAGGGCCGAATAGTGCTGGTAGCCTTTGGTAGCAGCAATAGCATAATAGGATTTTATGCAGTTTGGTTGTGTTTTGCTCTGATGTCGCCACTAGCACACAAGGCACTTGCTTTTTTATCCAGTTTGTTATATGTGTAATGTATAATCGTATAGATGGCTCACAATGATCATGGAGATTTTTCGGCAACTCACTCTGGAGATAGCGGAGGATCACAAAGAGCCGCAGAAGATCAACTCGCTCCAAGAAATTTGCTCTTGGAATTTCTGCATCGCCAAGCACAGATCCAAACGCAGCAGACTGAGATTTTGGCACGCCTAGTGCAAGAACCACCTAGAGGAGAAAATGCTCACAAAGATGGGGCACATGACAATCTGCGCCGGTTCTTACGGCTGAAACCTCCTGCGTTCCTTGGCAGTGCGAATCCGATGGAAGCCGACGACTGGTTAACTGAGATAGAAAAGGTTTTCAATGCAATGCACTGTCCGGAAGAAGAGAAGGTGGCACTAGCTACTTTCAAGCTGCAAGGTGGGGCATTCGACTGGTGGAGTATGCACAAGACTAAATATCCGACAGATTATCTGGTCACTTGGGCGACATTCAAGGAAGAGTTTCGCAGAAAATATTTCCCCGAAAGTGTTCGGATAAAGTTGGAGCTTGAATTCTTGCAGCTCAAACAAGCTGAGAAATCTGTAGCAGAATACGAGGTCGAGTTTTCTAGACTCGCTCGCTATGCGTTAGCGTATGTTGAGAATGATGAAGTAAAGGCTCGGCGATTTGCGCAAGGACTACGTCAACCGATCAAGGGGCAAGTGGAGGTATTCGAGTTAAAATCCTTTCGTGAGGTCGCTAATAAAGCTCTTGCAGTAGAACAAGCATATGTCGAGGACCATACCGAGGTAGAGTCGACTGAAGAAGAGGATGAACGTACCGAGGAGGAGACGACTCCAGACGAGACGACATGGGAAGAAGGTGACGAACTAGAAGCATGTTTTCCACAACTTCCAAATACGGGTAATTAAATTTCGAGGACGAAATTTCTATAAGGAGGGGAGGATGTAACACCCGTGTTATTTAGAGAAGTATACTGACTAATTAATTGTGTGTTTATATGATCGGATGCTTTTGTTTTACATGCATGGAGTTGTGGACTAGTACTAGATATATTTTTGGTGCACATGCACACTCATGCATGTATCGATGGCAGTAGCATTTTATCTTGCCTACGTAGCTGGTTTAGTGTGTCGGTAGAGCTAGGTGCATGGTTTTCCTTCGGATCAAAGAATCCATGCATGCCTTGCGTCAGCTAGTGCGTGGCAGTAGATATTTCAGCAAGCGGAGAGAAGCTCAGCGGTGGCGAGGCTGAGTAGGCTCGCCCATGCCTACGTGTCTGTTTCTGGTAGGTACAGGAGGTATTACATGTCGGCAGACAGTCTCCCCCGGTCTCCCCGGTCCTATGTTGTTCCTTAATCCTCCAGGCTGAGATATTTCTCCCTTTGGAAGCTATAAAAGGGGCAGCGTTCAGCAGATCTCCCAATCGATCACACCAGTAGCAGTTAGCTAGATCACTCGACGAAGGCAAAACGCTGACGAACTGTATGAGTGCAAAGTAGTACTAATCTACTGCTGCGTGGAGAGGAGCAGAAGGCAAGCATGCGTCCCATCTCAAATCTCTGTCCAGTTTATTGATTCTCTCTCCTTATATTCGGAACTGCTGCCATGAATCTTGCTGTTCAACTTTTGGTACAGTATGCCTAGTTTCTTAGGTCATGCATGCACGGTTAGGTCGATGGCAGCACATGCATGAGCTATTTCATGATCCTACTCCTGATTCCATGCATGGCTGATGATTATTTTAAGCTGTGCCCTATGTCTTTGACTTCTTGATCCTCCGTGCCTTTTTCTTTCCACGTACTAGATCCATGTACCCATTGCTACTAGCTGATTCGGTGCACTGTGTGAAATATTTGATACTGCTCATGGAGAGGGCAGCACTTGGTTCAGCTCACATGCATCGTCTCGGTTGCTTGTGTTGAAAAGGGGGCAAATATCCACACCCGATGGTTTAGTTGGTTTATTCTCTAAATCCATGTCTAGTAATTTCTGTTAACTTTGGTATCACGACGGCAAACACATTGTACCGGTCGCAGTACGGGTATGGGACCGTTGGTGTTCTCCGTTAGGGACGGCCCTCGTTCGGGAACGCGCCGGTGATGGATCCGTAGGAGCGACCGACGCTAGTATGTCGAGGTGTCCGGGTTTTAGCGGGTAAAAGAGCACTGTCCGACTAGCGCCTGTGTGGTTCTGGTCGGAACTGTTGATGTCGGAGTACCCCTCTTAAGAGCGTAGAAGCGTGAATATTCACCCCTGTGATTCCCGGGTCGGGAAACTTGCTGTCACATGTGATACCAATTATTTTCCCTTCCATTTGCTTCTTGCCAAAATTGTATCTTTGCATTTCTTCCACTAATCCTTTTATTGTCCTAATTTCTCTTTGTCATCAATTATGTATTTGTTCATGCGTGCTTGCTGAGTATGTTATCATACTCATCCTGGTTTAATTTCTATGTTTTGCAGAACTCAGTGGTAAGGATAGCGATGAGCAGTAGGCGTAGCGACGCGCCGGGATGGGAATAAATAAAATGATTAGGAGTTTATTTTCAGCAAGAACTTTGTACTCGCCAAATAAAGAATAAAGTGGTGTTTGTTTAGTATCTTACTATTTAAATTTTAGGCCTTACACGTTTATAATCTTCGGTTTATAAACGCGTGGCAACTGTTACGTCCAGGCCCTGTCTCGGGCGTGACAGCTTGGGACATCCCGGAACAGCTGGCGCTTGGATGTTTATTTGCAGGCCTCTTAGGCCATAATTTGGTTCTTGTTGTTTAGAACAACATAATTTGCTTCCGCTTGTTGAAATGTTGGGTCTGTGACCTCCGGTTGTCATTTGCTATCTTTCTCTATTATAAGAGTTGAACTATATGATTTGTGTCGTAGAGTCTGTGATGTGCCAGTTGTTTCACAAGTCTTGATCTCTCTATTATGCTTTGATAGTGTGTCCGGTGGTATCGGATAACCGGGGACACAGTATCACTGTATAACAGTCGGGTCGGGGCGCCACATTAAGGGCCTCTTTGATTCAAATGATTCACATAGGAATTTTGCAGGATTCAAATCCTTAGGAATTTTTCCTATAGTAGTTGTTTGATTGATATGATTGAATCTCATAGGAAAAATCCTATGGAAGCCTTTGCACTAGTTCCTATAAGAATTCTAACATCCACTCGTACCTTTTTTTAAAATCATTATTTTTCCTGTGATGGAATCAAACAAAGTTTTGTGCATGTGAAATTATATAGCATTAAACTGGACATGACATTACAATCCTATAATTTTCCTATAACTGTGTTTTAACTTTCCTACAAATCAAACAGGACCTAAATAGTTCTTTGAACCACCTAGCGTACTACTCCCTTCGTTCCAAATTAGATGAATTTTATTTATCTACATGTGGATATATTTGTACTTATAACATATCTAGACAAATGGAAGTCACCCGACGGAATTCGTTGGAAGAAAACGACTGGAGCCAGATTTGGAAGCCTGGAATAACGGAACGAGCCCAAGATAAGAGTCCGGTCCGAGTCCGACCGGCCAGAAGGCCCGAACCAAAGTACCAACCCAGCCAAGGAGTCCCTATGCCATCGGCGTGGCTCTTGACTCGTGCGCCCGCACGTCGGCCACGTCACCACCACCACGCGTTCTCCCTACGCGTCCCCCGGCCTAATATATTCCTATCGCGCCCGCCTCCCGCAAAAGAATCTCCCAAATCCCCCACGACCTCGCAACCCTAATCAGCTTTTACCCCACCAAATCCCAATCGCGCCTTCCTCGCCAAGCTCTCCCTTCCCGAGCGCCAGATCTACCCCGCCCGAGCAGCCATGGCGGAGACCCTCGACATGACCCTCGACGACATCATCAAGAACAACAAGAAGGGCAGCTCCTCGTCCGGTGGGGGCCGCCGCCGCGAGGGTCGCCGCGGATCTGCCGCTAACGGCAGCGGCGCGGCCCCGGCTGCCGCGGGAGGCGTCGGCCCGAACAGGCGCGCCTTCAAGAGGTCGGGGAACAGGGCGGCGCCCTACCAGCCGCCGAAGGTACGAACGAATCGCACGGACTAGGGTTTGCGTCTTCGTCGTCGCCTTCGTCGTCGGCGAAGGATGGACTTCCGTTTTCGCCGAGGCGGGAGAAGGATGATCCGGTGGTTTTCTCACTCTGGTGTGAACGCGATCCAGGCTCCGGAATCGGCGTGGCAGCACGACAAGTTCGGGGATGTGGCGCCAAGGGGCGGCGCTGGCGTGAGGGTCTCGGCTATCGAGACCGGAACCAAGCTCTTCATCACCAATTTGGACTTCGGCGTCTCCAGCGAGGACATCAAGGTATATTCCTTACCGGATCTGCACGTGAAATTGTTGCCTCCATGTAATTGGTCTCAGAGAATCTCTTATAGGTGCTTGGATATTGTATTAGTTCGTCTAGATCTGGCACCAGCGCTAGTAATGATACTTGTGATTTGGTCGTTCTGCTAGTCTCGATCTGTTCTGGTAATCGGAGCTAGTATTTGTGTTAGCTTGTTTTTTGCGAATAGACTTGTTTAGCTTTCGATTGTAATCACCTGTCCATAGTTGTTTGGAAGGGGTGTCTTCTTCGAAGTTCATTTTAAGAATAAGCCTAGTTTTAGATAAGCCTAGTTTTAGAGCAGGTATCTATAGAGTATTTCTGTTTCCATTTGCAGTCCTGTAGCCTTATTATGGGTGTTCTGTCTTTATATTCTCTAGAACGCTCTTGCAATTCCTTTCTATGGGAGCTCTTTACAGTTCCTGTCAATAAGAAGAGCTTGTGTTCCATTAAATTTCATGTTACCTTAAAACGTAGTTGAATCCTGAGATTTTTTATCTGTCAATGGTGCAGGAACTTTTCTCTGAGCTGGGTGATCTGAAGCGATGCGCGATTCACTTTGACCGAAGTGGGAGGTCTAAGGTACATCTGCAGTGTTTGCGTTTGTTTGTTTCATGCTGTCATGCATTTGTTTTTTCTGATGCCTCACATTCCTTTCATTCTTGCAGGGAACAGCTGAGGTTATATTTGCAAGGCGTAATGATGCTGTTGCAGCGACCAGGAAATATAACAACGTGCAACTTGATGGCAAGCCTATGAAGATAGAGTTACTTGGGACCAACACTCCTACAGCTCCAGCTGCACTTCCAGCCAATAACGGAAACTATGCTAGGAATGTTGCTAGGAGGTATGCTCGGTTGGGTGCACCTCTTTTTTGTGAATTCAGTCCATAACAAATTGAAAATCTAGCCTACCTCAACTTGCTGGTCTTATGTGATGTTAAATGTTACGGGTGGTGCTAGTTCAGTTGTTTCCGGTTATTGGTATTATGTTTTGCAGAAAAGCACTTTGCACGTGTTCCATCACACCATGCGCATATTTTTTTTTAGTTTGATGGTCAAATATGACGCACAATATTTCTCGAGAAAAATGTACCTGTAGTCTCTTTATTGTGTTTTTGCTATGTCTAGTAGTAATTTCTGTACTGATATGCAGTGAGGTATAACCGGATAAGTATTACAGTATTGTTGATTAGACATATGACGTGCTGATTCGTCTCATCTGCAGCAAGCAACTTTATGGAGTTACTTTCTGAATTTCTCTTTTGAGCTTGAGCATTTTGTTTAATCCTCTATTATTAATATTCCCCACCTTACCCTACTTAACTCCAATTGTTACAGTGCACCAAGGAATGCCTCAGCTGGTTTGCCACAGAGTAGACCCCGGGCTAGGGGTGGGAGGGGCCGTCGTGGTGGTGGTGCCGGCGGTGGCAGCGGCTCAGGTGGCCGTCGTGGGAAAGAGCGTAGTCAGCCAAGATCTGCTGAAGAACTTGATGCTGAGTTGGAGAAGTATCATGCAGATGCGACGCCGATGCAGACCTAATTCGGTATCTTTTGGAATGTTGATATTTCAACATGAAATTTGAAGGGTGCCGCTGTGTTCCTGCTTTTTGTGCTACTATGTTCAAGGGACAACAAAACCTTTTGCTTGTCAGGCTCTTTGCTTTCTGAATTGTATGGGTTTATGTGTCTACATAGAACTATAGTCAAGTGGATTCTGGTGAACACTACTGTTTTGAACATTACCTGGTTGCCTTTAGTTTCTCTGCGGAGCGCAAGGACTAAGGACCATCTGGGTTGCTCCTCCATGTGAAAGTTATTGAAGATGTATGAGGTGCTCACCTTCCTTTGCTACACTTGTATCATAAGGCTGAAATTCAGATGTGCCATGGTGACCAAGTTATGTCTTTATTGCGGGGTCATTCGTCCATTATTGCCGGACATGAGGGTTTAAGCTTCAGCCATATTTTGTAAAAGGTATGCATATTCCCTTTTTGCTTACATGTATTGCGTTTACTTCAGTAGTGTCCGTGGTTCATGGATTTAATGATTTTTTTTGTCCCAAATTGCAGGTGGCTGCTATTTTATGTCGTTTATTCTTCTAGCGTTCTTTAGAAGTGAGTTCATCCTTGGGCGATTTTCTGTCTTCAGGCCATCAACAAGCTGCCTGCTATGGTTACTGTGGGTTTGCTAGTTGCACTGTTGCTTGAAGAAGCATTAAGGTGCAAATCTTGCCTTGCGAATCAGCTTTTACAGTTAGAGATGACTTACCAGTTTTGATGGTAGACATGTAGATTTAGCCATCCTCTGGGACTGGTCTGTTGGCCCTCGTAGCAAGCTGCATTATTTGTTTGCATGTGGGTGGGCCTTTTTGAAATTCAACTAGGCATCCAAGTCTCATGGAACTCAACTAATCTGGCTGATATACTCAACCGTGGTTGGTTGTGTTCATCTCAACTAATGCTGGGAATGTCCACATGAGGGGTGCTTATGCATTACCATACTGAATGGGCAGTCTCGTATCCATATTCTTCCATTGGAGTCTGAAGATGATGACTAGGTTGAGCTTGACAGATGAATGGATTGAGCTTGCTAACATTGCAACATATTCAGGACAAGTCAGCGTCAGTGGTAATAGTATAACCTATTTTTTGATGGCATAGATTTTATCTGTAGAAATATCGTGTTTCTTTTGGTTTCATAGTTGCAGATGTTCTGGTTTTGTGTTTTTGTTGTGGTGGTTTGGAACTACCATTCGTGCATGCTATGTTGACTTTTTTATGTTTCATTTTATTTAGTTTCAGCATACATGCTTGTTCTGTATTGTGATTATGTGCAACTTTGCAAGATGGTAAGTTCAGAAAACACTATGCATCTTTGCAAATACATGTAAGGCATAATTGTCTTTCAAAGATTAGCAAAAGATTAATCTCAGGTCTTCCCTGCAACTCACCAAGGCCCAGCTACAAGCATACTCGTTCGCTCCTTTCACCACATCCTTTGTCTACTGTGATACATAAAAACCAATGCTGGTGCTTGTGAGTTCATGGGATACTTTGCAATACGCTGCACATGCCTCCAAAACTACCTTGCTAGCATGATGGCAACACACATAATAGGAACTGTCTGATAAGCTGCCTTGCTAGCATGATGGCAACACACATAATAGGAACTGTCTGATAGAGCCAAGGGGGCCAGACCTTGATGAACAACGCTTCGTCTGATAGAGCCAAGGGGGGCAGACCCAAAAAATAACGCCTCAATGGAGGTAGGGACTTTGGTGACGTAGTCATCGTCTGATCTAGCTCGGAAAGCAGGATCTAGATTTTCATCCGGAGGATTTGACGACACCACTTGTCCCCACACTGACAAGGTCAGGTAGGGCTTTCGGTCTAAGCCACATGGCAAGCACTCACGCCTTGGTTGCAATTCCAAAAAAAAAAAAAGAGACCACCTAGGACTAGCCGTTGGTAGCATATTTTTATCGGAGAAGTGCTACTTTGTGAGAATTTCGAGGAATTTGTCCCCGATGGGCTCAACCACGACTCCAACCACTGGGCCTCTGCCCTGTTCCTTGGTTGCAGTTCCACACGAGCACTTCGGCATCAACACAGGACGACCACATAACCAACCAAAGCAGCTGGTCCACGAGCCAAAACCGCAACAAGTAATTGTGTACTCAATGTTGTTGCTCATTTGCTGGCTAGTGGTGTTCTGTTGCTCCGGATTGCTTCTGGGAAGTGATTTGTAGTGACATTTTGATTATTACCCCGCAACAATAAAGAGCGGAGTACACAACAACAACCTCAACAAATGATCTAGCAAATAGCCGAAGGGTGCCGCAGGACGAGACCAAGATATGCGCCGCAGAATCTGCTACACAATGCCAGTTGCCAGCTACATCAGGCAATCCACCAATGCCCACCCCAGTCTGATGCCGGCCACCCACTCCACGTCCTTGTACCGTACTCTACCACTGAAGACGCTCAAAGCCATCAGCCAGCACAGCACAACAACATCCAACTCGATACAATTTTTTTTTACTGCTAGGCGCTGTAAGAAACAATCGTGCATCCCAGAGACCGATGATTGCTCCAATCTTGAGCGAGGTGGGATTCTCCTCTTTTGAGTCCTTTGATTTTTTGCTTTACTAGGCGTTCTGCCAATAGTGTGGCTCACGGTGCGCGTTTTGCGTGTGAGCATAGGTTAAGTTCAGATTGGACAGGTTTTTGTCCTGAATTCTTGAGTCACAAGCTCGTTGCTGATTGTACACCTTATGTTTTGAGTTAAGAAAGCGTGCGGGTTTCCCTTTAAAAAAAGGGCAACCTTATTCACGTAGCTAACCCACGACGGGCGCAAATCGCCGCCGAGCAAACGCAACATAGATCTGACTGGACTGGGACTAGAGCTAATGGGTTCAAGGTGAGTACGTGGGAGCGGCAATCACATACTTTTGTCTTGATCCGTTGACAAAGATGTGCGTAATCAATGTGGGTTGTTAGTCTACATGGTGGGTGTTCAGTGATCGCCGACATGGACACGTTCCTAGGACATGGACGCCCAGTGCTTGCCTTCAAATGAAGCATCGGGTTCACTGTTTATTTTTTAGTCCTTGACCAGCACTTGATAGAGTCATCTCACCCTGTCACCAGCCAGCCAGCCAGCCAACCAACCAAGTCGGAGTACGATGTACGCCAGGCCCAGGCCAAAGCCGTCACCAGCAACGCTATGTCCGTCAGATCACGCGAATCAGAGACCGTTTGTTATTCCACCTTGTCAACTTCAAATGCCCTAAAAAGAACACAAATGCTCCAGATACGAATGCTTGCATTTTCAAATGCCCTAAAAAGAAGAGCACGAACGACGCAGCCGACAAAAAGGATGAACATTACTGGGTGATGCGACTATTTTGTCCGAACATGTAACATGTCCAACAACGGATTCAGCAGTTGCCATTTAGTTGGTAAGCCGTACCAATCTACTAAATCAAGCAACAAGACGCAGTTGCCCACCAAACAAGCAAGCAATATCACGACAAGACGCGACCCCTAAACAAGAAATAGCTTTTGTTTTTATGATCTGATGAAGTGTTGGGGCTTTCGACCACAGCAGGAATGGCAACAATACACTACAGCAAGTCGAGACCAAAGGTATCACTATCATGCAGGCACTCTCAGAAAGCAAGAACATCAATAACGGGCCAAAAATGGCATCAACAACATTGCTATAATTGATTTAGGGAAGTGCATAGGCTACACAAACATAAGGATCACAAGTTCCGCAAAAGCGGCAGTAACACAAACAGCCAGCCCCGTATGAATCAAGTTTCTAATGGTACAATCTTTCAAGTCGAACAACCAAGGTGTAATCTGTTTATTGGAACTCAAATTCCGACGGAAACGAATAATGGTGGAACCCACCCCAACTATGAGTATGCTCCGGTGAATCAGCGATACTGTGCGCCAAAAGCAAGGGAGGAGGAGGCTTAGGCCTTCTTGGGCACTGCCAGGCGTTCCCTGAAGTCGTCTTCCATGAGCACCAAGCCGTCACGCAGGACCACCTTGGGCTCCCAGTCGAGAACCTCCTTGGCCTTTGTGATGTCAGGCTTCCTCTGGCGAGGGTCGTCAGGAGTGTTCTCAGTCATCGTCACTGTTACCTCTGGGTTGATCAACTGTACAGCAAAACCAGGCACGTCATCATACCATCCAGAATTCACATGCACTGAGGCTGAACATACTGCTACTACATGAAATTGGATGAAATGAGTATAGCACATCCAGCTTACCTCCTTCACGTTCTCGGCAAGTTCCAGCATGGTAAATTCACCTACATTTGGTGAAAAAATAAAATCCGGTTCATTATGGAAGTACAGCATTGTCAAGTCATTGATCAAGTTGTCCAGCGTGGCCAAAGAACGAAAAAAAATGTGAAAGGAGTTTTACCAGGGTTTCCAATGTTAATGGGTCCGGTGTTGTCTCCATTCATCAGCTTCATAAGACCATTGACCTGCATTGAAATGATACCGTCGGTCAGGTGCTTCCTTACATATATACTTCAGAGATTTGACCAGTCATTGATCAGTATAATGACAAATAATATAGTAGAGGACAAACCATATCCGCAACATAGCAGAAGCTCCTAGTCTGTGTTCCTGGCTTCTGGACAGTCAGGGCTTCGCCACTGCAACATTATGACAAAATAAGCTCCAAAACCGTCTGGAACAACATCGGAGAAAAGTTCAAGTCCAACAAGAATTACCGAATGGCCTGAGCAATGAAGTTACTAACAACACGTCCATCGTCGATGTTCATCCTAGGTCCATAGGTGTTGAATATCCTGGCAATACGGATCTCTACAAAAGTAGATGAAAAACACTTATTACGGACAGCTTGTAATAAAGAGCTTACTGAAGGACAAAAAGCTAAGAGCTAATACTGAAGCTTAAGAAAATGTCAAATTATTACCAATGCCATGCTGCCTGTGGTAGTCAAACATCAGTGTCTCGGCGACACGCTTACCCTCATCGTAGCAGCTCCTGACTCCTGATGAAGAAAATAAATTCGACAACAAAAGAGAATTACGGGACATATATTTAGAAAAGGCAACAGAAAATATAACACGTTTATCAGACAAACAGCCATACCGATTGGGTTAACATTGCCCCAGTATGCCTCCGTCTGAGGGTGCTCAATGGGATCACCGTAAACTTCAGAGGTCGAGGTCAATAAAATTCTGCAATTAACATAGAACGTCAGTTTAATATACTTCCTGTTTCTCATGATATTGCTAAAATAAATTTCCACGATGAACACTGACCTGGCTCCGACTCTCTTTGCAAGTCCAAGCATGTTCAAGGTTCCAATAACATTTGTCTTGATGGTCTGTAGAACAATTGGCAGAACAGGAACAATTATGAAATGATGGTTCACGCTATGTACAATCATGACAAGATTGAAACATGAAAAGGAATGGAATATAATTATATGACATATTTGAGCAAAATAGATGTTAGAATAACCACAAAAGCAAAGCCTGCACACCTTGACAGGGTTGTGCTTGTAGAAGATTGGTGAGGCAGGGCAAGCAAGGTGATAGATTTGATCAACCTCTACAAGCAGTGGTTCGGTGACATCTGGGAAAAAATAAAAAAATACAATTAAACTTGTGAACAAAAATATAGCTTAAAGAAATGAAACACTCGAGGAAAGTGACTTGCAGGACCAGTAATTAGAAAATTGGCATGTTTTCACTAATAATAACTAAAACAACCTGGTCTCGAAATATTTATGCATAGACGCCATTTTTATTTAGAATAGAAGTTATAAAAAGAAAGTCACATAAGCATGCCCGTAGATAAATGAGATAATAAGGTGTAGTTAACTAAAAGGCTTCACTGACCAGTTCAGAAAATTGCCAGTTCCATTCAACAAATAACTTGGGACATGATTCTTGTACAGGCATTGACTATGACTAAATAAACTTATGCTACTTCATTTGTACTTCCTTTGTGGTAGGTTAACAACACAGTTGTTAAGGATTATCGGAAAGAAACAACCCAATCTTCATACAAAAAACTGTAAGCGTCAAAGATAGTGTGGCTAAATGGCAATGAGCTGAATCGAGATTTTATTACAGGATGGCTTGAGCATGCAGCATTACCGTGACGGATGAGCTCAAATCTCGGGTGACCGATCCACTTCTTCAGGTTGTCTTTTGAACCAGTGAAAAAGTTGTCAGCAACAATGACCTGACCGAAAATAACACCAGATCAGTTTTCTAAGCTCAAAGGTCTGTGATACAGATTCACGTAGTTACAACGCAAAAATTCTACAAAATCCAGTAAAATAGCTAACTTAGTACTCTGCATAATTTAGAAAAGTCCTAGGGTAATCCCAAATGAGAGCTGGATCTCAGAAGCATTGCCACTGGGATCTCGGTGATCTCACATTCTAAGCTCAAGATACGGAATGCAGGACTCGGAACAATTGTCTAAAGCATTGCTACTGGATCCCTCGCAACAAAAAAAACTTGCTCAAGCACTAGAGATTCAAGGCTTAAGCTGGAAGCTTAAGCTCTAGACAGCAAATTAAATGGCCCACTCCATGCTGCTAAAATTAATGCGAACATTAGCTTGCACCCTGAGATCTGGCACAAAGCAGCTCCACTGAAAACGTCGTTTTCAGAAAGATCCATAGCCCCTGGCTGAGTGTACCACTCAGATCCAGCTACAATGGAGTTGACCTCTCTCTGAGACGGGTCAATTGTGGGAGCAGCAGGAAGCACAGCAAAGCACTAGGGGAGGCGGTAGGGATCTGGCCTTTACCTCGTTCTTCTCGTTCTCCATGAGCTTGTCGACGAGGTGGGAGCCGATGAAGCCAGCTCCGCCGGTGACGAGGATCCGCATGTTGGCCTGCCCACCCCAAAATTCGCGCCAACAGAATCAGGAAATAGCAACCAATGAGATCCAGCGTTGAGATCCCAACAAGAAGCAGAACGCACCTGGAAGAACTTGGAGAAGCGGATCGGGGAGGGCGTGGGCGGCGGGCGTGTGCTGACGCCGTTGCCATTGGCCTCCTTCTGCGCCATCGCGTCGAGCACCTACGCAGGCAGATCCACCAAAACAGAGAAATTCGTCAGAAGCCGCACCACACCCCCCGAACCAAACGAAACCTAAGCGAATTAAAGAAATGATGAAAGCCGCGATCTTGCAGGGGGAGGGTCGCGGCGCGATCGGCCAAGGAAGGAAGGAAGCATCGGGGATGAATGAGTGCTCACCAGCGAAGGATTGGGGCTTAGTTCGGACACGAGGAAGCGGTGCGTTTGAATCGGATTAGACCGGGGCGGACGAGAGACGAGGTGGAAAGCCCTTCCCAGATCTGAGCCGTATTTATAAGCCCCACCTCCTCTTCTTCTATCGTCTTCCTTCCCCACGCTGGACGACGGTGCACACCGACTGCTACCAACCGGGGCTAATTATCAGATCCATTCCACCACACCACACCCACGATGAATGAATTCCGATGGAGAGAAAACCAGGTGATTAATCAATTTCTCTGTCTAATCCGTGCTGGTGTATCGCAGTGAACATTCGCGCTTCAGATCGAAGCAAAGCTTAGCGTTAGCTGCTGTTGGCGTCGCGCCAGATTCCAACGGCAACGGGTGGTCGATGGCGACACCTCAGCGCGCCCGGACGGATCTCGTCGCCCGACCCGTGAGCCATGGCATATTCGTATACTAGGACTGGGAGGAGGCTGCCACGTGGGGCCCGAGGCATTGACTTTACAGACATTTTTTTAGTTGGCGGGTAGCGGTAGTGGAGGAAGAGCCAGCGGGCCGACCGACGCCAGCTATCGGGTACGTGGGCTCGACCCGGTACGGGCTGTCGGGTCCGAGACATACTATGAATTTATGAGGCAAAAGATTTGCCCTATATATTAATTAAGGAGGAGTTAGGGGTTTTAACATTGTTTACAACACCGACCAAAAGGTCCACCCAAAAAGTTAGCTAGGGGATTAATCTCCCGGCAAGATAAACTCCAAGTGCTTGGCACCCGCTTTGATCCATGTTTGTGCCTCGTCTTTGATCCTCCCCAAAATGAACGAAGGTAGGGTGGATTTGTGCCGGAACACTCTAGCGTTGCGCTCGGTCCATAGTTCCCAAGAGATAAGCATTGTGAGGGATGCAATCGCCTTTCTCCTACTGGAGTCATTCATGGTCATGTGAGTCCACCAATCTTGGACACAAATGAAGTTGTCCCAAGAGCTCACATCCAACCATGATAAGTGGAGCCAATCCTTCACCATGCACCAAATGCGCCTAGCGAAACGGCATTGGAACAAAAGGTGGGCGGCCGTTTCTCTCGTTTGCTTGCAAAGAGGGCAAAGATCACAATTTGGCCAACCCCTCCGCCGTAGACGGTCCGCCGTCCACACCCGGTTTTGGATGATAAGCCAAGCGAAGAATTTGCATTTGGGGGGTGCCCACACCTTCCAAACAAGCTTCTTCATGTCGGTGGAGGTGGAACCTAAGAATTGTGCGTGGTAGGCCGAACTTGTCGTGTAGACTCCCGTGGAGGACATGGTCCAAATGATGGTGTCGGGGACATCTTCATCAAGGTGCACTTGTTGTAGAGAGGTCCATAGGGCAACAAATTGTGGTATGTGGGCGAGGGTGACTCCGTCGGCCGTGTTTATTTGGTTTATCCATGCATCATCATGCATGGCTTTTTGCACACACCATTTCTTCCGTTTTGAGATCAAGTAGATGAGGGGTGCAATGTCACGCGGCCTCCGTCCATTCAACCAAGGGGAGTCCCAAAATGGTGCCTTGTGACCGTTGCCAATAGTGATTGTGGTGCATGCATAGAAAAGGTCGTAGTCCTCCCTTGTACATGGATTGCCCATACCGATCCATAGCTTAGAGTTGTCCGTCCACTCAAGCCATAGCCAACGTAGCCGAAGAGCCACACCAAATCTTTCCGTGTCTAGTATCCCCAAACCACCAAACTCGGTTGGACGGCACACCTTTTTCCAATTGACCTTGCACTTGCCTCCGGAAACCTTATCGGAGGCCGCCCAAAGAAAAGAGCGCTCGATATTGGTGACCTTAGTGATGAACCCGGGAGGCAACTTGAGTGAGGTTTGGTGAAAAATGCCTTGGGAGGCCATAGCCGACCGAACCAATTCTCTCCTCCCCGCCGAGTTGATGTATTTTCCGGCCCACATGGGCACCTTGCCGGCAATCTTGTCTTCAAGGTGTTGAAGGTCCACCCTCTTTAGTTGCCAAACGGAGAGAGGTAAGCCAAGATATCGCATGGGGAAACCGGTTCTAGTAGCCAGTAAGTCTTGTAGAACATCATCAAGGTCAATATTGCCACAACGGATGGGAACAACGGATGTCTTTTGCATGTTAGTGCACAATCCCGTGACGTCGCCGAAAGAAGTGAGGATGTGCGCAAGCTTGGTTATTTCCTCCTTGATGGGGGCCATAAAAATGGCGGCGTCATCCGCATAAAGAGAGATCCTAAAGAAAGCTCCGCGCCCCGGAGACGGGAGAGGTCGCCTCTCACCGTGGCAAGCTCAAGAACTTGTTGTAGTGGATCAATCGCGATGTCGAATAGAAGCGGAGATAGTGGGTCGCCTTGCCTAAGTCCTCTTCCGTGCCTTATGGGGGAGGTCGGCACCCCATTTAGAAGGATCCTCGAAGTGGAAGTGCGGAGAATGGCGGAGATCCAATCACAAAACCGACTCGGGAAGCCTAGCCGTCTTAGACAATCAATAAGGTAGTCCCATCGGACGGCATCAAAAGCTTTGCGGATGTCCAACTTGAAGAGGAGTGCCGGGGTCTTGTTGCGATGAAGTCTTCTAGCAAAGTTTCTCACGAACATGAAGTTATCATGTATGCTTCTATTTTTTATGAATGCGGTTTGGGCGGGAGAGATCAACGTGTTCATGTGAGGAGCTAGCCGGGTAGCCAAGACTTTGGCAATGATTTTGGCGATGGCATGAACCAAGCTAATGGGACGGAAATCGGAGATGCATTCGGCCCCATCTTTTTTTGGAATGAGAACCACATTCGCCGAGTTTAGCCAATGGAAGTTGTCGGAATGTAGGTTGCCAAAGAGGCGAATGACACGCATGACATCCATCTTGATTATGTCCCAAGTTGCTTTGAAGAAAGCACCGGTGAAGCCATCGGGACCCGGTGCCTTGTCCGCCGGCATTTGCTTGATGGCGCGAAATACCTCCTCCTCCGTAAATGGCGCATCCATTTCTCCAAGGTCAACGTTTGGATGAACAAAGGTTTCCCAATTGAAATCTAGGGCTTTTGTAGATTTTGCTTCTTGCTTGCGACATACGGGTGCGTCGCGATTGGTTCGGGCCCGACCGGTTCAGTGACCAGCATCATCAGCGAAACGGAAGAACATGGGCACCACGTCATGGACATCGAACCTACGTATCACATGGCACTGGTATTTTATGCAATCCGGTCGTACTCCGGGCTACTACCTCCAGCGAAAAGTTGACATCTTTAATTAGTGCAGGGTTAGTGGGTGGTTACACTTACACACAAATTGCTTAAAAGTGTGGCCATTAATAATAGTGCCATGCGATCCATGAGGTTCTATTTATTCTTGCACATCCCTTGATGACAGAATGAAAGATTAAGCTGAATCGCTGTATATACCTATATAAAATGAGATCGTCCAAGCTCTTTGCCGCATGCGTTTTTGATGGAGCGAAAATTAACGTATATATGGAGTTTGTTATGCTGTATTGATGCAAAGATCTGATTAGATTAATGTTTGTAACTTATCATCTTTTGTAAAATTTGAAGCTATCTACTGAATTATTACGCTGCGTGACCACATCAAGCTATTATTTTGTAATTTGACAAACATCCAAATTATGTACTCGCTGACATGGTATACAACACGAGCCGCAATATGTGATTTTTTTGGGTTTGAAACGAGCCAAAATACTTTGCAATTTTCGTTCATTAATAAATAAATATTTGGTAGTTAATTAATAAAAAACGGGCGAAAACTATTACAAACACCCACATTGGCCGTCACCCGTCATGGAACACCACAGCCGACATGGCTCAACTCGCTGACATGGTACCACCAAGAATAAAAGAAATCATCGAGATTGCAATCAAGCGTCATCCTAGTCGCTTATCCATAAACAAGTGACTCCGACTTCACCAATAACGACCACTGACCATCAACTTCGCCCTTGCCGCATAGATACATGAAGCCACATGACGATCAATGCCAAAAACTTGACCAGTAACACCGATGAGGGCAGCACTGATTTTTGGAAGCGAGCTACGAAAGGATAACCAGGAAAGACTAGCACCGCCAAGCCGAACCACATTTCACCAGTCATCGTCTCCACCGAGCAACGTTGCCTTAGCTCCGACTTCACAGCAACAAAGACCACGCGGACACGTCGAAGAGTCTACTACAACAATCTTACCATGATTTCGACATCATGCGTCTCCGTCGTGTTGCCACACTAGTCTTGACAAACAAACCACCACATCTTCCATTGATCTCTCTAGTAGTCCAAGAAAATGTCCTCGTGAGGGAATATATGTGGGGACCCGGACTAGCTGTCCGAAATACCCGATTATGCTTAACACAACGATCACATGATCAGTCTGTCGTTGCACATAATCCGAACTGAATACCAAAGTTTACATTCATTACAATACCGAATTAAAGTCTTACACATACGGTCATTTAGACCAAGTCTTACATAGGTGCCTTCATGGGCCAAACCAGATAATTCAGCGAAAGCTACGGCGTAGTAGACAAGCACATCCTAACATCAACCCGACATGCAGCTGACTTATGGATATCCCTAGTTCGCATAGTAGTCGCCATACTCCTCTTCGGCATAGTGCTCCTCGAGATCTGGCTAAGACAATAGCCAGGGGCGAAACCAATATGAGTACAATTGGAATTGTACTCGCAAACTACCCCAACATGAACATGCACTAGTTTTACTTTTATTTAATAAGACTTTTTATTTATTGAAAACATCTCTATATCTTTATTGAAAAAGGTAAGAAGAATTTTAGAACTTTCCTCCAACAATTCACCATTTTATTTATTTCCCCAAAACCCTTTCTTTTTACGACCATAGCCCTTCATGGTCAATTCGCCTCCAACAACCGCATACCGATCCTTTGGTATAGTTGTATAAAACATTCTCCGTTTCCTTTTCTTTTCAAAACTCAAAACTTTGCCAAAAACTTGCACATAGGTCAAAGTAGGGCCTTTCAACTGTCCATGACCGAGGACTCGGCTATTCGAATAGTTTTACACTCTACAGTGGTAGCACGCTTTCCCCACATCCATCCGGTAACTCATCGTGTCAGCCACGTTCCGCCATACAAGGTGTATGCGAGTTGAGTCACTGACCATAGCCCTTCCTTTGCTCATGCTAGTATCGGACCCTGCCCGTATGACACTTTCCATCGACACTCAGTCCAGCCCTTCGGAACCTAAGTGTGAGGACTCATAGTTCTGCCCGGCGGTGTATAGGGGACGACCTTCTATCCTCCACCAATGTGCGAGGACCCGGGTCAGGGGGTAGGTCACCGAACCATCCACTCATGGAACGGAGTCATCTCCGTTGTTGAGGCATCCCATACTAATATGAGCAAATTATACGACTACGTCCGTTCCCATATGTGGGTAAATGTGGTCGCACAGGGTATCGGCTGGTCGACGTAAGTACAAAGACACAATGTGCATTTTTCATAAACACCATTCTCCATTTCTCCACTTCAACGCCGACATCTCGGCACACCATAATCCATCCATGGATTTTCAAAGGAGTTTTGAATAAACAATATTTTTCCCATCCTATAGTTTTATATAAACTAACTTATACTTCTATATAGGGTGGCAAAATAGTTTTTCATATACTTTGGAAAAGGTTTTAAAAATCATTGCTACCCATGAATAAAACATGTTATCCAAGTAGAAGTAGATATATTATGGGTGCAAGCTCAGAGAGTAGCTTGCCTTGCTCAGCAAAGTTCCCGGGGTCTTGCTCCTGTTGTTCAAAGTACTCGCCCTCCTCGCCAGTCCCGGCAACGATCTCGTCTAAACGTCAAACAAGCAATACAAACTATCACTACACTACTCAACCAACATCACAACATTACAAATCTTAAACCCTACAAATAGCTACTGCAACACCCAAGGCAAACAATTTGAGTTCAATTTAATTGAATTAACCATTATTTAAATATGACTTAAATATGGCAGAAACTAACTACACAAGTTTAATTGCATAACTCAAGTTCTATTAGTCACAAAAATACAAACTAAAATTCTACAGAGAGCTACTGACATCTAGAAGACAACACAATTGGATTTGGATTAATTTGAGTTACCAAATTGCCTATACAATTGTTTTATTACAGAAGCTTTTTAATCAAGTTTTAGCTACTATCTAAGTTCTGTTGATCATAAAATTAAATCCTTTTAGGGGTAACTAATACAGATTAAATGTGATCTAACAAAATTGGTCCTAACTCATTTGGGTTAAGCATTCATAATCTATAATTGTTTCAGTACAGAAGGGTTTGCTACTTTTAATCTAATGCCAAACAAATACTATTGCTTAATTAATTCTACCAAAATTAGGGGAGCTAAGTGATCACAATACTGAGCTAACAAAATTGGATTGGAATTATTTGGGTTAATAGAGTAATAGAAACAAACAAGTTTATGTTTTAAACCTTCTGTGGCACTTTTAATACTACACATTTGTTATTAATCTAAACCAGATGAAACCAAATTGGTTGGTTAAACAATTTCATAAGCTAACCATATAATTTTGATTCGATTTATTTGGACTTATAAATCTTGAGATATTGAATTTCAAAGTTGGGTCCAGTACTGACTTTTCCAGAGAATTTAAATTAGGAAAACTAGGTTTACTGGATAATGTTGAGAATCCTGACGGGTGGGGTCCACTCGTCAGTGACTCAATCAGAAACGTCTCCCACGCGGAGAAATGTTTAAAACGCTGACAGTGGGGTCCGCTTGCCAGCGTCTAACCTAATCGAAGCGGTACGGCACCGTGGATCTAAGATCCAACGGCTCACGACGGCCACGAACGGCGACGACCTAAAATGGACGGCGCCGCCGTGCCAGCGACGGCGAGGTGCTCGATTCGCTCACCTAGGGGCTCTGGAGATGGCGTGGATGATGAAGAAGGGTTGCGGTGGCCTGGGGAAGCTCGCTGGAGGAGTCGCACTTCCTGGGACGGTCCAGATCGTCGTCGGCGAGCAGCTCCACTACCACGGCCACGGCACGTCGACAGCGAGGTGTTCCTGGGCGTTCCTGGGCATGATAGAGGCGGGCAAGTGAGTGCGGTGAGCTAGAGAAGCAAGATAGAGGGTCCAGAGAGAGAGAAGAGGGAGCAACAACATGGCTGCGGGATCGTCTTCAACCTCGGGGACGGCCGAGCTCAGAGCACGGCTACGGGCAGCAGCTGAAAGTGCATGTGTTGCCCCATGTGTGGTTTAGATAATTAATGACAATCCTTATTGACTAATGTTTGCATTGAGATATTCTTGTAGATCTTGTCCATAGCAAAAGATTGGAGTTCATGTGTTGGACTCTAGAAGATTACATGATGACCATTCTATCCAAGGGTTTATATGAAGAATGGTCATGTGTAGAGTTGAGTTTATTGCAAGTATGGTTTGGAAAAGAAAATTGAGTGAACATTCATGTTTACTTCCAAGCCACCATATATATCAAGAGAAGAACATGAAGTGCAAGTTCAACATGATCCATCTCGGAAGATATCATTTGATTGAATCTTGCAATGGAGACATGAAGACGGAACTTAGCGAGGCTCTCCCATAATGGAGTATGGGGGAGCATTTGGAGAAGTCTTCATCAAGCATGTGCTAGCAAGAACAATCAAGAAAGGTGTTCTAACTTTAGAGAGTCAAGATCGTCATCATCAAGCTCAAGTGGAATGCGCAAGGCAAAGGTATGATCTTGATAGGTTTTCTATTTTACCGGTCTCATGGTGTTAGTGAGAGACCGGGTTATAGGATAGACGGCGTACTACCAAGAGGGGCTCTCAAGTGAGTAACTTGATCGCATCTTTGTGGAGAGCTCAAACCTTTGCATACTCGGCATTTCATCTTTCTTGGTTCTTATTTGGCTTTTATCCATATGAGGCTTTAGATCTTGTGTTCATCTTCATACCAAGCTCTAATTCATCAAAAACGGATTTCATTTGAATATCTTGTGGTGTTTTTGATGTTGGAGGTTTTACCGGTTTGCCTTTTCTAAGAGAGGTCAAACTCTCCACTTGTGGTTTCCTCCTCACATGATGGACTATGATGTGTATATTCATAATCTTGTTGTGCTTGTGAGTATCTTTCAAACAAGCCCAAGATCATACAAAACGGAGTCCGGATGAGAAACATATTACGGTTTTGGTTTGGAGGTTTTATCGGTTATTCTTTTATCGAGAGGTCTAACCTTTCCCCATTTGGTTTTATCCTCCATTGTTGGACTATGATGTTTCTCTGCATGATCTTGTAAAGCTCTTCGTTACGATTCCAACGAGCCAAAGATCATCGAAAATGGAGTTCGGATGCTCAAGATATCTTAGTTTTCGTGTTCAGTGTTGCTGCAGTTTTTTCCTGGCCGGAGTCTCCGGTCTGCGCGTTTCGTTTTTCGCTCCTCAGGACGGCAGCCTCGGATGGGGGTCCGGAGTGACCCTGGAGTCTCCGGGGGGCCGGAGTCTCCGGTCTAAGCAGACCGGAGTCTCCGGTCTAAGCAGTTTTCCTGCAACGGCTCTTTTTTTGAGAGACCTATAAAAGGCCCCTTCTTCCCCAAAGAGCCCAAGTTTTCCACAGCTCATTTTTCTCTCTCTCTCCCACCATTGTTGACCTTGGAAAAGTTTTCCCCCTCTCAATCCCTCCCATGATTCTTGCATATCTTTGAGGGAAAGGTGAGAGGAGATCTAGATCTACAATTCCACCAATCAATTCTCCTCTAAGTGAGGGGAAGTCCTTGATCTAGATCTTGGAGTTCCATTTGTTGGTTCTTCTTTGTTCTTTCTCTCTTCTCCCCCATAAGCATTAGTTGCTTTGGTGGGATTTGAGAGTGAAGGATTTGAGCACTTGTGCTCTTGCCATTGATTTGTGCATCGGTTTGTGCTCTCCACGAGGATTCGTGGAAGTTGAAAGCTTGTGAACTTGTTACTCTTGGGTCTTTGGACCCTAGACGCCCGTGTGGTGGTTGAGACCCTTGTGTGGTCACTTGTAGCTGTTCGGGAGCCCCCAATCCCGTTGTGGGTTGTGCCCCGGATCGTTGTTGAAAGGCTCCGGATTTCCGCCTCGAAGGATTCCGATAGTGGAAGGTGAACCAAACCTTTGTGGTGCGGTTCATCGGAGAAGAAGGTGAAACCTTTGTGGTTGTTGAACCATTGTGTTGGTTCACACCTCTCCAACGAGACGTACTCCCTTAAAAGGAGGAACTCGGGAATACATCCTCGTCTCCGCGTGCCTCGGTTATTTCTATACCCGAGCTTTTACTTATGCACTTTACATTGTGATAGCCTTCGTGCTTGAAGTATTCTATATTGCTATCACCTTGTTGCTTGTCTTGCTTAGCATAAGTTGTTGGTGCACATAGGTGAGCCTAGTTTATTTAGGTTGTTGGCTTGTTAATTTAAACACCTAGTTTTATTCCGCAATTATCAAGCCTAAACCGGAAAAGTTTTAATCGCCTATTCACCCCCCCTCTAGGCGACATCCTTGTCCTTTCAATTGGTATCAGAGCCTGGGCTCTCTTTTTGGGCTTTACCGCCTAGAGAGTAAAGATGTCGTTTAGAGAATTAGTGCACAATCCCATTTTAAATTCGATGGCACAAATTATGATGTTTGGAAAATTCGTGCTTAACCTTCTTAGGGATATAGACCCACATTTAAGAGAATTGTAGATATGGGTTTTTCTTCTCCAAAGGAGGATGAGGAAAACTCTTATCTCGATACTCTTGTATCTAATGTCTTATATGTGTTTTGAGCGATGTAGTTCTTGCATCAATCATGCCTTTTCGGAACGCTCATGAGCTTTGGACCAAGCTTCAAGATAAATATGAAGTGTCCAATATTATTGAGGATGATTGTTCTCCTCCACCTCCGGCCGTGACGAGTTCACAATTCTTCCACTTCACCAACATGTGATTTGTCACAAGGTAATGATATGGTGAGTGGTGATAGAAATTGCTTTGTTGATGGTGAATATTCTATTGACTATACTTCATCTCTATCTCATTGCAATGATCTATCTTTGGACTTAAACACTTCTAGCACTCCAAATGTTTACATGCTAGTGTTGCTAGTCCTTGCATATCATGTAATAGTTGTTTAACTAAATCTCATGATGATATGCTTCATTCGTCTTGTTGCCATGAAAACAATACTTCCATATCCTCTATTTCTTGTGTGGCTAACAATGTAGAGGAATCCAACATTTGTTGGAACAAGACGTGGATCTCAATGGTGCTTCAAGTATCTCTTCACCATCTTTGCCCACTACTCATTTTTGCCTTATGGCTAAGGATTCAAAGGTTTCTCCACCTTTGGAACCCTCTACATCTTGTGATGATGTGGATGGGATTCTCATGGAGCGCTTATGGATGTTGAATCCATAACAAAGAAGGGTGAGATGGTATTTGGTGCTCTCCCCAAAGGTAGCAAAGCTATCCCTCCTCTAAGTGAAATCATTGTTTATGCTATTAAGAGTAGGGAAATCATTGAGGACTTGGAAACTCAATTTCTCGAGAAATGTCAAATTGAGAGAGAGGATGCCGATGAAAAGGCATCCTTAATGAATGCCCTTGAGGAAGAGCAAGAGCTTCGAGTGTCTCTTGAGAGAAACTTGAATCTCTTGATGAATCAAATGATCTTATTATTGCTAAAATCATTAAGGAAAGAGATCATGCTATTGCTAAATATAAAGTGCTTAAAAAGGAAAAAGTTGAATTTGGTGTTGGCAATGCTAGACTAATTGAGGATATAGAGAGACTTGACAAAGCTCACAAGGCTTTAGAAAGTGAACACTCTCTCCTTATCAAGTCTCATGATCAACTCCAAACTCAACTATCTAAAATGATGAGCTTGCCAAGTTGTCTTCTTCCATTTCTAATGTTAATGATGCTTGTGCTACTAACTCCACTTCTTGTGAAGCATCTATTTTGAAGGAGAATGTTGAGCTAAGGGCTCAACTTGAGTTGCTAACTAGCAAGTATAGGAAATTGGAAGAAAGTCATGAAAAGCTATCTAGCTCTAATGATGATCTTCTAGCATCCTATGCTAGGCTAAAGTTAGCTCATGAGGCTATCACTACAAAGGTAACATCTTGTGAGCCTCATGTGGACAAAGGCACAACTTACTAAAATGCTTTATTGCCATGTGCTAGTCCTAGTAATTCATCCACTCACAATGTTGCTACATCTTGTGATGAATTACTTTCCATGCCTTGTTGCTCTAACAATGAAGCTTCTACTTCCTCTAGTTTTGTGTTGATACTAACCATGTAGAGAATTAAATGAGCTCAAGGCCCAAGTCACTTCTTTGAAGAAAGACTTGGAAAAGCGTCATGTTGGGGATTCTACACTTGACAATATGTTGAGTGTTCAAAGACGCCCCAATGACAAGAGTGGACTTGGATTCAACTCCAATATCAAGAACAAGTCCAAGTATAACAAGAAGAAAAGGGCCAAGAACAAGTCAAGATTCGGCCAAGATTGTTTGCTTCAAGTGCAAAGTTGAAGGGCACCATGTTAGATCTTGCCCTTTGAAGAAGAAGGCTCTTAGTGAGAAGCAACAAGGGAAGAAGCCTCAAGTTCAAACTCAAGTTCCTCAAGTTGAAGAACGGCCTCTTCCCAAGAAGAATCAAGCTACCCCTCCTCAAGTCAAGACTCCAACTAAGAAGAGAGGAGGAAGTAGATGTTGCTACCTATGCCGTGAGAAGGGTCACGTTGCTTCTTCATGCACAAATGGTACCTTATCCAACCCCATTATTATTAATGATGATTATTCTCTTCGGAAGGATAAGGTTGGCAATGTGTTTGCCAAATATGTTGGTACTCAAAGTGGTGTCAAGAAAAGAACCATTTGGGTTGCCAAACCTATTGTGACTAACCTCTTAGGACCCAACTTGGTTGGGGACCAACAAGCTAAAACTTGATCAATAGGTGTTGTTGGAGGGCATTGGAGACTTGGCTACTCATGAAGAATTAAGGGATCTTCATCAATTATATTCTCTCAAGCCAAGTCATTTGGATTATATTGTTCTATCTCATATCCAATGTTCCTCCTTGCGGTAACTTTTATTTAAATCATATATACATTGAAAGTTGCTTGCACCCTTGCATGTGTTAGGTTTTGTACCTTGCTAGTGTTGTATGTGTTGTGCTCTCTACTTACTTATCTTGAGTAATCAAGTATGTGTATGTTGGTTTGCACACCATTATTTGTGTTGAGCCTTATTGCTTTTATTTGATATCTTATCTTGTTGGCTCTCTTTTTGAGAGATTAATGGACTATCCTATTTTGGGGGAGTGATATGCTTCGTGCACTTCACAATCCTAAAATTGTGTATACATGAGGAATACCACTTAGTGTTGACATATTAATATTATCTATTCTCTATGTGGTATGTCATGCTCATGAGAAATTCAAATTCTATAATGTCCATTAATTTCTCGAGTTGGTTTTGTTTGCCTCTTGTTTTAAAATAAATGGATTATCACATTATGGGGGAGTAATAAGCTATGTGCATATTACAAGCCTAGAAAATGTGAACATGTGAGGTATTGCCACCTAGAATTGATATTCTTCATTATCTTATTCCTATGTGGCATGTTGCTCAAACAAGTTCCATTTTTGGTAAAATGATTTTGTTTAATCAATCTTTTGGATCTTGTTTGTGATGGACATTCTTGGTACGGTTTTCCCCAAATATGTTCGCATATCCTTTTGGGAAATCGATTGCTTCAAGCTACTCTTTGTAGTGGCTTTGCATGATCGCGTGAATACTTGAAGCTATCAAGAATATCTATCTTTTTAAGCTTTGGCCTTTAAATCTTATCTTTTGCCATATGCTTATTTGTTGTGAAATTGGTCTTCAATATCATTCTATATACCACCGAGAAATATCTCTATATACTCCTTGTCCTTGACAAGTGATACTCATATGTGTGGTGAAATTTGTGGACCATCTTCACTTTGTCTCTTGCTTTGAATTGCCTTATTTTATTGCCAAGGATTTATTTTGATCTAACTCTCTTTGTCTTCCTTGTATCTTTTGGATTTTTGCTCTACTCAAAATTTTTTTGTGATTTCTTGAGTTAGGAAAAGCAATGATCCCATTCTTGTGCATTTACATTCAAAGTCATACTTCTTGATAATGCACCATTCTTGGGGAAGCTATCCTACTTTGAGTAGAACACCGTTCTTTAAATTGGTATTGCAATTTCTTGCCTTTCTTGAACATGACTAGTGTTTGAGTAATATATATATAATAAGCTTAGATGGGGCACCTAGGAGCATGGGCACCAGGATGGAATACGAACAGTTTTAGGTATGTAGACATATACATATATCTTGGGTATGTATACCTTAGCTATATAGGAGGTACATATGATTTGGGTATGCACATTATGGGGTATGCATACCTAATAATGTGCACATACCTAAGTTATTTATATATATACCTGATCTGTACGCGTACAATTGAACACACATACCCAAGGTATATATAACATGTAGATACCTCGGATACACATACCCAAGGGTATGTGTACCTCCTATATACCCAACATGTGCATACCCGAGGTATAGGTGTCATCTACATACCCAAAATGTATTGTATTCTATCCAGGTGCCCGGGCACCAGGGAGCATCTGTTAATTTACCTATATATATATATATATATATATATATATATATATGGAGAGTGATGATCTCATTTGTGTGCATATTGTATTCAAATGCAAAATCATAAATAATGCACACATCTTGGGGGAGCAATCCTATATGCTTTTTTGAACATTAGTTGTCTTCGTTTGATATTTGATCCCGATGACGTGTCTCGTTGGAAGACAAACATTTCTCGTCTTGGTACTTTGTGCCATCATGAGAAGTGTAGAGGGTGTGGTTTATTCCTTGATGATATGTTCATCAATTGGTATCTTACTTTCATTTGGCATCTTTTCAAAGTGGTATCTTCAATCATGTGTTGATTTGGGTTTTTTATATAATTTGGAAAATTCTCTTTCTTGTCACACTTGTGTGTGCTTTCTTGGTTTAATTGGTGTTTTGTCCAATTTGTATCTCGTTTGGTTCTTGAAAGTCTTGTGCATGCATATTTACTATATGTATATCTTATGGCATGCTTACTTTCGTTGATCCAATATATAGGATAAACTCCAACAAATCCTAAATGGCTAAGATGTGCATGAAATTCAATTTCATATCAATATGCACATATTTATGTGGAGTTTGTCCTATGTATTGTAGTTGCTCTAACTACTTGGGACCCAATGAGTTTGGGTACCATGTTGTACTTGAATTTGTTTTAGGTACACTTGAGATGCATTGGCAGGTTGTCTCATCTACAAGGAAGGTGTTGTCACCATGTGCTTATTAGAGCCAAGCTTGGATGATCATGAGCTCCTATCTTCTACATCACCAATGCTATCTCGGTAACAAGTATCTACCTCATGCATACATTTCTAGCTTTCAACCTTGTGTAGGTTATATCTTGGCATGAATTTCCTTTGTGTGATACTTGTTATCTTTCTCGGAGCATCCCATTTATCACCTTCTCCCTTGTGGATATTTTTGATGCTATGATGAGATTGTGTTGGAAGTTCATCTATATCCTTTTAAGATAAAATTGAGCTTTAGCAAAGATCTTATTGGTATATATGACTTCCACTTGGATATCATGTTCTTCACCGTAGTATCTACTTTGTGTGTGCATGTTTCTTTATGGACTTATATCTTCATGATTGATGTCTACTTAGAAACTTATACACATGTGAGTAGTTACATCTTTATTTGGTATTCCATTTTGTTAGTGACCACCTTTTATTCTTTTGATTCTTTAGTGGTTTCTAAAGGCACAAACTTTGCTTTTCATTTGATATCCCTTATTGCATCTTAATAAGCTTGTGAACCTATGTGCTATATTCTCTTTGGTTTGTGTGTATGGGAAGGACATGATATGCCCTATGTGACTCTTATTTTGAAAGACTATGTTGATGCTCGCTCATCCTTATTAGTCTCCTAAAATGTCTTCCAATATCACACCCGTCTCTTTTTGGTTGAGCAAGTCTTTATTTGTTACTTCTTGCTTTTGTTGCTCAATTTTTTTGCAAGTTGTTTTGCTCTTTTACTTATACGCTCTCTTGCGTGTTTGTGTTCAAAATTTCTAGGAGGGAGTGAGGATTCCATGTTGTGCACACCATATTGAAATGCAAATCATACATTGTGCACGTACCTTGGGGAGTTCCCTTTTTGATTTTGAGAACACTTTTTTCGGATCCTTTGATTGGTTACTTCTTTTGTCGAAGTATCTTTCGATTGTTTTTCTTTTGCAATCTTAGGATCCTCAATATAGTTTGATCTCCTTCCCAACTATTCGTCATTGGATATGTGCATTTGATTTCACTCATATTATGAGAAATGCACACATTTTGGGGGAGCTCTTACTATATTGGCCTTCTAAATTTTCTTCCCATTTCGGCAATCGATGCCAATGGGGGAGAAGTTTAGAGGGTTTAAGGGAAGTTGGTTTTATGCTTTAGTTTCGTTCTTAAGCATTTGCCTTTCATGCTCTTGCATCCTTGCTCTTTGTTGTGCATGGTTGCTTAATTCATTATATAAACCCTCGTAAAAGGGATAGTCATCAATTACCAAAATGGGGGAGATTGAAAGTGCATGTGTTGCCCCATGTGTGGTTTTGGTAATTAATGACAATCATTATGGACTAATGTTTGCATTGAGATATTCTTGTAGATCTTGTCCATAGCAAAAGATTGGACTTCATGTGTTGGACTCTAGAAGATTACATGATGACCAAGGTTCTATCCAGGGGTTTATATGAAGAATGGTCATGTGTAGAGTTGAGTTTATTGCAAGTATGGCTTGGAAAAGAAGATTGAGTGAACATTCATGTTTACTTCCAAGCCACCATATATATCAAGAGAAGAAGATGAAGTGCAAGTTCAATATGATCCATCTCGGAAGATATCATTTGATTGAAGCTTGCAATGGAGACATGAAGACGGAACTTAGCGAGGCTCTCCCATAATGGAGTATGGAGGAGCATTTGGAGAAGTCTTCATCAAGCATGTGCTAGCAAGAACAATCAAGAAAGGTGTTCCAACTTGAGAGAGTCAAGATCGTCATCATCAAACTCAAGTGGAATGCACAAGGCAAAGGTATGATCTTGATAGGTTTTCTATTTTACCGGTCTCATGGTGTTAGTGAGAGACTGGGTTATAGGATAGACGGCGTACTATCAAGAGGGGCTCTCAAGTGAGTAACTTGATCGCATCTTTGTGGAGAGCTCAAACCTTTGCATACTCGGCATTTCATTTTTCCTGGTTCTTATTTGGCTTTTATCCATATGAGGCTTTAGAGCTTGTGTTCATCTTCATACAAAGCTCTAATTCATCAAAAATGGATTTCATTTGAATATCTTGTGGTGTTTTTGATGTTGGAGGTTTTACCGGTTTGTCTTTTCTAAGAGAGGTCAAACTCTCCACTTATGGTTTCCTCCTCACATGATGGACTATGATGTGTATATTCATAATCTTGTTGTGCTTGTGAGTATCTTTCAAACAAGCCCAACATCATACAAAACGGAGTCCGGATGAGAAACATATTACGGTTTTGGTTTGGAGGTTTTATCGGTTGTTCTTTTATCGAGAGGTCTAACCATTATCCATTTGGTTTTATCCTCCATTGTTGGACTATGATGTTTCTCTGCATGATCTTGTAAAGCTCTTCGTTACGATTCCAACGAGCCAAAGATCATCGAAAACGGAGTTCGGATGCTCAAGATATCTTAGTTTTCGTGTTCGGTGTTGCTGCAGTTTTTTCCTGGCCGGAATCTCCGGTCCCTGACCGGAGTCTCCGGTCTGCGCATTTCGTTTTTCGCTCCTCAGGACGGCAGCCTCGGATGGGGGGTCCGGAGTGACCCCGGAGTCTCCGGGGGGCCGGAGTCTCCGGTCTAAGCAGTTTTCCTGCAACGGCTCTTTTTTTGAGAGACCTATAAAAGGCCCCTTCTTCCCCAAAGAGCCCAAGTTTTCCACATCTCGTTTTTCTCTCTCTCTCACACCATTGTTGACCTTGGAAAAGCTTGCCCCCTCTCAATCCTCCCATGATTCTTGCATATCTTTGAGGGAAAGGTGAGAGGAGATCTAGATCTACAATTCCACCAATCAATCTCTCCTCTAAGTGAGGGGAAGTCTCTTGATCTAGATCTTGGAGTTCCATTTGTTGAGTTCTTCTTTGTTCTTTCTCTCTTCTCCCCCATAAGCATTAGTTGCTTTTGGTGGGATTTGAGAGTGAAGGACTTGAGCACTTCTTGTGTTCTTGCCATTGCTTTGTGCATCGGTTTGTGCTCTCCATGAGGATTCGTGGAAGTTGAAATCTTGTGAACTTGTTACTCTTGGGTCTTTGGACCCTAGACGCCGTGTGGTGGTTGAGACCCTTGTGTGGTCACTTGTAGCTGTTCGGGAGCCCCCAATCCCGTTGTGGGTTGTGCCCCGGATCGTTGTTCAAAGGCTCCGGATTTCCGCCTCGGAGGATTCCGATAGTGGAAGGTGACCAAACCTTTGTGGTGCGGTTCATCGGAGAAGAAGGTGAAACCTTTGTGGTTGTTGAACCATTGTGTTGGTTCACACCTCTCCAACGAGACGTACTCCCCTAAAAAGGAGGAACTCGGAAATACATCCTCGTCTCCGCGTGCCTCGGTTATTTCTATACCCGAGCTCTTTACTTATGCACTTTACATTGTGATAGCCTTCGTACTTGAAGTATTCTATATTGCTATCACCTTGTTGCTTGTCTTGCTTAGCATAAGTTGTTGGTGCACATTGGTGAGCCTAGTTTATTTAGGTTGTTGGCTTGTTATTTTAAACACCTAGTTTTATTCCGCGATTATCAAGCCTAAACCGGATAAGTTTTAATCGCCTATTCACCCCCTTCTAGGCGACATCATTGTCCTTTCAGCAGCAGCTTCGCTGCAGTGGCTCCGCTCTCCTGGCGGTGCACGGGTGAGTGGAGAGTGAGGGAGAGACAGTGGTGAGGCGTGTGGAGAATGCGAGGCTTGGGGTGAGCTTATAAGGTCGGAGGCCGGTCCATGGTGGTTACGGTGTAGGAGAGGTGCAGAGAGTGGGAGAGCTCGCCATTGGCGGGCTAGGCAGTGCGGCCACGTCGACGGACGGCGTTAAGGTCCAGTGGAGCGAGGTTGTGTGCGTGGAGGTGTTCGTAGTGAGCTCGGGGTGGTGACGGCCGTGGACGCGCGAACGGTGCTCGACGAAATGCAGGCGTCGGTGCTGACCTCCCTGGATGATGCTAAGATGTCCTGGAGGCCACGAGGAGGCTGGGGAGTGGCTGGGAGGTACTACGCTGGCGAGTGGTGCAGTGGAGGTTCGGGTTCGTCAGCGATGACCAAGCTCGGCCACTGCGCACGGCGTGCTCGGGCGCGATCAAAGGCGTACGTGTGCTGGAGCTTCGGTGGCGACCTTATCGCGTCCAGCAGGAGCGGAGGAGCAAGGGAGATGGGAGGGGCACGGCGCTGGGCCAGCTCGGCGTCACCTTCGTCCTCCTCCACAGTGGCGGCCACGGGCGGCATGGGCGCGAGCTCCTGCCCATGGCTACGACCCAAGCCAGTCAATTTCCACGTTTCCTTCGTGCTCTGGCTAGTGGGGGAGGTGAGTGGGAGTAGCTGGGGTGGGTGGTTTGCTGAATTTTGCTCGAATTCGATCGATTTGAGTTCGGATTTGGGATGAACACAGTGCTGCCTACAAGGTGTTTGACGAAATGTCCAAACCAAATCCAAATTCAAATTTTTGAAAAATTATTTTCATAATTTGCTTCCAATAGATTTATCAAAGTTTGTGGTTCTGTTGTGGTATTTATTTTGTAAGTATAACTTGGTGCATTTGATGATCTAAAGAGTTAAAGAAAGAAATAGAATTTTAATTATAGGTTTTTTCAAAATATTTATTTGAGAGAGAAAAGTTATAAGAAGAAAATGAGAGTGATCCCATCATCACTTCTCTGAATTTTGTATGAGAGGAAATATTGATTTCTAACTTGAGCCATTTTTCTGCCACTTGTCACATTGTTTTATTGTTTTAACCTTTATTCTTGTTTTCAAAGTTTTTAATTAGAATCAAACAAGCAACACAATCAACAAGGAGCAATCAACACACATCAAGCAACAAAAGTTTTTGTTGGTCCCAAATTTTTGACTAATACACTTGTTACAAATTTGGGATGTGACAATATAGCACCGAAATGCCACCATCGTCCGATCACATGGATCTAGGGTTTACTCAAGAGTTATCGTTGAAGGAGAAAGGAGTGAATCACCTCGATGACACCTTCAAGAAGGAATTGACGCCGAGAGCATCGTCGTTGCCGGCTGTGACCATCGACTAGAGACTTAGCTTTCGCCTAGCTTTGACCGACGCCACCTCCAATGCATAACTCGGACCACCCATGATCCACCACTGGCCATATCCAGTCGGATTGAGCTCACCAAAGCCGATGTCACCCCAAATCGAGTTGCTCGACCTGAGATGAACATGCGCATGCCGCCGCTTTTGCTGTTTTTGGGACACAGGGATGTCGCCCTGTTGCCGCAGATAAGGGAGATGGCACTATCGGAGCGTGGCACGACACCATCCACGAGCGCCGCAGCCAACCAAGTGTTCACTTTCCCGACTCCGCCTCATCGTGTAACTGCCACGTCGCCACACACGCCAGACACAATGGAGCGATGGCATAATCCATCGATTTCCGAAGCTTCAATCTACGACGTCGACTGTGACTAGAGCCGAGGAGCACGTGTCACAACTAGTTTTAAATCTACGACTCACTTCTTTCTCTGTTCGAACTCACCAAAAAAATATGATGTTTAGTTTTTACAGCATAGTTGCATCATCTTTATATCAAGAGCTCTGTATCCAGACCATTGTTCAAAATATTGGCCAATATACCAGATAAATTGGCCGGTTTATCGCTTAACGGGGTCAGACCGATAAGATAAGCGAATACCCCCGACATTTACCGGATTGGCCGATATATTGGTTGTCAAACCGACATATCACCGATATTCAAGGATGCATCGCCGATATTCACCGGTAAATCTGTGAGACCCAACTGACTTAGCTCCCATCTTTTTTTAAATTTTGGTTGAGTTATTATAGTCTTGACGCCTTCTATTGTGTAGATGGCTATTTCCGGTTCATCTTAGGTTGCTTAAGAGGAATACTGATGACATGGATTACGAGTTTGCCATGTTGATTGATCCACGAAGATCTGAGATTTTTTTTTAAATTGCCGATCGACCGATAAAATCGATAAATCGGCTGATAAGCCTATTTATTTTTTATCTTAGATTGACCGATAAGTTAATGAGAACCGATAAGTTTATAAGAAGCAATGCCCAGAACATTGATCCAGACCAGGCAAAAACAGAAATAGATTTCATTTCGCTGCTCCCTTTTTTTTTTTTTCATTTCACGTACTACAAGCCTACCGTGTACGTCTCTCAGTGCCCCCACACACGTCCACGTGTAGGTCCCGTCTCCTGCTCGCTCGCCGTCGCCGGGCCGTCGGTGGAGCCGGCCGCTCGCTGGCTACCCCACGACCCACGAGCAACGACTACTAAAGTCACAAATTAACAAGCTTTCTGGTAGGAACCCTTACGATGGATTCGATCTCAGTGTCGGTCTCTTTCATTTCTTCTGCAGCGAGCAACTTCCCGTGGGCGGTCGCTGTTCCGCCGCGCCAGACGCAACAAGAACCACTAGACGCTGGCACAGGCCAAACACGTTTGGTGTGGATTCGACTCGCTCCTCGCCCTTCAGTTTTAAGGTCGCTTGCCACTCGGGCTTCAGCCGGGTCGTGCTCTCCTGCCAAATCACAGATGTAGTATCCATTTTAAGTGTTTCTAAATTAATCTTATTAGGTGTTATATGGATGGACCAAATATGGTCATATCAGCCTAATATATAGCTTATGTCGACATCAAAGAAGAACAGGGCCGGCCTAACTAGTGCCAATTGCCAAGTGTGCGAACTGGTATCTATAGAATACACTGTTGTTGCTCCCTATACTTCGCATCTTCTTTGGACATGTTTGGAGCGAAAGACGCCCATGGACAGAAATTGCAGGAATTTAGATGGCATGTCTTGTATATATTCTTAATCACATTTGCAGATGACCGGTAACAAGTCACCACAAAATTGGATTTTCCAAAAGCTAATGAAATTTCAGATTACCGGAAAACATCGTCATAAATAATAATAATAAATCCGAAAAATAATAATGGATTTTTTATTTTTTAAAATCTAAAACTTGATAAGGAGTGAAAATGAACCAGTCGGCATCTTTGAGACAAAAACAAATTATCAAATTTGAATACATTATCAGGAAATCTTCACTGGATGATCTAAGGCGTGCCTCCTTAGAGCATCTCCACCGGGGGTCTCCAAATTCGTGTCCGACACCCCCCAATTGAGGCCCAATTGGGGTGCCGGACATGTGTCCGCCCAAGTTTTGGACCACGCCCACGGCGGCGCACCCCAAAGGTCCGCCCTCCAAACGCGACACATGATCGAACACCTTGCGGGCGGCAACTTGTGTCGGCCGCGACATTTGAACTAATTTAAAAAGATACAAATTCAAACTAAACCGATACAGGTTGCAAACTTGAACTAACACGTTACAAAGTTAAACTAAAACCATAGAAACTTAAACTAAAACGAGAACTAAACCCTAATCTAAACGTCGCCGCTCGGGCCAGCCTCGCCGTCGTGCGCGGCCTTCTGGCTCTAGGCTAAGCGGGAGCATACACGCCTATCCTGTCGGAGCTGACTTGCCGCCCAGCGCATGGCATCCCTCTCCGCCGCCGCCACTGCCTGAGCCTCAGCCTGCGCGCGCCACGCGCGAGCCTGCCTCTCCGCCCGCATCTGGTTCAGCTCCTCGTGCGCCTCCCGCTCGGCGCGCAGCAGGGAGGCCGCATCCGCTATCTCCTCCGCCTGGGCGATGAGCTGTTGCTGCCTGGGCTCCTCCGCCTGGGCGTTGAGCTGCTCGTAGGCCGCCCGCTCGGCGGCCATGAAGACGCGGCAACACTCGTCGCGCTCCGCGGTCGCGATGGAGGCCTGGAGGATGGCGGCCTCCACGGCGTCCCCAGCCGCCTCGTAGCCGAGCCTGACCTGGCGGCTCGCCTGGTCGTTGCGCCAGCTCTCGAACGAGTTGGCGGCAACCACCTGGTCAGGCCACAACGGCGGCGGGAGGGCCTGCTGTGGTGGGAAGGCCTGCTGCAGCAGCGGCAACACCTCATCGAGCTCCGGCGGCGGCTCCTGGCCGGGGTACGGGTCCTGCACCGCCTCCAGCTCCTCCTGCTCGTCCACGTCGACGTCGTCCACATCCGCCCAGTCGAACGGCTGTTCGTCGGCGGCGGCGGCATCCTCCTGCGTCGTGCCGTGATCACGGCGTGCTGCTTGGGTGACACTAGTAGGAAAACGGCTATAGGTGGAACCACTTTCTGTGGCGCACCAAAATAGCCATGCGCCACAGAACATATTCAGTGGCGCACCGGAAGGCATGCGCCACAGAATTCTGCGACTTTCTGTGGCGCATCCTTGACATATGCGCCACTGAATAGTTGCTTTCTGTGGTGCATGCAGCCGAATGCGCCACAGAAATTCTGCATGCGCCACAGAAATATGGTGGGACCCGCCACCAATGATCGGCTTCCATCCTTCTGTGCCTTTTCTGTGGCGCATGAGATCGGATGCGCCATAGAAAGCACCATTTCTGTGGCGCATCGGACCTCATGCGCCATTTCTGTGGCGCATCTGGTCCCATGCGCCACAGAAAGCACCATTTTCTGTGGCGCATGTGGTCAGATGCGCCACAGAAATACTTTTCCAGATCTACAAAAGGTGGCAGCCCTACCTACCACCCCCATTGTGTTCTTCTCCCTCCTCCCACCCAGCTCGTCTTCCTCCTCCCTCTCATCCCATTTTGCACATACTTTTCTCCATTTTTTATAATTAAACCTACTTTGTTTGATAGATAATTGGTGAGGGCCGGGGGAGCCTCCATATATACTCTCCTCCTCTCCCAATACATCTCTTTTTCTCCACTATTTTCTCTCCAACACCACACACTCTCTCATCGATCGCGGTCACGTCTCGGTAACGAATCTACTAGGTGAGTATTGTTGGATGGACATGCATACGCATGTTTTGTGTGGCCGGCGGTGTGTATGGATGTTTGTTGTAGGTGAAGCGCTTGTCGCGCGCGGGCGGTTTGCACGATGGCGAGACGATGTTTATACATGAAGCTTGTGTGGTGTGCATGAATATTTGCATGTGCGAAGAACCTTTTTGTTGTTGCTTGCGCCGGCGTGGTGCATGGATGTTTGCCAAAATGTTGATTCATTTCCATTTCGGCAAATTTTTGCACTACCCATATATCCTACTTTTAGAAGAGGTCATGCCGAATTTTTCCGGCGACCATGCATGTCTGTGTGTGTGTGTGTGTGCATGTTGCGGTTCTAATTAACATACTCTCGTTTCTGGTCTATGTATACCGCGCAGGCAACCATGATCATCATGATGAGCTCCGGTCGAATCAGTAGATACAAGCAAGAAGCGAAGGCGGACATGATTCGGTGCAACAGGCGCCAGATAAGATGTCCGTGTCGAACATGCAAACTCGTGAGCTGGATCGACCCTGATTCCGGACAATTGGAGGATCACCTGCTCAGGCGCGGTTTCATGCTAGGCTTCAACCAGGCGCTGACAACAAATGGTGCGCATGAAGACGAGAGCGGGCGAGAAGACGAAGAGTCTCCCGGACATGGTTATCATGACGAAGGAGATGTCGGCGGACAAGATCATCATGACGAAGGAGATGCCGGCGGACAAGATCATCATGACGAAGGAGATGCCGGCAGACACGGTCATGATGAAGGAATAGATGGTGGTGGAGAAGACGCGAACACGCAGACCCCGCTAACTTCAGCCTTGCGGGACGCTCATGTTCAAAAACTGCTCCTCAAGGAGACGAGCAACGCCAGAGCTGCAGACAGAGAGAAAGCCAAGCTAGCGCAAATGGAGATAGACGGGATGACTCCGTTGTATCCTGGGTGCCGGCCACAGGATACGCGCTTGCAAGTAACGCTTGATGCTCTGGAGATGAAGGCGGAAAACAAATGGACCGACGTGAGCTTCAACAAGAACATGCAATTCTTGCACGATCGTCTTCCCGAGAGGAACACATTGCCAACTAGTATCGAGGAGGCCAAGAAAGTCGGCCCCCCTCTTGACCTACCGCATGTTAAATACCACGCCTGCATCAATGATTGCGCCATTTATCGGGGCGAGTACAAGGACAGAACCACATGTCCGGAGCGCGGCCACGGACGGTACAAGAGTGGGAACAAGAAAGTTCCTCGAAAAATGGTATGGTACTTTCCTATCACTCCCCGTCTATAGCGGTATTTCATGGACCCTAAGGAAGTAAAGCTCATGCAATGGCACACGGAAAGGGAGAAGCCCGAAGAAGATCCGGAGAAGGGCAGGATCCTGACACACCCTTCAGACGCTAGCCAGTGGGAAGCATTGGACATCGCCTTCAAAATTTCAGGGTGACGCAAGGAACGTCAGGCTGGGTATGAGCACCGATGGACTCAATCCGTTCGGCAACCAGAGTAGCACGCATAGCACCTGGCCCGTGTTTGTATGGCCTTACAACCTTCCCCGTGGCTGTGCACGAAGCAAAGGTACATACACATGAGTATTCTCATTCAGGGGCCGAAACAACCAGGTATCGACATACATCTGTATCTCAGGCTGGTTAAAGAGGAGTTAGCCACGTTGTGGGAGACGCCAGCCCGTACGTGGGATGCCTACACTAGAGGTTATTTCGATATGAGAGCTGCGTTGCTCACGACGGTGCAGAACTATCCTTGTTACTCATATGTATCGGCCCAGGTAGGCCACGGATTCTGCGCATGTGTCAAGTGCATGGATCAGACCCCACATCTCCAGCTACCAAGGGATCCCGGGTCTTCGAAAACCATGTTCCCAGGGGCTCGAAGGTGGCTTCGCATGGATCACTGATGCATGTAAAATGCATACATGAACTTTGCATTATTTTACTTATATTCCAGTCATATTTGCATCATATAAGGGTTATATCACCGTTTTATAATGATTTTGGGAATATTTGGTATGTTTCCTATTATTATGGAATTAACCCTGCACAGTCAGAAAACCCTGTTTTCTATATTTTAATGTTTCAGGGACCCAAACGACGTCCAAATAACCTAATATTTTACGGGCATCAGTTTTTGGAAGGAACAAAGCGTAGGAGCCAAGTAGCGCACGAAAGGAAGCCGGAGGCCAAAGTTGAGTGGGCCCACGCGGCCAGGTACCTGGGCCGCGTGGGACCCCCTTTTTGGGGCCTCGGAGCTCCGTTGCCGTCGATCTTTCCTCCACCGACTCGGTTTTGACCTAAAACCGACTATAAAAATAGCCCCCCGACGTTCTCTGGAAGGAGCGCCGCAGAAACACAGAAACCACGAAACAGAGACCTGGAGTTGCAGATTGGAGGGGGAAAACTCCGGCGGGGCGCTGCCGGCGTGGTCTCCATCTTCTCCAACGACTTCTCCACCGTCTCCATGATGAAGAGGGAGTAGTCCACCCCTGGACTATGGGTTTGTGGAAGTAACTTATGTATCTCTCTCTCTATTGAGCTTCACTAATTAGTACCGTATGAGCTGCTGAACATGATTACGGTCATCTATGTAATACCTTTGTGGTGGATCTTTTTATGAGTTAATATATGTTTGATATTGCAATGGTTTTGTTTCAGTTATGAAATTAGATGCATATTATGTACCCCGTTCTTATTTACTTGTCATGATCAAACATGTTTATGAGAGCGTGTGAGGGGGAACGTGTGCATTAGTTGGAGTAACGGGGGGTGGCTAGTGCAGTGAACGTGAGAGAAAGTTCTGCGATCCACTTGGGTATCTCTACCTTACTTTGTTGCCTCACTAGGGATAAAAAGAAATACCATGCTACCGGAGGTGTGGGTGTGACCATTGCCACTTCCTCCATGACTAGATCTAGCATGTTCTTATTTTAACTTCATGTCATGATACTTAATGCTATACTCTGAGTTATCTTAATTACTGAGGTGTTATGATTTAGTTCGCATCTTGGTGGAGTATAAGTGAGACTAATAATAAACTAAAAGGTCTCTATGTTAGGACGTGATGCCCATATAATTATAACTTGTCATTAAACTGTTGTGTTGCAATCTCATATTTCAACTCTAGTGTTCCATTGTCTACCACTTTATTAAAGAGAGAGTGCATTTGTGAAACCATGAACCCCGGTTCATTTTTAATCATAAGAAACACCTTTCCAACCACTTTTACCACTTTATCATTTTCTGCCATTTAAAAATCCGAAAATACAAAAACACTTTTCCATCTTGCATTCATCATATAAAACCCAGAAAATATCATTTATCATTGCTACCACCATCCTTGCATATTTATTTACCACCACTGCATATTTATTTCTTGTTTGCATTGCATATTATCTTGATATCATTCTCACACCTTGTACTTGACAACCACTAGGTGAGGTTGAGGACCAAAACATTTACTTTGTTTTGTAGGTAACCAAAGAAGGATAGGAAAGATAAATCTTCACTACTGATTCCCCGAGAGTTCGATATTAAACCCTCGAGTCACCCCTCGTGGGGAAAACACGTCTTCCACTTACTACACACTCTGCATTTGGAGTCTCAACCTAACCCATATTCTTTTGACGCAGGTAACTACGTCATCGGGTACCAAGACTGTTTTCTGGCGCCGTTGCCGGGGAATCATTGCTGAAAGGTTTATCCAAGGGTCCCCTGCACTAGCTCTGTTTTCTGGCGCCGGGTTTATCCAAGGATATCTCACCAAGCCAATTTCATCACCAACTTGTGCTAACACCTTAGCTTGGGGAGGTTGCACCTACATTGCTAGGTACAACCACGAGGCTATGATACCACCTAAGCTTGGGGATATATGGATTCCCAAAGTCCTAGTAACCATTGGAAAAGAGACACACCATGCTATACTTGATCTAGGATCTAGTGTCTCTGTTTTATCTAAAGAACTATATGAATACTTGAATTGAAAAATCTTGAAAAATGCTCTATTGAACTTGCACTTGCTGATGATTCCATTAAACATGCTTTAGGAAAAGTAAGTGATGTTATGGTAGAGTTACATATGACATTTGTGCCTGTTGATTTTCTAATCATGGATATGGGGAATAAAACCTCTAGTCCAATTATTCTTGGAAGACCTTTTCTTCGTACTACAGGTGCTATCATTGATTCAAAAGAAGGGAATGTGAAGTTTCAGTTTCCACACAAGAAGTGCATGGAACACTTCCCAAGGAAGAGGGCACATCATTCAAGCTCCCTCATGAGCTTCGTCCACAATAAACATCAAGTAAGAAGCCTAGCTATATGGCTATAAAGAAAGCGCTTTACGGGAGGCAACCCGGTTGTTTTTATTTGTGATTTTCTTTGTGTCCTCTTGCTGTAACAAGAGACTTTGTTTTAGTTTAGTTTCTGGAATTTTTAATAAAGTGCCAAGTTTTACTCATTTTGGTTTGAAAAGTTGCTTATAGCGTTCGGAGATTTTATTCCTGCACGAATCTGTGCACGGTATGATTTTTAATTCTTATTCTGTAACTCCGAATGAGCTCATATTTGAACTGTAGTTGCAACTTTTCATCCTCTGTATGCATGAATTTTTTCGGAATTTTTCGACAAAGTTAAGTAGGGTAGAAAAATACGTTTTGCTGCTGCTGTTTTTCTGGACAGATTCTGTCCCATTTTGTTTGATGCATGCTTTGAACTTTTAACTTGAATCTTTTTGATCCAATTGAGTTTATGAGTAGGCATACAACATTATACACTTTCTGGACATTCATATGAATTTTTGTTCAAGGATTATATGCAGCAAGAAATCTATTTGTTTATCACTACTAATGCACCCCACAGAAAAGAAATGGGAGAAACGGTGTTTTGAAGTTTTTTCACAGGGATTAGAGGAGATGCACCAAGAGCTATCCAAGGATGGTGAAGACCATAAGCTTGGGGATGTGAAGACAACCCCACTGGACCTACACACTCTCGGTTTGCACACGTCTAACTTCTGTTTTTCGATCGAAACACTTTATCGCATAAACTTGGAGCGTCTTTTTGTTTGTTTTGGTTTGATTTTTATTTTGTGAGACCACCACACTATCATTTATATATGAGAGAGCTACTGGAAATTTGGGTTGAATTATGTTGGATGCTATTATAGATTGGGAAAAGGGATGTTGAGTTGATTTTAAAAGATACATATAGTTGCATGATTCATGAGCTTGTTAATGAGTAATAATTTGCAAGTATTTTATCAAGAGCTATCTTTTATTCATGTTTTGATGCTGAATGTTATTTACTTGTTTAACATGGATTAGTTAGTTCTATGGACACTCATGCATGCATTTAGATGGTCAACTTTCTCCCTCTTGCTAGCCCAAAAATTCCAACAAGCAAAAACTTGTTTCCAACACCTTCAACCAAAGTTTTTCCAGTGAGTCCACCATATCTACCTATTAGCTTTATGCTATTCCGAGTATGTTTATCATGATATTTGTGTTATCTATACCTCTGAATGAAAATGCTTATGTTGTTGATTGTTATGGGAAAAGTTGGTTATAGAGCTCTCTCGAACTTGATGCACACTTTACTTTTATTGCATAAATAAAATATGACCCATTGTGATTAAAATTATGATGTTGTGGCTTGACAAATGTCTTTGGTTGAGAGTTAGCTCATATGTGCTGTCACATGGCAAGCTTTCAACATGCACTTCATTTCATTTAGTTGATATCATGTACTTTTGTTTATGGATGCTTACCATGGGTGAAATAAATGTGGAAATGAAGTAGTTTAAATGAGTTTGTATAAATGGTTAGAGAGACGCCTGGGCCGCTAATCTAAGCCATGCATCATTCATGGTGGAAATTTACTTACATGCTATGGTGAACCTTCTGTGATACACCTTACAATAAAAAGCTATCTAATGGTAAATAAAAAGGGTGTTGAGATTGTTCATTGTGTTTGTTTGTCTTGTCATTTTGATATGGGCTTGTTCCATATCCTGGGACAAGAGGTACCCCAGTTGACGCTCTTAATGATACTATTATTACTTACAATGATATTTAACTTGAACTTGCTTTGTTTCCCAAGTTGAGTAACACATGGAGTAGGTACTTGTATTCAAGGGGCATGAGACTTTCAACCTGTACTTTGTCAAGCACACTACTCATATTTGCTTTCACTTTAAACTTAATCATTCAAGATGCTATGATAGGGGAATGAGAGCTTGACACCAAGGATTACCACATTACAATCATTAACTTAAGTAGAGAAGTTCAGAAGTTAGATGAAACTTATTCATGCTTTACCTCTACTCATATATATCTTTCCAAAGTGTCCACCTTTTATATTCAGATTTTCATCAATACTCTATGACCATTATAGGATGTTCTTTTTTCATTATGCATACATGTGGTCCATAGTACTTTCTTTTATGTTACACTTTGTGAATTATCATTGAACATCCTTGCATTGAATACTTGATATCACTTCATAAACTATCTTGCATATTGCTACTCCTTTTAAGAATGAATCATTTGACTCTATGTAGCAATAGTAATCATCTTTGATATCCATTGATAGTATTAAATTGCAAAGTCCATGTTAGTTTTATCACCTTCATACTCGAGGACGAGTATAGGTTAAGCTTGGGGATGTTGATGCATGTAAAATGCATACATGAACTTTGCATTATTTTACTTATATTCCAGTCATATTTGCATCATATAAGGGTTATATCACTGTTTTATAATGATTTTGGGAATATTTGGTATGTTTCCTATTTTTATGGAATTAACCCTGCACAGTCAGAAAACCCTGTTTTCTATATTTTAATGTTTCAGGGACCCAAACGATGTCCAAATGACCTAATATTTTACGGCATCAGTTTTTGGAAGGAACAAAGCGTAGGAGCCAAGGAAGCGCACGAAAGGAAGCCGGAGGCCAAAGTTGAGTGGGCCCACGCGGCCAGGTACCTGGGCCGCGTGGGACCCCCTTTTTGGGCCTCGGAGCTCCGTTGCCGTCGATCTTTCCACCACCGACTCGGTTTTGACCTAAAACCGACTATAAAAATAGCCCCCCGACGTTCTCTGGAAGGAGCGCCGCAGAAACAAAGAAACCACGAAACAGAGACCTGGAGTTGCAGATTGGAGGGGGAAAACTCCAGCGGGGCGCTGCCGGCGTGGACAGAGAGAAAGCCAAGCTAGCGCAAATGGAGATAGACGGGATGACTCCGTTGTATCCTGGGTGCCGGCCACAGGATACGCGCTTGCAAGTAACGCTTGATGCTCTGGAGATGAAGGCGGAAAACAAATGGACCGACGTGAGCTTCAACAAGAACATGCAATTCTTGCACGATCGTCTTCCCGAGAGGAACACATTGCCAACTAGTATCGAGGAGGCCAAGAAAGTCGGCCCCCCTCTTGACCTACCGCATGTTAAATACCACGCCTGCATCAATGATTGCGCCATTTATCGGGGCGAGTACAAGGACAGAACCACATGTCCGGAGCGCGGCCACGGACGGTAAAAAAGTGGGAACAAGAAAGTTCCTCGAAAAATGGTATGGTACTTTCCTATCACTCCCCGTCTATAGCGGTATTTCATGGACCCTAAGGAAGTAAAGCTCATGCAATGGCACACGGAAAGGGAGAAGCCCGAAGAAGATCCGAAGAAGGGCAGGATCCTGACACACCCTTCAGACGCTAGCCAGTGGGAAGCATTGGACATCGCCTTCAAAAATTTCAGGGTGACGCAAGGAACGTCAGGCTGGGTATGAGCACCGATGGACTCAATCCGTTCGGCAACCAGAGTAGCACGCATAGCACCTGGCCCGTGTTTGTATGGCCTTACAACCTTCCCCGTGGCTGTGCACGAAGCAAAGGTACATACACATGAGTATTCTCATTCAGGGGCCGAAACAACCAGGTATCGACATACATCTGTATCTCAGGCTGGTTAAAGAGGAGTTAGCCACGTTGTGGGAGACGCCAGCCCGTACGTGGGATGCCTACACTAGAGGTTATTTCGATATGAGAGCTGCGTTGCTCACGACGGTGCAGAACTATCCTTGTTACTCATATGTATCGGACCAGGTAGGCCACGGATTCTGCGCATGTGTCAAGTGCATGGATCAGACCCCACATCTCCAGCTACCAAGGGATCCCGGGTCTTCGAAAACCATGTTCCCAGGGGCTCGAAGGTGGCTTCGCATGGATCACTGATGCATGTAAAATGCATACATGAACTTTGCATTATTTTACTTATATTCCAGTCATATTTGCATCATATAAGGGTTATATCACCGTTTTATAATGATTTTGGGAATATTTGGTATGTTTCCTATTATTATGGAATTAACCCTGCACAGTCAGAAAACCCTGTTTTCTATATTTTAATGTTTCAGGGACCCAAACGACGTCCAAATAACCTAATATTTTACGGGCATCAGTTTTTGGAAGGAACAAAGCGTAGGAGCCAAGTAGCGCACGAAAGGAAGCCGGAGGCCAAAGTTGAGTGGGCCCACGCAGCCAGGTACCTAGGCCGCGTGGGACCCCCTTTTTGGGGCCTCGGAGCTCCGTTGCCGTCGATCTTTCCTCCACCGACTCGGTTTTGACCTAAAACCGACTATAAAAATAGCCCCCCGACGTTCTCTGGAAGGAGCGCCACAGAAACACAGAAACCACGAAACAGAGACCTGGAGTTGCAGATTGGAGGGGGAAAACTCCGGCGGGGCGCTGCCGGCGTGGTCTCCATCTTCTCCAACGACTTCTCCACCGTCTCCATGATGAAGAGGGAGTAGTCCACCCCTGGACTATGGGTTTGTGGAAGTAACTTATGTATCTCTCTCTCTATTGAGCTTCACTAATTAGTACCGTATGAGCTGCTGAACATGATTACGGTCATCTATGTAATACCTTTGTGGTGGATCTTTTTATGAGTTAATATATGTTTGATATTGCAATGGTTTTGTTTCAGTTATGAAATTAGATGCATATTATGTACCCCGTTCTTATTTACTTGTCATGATCAAACATGTTTATGAGAGCGTGTGAGGGGGAACGTGTGCATTAGTTGGAGTAACGGGGGGTGGCTAGTGCAGTGAACGTGAGAGAAAGTTCTGCGATCCACTTGGGTATCTCTACCTTACTTTGTTGCCTCACTAGGGATAAAAAGAAATACCATGCTACCGGAGGTGTGGGTGTGACCATTGCCACTTCCTCCATGACTAGATCTAGCATGTTCTTATTTTAACTTCATGTCATGATACTTAATGCTATACTCTGAGTTATCTTAATTACTGAGGTGTTATGATTTAGTTCGCATCTTGGTGGAGTATAAGTGAGACTAATAATAAACTAAAAGGTCTCTATGTTAGGACGTGATGCCCATATAATTATAACTTGTCATTAAACTGTTGTGTTGCAATCTCATATATCAACTCTAGTGTTCCATTGTCTACCACTTTATTAAAGAGAGAGTGCATTTGTGAAACCATGAACCCCGGTTCATTTTTAATCATAAGAAACACCTTTCCAACCACTTTTACCACTTTATCATTTCTGCCATTTAAAAATCCGAAAATACAAAAACACTTTTCCATCTTGCATTCATCATATAAAACCCAAAAAATATCATTTATCATTGCTACCACCATCCTTGCATATTTATTTACCGCCACTGCATATTTATTTCTTGTTTGCATTGCATATTATCTTGATATCATTCTCACACCTTGTGCTTGACAACTACTAGGTGAGGTTGAGGACCAAAACATTTAATTTGTTTTGTAGGTAACCAAAAGAAGGATAGGAAAGATAAATCTTCACTACTGATTCCCCGAGAGTTCGATATTAAACCCTCGAGTCACCCCACGTGGGGAAAACACGTCTTCCACTTACTACACACTCTGCACTCGGAGTGTCAACCTAACCCATATTCGTTTGATGCAGGTAACTACGTCATCGGGTATCAATCACCCGTGGAGGAAACGCGGTGATATGTTCAATGGTAAAGACGAGCTCGAAAGAGCCCCGCGCCCGAGGAGCGGCGCAGAAATCGACGAGCTTCTGAAAAATTGGGAGGAGTATCCTGCGCCGGGAAAGAAGCGATCGAGGGTAGATCTGCTGCTGGGTGTATGGAAAGCGAGGTCTGTTTTCCACAACTTTGAGTACTGGAAGGTCCTCCACACGCCCCATAGCCTCGATGTAATGCACATTACGAAGAATGTTACCGAGAGTCTGCTTGGCACTCTTTGCAACATGTCGGATATGACCAAGGATGGGACGAAAGCAAGATACGATCTGAAATGGCTTGGCATCAGGAAAGATCTTCAGGCCCCCGATAGTGATGACGACGATGATGATGATGATCAGACGGAAGGGACTCAAGGTCGCCGCAAAAGGGTAAAGAAGAACGCGGTGGTGCTTCCCGCTGCCTGCTTCACCATGAGTCCGGAGGAGCTCGAGCAGTTTTTCAGGTGCCTCCTAGGAGTCAAATTTCCTCACGGTTACGCGGGGAAGATAAGCAGATATCTGGACGCAACGAAGAAGAGGTTCAGCGGGTTGAAGTCTCACGATTGTCATGTGTTGAAGACGCAGATACTTCCCGTTGCGATCCGAGGGATAATGCACGAGCATGTCCGTGATACACTGTTTGGCCTTTGCAACTTTTTCAACGTCATCACCAGGAAGTCGATCGGCGTGAGGCAGCTCAACAGGTTACAGGCAGAGATCGTGGTGATACTATGCGAGCTCGAGATTTACTTCCCGCCCGCATACTTTTTATATCTGCGTGCATCTCCTTCTCCATGTCGTTGATGACATCAGGCAGCTCGGGCCAACGTTTCTGTACTACATGATGCCGTTCGAAAGGCAGAACGGTGTCATGAAAGTATACGTTCGAACATGTCCTGATGAGGACATCCCTGCTATTGATGCAACCACACCAACTACACCACCTCAAATACAAGGACCTATGACTAGAACTCGTGCTCGTCAACTAAATCAAAAGGTACTTTCGTTTCTACAAGCTACTCCTAATATACACGAGAATATGATGCTGCCTAAAGTAGATGTGTTTGTTTCTCTTAGGAACGATGGACCTAGCATGGGTGAGAGGGACAAGCTTTGGAGCATGTACGCGCATGGAGATGGCAGCAGGAGTGCACATGATGATGTTGATGCTACGAATGGAGATTTCGGGACTTTGAAGCCACCGTAATGACGAATGAAGCCTTGGACGAATTATTAAAGATACCACTCTAATATTTTCGTCCAAAGTCTTCCATAGGTGCTGCGCCACCTTGTTTTTGGGCCAGGCCCATGAATTTTCGTCATCCCCCTTTATGGGCAACTTTTAGAGTCCGTATTAATAGGAGAAAATGGCTTAGGAAGGTTTTTGGCCCAGCCCACCTAGGCTGGACGGAAATCCCCTCTTTTCTCCTATAAATACAGCCCCTAGGGCATCGTTTAGACTTGGGTTTTGTTTAGTTGAAAGATAGCCGTCGCTGCTACTTCGCCGTACTTCGTCTGTGTCAGATCGACCAGATTAAGACCGCCTTTTCGGAACCCCACTTCAATATAATCATTCATCTTTATTCGCAATATCTTGATTGCCAATCCTTAGTTCTTGCTTGTTCTCGATTGATTGCAGGAACTAGACCTGAGTGGTTGGGTCGACTGTGCTACGGCGCTGTCAATAACCTCCCGGAGTTGGTGTAGCAATTGCTAAGGCACAACGTCCTCACACGTTTGTAGTCGGATCGTCAACGTCGACGCCACCACAAATCGTAGCTATCCTCTCATCGAAAGATCAGACACCTTTGCCTCTATCAAGTGGTATCAGATTTCAGGTTGATCGGTGAGATTTACTGTTTTCCTAGATTAGATTGCATCTGTTCTTCATACCTATAGTCCACAAAAAGCCAAAAAAATATATTTAGGGTTAGATCATCCTTGTCCTACAACCAGTCCGGGCCTGTTGCATCTTCTTTTAAGTGCATTGCATCGTTGAGTTTTCATCTGCATCGTCGTGTCGAGTTGCTGATCTTAGCGTCTAGTTCCTGTAGAGTTTCGAGTTCTGTTCATATCTGGTCATCGCCGCTGCCGCATCAACTCGCCGCCTGCAGATCACCACCATTACCGCCACCACCAGATTTCCGCCGCCACCACACCATCTCCGCTGATCGCATCCACCCTTCCCACCACCACCACTTCAGCCGCCGTCAGAAATTAGGGTTAGGGTTTTGGGTTTGGTGTTTTCTTTCCTTCCAAGTGTTTTTCCTTATAAAGGAAGCAATCTTTCCCTACCTTACGTGAGTTTGTTAAGAGTTTTGTTCATTTTGGTCTTCTCAATTCGCGATCTACTATAGCATTAAAAAAGCAAAAAAAAAAAATTTGCTCGCGCCTGACCTCAGACGTTGTCGGTGGTCTAGCGTCTGCAAATTTGTAAAAAAAAAATCGAGCTACAGTAATCGCCCGACCTCAGACATAGTCTGCCCTCTAGCGAGAGCTGTTTTTTTGAAAAAAAAAATCGGAACAGTCCATCTCTGCTCTCTCCCGACCCTAGACATCGTTTGTCCTCCAGCGAAAACGTTTCCAAAAAAAAATCGGAACAAGTCCATCTCTGCCCTCTCTTGACCCTAGACAACGTCTGTCCTCCTGCGAAAATCGTTTACAAAAAAAAATCGTCCTCAGTTTCCCTTTTGAAGTTGTTTCTCCTTTTTGCATGTTGTTTCTGCGCCGAGACTTCATTGTTGTTCTAGGCTCGCGTCTCTAGTACGGTCTAGCCTAAGACCAGCACAGTACCGTCGTTGAGCGTTCATTCAACTTGCATTTCTGATTTGATTATTGCTAATCCTTGCTAAGCCTTCCCAAAGCTCCACAGAATTCTACACCGTGTGTTGTGACGTTCACCTGGCAATCGCTTCATCTAATCTTCAGCGAGTTGACGCCGTTGTTGCCAGTCACCTCCTGCTGCTTGGTGAGAACTTGTAAGAGCTTTGTTTTTGGTTTGACGAATTACGCGCTCTTCCACACATAGTAGTTGCTAGGAACATATTCTGTGATCTGTTTCTTGTTGTCTACTAACCATGACAGGATCCGCTGATGAGTGGGAGAACTTGACGAACAAAGAGATGCACACTAAATTCGCCACGATGGTGATGGAGAACACACAGGACATCGACAAAAGACTTGGTGAGGCGCTTGACAAGATAGGGGGCCTTGAGCAACGTTTTGATACCAAGCTCGACACCAAGTTCCAGGAGTTGCTAGCTCGCCTACCACCACCACCTGCTACTGCTGCTGCTGCTCCTCACGCATCGCATTCTACCGGTCGAGCGCGACGTGTTCCCCTCGACCCGAGACAACATTCGGGTGTTGCCACCGCTGCTGTAGATGACCACTTTGACTACTATGAGGGGGAGGACGAGAATGAGGATGACGACGTGCTGCGACAAGCCCCTGGGCGTCCGCGTTCCCACATTCGCAATGCTCATGCTGCACCATGCCCTCAGGTATTGAACGATGATGATCATGTCGCTAAACTAAAATTACGTGTTTCACCGTTTGAGGGTAGATATGATCCTGATGCTTATCTTACATGGGAATTAGAAACTGAACAACGCTTTGCATGCTTACATTACCCTGACGATAGACGTGTTAAAGCTGATGTTTGTGAATTTACTGGTTTTGCCTCTATTTGGTGGTCTGAATATTGTAGAGTGCATCCTAATGACATTCCCACCACTTGGACTGTTTTAAAAGCTGCTATGCGTACTCGTTGGGTGCCTCCATATTATCAACGTGATTTACTTCAAAAATTGCAGCACCTAAAACAAGGCAAAAATTTTGTAGAAGAATATTATCAGGAATTGCAACCTGGGTTAATTAGATGTGGTGTTATTGAAGATACTGAACCTATGCTTGCACGTTTTAGGGGTGGGTTAAACAAAGAAATTCAAACAATTTTGGAGTATAAGGAGTATCATACCATCACCCGTTTGTTCCATCTTGCTTGTATTGCTGAACGTGAAGTGCAGGATTGATACGTCTCAAACGTATCTATAATTTTTGATGTTCCATGCTTGTTTTATACCAATTGCTACATGTTTTGCATCTACTTTATATCACTTTTATACATTTTTTGGGACTAACCTATTAACAAGATGCCGAAGTGCCAGTTCCTGTTTTCTGCTGTTTTTGTATTCCAGAAAAGCTAGTCTGGAAATATTCTCGGAATTGGACGAAACTACACGGGAGTCCCTATTTTACCAGAACTCATCTGACGGACCAAAGAGGCGACGGAGAGGAGCCGCGTGGGCCCCACACGTGGCCAGGGCGCGGGGCCCCCCTCTGCCGCGCCCTGGGGTGGTGTGGGCCCACGGGCCTCTCCAGCCGCCACCCTTTCGCCTACTTATTCCCCCGACGCGAAAACCCTAAGTACCTGAGCAAATATCCACGAAAAGTTCCAGAGACGCCGCCGTCATCAACCCTAGCTCGGGAGGGTTCAGAACCTCTTCCCGGCACCCTGCCGGAGAGGGGAATCGTCACCGGAGGCTTCTACATCGCCATGCCTGCCTCCGGAGTGATGCGTGAGTAGTTCATCCTTGGACTACGGGTCCATAGCAGTAGCTAGATGGTTGTCTCTCCACTTTGTGCCATCATGTTTAGATCTTGTGAGCTGCCCTACATGATCAAGATCATATTATTGTAATGCTACATGTTGTGTTTGCTGGGATCCGATGAATATTGAATATTATGTCAAGTTGATTATCAATCTATCTTATATGTTATTTAAGATCTTGCATGCTTTCCGTTACTCGTAGATGCTTTGGCCAAGTAGATGTTTGTAACTCCAAGAGAGAGTATTTATGCTAGATAGTGGGTTCATGTCTCCGTTTAACCTGGGACAGTGACAGAAAGTTCTAAGGTTGTGGCTGTGCTGTTGCCACTAGGGATAACCTAACGATGCTATGTCCACGGACATATGTGTTTGTTTACATTACGCACTTTACTTAATGCAATTATCCGTTGCTTGCAACTTAATACCAATGGGGAACTCGGATGACAACCCGGCGGTGGATTATTAGTCATAGATGCTGTTGGATAACGATCTATGTATTATGTCGTAATGCCCAATTAAATATCATAGTAGTCAACATGTCATGTATATGCATTGTTATGTGCTCACTATTCGTCAATTGCCCAGCTGTAATTTGTTCACCCAACATGTTAGTTATCTTTTATGGAGAGACACCACTAGTGAACTGTGGACCCCGGTCCATTCTTTTACACTGATTAAACAACCACAAACTGCAAACTGTTCCTTTTTCATTCTCTGCAATTTAATACTCATTTTCCACACCATACGTTTAATCCTTTGTTTTCAGCAAGCCAGTGAGATTGACAACCTCACTGTTTCGTTGGGGCAAAGTAGTTTGATTGTGTTGTGTGCAGATTCCACGTCAACAGTCCGGACTCCCATCAACAACACTATTTTTCTAGCGCCGTTGACAACCTTCTGAAGAGTTGCTGCTCCTACTGGTTCGATAACCTTGGTTTCTTTCTGAGGGAAAACTTGCTGCTGACTACATCATACCTTCCTCTTGGGGTCTCCCAACGAACGTGTGTTTCACGTCATCAAGGATCGGCAAGCTTCGCGGACTAATTTTTCTGCAGGTCGGTCTACCTCATGGACTACTCATGCACGTTCTACATGTACCACAGCACCTCCTGCTAGTGCCGCTGCCATGGCCAGTAAAGACCTAACAAGCAAGGCACCACCACCCTCTCGAAATGGCCCTCCTGGTTCCACACAGCCTTCATCTTCTACGGCATCCACGGGACACACTAGTAAAATCCAGTGTCGCTGCTGTGATGGTTGGGGTCATTATGCACGTGAGTGTACAAATAAGCGTGTGATGATAGCTCACGAAGATGGCGGGTACGATTCCGCTAGTGATTATGATGAGGAGACTTTGGCTCTTATTGCGCATGAGGAAAAAGATGGCACTGGATCTGATCAAGATGTGCAATGCATGGCTGCGGACGCCACCGAGAGGTATGAATCGTTAATTGTTCAACGAGTTTTGAGTGTGCAGGTCACCAAGACTGAACAAGAGCAGCGGCATAATCTGTTCCATACGAAGGGCGTCGTCAAAGAACGTTGTATCCGCATCATCATTGATGGAGGAAGCTGCAATAATTTGGCAAGTGTCGAGATGGTGGAGAAATTAGCACTTCAAACCAAGCCATACCCTCGGCCTTACTACATCCAATGGTTCAACAATAGCGGCAAGGTGAAAATATCACGCACAGTTCGCGTGCATTTTACTATTGCTACATATACTGATTTTGTAGATTGCGATGTGGTACCTATGCAAGCATGCTCTCTTTTACTTGGTAGACCATGGCAATTTGATAAAAATTCTGTACATCATGGTAGTACAAATCAGTATACTTTTGTTCATAAGGATAAAAAATTGCTTTACTTCCTATGTCCCCTGAACAGATTTTGAAAGATGATATTGCTAGAGCTAGTAAAGCGAAAAAGCAGGAGCAACAAAAGAGCGAAAATCAGATCGTGGCTAAAGAATTTGCGCAGCAACATAAGGATAAACCATCATCATCAAATAATGTTGCTAACGAAATTAAATTGACTAATCCATGTTTCTTAGCCACCAAGTCTTATATTGCTGATTTGGATGTTAATAACTCTATTTGCTATGCTATTGTTTGCAAAGAGGTATTGTTTTCTTGTGAGGATATGCCTCCCTCTTTGCCGCCTGCTGTTACTAACGTTTTGCAGGAATTTGCGGACGTTTTTCCAAGTGCTGTACCACCGGGATTACCACCTATTCGCGGCATCGAACACCAGATTGACTTAATTCCCGTTGCATCATTACCGAACCGTGCACCTTACCTTACCAATCTTGAGGAGACCAAAGAGATTCATCGACAAATTCAAGAACTACTCGATAAAGGTCATATTTGTGAATCTCTTAGTCCATGTGTTGTTCCTATTATTTTGGTACCTAAGAAAGATGGTTCGTCTCGTATGTGTACTGATTGTAGGGCTATTAATCATATTACAATTCGTTATAGACACCCTATACCCCGTTTGGATGATATGCTTGACGAATTGAGCGGTTCTACAATGTTCTCTAAGGTTGATTTGCGTAGTGGTTACCACCAAATTCGAATGAAATTAGGAGATGAATGGAAAACAACATTTAAAACTAAGTTCGGATTATATGAGTGGTTAGTCATGCCTTTCGGTTTAACTAATGCTCCTAGTACTTTCATGAGATTAATGAACGAAGTTTTGCGTGCTTTCATTGGGCGATTTGTGGTAGTTTATTTTGATGATATTCTCATTTTCAGCAAATCTTTGGAGGATCATTTGAATCATTTGCGTGCTGTTTTTGATGCTTTACGTGCTGCACGTTTATTTGGTAACCTTGAGAAGTGCACCTTTTGCACCGATCGAGTTGCGTTTCTTGGCTATGTTGTTACATAGCAGGACATTGAAGTTGATCCAGCCAAGATTGAGGCAATTTCGAGTTGGCCGCCTCCTAAAACGGTCACCCAAGTGAGGAGTTTCCTTGGCCTCGCTGGGTTCTATAAGCGCTTTGTCAAAGATTTTGGTTCCATTGCAGCGCCATTGAATGAGCTGACAAAGAAGGATGTGCCTTTTGTTTGGGGTGATGCACAACAGGACGCGTTCATGCTGTTGAAAGATAAGTTAACACATGCTCCTTTGCTCCAACTTCCTGATTTTAATAAGACATTTGAGCTTGAATGTGATGCTAGTGGAATTGGGTTGGGAGGTGTGTTGTTACAAGAGGGAAAACCTGTTGCATACTTTAGTGAAAAATTGAGTGGGCCTAGTCTGAACTATTCTACTTATGATAAAGAATTATATGCTCTTGTTTGGACTTTAGAAACTTGGCAACATTATTTATGGCCTAAAGAATTTGTTATACATTCTGATCATGAATCTTTGAAGCATATTCGTAGTCAAGCGAAACTGAATCGTCGGCATGCTAAATGGGTTGAGTTTATTGAGTCTTTTCCTTATGTCATTAAACACAAAAAGGGTAAAGACAATGTTATTGCTGATGCTTTGTCACGTCGTTATACTATGTTATCTCAGCTTGACTTCAAATTTTTTGGACTGGAAACCATAAAAGAACAATATGTGCATGATGCTGAATTTAGAGATGTATTATAAAACTGTTAGGAAGGAAGAACAAGGAACAAATTCGTCCTAAGTGACGGATTTGTGTTTCGTGCGAACAAGCTATGCATCCCAGATAGCTCCGTTCGTCTTTTGTTGTTGCAGGAGGCGCATGGAGGAGGATTGATGGGCCACTTTGGCGTGAAGAAGACGGAGGACGTACTTGCTACACACTTTTTTTGGCCACGCATGAGACGCGACGTAGAGAGATTTGTTGGCCGCTGCACTACATGTCAAAAAGCTAAGTCACGCTTGAATCCACATGGTTTATATATGCCTCTTCCTGTTCCTAGTGTGTCATGGGAGGATATTTCTATGGACTTTGTTTTGGGATTGCCTCGCACACAGAAGGGGAGGGATAGTATTTTTGTTGTTGTGGACCGATTTTCAAAGATGGCACACTTTATTCCTTGTCACAAAACTGATGATGCTACACATGTTGCTGATTTATTCTTTTGTGAAATTGTTCGTTTGCATGGTGTACCAAATACTATAGTTTCATATCGTGACACTAAATTTCTTAGCCACTTTTGGAGATGTTTATGGGCTAAGTTGGGGACTAAATTGCTGTTTAGTACTACATGTCATCCCCAAACCGATGGACAAACTGAAGTAGTAAATAGAACCTTGTCTACTATGCTAAGGGCTGTGTTGAAAAAGAATTTAAAAAGTGAGAATAATGCTTGCCTCATATAGAATTTGCTTACAATCGTTCGTTGCATTCTACTACTAAGTTGTGCCCTTTTGAGATTGTGTATGGTTTTGTTCCTCGTGCACCTATTGATTTATTGCCTCTTCCATCTACGGTGCAAACTAATTTTGATGCTACACAGCGTGCTGAATTGATTTTGAAGTTGCATGAGACTACTAAAGCAAATATTGAACGCATGAATGCTAAATATAAAATGTATGGTGATAAAGGAAGAAAGGATGTTGTGTTTGAACCTGGAGATCTTGTTTGGTTGCATTTACGTAAAGATCGTTTTCCTGATTTGCGCAAGTTCAAACTAATGCCACGAGCTGATGGTCCATTTAAGGTCTTAGAGAAAATAAATGATAATGCATATAAACTTGAGCTTCCTGCAGAGTTTGGGGTTATTCCCGCATTTAACATTGCAGATTTGAAGCCATACTTGGGAGAAAATGATCAAATGGCGTCGAGGACGACTTCAATTCAAGAAGGGGAGGATGATGAGGACATCCCTGCTATAGACGCAACCACACCAACTACACCACCTCAAATACAAGGACCTATGACTAGAGCTCATGCTCGTCAACTAAATCAAAAGGTACTTTTGTTTCTACAAGCTACTCCTAATATACACGAGAATATGATGCTGCCTTAAGTAGATGTGTTTGTTTCTCTTAGGAACGATGGACCTAGCATGGATGAGAGGGACAAGCTTTGGAGCATGTACGCGCATGGAGATGGCAGCAGGAGTGCACATGATGATGTTGATGCTACAGATGGAGATTTCGGGACTTTGAAGCCACCGTAATGACGAATGAAGTCTTGGACGAATTATTCAAGATACCACTCTAATATTTTCGTCCAAAGTCTTCCATAGGTGTTGCGTCACCTTGTTTTTGGGCCAGGCCCATGTATTTTCGTCATCCCCCTTTATGGGCAACTTTTAGAGTCCGTATTAATAGGAGAAAATGACTTAGGAAGGTTTTTGGCCCAGCCCACCTAGGCTGGACGAAAATCCCCTCTTTTCTCATATAAATACAGCCCCTAGGGCATCGTTTAGACTTGGGTTTTGTTTAGTTGAAAGATAGCCGTCGCTGCTACTTCGCCGTACTTCGTCTGTGTCAGATCGACCAGATTAAGACCGCCTTTTCGGAACCCCACTTCAATATAATCATTCATATTTATTCGCAATATATTGATTGCCAATCCTTAGTTCTTGCTTGTTCTCGATTGATTGCAGGAACTAGACCTGAGTGGTTGGGTCGACTGTGCTACGGCGCTGTCAATAACCTCCCGGAGTTGGTGTAGCGATTGCTAAGGCACAACGTCCTCGCACGTTTGTAGTCGGATCGTCAACATCGACTGACGAGATTATACCCTTCGGGTCCCCTATTATTGGTATACCTGGTGCAGTCCAGACGAAGGCCCACCTGGCGGCCCAGCAGTTACTTCAAGCACACGTCAAGGACTCCAAGACGTAGTCTACTAGGACTCTTGTAGACCCTACCTGGCTCCCTTTATAAAGCCAGGTAGGGGCACCCGCATAGGAGGATGAAGACTAGATCGACAACTCACATAGGCATAACGAGACCACGTCTCACCATATCGCCGTTACGGCCACCATGTAATCTCATATATCATCATAATCAGACATGCATGAGTAGGTCGTTACCTCACGATGAGGGGCCGAACCTGGGTAAATCCTTACTTGTCAGCCGTCCGATACTACCAGCGCGCACATCTTCTCACTCAAAATATACCTGGGGCACTCGACCCTGGGATTGCCGTGGGCATACCACGTCAATTGGCGCCGTCTGTGGGAAGAACGCGTGTTGGGTCTACGGTTTCGGCGGCTCCAATCTACACCAAAAACGGCAGCGACGCGCCGTCACAGATCAGCACTCGGGGGCTCGTCATGGACAATCCCTCGCGTGCGACTGATCGGATCAGAAAAATCAAAAATACTCAAAGGCGTTCCGCGTCTACGGCAAGATGCAGTCCAAATCGCAACACACGCGAAAGCTGCAAAAATCCGGCGCTACTCATCCACCTCGTTGAGTCCGGATCAGAGCTACAACAACAGCCGACGACTTCATCGGGCAACGGCGACGTTCCGTACAAAAACTCTACGATCCAATCTACGTTCCGCTACTGCTACGCGGTGATTGACTTCTCGACTGCTGGCGCGGCGCATCACGCTGGACCTGAACAGGAGAAAAGCTGCTGCTGCTCGTATGTTGCATCAACGAGCAAGCTGCATCAATCATTGGCACTCAGATCAGATCCCATGCAAAAAAGCAAACCAGCTACGTGACCATCGACCTCGCCTTCGGGTGCTACTAATCAAATTTGCCAAATCAAAATTCGTCGGGGCGTTCCGATCCGTATCGCAATCAGCAAAACGGCAGCTCGCCGAGTTCGACAAGAACTTGGAACCGTCTCGTTGGATCAAGTCCCAGCAGGAACTTCAATCATCATATATCAACTCTTGCTTTATTCATTTAATTATCATATTGATTATCCTTTACTACTAATTCCTCTCATCTCCTAAACGTGTGTGCATGTACGAGGAGTACCAAATCCCAATGATCGGGAGCAGCTAGACCAATACATGCACGCGCGACGTGGAGCATGCACAGGAGCCTCTACTATCAACCATGGCGTTTGGCCTGCCATCCATCGGCCAGCGATCACGCGGGTGCAGCCCGGCGTGAATCACTGTCCTGGCTACACATGCAGATCCCTCTCCAAGTCTACCTACACCAAAGCACATGCGACGCATGCATGCAGCGACGCATGCATCTGCATGTTCCCGATCTTCACAAATTAATCAATCTTGTCTTATTTTTCTAATTATTATATTATCTATCGATCTGCCAATATTTGCTTCGTATGTATGCACATGTACGAGGAATATCAAGATGCAAGAGAGCATCCCGCGGAAAAGCACTCGAACCTGGTCACCGTCAGGACCAGCTTCAGGCCAACAATGTCGACTCGCCGCCGTCGGCTCCGTCGGACAACCACGACATCATCGACCCAATACAAACATCTTCCACGACTCAACTACTACGACTCAGGTCGTCGGACTGCACATACCCGACAAACCGGCGACTCAGGGCGGCGACGGTGCTGCACATATCTTCATCGACTTCGACTCCGACACAAGAGGGCTGGCAGCCTCGCCTTCATCGACCCCACCACATACCCTCGGGGGCTGGCGCTTCGTCAACAACAACAAATTTCATCGCTGCACCTGACAAGACGACACTCGTGACTTCTTCGACTCCGCCTCGCCGACACGACAAGATGGACTCGGGGGCTAAGCGTTGCAGCCGCCGCGTCGACTCCCTCCACAACAAGAATCGCCATCTTCGGCAACGTCGACTCGGGAAGATGGCGGCGTATGCACACGCACCCGAGGCTCGGGGGCTGACGCTTCGTCATCAACGACAAACAACAACTTCGTCGCTCCACACGATAAGGCGACTCCGACACATTCAGCAACTCTACCGTGTCGACTCCGGTCCACCGCGTCGACCTCTTCGCCGCACAATACCGCCGCGTCGACTCCGGTCCGCCGCGTCGACTTACATCGCCGCACAACTCCGCCGCGTCGACTCCGGTCCGCCGCGTCGACCTCTTCACCGCTCAACTCCGCCGCGTCGACTCCGGTCCACTGCGTCGACTTCTTCGACTAAACAGTGCGAGCAAACTTCGACTCCCTCGACATCATCGACCACCACGGCGGCAATCAGCGTCGGTGGAATCGGCACACAAAGCCTGCTCCCTAGAAGGGCACTATGTACCCTCGGGGGCTGGCACTCGACATCAACAATGACATAAGCTTCAACCACTCGTACCCGACAGACCGTCGACTAGGGAAGAGGATGGCATAAGCACACGTGCGCCGAGGCTCGGGAGCGGGCGATTCAACGTCAACAACAACAACAGCAGCAACAAGTTCATCGACTCGGGAACAAGGTGACACCCGTAAATTCCTCAACTCCACCACAAACCCTCGGGGGCTAGCGCTTCGACATCAAGAACAAAAAGCAACTTCACAGCTGCACCCGACAGGCGATCCGAGTGCCTTCTTCGACTCTACTTCGCCGTCTCCGGACTGCCGCGTTGACACCCTATGCCTTCATCGACTTCGCCTCCGACGCTTGGGGGCTGGCGCTTCATCATCAACAACAAACAACATATTCGTCGCTCCACGCGACAAGGCGACTCCAACATCTTCAACAACTCCGCCGCGTCGACTCCGGTCCGCCGCGTCGACTTCTTCGCCGCACAACTCCGCCGTGTCGACTCCGGTCCACCGCGTCGACCTCTTCGCCGCACAATACCGCCGCGTCGACTCCGGTCCGCCGCGTCGACTTCTTCCGACTAAACACTGCAAGACTTGGCCGCACCCGACGCTTGGGGGCTGCGCCGCACATGTCGTGACAAACTCACCTTGGCCGCACCCGAACACTCGGGGGCTGCGCCGCGCAGGTTAAGAAAAATAAACAAACATCGGACACACCCGAATGCTCGGGGGCTGCGCCGTGCAAAGTCAAAAATTCATAATTCGCTTGACGCACCCGAACACTCAGGGGCTGCGCCGTGCAGGTTATATTAAATTCACCTTGGCCGCACCCGATGCTTGGGGTCTCCGCCGCACAGGTCGTAACAAATAAGCCAAAACCGGTCACTCGACCGCCTCGTCGATTTCGAAGATGAAAATCAAACTAGGCCAAGGCTGGTCACTCGACCGCCTCGTCGATTTTAAAGATGGCAATCAAACTGAGACAAATCGGTCACTCGACCGTTTCATAGACAAGGAGCGGATCAAAAATTTATTGACTGCTGCAAAAGATTCAAAGCTTTGAGATTATCCTCAACTGTAAGCAATTAAGCACAATCTCGGGGGCTACTCCCATCGGGAGCGCTGCCGCGCACCCGATAAAACTACGATCAAAGACATTAAGTCATCCAGAACAAACAGTCGAAGCTCACTCGACCCAGATCAAAGCTTACTCGACTTGGCTGCTTAGCCCCATGCGAATATCGATCACAATTCCCCGAGTTGCGTCCGCCGCATATACTTCGGATGCTGCACGCATAGTGCAAAGGTAAGACCCGCCGATCCATCGAGCTGGGCCGGGGCCCGCTCCTAACAGCGTTTGTCCTGCAATTTTCCGTGTCAACAGACATGAAGAAAATCTTGACGGACGCGTTAGGTCGCAAAGTTATGCTGCAGGTCGGCTCAGTAAGACCTCCGCGGTCTGAGTCGAACCTTACCAGCTTGTTCCGGGTTAGAGTCTGGGGACTCGAGCTTGATGTAGGCTCATAAGGTTTTGCCCAGAAGCAGTTAACTGGTCCCGATCCGTCGAGTGTACCAGGCCTACTATGCCACTATCCCTAGGCAAAATAAACAAAGCATTGGTCGACGTGTTTTCCGACTCAGCATGCACATTCGAGGCAATCTCGACTCCAAAACAATCAAAGCATCAGTCGACGTATTACCGACTCAGCATGCACATTCGAGGCAATCTCGACTCCAAAACAATCAAAGCATCAGTCGAATTATTACCGACTCAGCATGCACATTCGAGGCAATCTCGACTCCAAAACAATCAAAGCATCAGTCGACGTATTACCGACTCAGCGTGCACAATCGAGACAATCTCGACTCAAAAAATACATAGCAAAATGAGCAAAGAATCAGACGGTAACATACACCTGCAGATGAGTCCCTGCCCGATTCTTCGAATCGACCAGGCACTCGGGGGCTACTCCCATCGGGAGCGCTGAGCGCGCACCCGACAAATTACCGAGTCCAAAGCACCAGACAACGCAGCAACAGCGTGAAGACTAAGCCCAAAGTTGAGAACATCCTTGGACAACTCAGATTTCATTAATTACTCCCATCGGGAGCGCATTCGCCATTGGCTAGAGTGCGTCGGATTTTTCAAAGGCGGGTTCTCTACAGCCTGCACTGGATTTTTCAAAGTCGGGTTCTCTGCAGCCCGCACAGGATTTCTCAAAGTCGGTCTCTCTATAGATCGCATCGGATTTATTATTATTGGATTTCTTACACTGGATTTCTCAAAGTCGGTCTCTCTATAGATCGCATCGGATTTATTATTATTGGATTTCTTACACTGGATTTCTCAAAGTCGGTCTCTCTATAGATCGCATTGGATTTATTATTATTGGATTTCATACACTGGATTTCTCATAAATGATTCAACTCACGAAGAATGGATAATACAGTCATCACATGGTCATCAACACACCCGACGCATCGACTACGCCTACTCGACATACTGTTTTGAGTCTCTGCCCGATTCTTCGAATCGACCAGACACTCGGGGGCTACTGACGAGATTATACCCTTCGGGTCCCCTATTATTGGTATACCTGGTGCAGCCCAGACGAAGGCCCACCTGGCGGCCCAGCAGTTACTTCAAGCACACGTCAAGGACTCCAAGACGTAGTCTACTAGGACTCTTGTAGACCCTACCTGGCTCCCTTTATAAAGCCAGGTAGGGGCACCCGCATAGGAGGAGGAAGACTAGATCGACAACTCGCATAGGCATAACGAGACCACGTCTCACCATATCGCCGTTACGGCCACCATGTAATCTCATATATCATCATAATCAGACAAGCAGGAGTAGGTCTTTACCTCACGATGAGGGGCCGAAGTTGGGTAAATCCTTGCTTGTCAGCCGTCCGATACTACCAGCGCGCACATCTTCTCCCTCAAAATATACCTGGGGTACTCGACCCTGGGATTGCCGTGGGCATACCACGTCATCGACGCCACCCCAAATCGTAGCTATCCTCTCATCGAAAGATCGGACACCTTTGCCTCTATCAGGTCCCGTCCAGACGCAAGCATGGCCAAGGGCTTTACAACCTATGAGTGCATCTCCTTCTGTCAGAATTATCTAAGCACCGAGAACCAGGATGTTGGTCTGCCCACCAGGACGCACCTCGACAGGCTCACTGGATTTGGTCACCGCGAGGGCTACCGCTCACTCCATGTCGGCATTCTTGGTCGACGCGACGACTTTGACAGGGCTCACCGGGTCGTGCTACAACACTTAGAATTGATCGAACCTTGGGTGGAAGAGCACAAAAGCTTAATCGAGCAGAATTACATCGACCTGGGCTGGCCGAGGAAGAAGGGAGACGTAACCAGAGAGCACAACTCCAGCTTCACACGTTGGTTCAAGCAATGGCAACTAATTCAAGCAGAGAGCATAACGCCATCTACGAAAGATGAAAAACTCATATTCTCCTTATCACAGGGCCCCGGGCACAACGTAAGGACCTATCAGTCGTACGACATCAGCGGTTACAGATTCTACACCGAGGAAAAGGACAGGAATAGCGAATATCAAAACTCAGGAGTAACTATGCTATCCTACGGCGATGACGAGGCTACTGTCAAGGAAAGATTTTTCGGAAGGATCGAGGAGACATGGGAGCTCAACTACTGTGGAGAGTCGGTGCCAATGTTCCGTGTGAGATGGGCCAAGAACGTCGAAAAAGAAGGCCGGTATTTCACCACCATGGCTATACCCGATGCCAAATCGAAGAACGCCTCCACGAAAAATGAGTCATGGGTACTCGCTAGCCAAGTTGACAAATGTTTCTTTATTACCGACCCGTCAAAGCCTAGCCGTGTTGTCGTGAGGAGGGGCAAGAGGAGCATCATCGGAATGGAAGGAGACGCCAACGAGGAAGACTTGGACAAGAACGGCGATCCGAAGACCGAGGAGAAATTCGACAAGTACTTTGACATGCCTACTACTAGTAAAGAAAGAAGGAAGACCTCCCTACCTACTAAAGGTTGTACGTTCACGCGAAGAAATCTCAAGGTGCCCCGCCTAAAGTATTCAACCGCGAAGAAGGGAAAGAAGAGAAGCTAGCTCGGAACCGGGACGAAGAAGACTTTTTTTGTGTATTAATTTGTGTGTGTGTGAGACAAGCATATGTATATCATGAATAAAATAATGGTCTACTAACAAATGTGTGTATATTCTTTTCTTTAAAATGTGTGTCTGTTCTTTCCTTAAATATAACTAAAAATATTTTTTTAAAGAATAACAAATGTGTGTCTAGCCATGGAATTCTGTGGCGAATCCCTCCAATAGATGCGCCACAGAATCACAGAATTCTGTGGCGCATCCGGACGGATGCGCCACAGAAATACTACACTTAGCCATTTTAGGCCTCCCCTTCCCTTTCCTTTCTCTTCCCCAATTTCTTCTTCTCGCGCCCGAACCCTAGCGACGGCCGCATGCCGCCGCTCCACCGTCCTCTCTCCTCCCACACGCGCCGCCTTCCTCCTCCACGCCGCTGCTCCTGCCCTTGGCGGTGCTGCACGCCCAGCTCGACTCCGCGCGCGGTGGGCCAGGACGCGGCCGGCGACTCACCGGCTCCCCAGGTCCGCATCCCTCACCGTCACCCGGTCTCCGCCACTGGTCTCCGTCAACTCCTGCCCCTGCCTGCCCGACCAACGCGTGGCGGGCCAGGACGCTCCTGCCCCTGCCTACCCGACCGACCTGCTGCTACCGTAGGAAAGGCCAGGGGAGAAGCTTGGACCAGGTGTTGGTGCTCCGCCGCCGCCAAAAGGCTGTTGCTGGTATTGGTGCCCCGAGCACTCCGGCCTCCTCCCCGCCGTCGCCATCTCCTCCGCCCTAGCCAAGGTTCGGCGCCTCTTCTCTCTTCTTCCTCTCCTCTCTCTGAAATCATGAGCATAAGGTGTTTGCTGAAATGTTTAGATGAAATTTTCCGTCAATTTTGATGAATGTTGTGTTGGCCGGAGACGAGGTTGTGTTGGTGTGATGTTGCTGGCTGGAGACGAGGTTGTGGTGGTGTCATGCTGCTGGTTGGCGATGCCGGTCAGGGTTTGATGCCCATATCAATTTTTGAAATGTATGCAGGTACCCCGAGACCCTTGAGATTGCCGGAACGTCGATTAATTTCCGCTCTGGCAATTTCGGGTACGCCATATGTTACATTTTTAGCAGAGGTCATGCCAAATTTTTCTGTGAATTTTTGTATGACTTTGCTAAAAATCTAACATATGGTGGTGGTTGTGAATTTGCTAAAAAAATATATTGACTTTTGTACTAACTTTTTGTCTCTTTTTAATGCAGTGCAAACATGTCGGCCGACGCGGATCCCGACACTTCTAAGCACATGAGCATCGAAGAAGAAGCTAGAGACGCCAACATGTCGTTCTGGGTTCTGTCCCAGGAGTTGGAGGAGGTGGAGGCCGCCGGAGCTGCTAGTGGCGACCGTGCCGACGATGAGCAAGAGGGCCGGGAGGACGCCGCCGAAACCAGCTTTGAAGGCGGCCATGAGGATGACACCACCACCACCGATGGCGGCGACCACACGGATGGTGGTATCGGCAGCAACCCGACAGCTCAGAAGGAGAAGAAGCAAAGGAGGGATCGGACACCACAAGTGCCCAACGCCACGGCGCAGCCGCCGCTCGATTTGGTCGCACCGACGCCCCCTACCGCGGAAGATACCGAGGCGCAGCTGGTGGCGGCGGTGCTTGATAATGCACACGAGCGACCGGAGAATGATAGGCCGGCCACCGGCACCGGCGCCCTTGTCTCGACATTAGCCGAGCTCAACACCATCACCAAGGTAACTAATTAGTTAGTCCGCGTCATCTTCTATAACTATGCCTTTGATGACTGCCATCTCATGATGCCCAACATGTGTTGACTCAGGACATGCCTTGCATACTCCTGCATAGAGTGGTGGCCGGCGGCGAGTTGAAGGAAGTTGCTCAGGGCACTGTCGTACAACCAAAGAGCCGCGATATGCACAACACTATAATGGATGAGGCCGTGATGAGGGTCAGGTTGGCTACGATAGTGCCTGAGTTTCGTGACATCGACCCCCCATTCAACCTCCGGGAGGCGAGGAGGACCACATGGTCCTTGGAGATTGCCTCAACTGGATCATGCCATGGCCGAAGACCCAGATTCGTCTTGGGGGGGGGGGGGGGGGGGGTCTTCAGGGGTTCAGGCGCACCACCAGCGCCACCTCGATCTTCCGGCCCCCGATCGTTCGGCCCTCGAAGCTGCCACCAAAAACTGTTGGGAAGGAACCGGCGCCACCTGCAGCCGTCGCCACCACCCAGAAGGAACCGGCGGTCGTCGCCACCACCAGCTGCCACCAAAAACTGTTGGGAACGTCTGTACCGCAACCGTCCAAAGGCAACGCCGTTGCACCTCAACTTGATGGCAACGACGACGATAATGAGGATAATATCGACGTCGATGGCTTCCTCAACACTGGCGCGAGCAAAGATTTGTACATGCCTCCTGTGGATGACAAACCCTTCCGCGCTCACGTCGATCAACCTGGTCGTCGCACTACATGCACGCAGCGCCTGACCTTCCAGGGTTTTTCTCAAGACACGCCTCCGGAGGCCGACGATCAAGCTCTAGACAAACCAGCTAACGTTTTCAACCCTACCACACTGAAGAAGACGGTTTGCGAGCACCCCTAGCACCCCCAGCATCCCCAGAGATGAAGAAGAAGAAGCACAGGAAGAGAAGTAGGCCAGGCGCCTCTGTGAGCCAGCCAGCTCCTAAGAGTATCCGGGGTCATGAAGACAAGGTATCACCCCGTGTGGATGGCTTGACCCGAGTTCATGAAGCTGGTAAACCGATACTCCCTCCGGAGCTGCTCCAGCTCGCACGTGGACCCATGCACTCTTTGCATCAAGCTATCTTGGTTCTAGAGGGCCTCCTTCTTAAAGACGAGCATCCAAATTACCCGGTGTTCACGGCCCAGGTGCCAAAGGACTTGGACTTCGTCCATGAAGCCCCCGCGGACTGTTCTTCATAGCGTACGAGGATGTCTGGAAGCTGTTTCACTCTAGACGGCTGGACTATAACTTGGTCCGCCTATACACGCTCCATCTGGCGATGAAGATCAAGAGAGATTCAACCCCGAACGTCGCGGTAGCGGATCCCTACTACATGCGTGACAGTCAGCTGGTGGAAGGATCCAGGACACAGACCATGGCGACGGAGTGCCTCCAGAGGTTCATGCTGAACAACAAGACGAAGAACAACCTTCTTGTGCCTTTCTTTCCCGAGTAAGTAACACATCCGCTCGCCGCCGTCGTAACTTATGCTTTCTTATAGATTTCTTCCATTGCTGATCCTTTCCAACATTCCGTTTCAATTGTGTTGAGCAGGGACACATACTGCACACTCATCATCCTAAACCCGAAGTGCTCCTTTGCCACTTATTTTGACTCGGGGAGTTTGAGTATGAAGAAAAACTACACCAGAATAAAGGGTGTTCTCGATGAGACTCTCAAGGGCTACGCCCAAAAGGGAGGCCACTTTGAAAAGAAGGGGGAATGTCTCAGGAATGACAGCAAACACCGGTTCAAGCATACGACCGAGTTCCATTGCATCAAGCAGAAGCCTGGCAGCGTGAAGGAGGCCTTCTACGTCCTCCATCACCTTAAAGGGTTTGTCCGCGATGCAGAGAACATGAGGATGCCATCTAGTATCCGAGAATGGGGCAAATTTGCGGGGGAAATCACCGATGCTGATCTTAGAGAAGACTTCCATCGCATCCTGATGAAGTTATCGGAAATCATCATCGAAGATGTTAACACAAAAGGGGGGCCTTACACAACGCCAGAGGTAGGATGTATTATAAAAGAAAGCCTTGCCTCACTCGCAAGAATTGCTTCTTTATTTTCTTTATTATAGACTTATCCACTTAGATGAATAAATCATACTCTATTTATATTATTAACCAATATATATCCCAATCCATCTCTAGGGTTGCCTCAGAGGGAGATCGAAGAACGCCTAGATATGCAGCATGACACCAGGACGTGGACGACGAAAGACTGCTATAAACCGTTCCCGGCACCGATCAAGAAGAAGGCTCCATGATCGTGTTCCCGCTCTTGCTCACCATCATCGCGACTGTACTCTATTTGATCCTAGTGTAGGCGGTGACCACTTCATTTGTAATGTGTGACATGATGAACTTTTGTACCAAGACTTGTGTAAAAATTCGGCACTTGTCACTATATGTATGTATCTCGGGCTCTAAGTAATGTGATGACATAGTAATGTGTCTGTTTTCATATACCGTGTCAAATATATTATTGTTTCTATTATGTCTGTATAAATCCTGTAATATACCCGTATTTGTACCGCGGGCAGCAACGAATCGAGAATACCTGTAAAAGCATTCTGTGGCACATGTTTGTATTATTCTGTGGCGCACTATATTCTGTGGCGCACGGCTGCGTAGTGCGCCACTGAAATATTTCTGTGGCGCATAGGGGTCGGTGCGCCACAAAATCGTGGTCTTTCAGTGGCACATATGCCCGTGCGGCACAAAATTGCAATTTAGTGGCGAGCTATCTGTGGCGCACCGCCCATGCGCCACAGAAGGCTGAAAGTGGTGCGCCACTAATGACCTATTCCCTAGTAGTGTGAGGGTGGCCCATGAGGTGGTGACGCGGCGAGGCATGGTTATGCTCTGGGCTACGGCTACGGCGGGGGTCGGTGCTGGTGTGGTGAAATGACTGCACGGCGGGGGCCTCTTTATAGCCAGCCAAGGTAGAGGCGGGAAACCGAGGCGGGAAGCGGTGGCGCTGGGCGGGAAGCGCCGGGTGGGTGAGCACGCGTCGCGTCGGAGTTAATGGTGGTGACACGTCTCCGCCACTGCGCCGCTTGGGAAGTCGGGAAAGGCTGGGCGCTCAGCAAGCGCCGCCGTAAATGCGAGGCGTGCAGCAGACGCATCGCCGTCCCGTCCCATCGTCGCCTGCAGAAACGCGTCGCCATTAACGCGGGAGGAACGGCCTCCTGCACGACGCCATTTAGAGTAGTTGATCGCGCCGTGTCTCTATGACGGGCGGGCCACCCCTGTCAGAGGCCATGTCCGGGCAGTGTCCGGCACCCCCGATAGGGCCTCCAAAGTTGGAGGCCCTTTCGGGGGTGCCGGACACGAATTTGCTCGGGGCCACCCTTTGGGGGTGCCAGGGCCGGTCCATACATTTCTGAGGCCCCGGGGCGAGACGACAAAATGGGGCCCTTGTAGGCAAAAAAAGATTTTAGAATGCATTGAATTTCATTGGCAATTCAGTAATTATCAGTACATAGCATAGATCAATAGTTTTTGTATAGGGACAACAAAATATGGCAAATTACTTATTTGTAATGATCCAGAGAACTAAATGATCAGATCTTGTTGTTCTTCACTCCATGTCTTCACTCCTTGTTCTTCACTCCATGTCTTCACTCCATGTTCTTCACTCCATGTCTTCACTCATGATCTTGTTGTTTCTTCTTACACTTCTACAAGCAAAGCCATCAATAATCACGTCAACATTTATTTCATCTAACTTAGCTTTCTCAATGCATAAAGTAGCAAGACCATTTAATCGTTCTTGTGACATTGTTGATCTCAAATAATTTTTTAGCAACATCAACTTTGAGAAACTACGTTCAGCTGATGCTACAGTGACCGGTATAGTGAATAAAATTCGATAAGCTATTAATATATTAGGAAAACAGCCTATGTGTCTAACAAACTCAAAAATCTCCATAGCACGCAATGACACATCAGATTCTGGTAAAGTCATTTGCAATAGTCGTAATTCTGAAAAGAGCTCATCTAATTCAACATCACCTTGAGAAAACGTTTCTACAAATTTAACACAACATTTGCGCAAATCAATATCATTCAATAACTTCAAATCTTTTGAGCTAAGTAAGAAGCCAAATATACTTTGGAACACTTTAAATTCTTCAAATGTTTTTTCCAGAGAGACTTTTGCAACATCAACCATAACTAAGAAGTACTTAACTTCAAACGCTGTCTCAGCTACTAAAACTTCTTCATCGTTATCAGTTTCATCAAATTGTTTCTTCCTAGTAACGTTACGTTTTATGGGAAATGATGGTTCTATTCCCATTTCAGATGCAAGTTCTTTCGCAATCTTTAAACTAGATGCATATCCTTCATTTCTGTAATTTAAAAAAACCGCATTATTCCTTCAATTTGCTGCAAAGCTAAGTCGACACACATGGTCGCTGACTGCAACGTTTTACTCACCGAGTTCATAGCAAATAAAATGTCATGCCAAATGACCATGCCGAGTAAAAATTCAAAACTACCAAGTGCATTATATAAATTTTTAGCATCGGTCTTTGACTTGGCATCATCACAAATTTTACCTAACTCGGACATAGCTAACCTAAATTGGGGTGCTTGATATCTAATAGCTTTAACACTTTTGATTCGACTCTCCCATCGTGTGTTAGACAAACCTTTCACAGTCAAACTAGGAATATGGTCAAGCAACACTTTCCATCTTTTAGTGGAACTTGAAAATAAGACATAAATGCATTGCACAATTCCAAAAAAAGACATAGCTTTACCGCAAGAACTTGCCATATCACACAAAGTAAGATTTATACTATGACACGCACATGGCACGTACAAAGCACTTGAATTAATTTCCAGCAACCTGTTTTGTACCCCTCGGTGTTTTCCTTTCATGTTTGAACCATTATCGTAACCTTGGCCTCTCACATTATCAATATTTAGGCCATAAGACTCTATAGCAGCAAGAAGTACATTAAAAAGACCCAAACCAGATGTGTCATCCACCTTCAAAAATTGCATAAAGAACACCTCTATCTTAATTTTTTTATTGGACGTGTTGACACATCTAATAATTAAAGTTATTTGTTCTTGATGACTAACATCAGGAGTACAATCAAGAATTATGGAGAAATATTTGGCCTCTTTAACAATTTTTAGGATAGAACTTGTAACACTAGAGGCCAATAGAGAAATTAACTCATTTTGAATTTTGTGGCTGAGGCAATGATGATAAATCTCATCATTTTTCATTCGCCTAAGATGTTCTTGCATTACTGGATCAAATTCTGCAATCATCTCTACACATGCCAAGAAATTACCGTTGTTGTGTTGGTAAAGTTTTTCACTAGCTCCACGAAAAGCTAAGTTGCGTTTAGCAAGAAACTTCACAATGCCTACTAGTCTTATTAGCACTTGTCTCAAACGTTCTTTCTCCTTTGTGATGTGCTGCTGCAACTCCCTATCAATTGTTTTATTTTTGGATAATCTGACTCTAAACTCATTCCAAGTGTTCATGTTTTTTATATGCTCTGCACCCTTTTCATGTTCTTTAAGCCTCTCGCTAATATGTTTCCAATCTCTCAATTCATTACATGCTAATGCACTCTTATATTTATGGGATTTGAAAAGCTTACAACAAAAGCAATACACCTTGTCAACATGTTTAGAGTAAAATAACCATTTCCTCTCATGCATCTCCCCATTACTCAACTCTCTGAAATAGTAACATGGTGAAAAATGTCTAGCAGAACCATCTGATGGGAACAAAATATTATCTTCTCTTACAGGCCCCTTCTCTACTAAAATATGCCTAGCTTTATCATCCAAATTATCCCAGTTTCGTGGATTTAGGATATCGATAGTAAAAGGTTGTTGTTCGTCAACACTTGGAATTTCTGGATTTTCAGACTGACTAAGATCATTATCAACCTCGTTTGTAGCATTATCTTCATCTAAATTCTCAGTTTGTTGCTCTTCAAAAGGTACTATGGCGAGTTGCAAGGAGTTCCTAGAAGAACTACTGGTTCTAATTTTTTTTGTCAATTGAACCTTTCTGGGATTCTAGCAGTTCATCTCTCTGTTTTTCTCTCTTCCTTTTCTCGCTACCAGATAAAAAATTTCTAGAAGACATGCCACCAAACAATTTGCAGAAAAACAGTACACACGAAACAAAAGCACCTGGATATGGGCAGCTCGATGTCGAATTGTCGATGTAGCTTCGCAGCAAGGCCGCAACACTCACACTCCGTTCCCCATTCTCATCTCTTGAATCTTCCCCGTTCTCCCTGCACTCCCTCAGATCAATCGAGTCTTTGAAGAAGAACATGCCTACAGCAGAAGAATAACAGAAGAATTGGAGATGTGAGATCGAGCCAGAGGAGCTGGGCTATTTAACAACGAATAAAAAGAGATTAAGGGAAGGAGGCCGGAGGGAGACGTTGAGGATGGAGAGAGATGATTGGGGAATGGAATAGCACCGTTGGTCTCCATTAATCTCTACACGGGAGCGGCGGCCTCGTCGCCTTGAATTTGGAAGTGCAGCGGCAGCGGCGGCGTTGTATGTGGATTGGAGAATCTGGAGAGTGGGGAGGAGGCGAGGAGACGAGCACGAGCTAGACGGGATTGGAGGCGTGCGCGGTGCGCTGCGGGCGTGCGTCCGTGCGGGTGGAGGCCCCAGGCAGCAGATTGGATCGATTCTTTCCTCTAGATTTGTCTTAATTTTTTCTTCTAATTAACCGCATAGTACATATAGTGAACTACTACCTGGGCCGGGTCCCCTAGCTTCGTGAGGCCCGGGGCGGTCGCCCCATCGCCCCGGCCTGTGGGCCGGCCCTGGGGGGGTGCCGCTGGTGGGTGATTTTGTCACGCCCCGAGACCCGGCCCGGAAGAATGACAGCCGCCGCGCGCCTATAGACCCGAAAGTCTATACACGCGCAAGGCGTAGAGAAGCAGGATAAACCAGCACAGTGGATCTCAAGCAGCTCATTAACTCATTATTACAACATTTCTTTACATTTACAAGGATAATGGTTCTCTAGTCGCATCCCACCCAACTGGTCCAGCCTACTCCTCGGACGACCACGGCTTCCGCTGCGCACTCTGATTAACCTGACAACTGCAACTAAAAACAGAGGAGAGCAAGGGTGAGTACGAATAAATCATACTCAGCAAACAATTCATACACTTTCATATACTTTGTAAAATACACTAGGTTTTCGAAATACAAGTAAATCAATCGTTGTGTGGTTAAGTTCTTAATCAGGTTAAAACACATGGTGCCACACATGAAAGTGAGTTTCCCTACCCGGGAATCACAGGGGTGAATATCCACGCTTTTACACTCTTAAGAGGGGTACTCCGACGTCGACAGCCTCGCCCAGAACCACACAGGATTCCAGAACGAGCAGAGCCCTTTTGCCCGCTCAGACACCGGACACCTTGACCTACTCGATGTCGGTCGCTCCTACGGATCCATCACCGACACTTTCCATTCAAGGGCCGCCCCTCGCGGAGAACTCAGACAGTCCCATACCTGTACTGCGACCGGTACAATACGATCACCTTCGTAGCACCAAGTTTTCCTTATAAAAACATTCAGTTCATTTGCACGTCAAATATACGTGCTAGGCCCAGCTCGTATCGGTGGCTCCTACGGATCCATCACCGTAACGACACTAGCGCGTTAGCCCCGTATATCAACACAGAGCTCATACCACTCAGGGTATCATACAATTAACAGCAAAGCATATCCACAAAATATATGAGAGAGATAAGAACCGCTTGCCTCAGTTAACTATGTCGTAGCTAGCAACAATACTCTGACGAATCCTCCAAAACATACTGCACACATGCGTGCCTAATTTCTTCATTGGCCACCCTCTTTCATCTTCTGATCTCTAGCTCTCACTCTCCTGACTTGCTGTGGTCTATTGATCTAAATGATCTCTGATGTGTGGAGAGAGCACGGCAGCAGCAGCTGGTAGCCTTCATATTTATAGGAATCAATGGGTGGAGGACTAGCTAAATATCTAACCGCTTTGCTGAGCTAAATATCTGGCATCCTTCGCTGCCAAGGCAGAGAGCAACGAGCTGCTCTCATTGGCTCACTCTCCCACACGTGCCACTCACTAATGGGCTGGCCACCTTGCTACTGGTCCACGTATGAGTTCTGCATGCCTTATCCTTTCATGCGTTGCCAACACAGCAACTACGTTGCCTCTTCGTGCCTTACTTCCTCAAGTATGCAGCCACGTTGCCTTCTGTTCAAATATCTCAGGTTACTAGCACTAGTACTAATGCATGCACAAGGCCACAAACAAGTCAATCGCCACACTCCTCTAGGACCAGCCACGTTAGCCTCTCTCTCTAATTTATTCTCTCACATACTAGTACCACTAGTCATGCATGGCTGATTGACATTTCAAAGCACCACACATGCACATATAAATCAGATCGATCCATAGATGCTTAGTACTACTAGCTGACATGCACCAACGAATACTTGCCACTTTGAAAAACTTAGCACAAATTTAAAAATAATTTAAATACTATGATTAACCAAAATCAAAATAATTACTAGTAAAAACTATTTAACTTAAACTGATCAATAACCCGAAAATCCGGGTTATCACAGATTTTGCCGTCCGGACCCCCATTGGACCTTTGGGGTCACTTGGAGGCCCCGGTGGAAATGCTCTTATCGAGTGACTGGCTAGACTACCCATACTTTCCACGTTAGGATCGTGAGCGTCCAGCCATGCGAGCAGGTAAACGGTGCTGAACCAGGTCAAGCTCCAATACAGTGCGTCTAACATGCGTTGTGTATATTTCGTGTTCTTTATTTTTCCTTCTTAGTTTCTCTTAAAAACATATCAACTTCAGTTTTTATTAATTATAAACCGATTTTGATTTTTTTTGTGAAATTAAGGTTCAGAATTATTAGCTATAAATTCTATTGACTTGTGCAGCTGGCAGTGGCGGATATAGTATCAGGGGGTGCCAAACTTACTATTGGGTTTGTGGATTTCACATCAAGTCAAGAATAAACATAAGATTAGTCAAAATATTACTCCTCCGATCCTAAAAGATTGTCGTGCGTCTCATGTTCAATTATTCCGACACATTTAGTGGACCCGAGGGAATAGTAAGTAAACTGAAAACTTGTATTTTGAAGGGGGTACCACTGGATCCCTGGCAGCTGGAACCACCTTTTGTACTATTTGTACTAGCCTTGACAATAAAACTACTTAAATATTCCCCTTATTGTTGAATCTCTCTGACACCGTTCTTCAAGCGCCAGCGAGCCATATGGTATAGTGATGGTGGTGTGTAGAAATAGCCACGTTGTACTCCGTGTTCCCCAAAAAAACTAAGGTCTATTTGCCCATACTCTAGGAAGTTAAATATACTCCCTCCGGAAACATGCAAATTTGGGCTGGGTGTAGACATCTTTTGTTTGACGGAGGGAGTAGTAATTTCTGTCAGATACTTGGAAGATTTCTCCCCAAGGAATATTATTGAACGAAATGGGTTTTCCTATGCTTATGGGCCAAAAGAAAAAAAAAAACAGTCGAAGCCGAAACTGAGCGATAGGAGTTAACCTGAAAATGGATCGGTTAGCCCAGTGCACGGCCGACGAGTCTACGCTCGGCCCGTCCCTTTGCTTGCCGGAGTAAACTGTTCGTGACCAGCGCTGGCCTTGTCACGGAACTCTTCTGCCGCCAGAAGAAAAACAACCGCCTCATCTTCTGCCTCCTCCACAGTTGGTTTCCCTACTTAAACCGGCCTCGTCAGCATTGAGAAAGGTGGGCAACCCGGTTTATGAGTTGAGTTTTTTTTTAGTAAAAACTAGCTGGTGAGCCCGCGCATTTGCGCGGCTAGATTTGTACGAAATATCATCATATTTGATGCTCCCTCAGATACTTGCTATAACGTGTAGTTTTCTGAAAACTCAAACTTTTGAATACTTCCGAAGTAAATATGTCTGCTTCCTTAGCACCAATGCTGATTCCCTTAGCATGGCCACTGGATGGCAGCAGGACAACAAAGGAAAAAACGTTCTGTTGCTGAACCTGCTCCGACTTGCTCTTCCTACTCTCTGTTCTCCTCATTGCCATTGGAAACCCCCTCCAGCTGGTTGGTAAAGGTAGATTTTGATGCTAGCTAGCTTCTTGTAGGACACGGTATCGGCACGGCTGGTTTCATCGCTCATCAAAACACCAGTGCGGTTTTAATCGTCAAGATTGCTCCGATCACGACTTGAGTTGACGCCAAGCAGAAGCCCTTGCCTGCCTTGAAGGGCTCAAAAACTGACTGTGAGGTATCGGCACGGCTGGTTTCATCGCTCATCAAAACACCAGTGCTGTTTTAATCGTCAAGATTGCTCCGATCACGACTTGAGTTGACGCCAAGCAGAAGCCCTTGCCTGCCTTGAAGCGCTAAAAAACTGACTGTGATGCCCTCGTTGCTGGCCAGACCCATACCTCCAAAAACCTCTCTAGGTTGTGCTTTGTTCTCTCTGAAATCAAGTCGCTGGTTTAACACTTTCCTGATGTTTTGTTTTGTATTTGTGGTAGAGATAGCAGCAATGTTGCTCATGCACTTTCCCAGGCCGTTGTAATGGGTTGTTCGGATCCTGGGAGTGTTGTGTCCCAGATCCTGTTTTGCCGCTCCTGCAGGCTGATCTTGTAAACGTGATTACTCTTACTGAATAAAGCTACCTCCATTGCCTAAAAATCACCCTTGTTTTGTCGCAAGTCATATTATAGTACCAACGGTTGTTTGCAGAGTAATACAGATCACTCTTGTTTGGGTATATCATAGCAATGAAGAGCTTCAAGAACCATTAAGATATTTTCTAAAGAAACGCCACACTGAAAAATACAATCAGACCTTGACCATAGCCATACTACCTGACTTAATTAGGAGTAGTAGTTTTCAGTATACTCTATCGTTTCAAAAAAAAAAGTATACTCTAGGAAGTGACTTCGGTACAGCTAAATCTTTGCAGAATAAATAAGAGGCTGTCTCCAATTACATCTATCATAAATTAACCTGCATGAGCATCACGAAAAATACATGAATTTAATACTCAAATTCGTCATTACCTCTTGGTCATCAGGCCCAGCTTGGTTATATCCCATTTTGACCATATTGACATGGCGTGTTGTGTTACTGTGTACGTTCAATTGCATCGAATCTTGAATGGCACGGATTGGCATCGGTAAAACATTGTTGCAGCACAGGAGGCCACGGCATAGATCCTTTGACACAGCAGACGCCTCTGATCTAGCTACTCTGCCTCGTCGACGGTGACAAACTGACACCAAGATACCTCAGCTCTACCTCCATAGCGCACGTCGTACTGCTGACCCAAATCATGAGTGCCGTTGAAGTGCAGGTGCGGATTCCACTTTTCAAAGTCCGGTTTGCACCTTGCGGACCGTAGAGACGTGCGCTTGGGTGACGGTGGCCTGGCCCGTCGTTGGCGTGGCGGCGCGGGGGCATGTGCCGGCGTGATCGCAGTTCATCATCTTGGTGATTGTGATCGTCGAGGCCTTTGTGTTTTTGTTCCAGCATGATCATAGTTCCTGATTTTGGTGATTGTCATAGCCGGGACCTTTACGTTGTTCCAGAAGGAATCATAACAACGCCATTTGGCTGCCTCGGATCCGGATGGAAAATCATTGCGTATGCCGTCTCCTCTGATCCCATACGTCATTGGCCGCTTATGCCATCTTCTCTGATCTGATCACGTTAATGGCCGCGTACAAAATACTGTCATGGGTGCAGTACTCCCAGGCCAGCGTCAGCTCATGTTGTAGACTTGCCTTGCCTCAATGCATGCACTACGCCGGCGATGAACAATTGAACATGCAGGTTTCACGGTGCACGTCTGGCATCGACGACTACCCCATATCGGAACCGGCGGCAGACGCGCGCCGTCTTCGCTGATCTCAACAACGCCATTGGCTGCCTCGGATCAAGATGGAAATTCATTGCTTATGGCGTCTCCTCTGATCTCATCTACGCCATTGGCCGCTTATGCCGTCTCCTCTGATCTCATCTATGGCATTGGCCACCTAGGATCTCATTGAACGATCCTTCGCGTCCTGATTACCGCTGCCGCTAATGTTCGCCACTATTTCCGGCTCCTTTCGCCCTTGCCCAGGACTCGAGTAGTCGTTGATTATAACGATTTTATCGTTGTCTTTTCGGTCCAGCTCTCTTCCGAAAATCCGTGGGATCCTAATAGCGCATGCCCTGTTTAGCTTGCTTGGATCAGCAGGACTCTGGATTTATCGTGATGGGCTGTAGTTTTTTGACGTGAGGAAGAGGCTCTTCTTTCCTTAAGCCGTGATGGGTCTTAGTTTGTAGACGTGAGGAAAAAGGACATCCTATAAGCGCATATCTAAATCTAGCGTGATGGGTCTTAGTTTGTACGTGAATAAACCTTCCAACTCTAGCGTGAGATCACATTACTCCCTCCGACCCGTTTTAATGGTCGCAGGCGTGTACAAGCTTTGTACTAGTGTAGTTCATTCTTCACGCCCATTAAATCGGATCGGAGGTAGTACATTAAATCTAGGCTGTCCTTTTCCCGTTGCTTAAGATTGGTTAATTCTAATCGTTCATTGTCCTGTGTTTTAATTATATAATAGACTCAATGCATGCACTACGCCGGCGATGAACATGCAGGTTTCACGGTGCACGTCTGTCATCGACGACTACCCCATATCGGAACCGGCGGCAGACGCGCGCCGTCTTCGCTGATCTCAACAACGCCACTGGCTGCCTCGGATCAAGATGGAAATTCATTGCTTATGGCGTCTCCTCTGATCTCATCTACGCCATTGGCCGCTTATGCCGTCTCCTCTGATCTCATCTATGGCATTGGCCACCTAGGATCTCATTGAGCGATCCTTCGCGTCCTGATTACCGCTGCCGCTAATGTTCGCCACTATTTCCGGCTCCTTTCGCCCTTGCCCAGGACTCGAGTAGTCGTTGATTATAACGATTTTATCGTTGTCTTTTCGGTCCAGCTCTCTTCCGAAAATCCGTGGGATCCTAATAGCGCATGCCCTGTTTAGCTTGCTTGGATCAGCAGGACTCTGGATTTATCGTGATGGGCTGTAGTTTTTTGACGTGAGGAAGAGGCTCTTCTTTCCTTAAGCCGTGATGGGTCTTAGTTTGTAGACGTGAGGAAAAAGGACGCCCTATAAGCGCATATCTAAATCTAGCGTGATGGGTCTTAGTTTGTACGTGAATAAACCTTCCAACTCTAGCGTGAGATCACATTACATTAAATCTGGGCTGTCCTTTTCCCGTTGCTTAAGATTGATTAATCCTAATCGTTCATTGTCCTGTGTTTTAATTATATAATAGATAGTGTTCTCAATATATTAGATTAGGGTTTTTGTAGTCGTCTTTTTCGTCAATGGAGATGTCATCTTCTGCAATAAGTGATCTTTGGCTGATCTTTCAGTTGCGAGATCTGCTTCCCGACATCAATGGTGGCGTTGAAAGATTAAATTTGTCTAAGCATGGTACTTCAGATCTTGTTTCGTGAGATCGATTTTGGATATTTTCTCATGATTGCCATGAGGTTGATTGTCCTCCCAATTTTTGTTCGGCTCCTACGTCCTCAACAATCCTCGCAATTTTTGTTTCGTCTGCTACGCTTTCGACAATAGTGATTCGTACTCTCGACTCCCAGCGACGTTAACCATGCCGTTCGGTTGCTTTTACCTAAAATACTTGTCGTTCTAGTCTTAGTTAGTTGATTACTTTAATGATTGCGTGTGTTTATGTAGTCTTGGCATTGCAGATTAAAACTAAAATTATGCGAGAACTCTCGTTGATGTCTTGGTATTTACAAGTTATTGGTTTGAAATTTATGCCATGTTTTTACGGCTGCTTTCAGAAAAGTACAAAATTGTGCCATGAAAAAAAGAAAGAGTTTAAACATCTCGAAGATTTGCTCGTTTATTTTAGACTTTATTTTATAATCGCTGTAGTCAGCTCATATATCTCTATCATATATTTTTCAGTACTATAAATATACCGCGGTATTGATTGTAAAAAAAAAAAACCAATTTTGCCATCTGCTAGTATGAATCAGGCTGATAAAATCCACGTCACCGTAAATAAAAGGATAAAATCCACATTTCAACAATGTCCTTCAAACGGCTAGGTTGTTTATTTCGGCCCGTTTGAATTGCGGGCCACTTTAAGCAAAACCACGGCCCTGTCCACTTCCATGTCGATCTCGGTCTCCACTCGCCCCACACATCTCTGGGAGAGTGTCCTTACCACACGTTCAGCCGGTCGCCCGGTCCCCTACCTCAAACTCTCTATTCTCCACTGTACCGCGTCCACCAATCCTGTCTCGCGTTGCTATTTCTCTTGCCCGCACCGCCGCTCCATTGCCATCGCTGGCACCACCACAAGCATAGGCCGCGTCGTCGCGTTGCACTCACTACTAGAAAACGGCTCATCCGTTTGGCCCATTTGTCCCGGCCATAATTAGAACTGGGACTAATGGGGCCATTAGTCCCGGTTCGAACGGCCGGGGTGCCCATGAGAATTGGTCCCGGTTCGTTAGAAACCTTTGGTCCCGGTTCGTGTTATGAACCGGGACTAAAGGGTCGCGGCATGCGCAGAGGCGGGCCCAGCGCGAGCACTCTTTAGTCCCGGTTTGTAACACGAACCGGGACCAAAAGGTTCCCCTATATCATCTTCCACCCCCGGCTCCTCTCCATTTCTCCTTGCTCGAAACTTCACCATTTTTCTCCTCCATTTCCTCTTCCTCACTCAAGTTAATCCCCATTTTTTTCACCATTTGTGAAGATTGAAGGCACCCCATCTATTCAAGGGTTAGCAACTTCATCCTTTCTTTCGGCGTTGCTACTTTAGCTCATTTCATTGCTAGTTTAGCTCATTTCATTTTGTAGTGCTAGCTAGGTGTTTGATGAAATGACTAATTAGGGAGTTCATTTTTTTATATGCATTTTGAGATCAAATTAATTTATGATTTGTGGGTTTTAGTGTCGTCTCGTCCCCGTCCTCACCGCCGTCGATAGCCCGCGCCGTCCCGTGACCGGCACCACCTCGTGAGCCTCTTTTTTATCTTTTATTTTAAAGAAAAATTACTTGTATGATTTAAATGCATAGTTATTTCTTGTATAATTTTCTTATGTTTTTTTATATTATAGTGTCATGGTTTTGATATCCGCCCCCGTCGGCCCTCGTCCGGTCTATGATTCGGATGTGGTATATTTTTATAACTATTTGTTTCATTTCGTGTTTATAACAATTATACCTACCAACTTGACATAGACGCTTTTATCTAGGAGGTAGTTGAACCGGAAATTCCAACCGACCCTATTGTCGAGTTTTTTGTAAAAGAAAACAATGATTTGAAAGCAAAATTGAAAAGAAGTGAAGATCTTCGTCTCCAATGCCTAGAAGAGAAGATGAAATTGGAGTTCAAGTTGCCGACATCGTCGATGAACACGAGTTCAAGCTTGCCGACGTCGTCGATGCTCACGAGATCAAGATGGATGCAATGCGCTTGAAGATTAAAAAGATTAGAAAATATGCCATTAGTCAAGAGGCTTGGTATCATTATGCTGTTGGTTCAATAATTACCTTAGTTGCGATTTTGATCGCATTTGTTGTTGGATTTAAATTCTTTAGATAGTTGTATGTTAGTTTTAATTAATGTTTTATGAGAACTATGTATTACATTTGGGCACTACTCTACTTTGGTTTTAATGTGATGAACTTGTATTTAATTTGGTCACTATTATATATTCATGATGTAGTGTAATGGTTTTTGATATATTTATATAATGCAGATGAGCCGGCAATGGATGTACAGTGACCGACGTGTCCCGACTATATTAATGGCATGCATAGTTTTCTCCGTGTGGCTGAGAAAAACAAGCCGTCGAATGGTTTTATTTCTTGTCCATGTAGTGTCTGCAAGAATACGCAGGATTACTCTACCTCAAAAACCATTCACGTCCACCTGTTGCAGTACGGTTTCATGTCCGGTTATAATTGTTGGACCAAGCACGGAGAAAGAGGGGTTATAATGGAAGAAAATGAAGAAGAAGAGGATAATGACAACTATCCTACGTTCACTGAAGACGGTGATACTACAATGGGGGAAGACGAAGCTGAAGAAGAGCCCATTGTTGATGAGCCCATGATGATTTTGGTCGGGCCATTCTTGATGCACAGATAAACAGCGGAAGTGAAAACGAGAGGTTGAAGTTGGAGAGCATGTTAGAGGATCACAAAAAATTGTTGTACCCAAATTGCGAAGATGGCCAGAAAAAGCTTGGTACCACACTGGAATTGCTGCAATGGAAGGCAGAGAATGGTACATCTGACAGGGGATTTGAAAATTTGCTGAAAATAATAAAGAAGATGCTTCCAAGGGATAACGTATTGCCCCCCAGTACGTACGAAGCAAAGAAGGTTGTCTGCCCTCTAGGATTAGAGGTGCAGAAGATACATGCATGCATCAATGACTGCATCCTCTACCGCGGTGAGAAGTACGAGAATTTGAATGCATGCCCGGTATGCGGTGCATTGCGGTATAAGATAAGGCGAGATGACCCTGGTGATGTTGAGGCGAGCCGTGCCCCAGGAAGAGGGTTCCTGCCAAGGTGATGTGGTATGCTCCTATAATACCACGGTTGAAACGTTTGTTCCAAAACAAAGAGCATGCAAAGTTGTTACGATGGCACAAAGAAGACCGTAAGAAAGACCTGATGCTGAGACACCCCGCTGATGGGTCGCAGTGGAGAAAAATCGACAGGGAGTTCCCGACATTTGCAGCTGACGCAAGGAACTTAAGATTTGGTCTAAGTACAGATGGCTTTAATCCTTTCGGGGAGCAGAGCTCCAGTCATAGCACCTGGCCTGTGACTCTATGTATCTATAACCTTCCTCCTTGGTTGTGCATGAAGCGGAAGTTCATTATGATGCCAGTGCTCATCCAAGGTCCGAAGCAACCCGGCAACGACATTGATGTGTACCTGAGGCCATTGGTTGAAGAACTTTTACAGTTGTGGCGTGACGAAGGTGTACCTGTGTGGGATGAGCACAACAAAAGGAATTTGACCTACGAGCGTTGTTGTTTGTAACCATCAATGATTGGCCTGCTCTTAGTAACATTTCAGGACAGTCAAACAAGGGATACAATGCATGCACGCACTGTTTAGATAAGACTGAAAGTATATATTTAGGTAACAAGAATGTGTACCCGGGTCATCGTCGATTTCTTCCAACAGCATCCCGTAAGAAAGAAAGGCAAGCATTTCAAAGGTGAGGCAGATCACCGGACGAAGCCTACCTGCCCTCATGGTGATGTTATATATGACATGGTCAAGGATTTAGAAGTAATCTTTGGAAAGGGTCCTGGCAGTCTATCTGTTCCGAATGACGCTAACAACACGTACCCATGTGGAAAAGAAATCTATATTTTGGGAGCTACCCTATTGGAAAATCCTAGAGGTTCGCTCTGCAATCGACGTGATGCACGTGACGAAAAATCTTTGCGTGAACCTGCTAAGCTTCTTGGGCGTGTATGGGAAGACGAAAGATACACCGGATGCACGGCTGAACCATCAACATATGCACGAACGAGACGACCACCTTAATCCAGAGAAGTATCAAGGTCCTGCCAGCTACGCTCTTACCAAGAGAAGGAGATCTTTTTTGAAGTCCTGAGCAGTATCAAGGTCCCGTCTGGCTTCTCGTCGAATGTAAAGGGAATAATAAACATGGCAGAGAAAAAGTTCCAAAACCTAAAGTCTCATGACTGCCACGTGATTATGACACAATTACTTCCGGTTGCATTGAGGGGGCTTCTACCGGAAAATGTTCGAGTACCCATTGTGAAGCTATGTGCATTTCTCAATGCAATTTCTCAGAAGGTGATCAATCCATTAACTCTACCAAGTTTACAGAAGGATGTGGTCCAATGTCTTGTCAGCTTCGAGTTGGTGTTCCCACCATCCTTCTTCAATATTATGACGCACCTCATAGTTCACCTAGTCGAAGAGATTAACGTTCTCGGTCCTGTATTTCTACACAACATGTTCCCCTTTGAGAGGTTCATGGGAGTCTTAAAGAAATACGTTCATAACCGTGCTAGGCCAGAAGGAAGCATCTCCAAGGGCTATGGAACAGAGGAGGTCATTGAGTTTTGTGTTGACTTTATTCCTGACCTTAACCGATCGGTGTTCCTCAATCGCGCCATGAGGGGAGACTGCGTGGAAAAGGCACGCTAGGAAAGAAAGCAATAATATGTAAGGACTGGGATTCTTTCAATCAAGCACACTACACAGTTCTACATAATTCCAGCTTGGTGGCTCCGTATATCAAGGAACACATGAATAGTTTACGCTCTAAATGCCCGGAGCAGCCTGAAGAATGTATTGAAAGAGAACACATGAAGACTTTCAGCGGGTGGTTGCAAACACGTCTCATTAATGACAGCACTGTTGAAGAACAGCTATACTTGTTGGCCAAAGCACCATCTTCGACTATATTGACTTTTCAAGGGTACGAGATAAATGGGAATACATTTTACACGGCCGACCAAGATAAAAAGAGCACCAACCAAAACAGTGGTGTCCGCTTTGATGCAACAAACAACAATGGGAAAAAGGACACATATTATGGTTACATAGAGCAGATATGGGAACTTGACTATGGACCTTCTTTCAAGGTACCTTTGTTCTGGTGCAAATGGTTCAACCTGGAAGGCGGGGTAAATGTAGACCCGAAGTACGGAATGACTACAGTGGATCTCAAGAATCTTGGGTACGACACCGAACCATTCGTCCTAGCCAATGACGTGGCTCAGGTTTTCTATGTGAAGGACATGTCTTCCAGACCGAAAAAAAGAAAAGATAAGCAAGCGAATACATCATACGATGAGCCAAAGCGCCAATAGTTCTTTCAGGGAAAAGAAACATCGTGGGAGTGGAGGACAAGACAGACATGTCAGAAGATTACAATAAGTTTGATGAAATTCGGCCCTTCGCAGTGAAAACTGACCCAAGCATCGTGTTAAATGATGAAGATTGTCCATGGCTACGGCGCAATCAGAAGAAAGTGACACGCGGAAAAAAGAAGAAGATGGTTGGTGAAAACTGACCCAAGCATCGTGTTAAATGATGAAGATTGTCCATGGCTACGGTGGTGATGTGTAATAATAAACCTTTTTATGTAACTGTGTTCTGGAAAAGTTAGAACAAAACACACGGTTTCCCCTGCATACAGCCCAACGGTGGCTCATGAGTGTCCGCATATCAAATGCACCGTTGGACGTATGCAGAGAATCCGAATGCTTTGTATATCAAATGAACTACACTGAGTGTCGAACATGTTCGAGAGGGGGGCTATATATAGGGTCATGTGGCTGATCCAACACTGATTTTGCCCTCAAAAGAAACACACGCCCCTGATCCAACGGCTCACAAGCGCTTGAAAGAAACACACCCCTGATCCAACGGCTCACAAGCGCTTGAAAGAAACACACGATCCGTGTGCTTCTTTACTCCCGGTTGGTGTTACCAACCGGGAGTAAAGGCGGGCTTTGCGGTCACGACTCGTGTCAGTCACGTGTCCTCCCCTATCGCTGCCCTGGCCACGTGTCCTCCCCCAGCACTGTACTGGTCACGTGTCCTCCCCCAGCGCCTTCTAGACGAGGTCGAGCGTGCTCGGCAGAGCGCGCTAGGGCGCTACCGCGGGAGCCTATCCCGTCATATGCCCACGAGCCCGGCGTGGAGAGGAATGCCCAACTACCGGCCACCTGCTCCGGTGCCGGAGGAGGTGCGGAGGGCGTACGAGCGCGCGTGGTCCGATGTCCCCGACCCCGATGAGGATGTGTACGCCGCAGGGGTGGCGTGGGGATCCGCGGCCGCATACGGCGACTTCATGGCTCGTGCCCTCCGCCGCAAACATGCGCGCGAGAACCAAGCGGCCGCGAACGGGGCTGGCTCCTCCCGGCGCCGTTCCCCCTAATCCTACGGCCTCTGAGCCAGCAAGTCCGTTTATGTAGAAATGTGTAGCTGTGTTATGAAACCTTTTATGTAACTGTGTGGGGATGTTAAGGATGTTTTTAAAATAAATAGATAATTATTATAATTTTTTAGACAATTAAATCAATAGATATAAAAGAAATAAGAAAAATATATGATTTTCAGAAATATTGAAACATTTAAATTAAATATATATAAAAGAAACTAGAGCAAAAAAACAATTCAAAAAACATGTAAATAAAAGTATATAAAAGAAACAGAAAAAGAAAACAGAAAAAGAAACTAGGAAAAAAATTAAAAAAAACCTTTAGTCGCGGTCCGCTGGCGGCCGCTGGGCTTCGCGCGCAAATTTCGCGGCCCAGACGGACCTTTAGTCGCGGTTCGTGGGTGGAACCGTGACTAAAGGGTCTTTCGTCCCGGTTCGTGGCTGGAACCGGGACGAAAGGTCTGTTTCGCGCAATATGAGATGGTTCCGGCCAAAAAAATCACAACTCCTCTCTTTTCTCCCCGACGACGCCGCCCTCCCTGCCGCCATCGTCTCTCGGCGAAGCCCTGCACCGCCCTCCGCCACGCCTCCTCCGTCGTCTCTGAGCCAGGTCCGCGCGCCCGCTGCGCCCCCCTCCGTCGTCTTCCTCCTCTGCCCCCGCGCGCTCCGTCGCTGCGCGGATCGACTGGCCGGAGCCGCCGTGCATCCATCGATCCCCTCAAGTCTCCGGCCCCCGCCCGCCGCGCCCGCCTCCGACGTTTGCCCCCACGCGCCCAGGTCGCCGTCCGAGGTCTGCCGCCGCGCCGCCGCCTGTCTGCGCAGGAGGTCACGCCACCGCCTCCCGTGGTAGAATTTTTTTGTTAGTAGTATTTTTAGTACCATTTTTTGTTAGTAGATTTTTTAGTAGATTTTTTTGTTAGTGTTAGAATTTGTAGTGTTAATAGTTAGTGGTAGAATTTAGTACCATTTTTTTGTTAGTGGTAGAAGTTTTTTGTTAAAACTTAGGGAATTTTAAATTAGTGCTATGAATTTTAAAATTGCTATTAACTATGAAAATCAGTACCACTTTTGCTATTGTAGTTGCTATGAAAATCAGTACTATTTTTGCTATTGTAGTTGCTATTAGATATTAGCTATGAATTACACCATTTTAAATTAGGCTATTAGTTGCTATGAATTTAAAATTGTATTTCCTGAATTTAAATTTGCTAAATAGTTGCTATAAATTTGCACTTTAAGATTCATATTCTTTTTACAAAATTGGTTGCAGGGACATTGAGCTATGGATCCAAATTGTCCGGACGCCTTCGGCAGAGACGAGGAGCGTGAAGAGCAAATGGATCCAACTTGTCCGGACGTCGCCGCTAGAGACGAGGAGCGTGAAATGCGAATGCTTCAGATTATAGCAGGACGTGCATCCGCGCCTGTCGGTGAAGAAGATGGGGGTAACTGGAGAAGATTACGGCTCCCAATTTCTGAACGACTCCAGTGAGGGAGTTGAGCAAGAAGAAATTTGCAGAGAGGAGGAAGTGCCCTTAACAAACTCCGGCGAGGTATATTAAGCCTCTGTTGAACGATCACACTAGATGTATTATTTGAGTTGTATTGTAGTTATTAATGAATCATTTTTTCTTTTAGCCCTACGGATCGAGCAAATCATCCGCAGCTAAAGGGTCGAAAGGGTCGAAAGCAGTGTCGAAACGAGGCCCGACGAAGCCGTTGAAGGAGGGTCAAAGGATAGTGATCGACAGAGTTAGTGATAGTGGCGAACCGCTGGAACCCTTAGAGTGCCGCCGTAAATTTATAAATCAATGCGGAGTTGTTGTTAGGGACTTGGTCCCGATCACCCTTGAAGAATGGCATAATCCGAAGGATGACAACAAGCCTACCACTTATGTCGACGTGAGAATAAAAGATTTGTGTTGGGACACGCTCTTGACAAAGGTCAACCTACCGCCAGGTCTACCCCTGCCGTTGAAGGAGAAAGTCAAGCAGTGGACTCTTATGAAGATGGCCGAACAACTCCGGACCTGGAAGAAAAATTTATGGAAAACTTATGTAGAGGAGGAGGAACAAGATCCAGAATTCACTGGACCACTAGTGAAGATACAACAGCAGTGGCCCACATTTGAGAAGCATAGAAAATCGGAGGCCGCTGTGGCCCGATCGAAAACAAATAAGTTAAATGCTGGGAAGAAGGAATATCACCACACTTTGGGGGCAGGTGGCTACAAGGCAGCCGTGCCTAAGTGGGAAGTCTTTGAAGCACAACTGCTTGATAACGGGATCATTCCACAGACAGCGGACTGGCTCGAGAGGTCCAAGTTTTGGTTGTTCGCGCATGGGGCAGGGTTGGACCCAGAGACAGGGCTGATTGTTCCTCAGGGAAAATGGAAGGACAAAATTAAGTATATAACCCAAGAACTTGTGGACGCAATAGATAAAATTCGAAGGGAGTGTACGTGGTCGACAGAGAGAAAGACGAGCTGTCACTCGCACTCGGGAATCCTGAACACGTTGGACGATTACGAGGCTATGGAGCCGGTGTCACCTTGAAGCAAGGTTTTCCGGAAGACGCTCATACTTATAGAAGCCGTCAGAGAAAGAAGAAGCAGGAGTCAGACCGGTTATCGGCATTGGAACGCAAGGTGCAGCAGCAGCAGGAGCAACTAGACACAATTAGTCAACAAAGGGCATCTCAGCTGCAGCTAGAAGGTCCTGTCATCGAAGCCGCCCCATCTAATCAGCGGAAAAGCAAAATTCTGAATTCGAACCGCCGGTGGCTCACTACCCCTCACGGAGAAGACAGACTGTGAGCTACATATGTCAATGAACATGTCCTTCAAGGTGGCGGTCGGCTATGCTTTACCTAATCAATCTGGAGCAAGCTACCATCTCGGCGGGATTCCAGCTGGCTATGCTTGTGTCGGGGTGGATGAAGTTGTGCCGTTATATGCTAATCTAGACCTTGACATTCCTGGAGGTGACGGCGAGAAGACACTGGGAGAAGTCGAGAAGGGTATCGCTCTCTGGAACAAGAAAAACATCGTGTTTCCAAACTTGGCGCCAAGGCCACCGACTCCTCCGAGTAGCAGTCCCTCGGCGCCGGGGGAGCTCAGCGCCACCTCAAGATCCATCCCCCGACGCCGGTTGGGTGCCCAGCGCGAGTCCATCGCCCGAGCCGTCCCGTCCGTCGATTGCGCCCACTGCTAAGTCCACGGGCCGCTCCGTCCCGTCAAAGCGGAAACTAAACTTCCCATCGACATATACACAGAGGAAAAGTGAAAATAAGGAAACTCGAGAGGAACGCGAGTTGCTAAAGCCTCTTCCAAAGAGATCTTACGACTTGACTCCAGAGGAACTCGACGACTCGGTGCGTGCCGATGTGAAAATACAATTAGCTCTGAAACGGCCCCCGCCAAAGGAGATAATACCACCGGAAAAAGTTGAGAGATGTTTGAAAAATCTATCGTGTGGACCGCCACAGCCGCCTAAATTGCTAGATGACAATGATCATGTTATTGAGAAGACAATTAGTCAAGAGAAGCAGGAGAAGGAGGCGGCATATCGCCTAAAGAGGGAGCAGATGCAGACGGCAAAATCCGGGAAACAAGTGGCCCAGCTCGGAGAACAGGCAAATCCGTCGATCCCCCCGCTCAAGGTGATGCCCGATAAGGAAGTACACCACGACACTGGCACCATAGGCGACCCCATAGAGTATCAGTATGCATGGACATATGTCTACGGGAGGTCCCTGGTCAGACCTGAGCAGGTCGATTCTCTAACAACACAATTGCGTCGATTACATCAGTGGTACGAGAAAGCCGCAAAGGCCGGGCATGATGTCTTCTGGGTGTCATATAAGAAAGAGCATTACTTCACGGATGACGCGATCTATGTTCCGTTTTCTAAAAAAATTAGTTATTCAATCAAGACGCCCTCGACAAAGCCCTCGTCAGTTGCTATTGTTTGTAAGTGATTTATTTCTGCAATTTAATTAAGTCTCTAGCTCAGCTCGTTCATCTCGTTTATTGCCTGTAATTATCTCACTATATTCTTTTGTACGCTATTATGCATAATGAAGATTGTCGAATGCAGAGAACGCCGCATCTATGACATTGGGTTCATTGACCCATATTATATTCATGAAGTGACCGTAAATAACCATCCCACGGACACAGAGAAAAACTTGCTCCGATTTTTAGTGAAACAACATACCTACGCAGAAATACTTTTTCCTTACACCTTCAAGTGAGTGTTACTGTACCTTCTACACATTCTATTTTGCTTACTCGATGTTTAGTGTAATCGATGAGTCATGGACATATAAACGTGCGCAGATTCCACTGGATTCTGCTAATCATTAGAGTTGACCAAGGAGTCGTTCAAGTCATGGACTCGTTAAGGAGAGATATGGACGAGTACCTCAGCTTGCAAGATATGCTCCAGAGGTAATTTCAATCATTATCGCTCTATATGGACCTCTTTCATTCATTTTCTGATATCAAGTAATTAATAACTCCTTTAATCATTTTCTTTTGCCGGACAGGGTTTGGAAACGGTTCATCGTGAAGGTTGCAGGGATTGGAAACCGGAGCTGTATTTTTATACCACCAAGTTAAGTAGTACTATATATATAGGTCCGCGCTATTCTTTAATTCTAGTTTCAATACCATTATCGTGCTTGATTATTATTTGATTAAATTCTATTTTTTGTAAACTGGTGTCTGAGGCAGCCACAAGGGACTAATTTATGTGCATACTACGATTTCGAGTACATGCGCTCTTTTGTCAGTGAGTGGAATAGAGATGTCAGAACAGCTGAAGTATGTATACACTATTCGCAATTTTTTTATTACCATATTGTGTTGAGTTCCATTCATAAATTATTTTATAATGATTTCATATATATATATATATATATATATATATATATATATATATATATATATATATATATATATATGAACAACTCACATATTCATATTGATCTAGATGGATCGAATGCGGGACCAGCTCATACCAACGAAGCACCTAAAAACAATTCAAAAGGAATTGGCGGGATTTTGAACTCGGAGGTCATGAAGAAAACCGGAGAATTTTATCACCCTAGTAATTATTTTTTGCCTCCAATGTAATTGACGTGATCTCGACATGAAAATCGCATTAAAGCAACTTGTATGTGTGTATGTATATATGCATCAAACGTGATCTCGATGTAGTCAAACTTTATGTATACGACTTGTTTTTTGCGTAACGTGATCTCCATACAAAAAGAATTAAATGGAAAACACAAAATCGAAACCCCTAAAAAATAAATAAATAGAAAACAAAAACCCTAAATCTTTAGTCCCGGTTGGTCTTACCAACCGGGACTAAATCGTCCCAGCCATGCGCGCCCCTCCTTTGCCACGGGACTAAAGGTCCTCTGGAACCAGGACGGATGGGCCGTTTTCTACTAGTGACTGTCGATACTGCGATGGGGAAACGGACGGGTAGCCGCTGCATCGGCGCCCATCCCGTGTGCCGTGCAATAGGCCTCTCACGTGCACACCACGATGGCGTGTCTCCTCCCAGGCGCGCCAAGCTGCGGACACCAGTGTCGCGTGCGCTGCCCCTCGGCGGGCGCACCACGAACAAAACGAAGCCTGACTCATCCCGTGTCAGCAACGCCACCGCCAAAGTGGCAAAGGCACATCAACACGCGCTCGACACACATTTCTCGCTTGGGTGGCACGGGAATCCACTCGGGGTCCCCGTGTTGCAGCCTAGGTGTGTTGAAGACAACCCTCATTGCCAAACTTCGGGCGTGCATGGTTGCAGCTCAGTTCACGGATCTGCTCTACGCTGCGAGTTGGGCGCATTCTTAGAGTTCGAGCACAACTACTCGCGAAGTAGTTGCTTCTCGGCGGAGCAGCTAACACAATGGGGGCAAGGAGATGGACACTCGCGAGCGTGCTTGCAACATGACGTGGGAGGTGGAGCATATCCGCCCCACTGAGTACTACTCCCTCCGTTCGGATTTAATTGACACACATTTTGTTACACATGGATGTATCTAGACATCAAACAAGTATAGATACATCCATATTTGGACAAGACCAAGTCAATTAATTTGGAACGGAGGGAGTAGCTACTTGAGGTGGAGATCGATGACAAACATCGAGTGGCCGGTCTTGGCCACCGGCATGCGCGAGAGTCCGAGATGGAGGTGGTGATAATGATGTTCATTCACTACAGGAATGGCCGTCTACACCGACGGCAACAATCTACGCCGACGGCTATTTGTCGGGGCCGTCGGCATAGACTACGCCGCGGCCAGCCGGTCGAGACTGCCCTCAGCGTATAAAACACCGTCGGCGTATAAAGTCTACGCCGACGGCCACCCTCGGCGTCTATTTTGCCGTCGGCGTAGCCCTAGGGCCTGCCGTCGGCGTACACAGGCCGTCGGCGTAGAGTCTGTTTGGGTTTTTCGAAAACTTTATTTTTTTATGTATATAGATACGCGGACGGCTTTGCCGTTGGCATAGGTACAATTTTTTCATTTATATTCATTTTTTCCTGTATATCTATACGCCGACGGCTTTGCCGTCGGCATAGTTAGGATGTTTTTTTTAATCTTCATTTTTATGTATTTTATTTATGACTCTCAAATAAATTTAATATGTTTAATATGTTTTTTATTCATTTTTATGTATGTAGCTAGTGTGTATAGCTGTCTCCACCCACATAAAATGACATCGCGAATCTTGTCTCTCAGATTTGCATGTCACGAACTAGATGGAATCTTGTGTTTATTTGGGTTAGACTTTGGTTTATCATGTTCCTATGGACTAAACTAATACATGCAAGCAAAATATTTCACTCGCCTACCCCCTCTTGGCTCCGGTCTAGGGTGTAGACGAAATCTTTGCAGGGAATCCGAATGATTTGTATTCGGTCGATGAACTGAAGAATTTCTAGATAGAACAAAACACACGGTTTACCCTGCATACAGCCCAACGGTGGCTCGTGAGTGCCTGCGTATCAAATGCACCGTTGGGATGTATGCAGGTAATCCGAATGATTTGTATTCGGTCGATGAACTGAAAGATTTCTAGATAGAACAAAACACACGGTTTCCCCTGCATATAGCCCGACGGTGGCTAGAGAGTGCGTGCATATCAAATGCACCGTTGGGATGTATGCAGGGAATCCGAATGATTTGTATTCGGTCGATGAACTGAAGGATTTCTAGATAGAACAAAACACACAGTTTCCCCTGCATACAGCCCGACGGTGGCTAGAGAGTGCCTGCATATCAAATGCACCGTCGGGATGTATGCAGGGAAGCCGAATACTCTGTATACCAAATGAACTACAATGAGTACACACTGAGAGTGCCGAAGATGTCCTAGAGGTGGGCTATATATAGGGTCGCGTGGCTCACGAAGTGGTCGTGATAGTGCTGATCCAACGGCTTACAAGCGCTCGAAAGAAACACACCGCCAATCCAACGGCTCACAAGCGCTGGAAGGAAACACACGATCCGTGTGCTTCTTCCTCATTGGGCATACTACAGCTCACAAGCCCTGAAAAGAAACACACACCGCTGATCCAACGGCTCACAAGCGCTCGAAAGAATAACACCGCTGATCCAACGGCTCACAAGCGCTGGAAGGAAACACACGATCCGTGTGCTTCTTCCTCATTGGGCATACTACAGCTCACAAGCCCTGAAAAGAAACACACACCGCTGATCCAACGGCTCACAAGCGCTCGAAAGAAACACACCGCTGATAAAATGGCTGACAAGCGCTCGAAGGAAACACACGATCCGTGTGCTTCTTCCTGATTGGGCATACCACATGCACTGGAATCTTGTGTTGATTTGGGGTAGACTTTGGTTTCTCATGTTCCTATGACCTAACCTAACACAACCAAGTAAAAAAGTCCACTGGCCTGCCCCCTTTCGACGACGTTCAAGGGATAGACGAAAACGTTAGGGTTTTTCCAGCGGATTTAGGGTTTCGCCGAAGCGGGGCCCCGGAGCATCGGAACCCCACCCAAACCTAGGTTGTGCCATACCATATGTATACAAGTGTGTTGTGTGTTGTTGATGCATGTAAAATGCATACATGAACTTTGCATTATATTACTTATATTTCAATCATATTTGCATCATATAAGGGTTATATCATTGTTTTATATTGATTTTGGGAATATTTCACAGTTTCCCTATTTTTCTGGAATTAACCCTGCACTGGCAAAAAACCCTATTTTCTATATTTTGATGTTTCAGGGACCCAAACGACGTCCAAATGACCTAATATTTTGCGGGGATCATTTTTTGGAAGGACCAAAGCGTAGGAGCGAAGGAAGCGAAAAAATGGAAACCCGAGGGCCAAAAGAGGTGGGCCCACGCGGCCAGATTCCTTGGCCGCGTGGGACCCCCTATCCTGGGCCTCGAGCCTCCGATGCCGTCGATCTTCGTCCCCGTGCCTTCGTCTTGACTAAAAACGACTATAAAAATAGTCCCCCGACGGCTTTCGGAAGGGAGCGCCGCATAAACACAAAACCACGAAACAGAAGACCTGGAGCTGCAGATTGGAGGGGGAAAACTCCGGCGGGGCGCTGCCGGGGTGGTCTCCATCTTTTCCAACATCTCCACCATCATCACCATGATGAAGGGGGAGTAGTCCACCCCCTGGACTTTGGGTTTGTGGTGGTAACTTGATCTAATCTCTCTATGTATGATCATTGTTGAAGTCCATATGACGTGCCTTGCATAAGTATGGATCTATCTATGTAATTCCTATGGTGGATATTGTGGTATGAGATGATATTTGTTATGTATTTACCGTTGTGTTGGATCTTTTATGACTTGTCATACTTTGGAGATATTCTATGATGCATGTGATGGTTCGATTTATGCATAATGCCTTGTTTATCCATGTCATGAGGTGATTGACACCACCAAGTGTTGATAGATGAGAGAGATGTGGTCATACACACGAATTATGAATCATTGCACTAGTGTTTAGAATATTGTCCATTATGAAGTATGATGTATGTAGGTACGGGATGGCCGATGTGACAACGACATATGTATTGAGTGACACAATACAGCCCAACATCCTTTATCTGGGGGTAAAAAGGAAGAAGTATGATGTGGGAGTGACAACAAACCACGCTAGCCTTACGAGGGTGACCTAGCAACACAAATGATTATTTTCTTTCAACTATGTGTTTTAGGACATGTAGCCGTCATAGAAGTTTACCATTAAAGCATGACAATTGTGTGTACTTTTTATCTATAACATGATAATCACCATAAATGGGAGAGAGGATTGAGTGAACCCATGAACCCATGTCCATTGTTCCTATAAGAGAAAACCTTTGTCTTGTCCTCTTGCATTGAAGAGGATTGGGACACTTTTACATTCTTGTTTTGTTACATTAAACTTCCATCCATTAAATCAACCATCTTGTTCTTTAAACTTGTTTAGTGCATAATCAACTAAAACTTGTGACACTTTAGTTGTAGGGAATAGATAACTTTTCATTCTTGCTCCTGCGGATCGATACCCTACTTCCACATTGAGAGGTGCTACAGTGATCCCCTGCTCTTGGGGGTTATCAAGTACTTTTCTGGCGCCGTTGCCGGGGAGCGTAGCGCTTAAATTTCTATTCTTGTGTGCACTAGACTTTAAATTTATTTTATCTTGTTTTATATCTTACAATCACCTAAGATTGGGGAGGTTGCACCTACGTGAGCATCATCTTATCCATCTTTACCTTCAAATCATTTTATTTTGTTTTGTTATTGTCTTGCATATTTCGGTTTGCATATTTTATTTTCAGTTTTGCATTTTGTGTTGCATTGGTTATTTCGGTTTGCATTGTTCAGTATCATTTTATTTTCAGTTTTCATCTAAAAACTTAAAATCCATAAAAATTAAGTGTTGCTTTTGATTTGTGTTTCAAGCTATGGAGGAAGGTTATGTCAAAACTATTGGAGCTTACTATGAATATCGATCTACCAAAGAAGGAAATAGAATGCTTGAATTGCTTGAACATCTCGATGATATGACTATTGAGTTTTGTGAATTACATGATGTAACTTGCTGCTTTAGAAAAGACTATAAACACTCTCCCTATCAATGTAAGCACAACAGTGATCCTCTAATTGCTTGTTATCGTGAAAATAAATTTTCAAGCCCTGATATAGAACAAGTTGAGAAATATATTGCTTATGTTGCAGCCCATGAAATAGACTTTCTTATTTATAATTTTTTTTGCAACTAGTCATGAAGCTCGTGTAATGAAAGGACACATTTCTATTCTTCTCCAACTTTGCAAAAAAGAGTTTAGTGATAATGTTTATGTTAAAGAAAGAATTCTTGCTGCCATGGAAAGTACTAATATTTTGCAGGAAAAGGATAATGAAAACATAAGCTTGGAAGAGGAAGTATGTGAAGAGGAGATTGAAATGGATGTGTTCCAACCTAAGCTTGGGGAAGAGTTGGATCTCCCAACTTCACCATCAACATTTGATAGTAGCACTCAAACTCAAAAGTCTTTTGTTATTTATGAAAACCCATGTTATGATGAGTGTCAAACTAAAAATTCTATGGTCCTATATGATAACTCATGCTATTATGATGAAACTAATAATGCTCCTTTACTTTCTATTAATGCTACTAGTGAACTTATTGATGATAATGAGGAGAAATTTGCTTATGTTGAGAAATACTTATGTGGTTTGCAATTACTTTAGTTCCAAATCTTTGTTGCAACCATGATATTAAACTTGATATTGATCTTAATAACTATTTTGAAAGAGGGAAGCATGCTAATGAATTCCATAATAAATTTAATGATCCTCTTTATGTACCTAAATTATCTAAGTTGGATGAGTCCAATGGTTATATGGGTGAATTTACTTTTACTTCTTGCAACTATTATGAAAGAGGAGGTGATAAGAGCCCTCTTTATGTTGCTAATAACTATAAGTTGCAAGTATCTACTGTTAATATGCATTGGAAAATTTCTATTTATTGTGCTTCATTCATATACAAAATGCCAATGCATAGAAAGAAAGTTAGACTTTGTTGTTATTACTTTTGTGTTTTGTTTTTCTCTCTACTAGGTCTCAACTTGAATATTATTTTGATTGGATTGATAACACCATGGGACCCTGGTATTATGCATGAACACTTCTCAAGGAAGAGGGACACACCAAAGAACAAGCTCCCTCATGAGCTTCAACCTTCATGATCACCAAAGTAAGAAGCCTAGCTACATGGCTATAAAGAAAGCGCTTTACGGGAGGCAACCCGGTTGTTTTTATTTTTGATTTTCTTTGTGTCCTCTTGCTGTAACAAGAGACTTAGTTTTTAGTTTTGTTTCTGGAATTTTTAATAAAGTGCCAAGTTTTACCTATTTTGGCTTGAAAAAGTTGCTTTTTCATTCGGAGATTTATTCCAGCACGAATCTGTGCACGGTATGATTTTTCATTCCTATCTGTGACTCCGAATGAGCTGAAATTTGAACTGTAGTTGCAACTTTTCATCCTCTGTAAGCGTGAATTTTTTCAGATTTTTTCGACATATTTAAGTAGGGTAGAAAAATGCGTTTTGCTGCTGCTGTTTTTCTGGACAGATTCTGTCCCATTTTGTTTGATGCATTCTTTGAACTTTTAACTTGAATCTTTTTTATCCAATTGAGTTTATAAGTAGGCATACAACATTATAACTTTCTGGACATTCATATGAATTTTTGTTTAAGGATTTTATGCAGCAAGCAATTCATTTGTCTATCACTACTAATGTCACCCCACAGAAAAGAAATGGGAGAAACGGTGTTTTGAAGTTTTTTCACAGGGATTAGAGGAGATGCACCAAGAGTATCCAAGGATGGTGAAGACCATAAGCTTGGGGATGTGAACAACCCCACTGGACCAACACACTCTCGGTTTGCACACGTCTAACTTCTGTTTTTCGATCAATGCACTTTATCGCATAAACTTGGAGCGTCTTTTATTTTTGTTATTTCGGTTTGGTTTTTATTTGTGAGACCACCACTTTCATTTATGTTATGAGAGAGCTACTGGAAATTTGGGTTGAATTAAGTTGGATGCTATTAAAAAGATTGGGAAAGGGATGTTTGAGTTGATTCAAAAAGATACATATAGTTGCATGATTCATGTGCTTTTTAATGAGTATTAATTTGCAAGTGTTTTATCAAGAGCTATCTTTTATTCATGTTTTGATGCTGAATGTTACTTTACTTTGTTTAACATGGATTGATTAGTTCTATGGACACTTATGCATGCATTTAGACGGTCAACTTTCTCCCTTTTGCTAGCCCAAAAATTCCAACAAGTAAAAACTTGTTTTCCAACACCTTCAACCAAAGTTTTCCAGTGAGTCCACCATATCTACCTATTAGCTTTATGCTATTCCGAGTATGTTTATCATGTTATATTGTATTATCTATACTTCTGAATTAAAATGCTTATGTTATTGATTGTTATGGGAAAGTTGGTTAAAAAGCTCTCACGAACTTGATGCACACTTTACTTTTATTGCACTTAATAAACATGAACCATTGTGATTAAAATTATGAAGTTGTATGCTTGACAAGAGTCTTGGTTGGGAGTTAGCTCATATGTGCTGTCACATGGCAAGCTTTCAACGTGCTCTTAATTATATTTAGTTGATATCATGTACTTTTGTTTATGGATGCTTATCATGGTGCCAAATAAATGCGGAAACTTAGTAAGTTTGAGGAGTTTGTATAAATGGCTAGAGAGACGCCTGGGCCGCTAACCTAAGCCATGCATCATTCATGGTGGAAATTTACAGCGTACCAAAGTGAACATTCAGTGATGCACGTCATAATAAAAAGCTATACAAATAGTAAATAAAAGAGTGCTGAGATTGTTCATTGTCTGTTTGTCTTGTCATTTTGACATGGGCTAGTTTCCATGTCCTGAGGCAAGAGGTACCCCAGTTGACGCTCTTGATGACGCTATTATATTACTTACAATGACTTTAACTTGAACTTGCTTTGTGGCCCGAGTTGAGTAACACCGTGGTGTAGGTACTCGTATTCACGGGGCATGAGGCATTCAACCCATACTTTGTCAAGCACACTACTCATATTTGCTTTCACTTTAAACTTTAACCATTCAAGATGCTATGATAGGGGTAATGAGAGCTCCACACCAATGATACCACATTGCAAACATTAACTTAAGTAGAAGCATTTGGAAGCTAGATGAAACTTATTCATGTTTTACCTCTACTTATTTATATATCTTTCCAAAGTGTCCACCTTTTATATTCAGATTTACAAGAATACTCTATGACCATTATAGGATGTTTTTACTTTTTATTATGCATACATTTGGTCCATAGTACTTTCTTCTATGTTACACTTTGTGAATTATCATTGAACATCCTTACATTGAATATTTGATATCACTTCATAATCTATCTTGTATATTGCTATTCCTTTGAAGAATGAATCATTTGACTCTATGTAGCAATAGTAATCATCTTTGATATCCATTGATAGTATTAAAAAGCAAAGTCCATGTTAGTTTTATCACCTTCATACTCGAGGACGAGTATAGGTTAAGCTTGGGGATGTTGATGCATGTAAAATGCATACATGAACTTTGCATTATATTACTTATATTTCAATCATATTTGCATCATATAAGGGTTATATCATTGTTTTATATTGATTTTGGGAATATTTCACAGTTTCCCTATTTTTCTGGAATTAACCCTGCACTGGCAGAAAACCCTATTTTCTATATTTTGATGTTTCAGGGACCCAAACGACGTCCAAATGACCTAATATTTTGCGGGGATCATTTTTTGGAAGGAACAAAGCGTAGGAGCGAAGGAAGCGAAAAAATGGAAACCCGAGGGCCAAAAGAGGTGGGCCCACGCGGCCAGATTCCTTGGCCGCGTGGGACCCCCTATCCTGGGCCTCGAGCCTCCGATGCCGTCGATCTTCGTCCCCGTGCCTTCGTCTTGACCTAAAAACGACTATAAAAATAGTCCCCCGACGGCTTTCGGAAGGGAGCGCCGCAGAAACACAAAACCACGAAACAGAAGACCTGGAGCTGCAGATTGGAGGGGGAAAACTCCGGCGGGGCGCTGCCGGGGTGGTCTCCATCTTCTCCAACATCTCCACCATCATCACCATGATGAAGGGGGAGTAGTCCACCCCCTGGACTTTGGGTTTGTGGTGGTAACTTGATCTAATCTCTCTATGTATGATCATTGTTGAAGTCCATATGATGTGCCTTGCATAAGTATGGATCTATCTATGTAATTCCTATGGTGGATATTGTGGTATGAGATGATATTTGTTATGCATTTACCGTTGTGTTGGATCTTTTATGACTTGTCATACTTTGGAGATATTCTATGATGCATGTGATGGTTCGATTTATGCATAATGCCTTGTTTATCCATGTCATGAGGTGATTGACACCACCAAGTGTAGATAGATGAGAGAGATGTGGTCATGCACACGAAATATGAATCATTGCACTAGTGTTTAGAATATTGTCCATTATGAAGTATGATGTATGTAGGTACGGGATGGCCGATGTGACAACGGCATATGTATTGAGTGACACAATACAGCCCAACATCCTTTATCTGGGGGTAAAAAGGAAGAAGTATGATGTGGGAGTGACAACAAACCACGCTAGCCTTACGAGGGTGACCTAGCAACACAAATGATTATTTTCTTTCAACTATGTGTTTTAGGACATGTAGCCGTCATAGAAGTTTACCATTAAAGCATGACAATTGTGTGTACTTTTTATCTATAACATGATAATCACCATAGATGGGAGAGAGGATTGAGTGAACCCATGAACCCATGTCCATTGTTCCTATAAGAGAAAACCTTTGTCTTGTCCTCTTGCATTGAAGAGGATTGGGACACTTTTACATTCTTGTTTTGTTACATTAAACTTCCATCCATTAAATCAACCATCTTGTTCTTTAAACTTGTTTAGTGCATAATCAACTAAAACTTGTGACACTTTAGTTGTAGGGAATAGATAACTTTTCCTTCTTGCTCCTGCGGATCGATACCCTACTTCCACATTGATAGGTGCTACAATGATCCCCTACTCTTGGGGGTTATCAGTTGTAAATGTGCAATATCCTACTCCTAGGTGTGACCGGCTTCACCGGTGTAACGTCCCGGGGTTTTCCCCAAATAGTTTTTGTTTGTTTTTTTTCTTTTTGCATCAGCATGTCATCATGCATTTTATCACCTTGCATGTTTTTGCTAAAACTAAAAAATATTATTTTTGCAAACCTTATCTTGTTTTGCAAATAATAAATCTTTCTCCCTCTCTTTCTATTTTAATAAACCCAAAATAATATTTGGGCATAATTGCAAAACTATTTTAAATAAAATTAAAGTTTTGTAAACTATTTTGTAAAAACCTTGCCTCTCTTTTCCTCTCTTCCCTATTTTCTTTTCCCTCTTTTCTATATTATTTTATCACTCTTTTAGTTACCTAAACTAATTGAGAAATTCCCAGAATTTTCGTATGGGCCAAGAGAGCACCAACTGGCCCAGTCCTCCTCCTTCCTCTCTTTTGGCCCATCTATACTCACCCTTACCTGTAGCCCACCTAAGGCCCAACAGGGCCTGTCCCTGTTTGTCGTCTTCCCAAAAGCGAGCCAGAGGAGCACGAGGTCGCCGTGCGACCATCCCCCACCACTAGCGCCTCCACCTGCTCCCATCCTCCATATAAATTCCCTGCGCCCCCTTCCAAACCCTAGCCTTCTTTTCCCCTTTTTCCGCCGCCGTCGGGTAGGATTTCCTCTCTGTCTTTCTCCCCAAATATCGCCTCCATGGCTGTACATCGAAGCTCCTCCAAATTGTCGACGTGGGCAGCGCCATGCACGTCCGAGTCCGGGAATGGAACCACGGCTTCGTCCGTGCCAAGTTCACCGAAGATAACCGGAGCTGGAGCCGCCTGGAGCGCCACCGCCGAGCACGTCTTCCTCGACGCCAAGGCCCTCGTCTTTTCCTCTTCTTCCCGACGTGGCTGTCGTCCCCGAGCTGTACCACGACGCCATCAGTTCCTCGGTGAGCTTTCCGTCTATCTGGAGACCTCCTCCCTGGGGCGGTACGGGATGGCCGATGTGACAACGGCATATGTATTGAGTGACACAATACATCCCAACATCCTTTATCTGGGGGTAAAAAGGAAGAAGTATGATGTGGGAGTGACAACAATCCACGCTAGCCTTACGAGGGTGACCTAGCAACACAAATGATTATTTTCTTTCAACTATGTGTTTTAGGACATGTAGCCGTCATAAAAGTTTACCCTTAAAGCATGATAATTGTGTGTACTTTTTATCTATAACATGATAATCACCATAGATGGAGAGAGGATTGAGTGAACCCATGAACCCATGTCCATTGTTCCTATAAGAGAAAACCTTTGTCTTGTCCTCTTGCATTGAAGAGGATTGGGTCACTTTACATTCTTGTTTTGTTACATTAAACTTCCATCCATTAAATCAACCATCTTGTTCTTTAAACTTGTTTAGTGCATAATCAACTAAAACTTGTGACACTATAGTTGTAGGGAATAGGTAACTTTTCCTTCTTGCTCCTGCGGATCGATACCCTACTTCCACATTGAGAGGTGCTACAGTGATCCCCTGCTCTTGGGGGTTATCAGTTGTAAATGTGCAATATCCTACTCCTAGGTGTGACCGGCTTCACCGTGTAACGTCCCGGGGTTTTCCCCAATTAGTTTTTTTTTTTTTTTTGCATCAGCATGTCATCATGCATTTTATCACCTTGCATGTTTTTGCTAAAACTAAAAAATATTATTTTTGCAAACCTTATCTTGTTTTGCAAATAATAAATCTTTCTCCCTCTCTTTCTATTTTAATAAACCCAAAATAATATTTGGGCATAATTGCAAAACTATTTTAAATAAAATTAAAGTTTTGTAAACTATTTTGTAAAAAACCTTGCCTCTCTTTTTCCTCTCTTCCCTATTTTCTTTTCCCTCTTTTCTATATTCTTTTATCACTCTTTTAGTTACCTAAACTAATTGAGAAATTCCCAGAATTTTCGTATGGGCCAAGAGAGCACCAACTGGCCCAGTCCTCCTCCTTCCTCTCTTTTGGCCCATCTATACTCACCCTTACCTGTAGCCCACCTAAGGCCCAACAGGGCCTGTCCCTGTTTGTCGTCTTCCCAAAAGCGAGCCAGAGGAGCACGAGGTCGCCGTGCGACCATCCCCCACCACTAGCGCCTCCACCTGCTCCCATCCTCCATATAAATTCCCTGCGCCCCCTTCCAAACCCTAGCCTTCTTTTCCCTTTTTCCGCCGCCGCCGGGTAGGATTTCCTCTGTCTTTCTTCCCCAAATATCGCCTCCATGGCTGTACATCGAAGCTCCTCCAAATTGTCGACGTGGGCAGCGCCAAGCACGTCCGAGTCCGGGAATGGAACCACGGCTTCGTCCGTGCCAAGTTCACCGAAGATAACCGGAGCTGGAGCCGCCTGGAGCGCCACCGCCGAGCACGTCTTCCGCGACGCCAAGGCCCCCGTCTTTTCCTCTTCTTCCCGACGTGGCTGTCGTCCCCGAGCTGTACCACGACGCCATCAGTCCCTCGGTGAGCTTTCCGTCTATCTGGAGACCTCCTCCCTCCCCCCCCCCCACCCGTTGCTACCTTGTTTCATGTTAAACCAGTTCCAGACTACATCACCAACACCGAACTAGCCCGGTGGTCTGCGCCCTGATCTGCGCGCTGGGAGATCCCTGGTTCGAATCCGCACCGGAGCAATTCCCCACCCCCCCTCCCCCCCTCTTTTTCCTCTTTTGTTGATCCGGCACGGCAATTGGGCCGTAGCCCAGCAGCATTCCTCCGGCCGTCGCCCCGCGCGGTGGATAGCTACCCGCAGACCAGATCCGGCCCATCTCTTTTTTTTCTGCCTCTGTCTTTTCTTCTATTTTTGTAAATCTTGCTTTATTCATATCTTTTATTTTACAAATCCAAATAATACAAATGATATGTCTATTGTTATCAAAAAATGCAATGAATATTAATATGTCATCCATGATCATGTTTGCATTCTCTGGCTTGTTTTTTTTTTTTTGAATTTTTCATACTTGTATTCATACGGAAAACAAACCATTACAACGCCACATACAAGCAAAGAAAAAAAGAGGATACAGGAGACACTGCAGTGTCACTCCATCTTCAACCTCGAGGTCCACCGCCACGCGCGTCCTCCGCCGCCGGAGACGACAGAAGCAGCGACCGCCCGGCGACCTTGCCCAAGGAGCGGAAGAGCACCATGCCGAAAGGCACTGAAAAGCCGCAGAAGCCACCAGCTCCGACGAGCTGGCTGTGAAGACGGTTGTCCTCCATCGGCCGGGGCCCGCCCCGAGCAGCTTCCGCCCCAGATCCGTGGCCAGCGCCACGGATCCACCGCCTGCACACCACCTTCCACCACCGCAGCCACCCTGCACCTCCACCACCACCACCACCACTCGCAGTACCCGGGACGAACGAGGCCAGCAGATCCGCAGATCCCCGGCCTCCCGAAGTCGAGCGCGCCACGGCGGAGGCCCGAAGAACTCCGACGCAGGCGGGGGAGCGCGCCGACGCAAACCACCACACCGACAGCCTCGCCACCACCACAACGCCGCCGGCGGCCACCCTACCGAACCCTACACTATGTACAAGCCGAGATCCGGGTTCCCCCGTCCTCCCGCCGCCGGAGCGGCCGGCGGAGGAAGAGGGAACCCGCGGCTCGCCGGCGAGCGAGGTGGGTCGACGGGAAGGAGCCCAAAAATCGCCTTTTATCTCACTGTAGACAGGAGAGGGGAACGGCGTGCGAGAGAAGTATGAGGGTGCATGACAAGTTACATTCTCTGGCTTGTTACTTCGTGGTCTTTTGCATTATCACCTAAAATAATTGATATGGAATGTGTTGGGTATTTAATTAATTAATGCCCTATTCCATTTAATTTTGAGTAGATCACCCATGCCTTGTCTCACATGCTAAACAACATTTAATTTGTTGGTTAGATAAATACCTTGAACCTATAATTAATTGTCGGAACCCGGTTCCGCTTAATTCGGCTTAAGTTGCATCTTGTCTTGCATCTTGCCATGCCATGCATCATATCATGAACATGCTGGATCTTTTGCCGTAGTTGTAAGATGCATCTTTTGCGCTTTCCAGTGTTTGTTGCTTCTTCGCGGATAAGATGTTGAGATGATGTGAGCAACGACAAGTTCTGCTACCTCTACCGTGTGTCCAGGCAAGGTTTGCTCACTTGCTACCATTACATTGTCTTCCATTCCTGCCGTTGATCTATTGCTATCCTTATGTTACGATACTTGTGTCTTGATCCTATATACATGTTTACCTTGCAGACTTATACAGCCTTATTCCCACATCCTATCACCCTGTTGCTTGTTTACTGTTGGCCTTGCGAGTCGTAGTTGTATGCTTAGGTCTGTTGTCGCAAGTCTGTCTATTCTTATGTATCACCTGCTTAGTATGATAGTTTGGTTCACTTACTTAATATAATGATAATGTTTGTGGGTTATAACTAAATGATAAGGCACCCGGTGGAAGGCCAATTCGTTGGTGCTTTGTTCTGCTAAGTGTCACACTAGGAACTCAGTTCTTGTCCTCTTATCCAAGTACGAGCGCACTACCCACTCGTGGAGGTCCAATGGAACCCCCTGCGACTCTGACCGGAACTTAAGCTTGTCCAGTCGCCACAACTAGTTCGGGTTTTCCATTTGCTCATATGCATCTGCACATGACTTGATGATGAGAGGTTCGATGATATGGGGAGCATATAGGTGCGGTACGCCACGAAGTGGACTTTCCTACTGTGGTCTGTTCCACCTAGTGCGTAGGCGCAAACGATTGAGTCCGCTATGGAGGTATCGGCCGGACTCTGGACGCGGGTAACAACTCAGATGAGTGGCACCCTGGACTTGCTCTAGTGAAGGAACAAAGTTGTGTTGAGGAGCCCTACCTTTTATCTGGTTTCTCAAACGTGTATGGGTTAACCATGGTGCATCCCTGCAGGGTCAAATCTTTTCGAGAAGCCGAGTTCGTGGTTATGGACAACTTGGATCGGATGCTAGCTAACAAGATCATATACAACTTACACCTAATGATTCCAATTAACTTGACTAGTAAGTTAGACCTACTTCCACAATAAGATGAAACTAAAACTTGACAACTGCGTGAGTTTCCCTCGATTGCTTCCTCATATTTGGTTGAGGGGGTGAATCTGGGAAGTGTTATGTTTGGTGTTAGATGTTAGTTGTCTCCGATGCACTCTCTTATCTCTCTCCAGTAGACGGAAGTTGTAGAGTGTCTCCATAGGATGTTTAGTGCTACTGCTGCCGCCTCAGTCCACCTTCCTTCATACTTTGGTAGTCTTTGTGTTGGTATCTTTTGAGCATTGATTGCCAGGCGGTTGTGCCTGACCCATCTTTGAGCTATACTTTTATGTGCAGTCAACAAGTTTGAAGTCCGACGACGTTAGTTTGGGTATCCCTCCGGCTCGGCCTGGGCAGGGATATGGACGCCATGGTTATCTTCAGGACTCTTAGTCCAATTTGTATCTTGTCCGTAGTCGGACGCTATTTTTGCTTTCGATGTGCCTTGTATCTTTGTAATGTATCAGTTGTTTCCTGACTCGTTTGAGTCGTTCTTGTAAATATATATCTCCTTCTGTTGTTGTTGTGGATTCTTTCATGAACTGTTGCAATGTTATCACAATTCCACGCACATAACGCGCATGTTTCGGCGTGCACGTTATGTCGGGTGGGCGACCTAAAATCGTTATTATGCGGATTTTGGCGGGATCGCTTAAATCTGCATAGTACCGATTTTGGGGTGTCACAACCGGAGACCCACGAAGATCCCGACTTGGGCAGCTCAGATCACAGTGGATCACAGGAAGATCCAACTTGGTACTTTCAGGTGCCCGTGGCAGGCGGCCCACGCCTACGACTGCGCGGCGGCCCATCAGCGAGAGCGATCCTCAACTTTGAGAATGAGTGGAGCGTGGCGCATATGTTAGCGCCAGATGGCATGAGGATCGCGACGAGGGCCGAGGAGAGGGAGCACCGGCAGGCAGAGAGGCTGCTCAGGGCGCGCCACCAGCGCGAGGAGGATGACCCCTTGGTCAAGGATCTCCTCCTTGATCCCCAGGTGATGGTGGTCCAGTACCAGGTCCTCGGCGAGAGCCGGCAGCAGCGCGGGCAGGGCGAGGCCGGCCCCTCCGGCACGCAGCAGCAGGGCGAGGTCGGCCCCTCCGGCACGCAGCAGCAGGAGGACTCTAGCAGCACCCTGTCCTCTTGGTGGGACCGCTTGGACGACGTCACTGACACCGGCGCGAGTCGAGTTTAGGATGTCTATCATCCTACCTGTCGTACTACTAGACTTATCTTGCTACCTGTCGTACTGCTAGACTTATCATGCATGCTACCTATGTATTATTGTGCTACTTGTCTATATGTGTTATGTTTAGCTAATATGGTTACATCGTTCTATGGTTTATTCTGTTCTATGTTTAATTAAGCTTGCATGATCCTCTATATAGGTATAATCACTACAGGAATGCGTCGATCCCCATCGTATGCATCGACGGCCAGACCGAGAGTTGTTTACATTGATTGCATCCAACCTCTATAAAAGTACTTGCATATGTTCCTCCATCGTATCAAGGAGAGACGGAGAGAGATAGCAGAAAAACGCAAAGCAAGTTCCAATAGATAGCTAAGGGTAAATAAAATTGACATATTCAGTTAACCATATTCAGCTTTAAGGCCCATAATTTCTCCCAAACTTCCCTTGCAAGTTAAGAACTTGTTTTGATTTTGTAACTCTGTTAACCATACTCATGTTTTTTTAGCAAAGGGAATGAAAGTCACATCCACATGCAATTAAATGCTACCAACGAGCCATACTCATGTTTTCCCTTTCTCAATGCAGGTGGTTGAACAATATGAGCCAAGGCAAGGAGAACACGGCGACCTTGTCTTCTATGTTGCGCCAAGAGAAGCCTTTACTAGTTAGACGAAGTGAGCGACCACTCGTTCCCAACTCGCGTTACGCCGAGGACAAGGGTGCGCGAGGAGGACGAGGACGACGTGGAGGTGGAGGACGAGCTGGAGGACGAGCTGGAGGTGGAGGACGAGCTGGAGGTGGATGACGAGTTGGAGGTGGAGGCTTCCGAGTTGCCCTCCGCTTCTGGCGAGGTGGCTTCCGTGTTGCAGTTCGAGGTGGAGTCTACAGACGATACGGAGACGGAGTATAGAGACGAGGCAGAGTCTACCCAGGAGACGGGCGTGGAGGTGGAGGCGGCGCCGAAGAAGGTGCGGCTTTGTGGGGAAGCGAAAGTCCCCAATGAGGACAAGGAGCCTAAAACCGAGGAGGCAAAAGCCCTCATTGAGCCTAACGGCATTGAGTAAGTGTACAAAATTTGTAATTTTGAACATGTAATTTCATTTTGGGCATAACAATTTGGCATATGTACTAATGTTCGATTATTGTGCAGCAATTGGAAATGGGATGTTAAGCCTCCCCGCACCCCTGCGAGCATGATTGGAGCTCTGATTAGGAAGTATTGGCCGAGCATGTACGAGCTGGTCCCCGGCGGCGAGAAGAAGCTAGCCTATACTTGGGCGGACTATGAGGCTGCTGATTGCCCGGGCTTCGGGAAAGCTTCTCACGCTGTGATAAACAAGTTTTGGGTAAGACTTATTCTCAAGTTTCATTCATAGTTCATGATCCCACCGTGCTAACTCATGAATCTCACAATTTTGTTATGCATGATTGAAGCGGCATTATCGTGTGCTCCCGGAGCAGAAGGCAAGCGCGGATAGGACTTTGCTTGGGTCTTGTGCGAGGTTGACACCACAACAGTTTTACAATCAAAAGCAAACGACCACCAATAACTTCTTGGCTGAGAAGGGAAAGACCACCACGAAGGCGGAAAATGTCAAGAAGCGGCCAAATCTGACGAAGGAGGATTACCTGTCGGTAAGTAACTGTCAATGTGATTCTATATTGCTCCTAAGTTGCCATTGCATTATCTGTTCTTGAAATTGAGTATTGTATTTTCAGGTTGCCCCTAAGTGGGCCGACAACAAAGAAGACGCATGGGAGGCGTTGGTTATGAGGTGGGTCGGGGGCGACCCCGAGTTTGACGCCGTGAGCAAGCAGAACAAGGCAAACCGAGGCAAGGAAGGAACACACAGTGCGGGAAACCGCAACATCGACCGCTTCAAGAAAAAGCTGGTATATATATGGAGCGATCTGCATTTATTTCCCGTCATGTTCCTACTTGTGTTTCTACTTGATACGCATAACATTTGTTTTCACGATGCAGGAGGCCAATACCGGGGAGCCGAAAACTGAGTTGGAAAGTGGCAGAAGATGAAGGGGAAGAAGCCCGATCTAAGTCAGCCTCAGCCCTCGTTTCCCAAGTACTACGGCACCGCCAAGGACTTGGATGCCTACTGCAAGGTGGTCAAGCATTTTCACCCGGAGGTGGATGACCCCATTCGCGAGGAGACTGATGTGAATTCGGTGGTCTTGGCGGGGCACGGATTGCTGCATGGCCGTATGCGCGTTCTGCCTAAGAAGGTCAGGCCCGCATTAGCTTCACGCGTATGAAAGCTACCCTCCTCCCTGCCGACACCTCCGTTATCCCGCCTCGTCGATCCACCGCCACCTCCACCACCATCGATGTAAGTTTTTGTCATTTTTATCATCTTTCTTACATTTGTTCCTGCATGGCTAAGTTGATGATATTCACTATTTTTGAAATTGTAGCCCGATTTCGAGGCGGCCTATATTGCCGCTCATGCCGAGTATGACCACGCCTATGAAGAGTGGGAGCGGAGTCGTGATGCCTACGACTCGTACTCCGAGATGGTGTCAGCTGTAAGTTTCAACCTTTATTTTTGCAAAACATGACAAGTCCCACTTCCCCTAGTTTGAACCTCTATTTCTGCAACGTCTGACATCTAAACTATCTTGCAGTCGGTGGTGACATTTATGAGCACTGGAGTGCGGGCAGCCGTGCCAGGAGAGCGGCCTCCTAGGCCGGGGCCTAGCCCACGGTTTCCAACGAGGGAAAAATTCGCTCTCACATACTACTCATCGATCCCGGTAAGTTCTTTGTCAAACCACCGGTTACCGCGTTTCTTTGCCTTGCAAGTTGCTAACTCTTGCTCAAACATGTAGGGAACGGGATGTTCGGAGAACGAGCACTCTGGTTCTGCTTCTCCTAGTGACACAGCGGGTTCGCATCAGATCATCCCGTTTGATCGCGATGGTGGTCGTTCGCCTGGTGCTTCGCCGGGTTCCCGTGAGATCACACCGGTACATTCCGGTGGTCCTTCTCATGGTGCTTCGCGTGGTGCTTCGGCTGCTGCTTCGCCTGGTGCTTCTTCTGGTGCATCTACTGCTGCGCCGAGCCGTCGGTCGCCTCTTCTCACCGGGGGAGACATGGGGCTCACCCCGTCGCCGACCTAGATGTAGGATGATAGCCCTATGTGTGTATCTATACTTATGATATAGCATTTTGCTTCATGATATTGGTTGTGATCTTGTCTGTGATATTGCGTATGCTGCTGTGTGTGATATTATTGTGATATTGCTGCTGTCAATTTTCTGTAATTATTGCTGAAAATCGAGCTGCTGGCAGCAATATTAAAAAAAATCTGGAACACATACGCCGACCTCTATGCCGACGGCAATGCCGTCGGCGTATAGGTTGCATCGGACGTCCCAGATCGTGACACGTTGATCCTACACGCCGAGGGCATTCCCGTCGGCGTAGGTGGTGCGTCCGTCCGAGACCCGGAGCGGGCCCCACGGGTAAGCGCCGAGGGCTTATGTACGCCGACGGTCAGGTATTGCCCTCGGCGTATGTATACGCCGACGGCATCGCATACGTCGACGGCCAAACTGGCTGAGCCGACGACCACAGACGCCGACGGCCAGACGCCGAGGGCGTATACGTACGCCGAGGGCAACGAGGCCTGTGCCGACGGCTGCAAGCCGTCGGCGTATCGACGCATTCCTGTAGTGATTGGAGGAGTTGTTGGAGGAGGCCAAGGATGAAAAGGTCGATCCACCACCAATGCCGCTGGCATCCAAGCATGCCCTAGACAAAGGAGGGAGGAAGAACAGAGTTAGCGACACCGTTTCAGTGGTGAGAGATCCTATTGACGCCGATTCCGAATCCAAGTAGGACACTGTGCTAGTTATTTTAAATATGTTGTAACTCATCTACGTGTTGAACTATGTGAAAAGTCGTAATTTATTGAATTTGTACTTGAACTATGTGTCTACTTGTAATTTTTTATATTCATATTTTAAATTCTAAAATATGGACTATGTCAGCTGGGGGATGTCATTTGGAGCACGGTTTGAGTAGGGTCGCCCCTAGAACACAAGTAGAAATTACCCTCACGGAGCCGTGTTGCTGGAGGACGCTCGGCCTCACACCATGGTTGACGCAGTGACGCAACCACTGGGAGCTAGGAAATGGAGACACTGATTATTAGCAACTAGTTGAATTTTGCGTGGCGTCACGCCACGCTTGGTGATATTTTTATGTGCATTTTTTTTTATTCGGCCAAATGTTTGCTAAATTGGAATTTGCAAACATGTTTTTATTTTTGTTACGAATAGTTAGTATTTTTTGTGTGGGCATTTTTTATATGTTGTGTGGAATATTCTAGTGTTTGGTGGTGTGAAATGTTCAAACATGTTTGTATGTTGGCGTCGTTGTTTAATTGAAATTAGAAATATTCTTTTGAATGTCATTCATAATTTAGGGAAAGTTTGTTTGTATGGTATCGAAATGTTGGGCAAATTGTAATGTGAAAAAATATTTGTATTTTCCTATATGTGCATAGAGTTTTCCTTTTAGCATTTTCGATATATTTTATTGAATGCTGGAATATTTGCCCAAATGTAGACCAAATTGGAATTTGGATTTTTTTTTATTATTTTGGTATGAGTAGGTAGCATTTTTTGTAAGCATTTTTTAAAATTTTGTGCAATATTCAAATTTTTGGTAGTTTGAAATGTTCGAGCATGGTTGTATTTCGGCGTCAATATTTAATTGCAATTAGAGGAAATGCATCTGAATTATCTCAGAATGGTGACAAAATTTAAGTATTCAAAATTACATGTTTGCATTTCAGCGGCAAAATTTAATTGAGATTAGGAGAAATGTGTTTGAATTGTGTCTAAATGGTGAGAAAATTTGAGTATTCAAAAAAAAAAAAATCTTTAGCATAAGTAGTTTGTATGTAATTATACATGGCATAATTCTCAACGGGCTAACTAATTCACCATGCGCACCTTTGTTCAACCAGAGGCCGGCTAGGGTAGTGATGGAACATGAGAACATATGAAGGTCCACTCAGCAAAAACCTAGCTACGGGGTGCCTGCATGAATGCAGTGGGTGCTTTGCACACGCATTCCTATCCTTTTTTTGATGTAATATGTCGAGCTCCTTAGTTATGTATATGGTCCCTGCGATTGATAGACAACCAGAGTTTTGCATGTGCCTTAATCTGGCTGGGCTGTCCTGTTGGCACAGTGGGAGGAACAAATTTGTATGTTGCCGAAATATTCATGTAATCAAGTTTTTTTCTTTTTTAATTGTGAGTACATAATTAGATAGAATTAAGTTATATTGATTTTAAATATGGTAGGTAAATTGAAATGTTGAAATATAGTTACATTTTTCCATAATTTTCTTATTTACCACTATATTTAGAGGGAATATAGCATGGTTATGTCTAAATATTATATGGTTCCATTTTGGCATAATTTTATTATTTACAATCACATTTAGAGGGAATATATCATGCTTATGTCTAAATATTATGTTTGTACTTCGCCGTAAATACGTAATTTAGGTCGTTGGTTAGAGAGATATACTGTAGTAGCAACTATTAAATTCAATCCATCTTTGGAGGAAAAGAATTTGAGATTTCCTGAAATATGCATGTAATAAAACATTATTTAAATTTAATCCACTACATCTAGAGGGAATTTATAATGCTTATGTCTAAATATTATGTTTGTACTTCGCCGTAAATATGTAATTTAGATCGTTCGTTAGAAGAGATATACTGTATTAGCAACTATTAAATTCAGTCCATCTTTGGAGGAAAAGAATTTGAAATTTCCTGAAATGTGCATGTAATAGAGCATTATTTAAATTTAATTTCATATTTAAGGAGTGTTAAATTCAATTTGAGCATTTTTGTAAATTGAATTGCATAATTGGAGCGAGTTTAGTTATATTATTTGTAAATGCTAATGTAGTCGGTTTGATATAATATGTTTGTGTCTTGTCTTATGTATGTAATTTAACTCAACAATTAGACGGAATACATTGTTTGAGCATTTTTAAAATTCAATTTAAACTCAATCCATAATTTGAGAAAGTGAACCTGTATATTCTTCAAATAATCATCTGAGCAAACAATTTTTTTTTAGCGTAACTACAGAATTACAGGAATCTAAGTTATATTCTTTCCAAATATGCTAGCTAAACCGAAATAGTCAAAAATGGTTCCATTTTGCCATAATTTTCTTATTTAGCAACATAATAAGAAGGAATATATTATGGTTGTGTGGAAATGTTGGCTATTTTTTAGCATTTATTTAATTTGTATGCATAATTGGAGAGAGTTAAGTTAAATTACATGTAAATATTAATCTATTTCAAATGATGCAATAAGTTAATGTTGTTGTTTTAAAAATTTAATGTAACTCCATACTCGGAGGAAATACATTACGGGAGTGTGTAAGTTTATGATTTTGTAGCATGTAGTAGTTTTCTGAAATTGTATAAACACCGTTAAACATCATCTATAAAGTGTTTTAAGTTATGCAAAGCATTATTTTTTTGCAAATGTTGGTTTTCTGATTCAATTATATTTATTTGGAAAATAAGATCTAAAATAATTTGGAAAAGGTTCGAAGGCATATGGAATGACTATTTTGATGTTTACAATTTTTTTTAGAAATTTCCGATATTTGTTTTTTGGTTTAACTATATTTTTTTTGGGAATTAGGATTTTAAATAATTTTGAGAAGGTCCCGGAGCATTTGAAATGGCTGTTTTGATATTTAGTTTTTTTTAGAATTTGGGCAGCATTTGTTTGGGCCTGTATTTCAAAAGTTTCGAAAGTTTTTAAAAATAGAAAAGCGGGAAAAAAGAACAAAAAAAATAAGAGGGCCGACGCAGCCAGCCAGCAACCGGCCCACTGCCAGCCCAGGCCCACCGTGGCGATGTCAGGATGACGTCACCCACTGGCGGAGCTGCCGCGGCGGCGACGCGGACGCCGGCGGCGAAGGACGGCAAGCCAGGACGCGTGCGTGGGTGCGTTGGATGCGCGTGGAGACGGGGCGTCCGGATTCGGCGGCGCCGCTGCCTGTAGGTCGCCGGAGCGGCGGCTGCGGCGTGTGGACGCGGCGGTGGGCCGCGAGCGCGTCCGTGTGGATTCCGGCGAGGCCGCGGCGTCTCGGGACGCGAAAGTCGGCGAGGAGGCAAAGGCGAGGACGGCGGAGCCCGCCGTGCCCGTCGATCTGTGCGGGGAGGTCCGGCGCGGCGGGGGCGCCGATTCCGGCGTCGCGCGTGAGGAGAGGAAAGGGGAGGGAGGTCTGCGGACACTTTTCGACGTAGGCCCTCGGTGTTTTCGAAATTTGCTTGGCGGTCCTTTGCGGGCGGTTTTTTGGAAAATATTAGGCCTGCGGTGTAATTTGTGGGCTTGCTTGTCGGTTTTCGTGAAATGCCGGCGCGATGTCTGGCTGACATGTGGGGCCCACCACGGCACTGTTCAACACTGTAGCAGTGAACAGTGTGTGGGGGCTGAGAGCTCGCAGAATTGCTCATCTTTCATATAGTTAGAGATGATTATTAGCCTGTTGGCAATACATGTTCGTGCAAGATAAGTACGTGGTTGTGCTTCTGGTTTTCTGCCCATTGTTCTTCATCTGAAGCTTGTTTCTCTGAACGAGTTGATACAAAATGATAATAAACAACTAGGTCTTGGTCGAAACCGAAGATAAGTATTATTTACTTCTTCGTCGATCACAACATTTCACTTTCTACCCTTTTGCTGAGAAGCTACCATTTTTTTTACCCTTCGGTTGTGATCTCATGGAAGTGTTATCACAAATTATTATTACTTATTAAACCAATAAGTAAGACCCACAACTCCTACCCGGGTTCTTTAGCCACGTATCCAATTTGGTGCGGCCGTAGTGTTGTGCGCACTTGCTTGACACATTTTTTACAGAATTCAACAAAAAAAATGAGGAATTTAAACGTTTTTGACAAATATATGTCCGATATTCAATTTGGCATATCTGAAGGGTGAGACACTGGAGTTGAGGTAGCCAGGTGAGCTAAGCCGTGATGTCGCTTGTCGTCACATGACTTCCATCCAATTGCTATAGGCGAGGTATGGCATTGTTGTCTGGTTTCATCGGTTTTTACTGGTATTCATATCAACCTTATTTTATCCAAAATAATTTCAGCTTCATAGCGGTGTTTTATTTGTAACTAGTTAGCATGTACGTGCAACACATGTCTTCATGATTAAGGGACAATTTGAATATAGGAAAGACCATACCAAAGTCTAAATGGATTACTTCTTTTACACTTTTACATCGATCCTATATTTTATATTGCAAAAAAAGATGCTTATGTAAACATCATGTAACACACAAATCTCACACCGAAGCCAACATAAGTGCTTATCTTATTTGTGGTTTGAGACATGCCCAAAAGTACTATTACATTGTTCGTTTGATGTATTTAATTTATACAAACAACCCCGTTAACTACAACTCTCTAGGCTAACAGAAATTAACCTGAATATATTCAGCTAATAAAATATAATCAATTTCGTTCAAATGTAAAATCACTATGTTTATAAAGTTGAAAAGATGAACTAATGAGCAGTGTAGCACGTGCTATTATTCTAAAAAGTCATTTGCTGGCGCTGCATGATATGCTTACAACAATGTAAATAATACACGGTTCTATACAACAATGCAAATTAGTTCGTTCTGAAAATATTTGGTACAAGTGATAACTCTGACACATAAATGATTCCGTTCAAAAGTACCCAAGATTTCTGGTTGAGGCTTCCGCTAAATTCTCAAGAGCACATTAACATCTTCTGAACTTTACACACAACAGTATTTTAACTCGTACCAAGCGTATACATAATATAGCTACATCTTCACACGGCTACATAAGCGTGATGCAAAACTTTATCGATACAAACAGCTAAGCTAATACATGCTGACCTCTAAATACTCTTAAATTTTGCCTCGGTTTTAGGCCTTTCAGCGAGTCCTGATGATGGGCTTGAGTGATGCTGCTAGATATCCAAACAATCTACAGAAGAAAAGCTTTCTCTGCTGGAACGTGCAAAAAATTAGCCACTCCTCTTGCTCAGTCCCATGCTCGTTTATCATCTATAGTTAGGCTAGGATACTAAGTCTGACGGAGTGACAATGCATTACAAATCACACGCTGTAGAGTCAGTTTGAGAGACTTAAAATAAAAGGACGGTACATTATCTGCAGTGGAGTCGGCTTGGGCAGTTGGATCTGCAACACCACTGTCTTCAGCTGAAGGCGATGATGCATCGTACCCAACCTGGTCTTTTTTTCTCCTGGCAGAAAAAGAAGAATTAGTGATGTTATTTTCACTGAAGATTAAGGATGACTGCTACCTTGGAGTGCTTATGATTCAAGGAGTTGCTAAAACTTGAATGAAAGAGTGTGTGTGAAAAGCCTTTACCTCGTCGGCGCTGCCGTCAGGTTTAGGCTCGTCCGTCGCCTGGCATGCTACTCTTCTGCTCCTATACCTTGAACGAAATTGATTGCGCAATAGAGGAAGGATGAGAAATCAATGGAAGTAAACACCTGAAGTTTCATGTCCAGGACAAACCAAGAAACGCCCCTCACCTGCTGCTGCGAGGGCCGGCGGCGAGCGGAGGGATGAGGAGCGGAGCGTGACCGTGAAGCGAGCGCTTCTCGCCGGCGCGGAGGTGGACGCGAGGAGGAGCCTGTGGCAGAAGCGTCCGTACGACGACGCGGCCCGCGGCGGGCAACAAGAAGAACGCATGGCGGGAGGGAGCTCGCGGTGGAGGGGAGGAGGAGCGAGCGCCTTATCTCTTTCTCTCCTTGGAAACGGTGAGAAAAATTAGAGGCTCGACCGTGCCCTCGCGACCGGACGCCTCCTCTTTCCTCAGCTCGTCCTCCTCCTCATGCGTCCGACCGCCTCGGCCTGCAGCCACCTCGAGGAGCTCGCCGGGGCCACGGGAACGGCCGAAGACAACGGAATCAGAAGGCAACGTCGAGGGGAAGAAATGCCAGTGAACGGCGGCGCGTGATTTCGCCGGAATTTGGCCGGAATTGGCCGTTTAAGGTGGGGCTAGAACTTCCGGATTCTGTCCTGGAGATGAGAAACCGCGGCACCTCCCGGCCGTCCCCGCCACCACCCGCTCCCCGCCCATGGCCGCCAGATTCCGGGTATTGGGGGTTGGTCCTCCACCGCCGCGCCGTTGTTGGGGCCTCCGCCATAACGCTTCCTCTTGTCGTTGGAGGTGGTGGGGTTGGTGGCGATGAACGGTTTCGGTGGCAATTCATGTAATTCCCACGATATGAAAAGGTATGTTGGGTGTGTTGCAATGGCGGACCTAGAGGGTGGGCAGGGTGGGCCGTGGCCCACCCAGAACTTTTGGAAAAAATTTGACTACCCCAATTCTGAACATCAGATCGTGGCCCATTGGCTGGCCTAGTGTAGCTGCTCCCACCATCAAGTCATCCTTCACGCCTGAATCGGCCGACTGATTCAGTCGTTCTTCTCCAATTCCGGGAGCTGCCGTCGGCAGCCGCTGCCCCCCACCGGCCGCCACTGCCCCCTCAGCTCCCCCACAATTTCTCGTCGACTCGGGTGCAGAGCCGCAGATGCGGTCGACAAGTCCACCGCGGCGACGGCGCTAGCAGGCGCACCAAGCAGAGCAGGAGCACGCATGCAGCGCTAGCTGCAGCAGCCAGCAGGCCGGCATCCTCTTACAAAACATGAGAACTGGAGAAGATATGCTCTCGGCTCTCCTCTTTGTCCTTATTCCTGCCCAAAACGGAACTGAAAAAGCAAATTGCCCCTCTCTTTTTTTGTTTTGTTATTCTGACATTGTAAACTATGTACTGGTATTGGATAATTTCTAGAATTGACAATTTCAGTTTATAAATGGCAACTTGATTATTTCCTTTGTAATTGTATAATTGATTATGAAGTAGAATATCATCTCTTTTTCACAAACATGAAGCAAAGATAATTGCATCTTCTTCACCATCGTTGGTGGTAGATCATGAATAAACTAAAAATAGTGGGCTTTTATTGACGTGTCTTGATTCCGCACCTCCGATCCTATCGGATTCGGAGAGGGAGAGTGAAATTGAATTCCAGCTCGATGCCTTTATTGATGATATGTGAAAAACTTATTGGTCCAAATGTGTAAATCATCTTGGTGAGCTCTCTATTTATGATATGGAAAAACCTTAATGGTTGAATTTTCATAGGAATGTGATGGCGTAACTTACCAAATGTTACTGGTGTTATTTCGTATTTATGATATATTTCATCATGTAAAACTTTGTTCATGTTTTAAATTTAGAATCACACACATTTTAAACATATACGTTGATAAATTGGGTATTTTTATTGCTCATTTGACAACTTTTTATTGCTGTTTTTTTGGAGTATGCCCACCCTCTAATTTTTTCCTGGGTCCGTCACTGGTGTGTGAGCTGCTCAACATTGTTGAAACGATCTGATTCGTTGATCTGACATTGGACGACTCAAATTTAATGTATCCGCAACATATTTGCTCTTTTAATAATAGTATAGAAGATTTCATAAATTGACAGCTGCTCATGTAGCAGGCTTATCGTCTTCGTTTTCCTCTCCCAAACACCACGTTATGGGAGCGTTTCGATTCAGTTGTATTGTTTCAGATGGAAGCCACCATGATCGAGCAGAAAAGCCTCAGCACTGAGCTACTGCTACATTTCGTCTGTATTGTTTCCTTGAACCAATATTGAAGACAAATACAGTGGTTCATAAGAGGGCTCACAGTGAATAAACACTTCTGTACACTAACTCAAAAAATACACGCACAATGTTGTAAAACTCGTTTAAGTGACACGCTTTGGCCACAAACGGTTCGGCAACGGGGACGATGATGATGTGGCAGACACGTGTGCGGCTGCAGGACCGCGACAGGGAAGATATTTCTGCAAGGATTTTCTGTAAATTTCTCATACTAGCTACGCGGCTACGCCCAGTTCAACACCAACAGGCTGCCGCCTCATGTCGCCACTGATGGAGAGCTTAGATGGGGCCAACCCCCAGCTCAAACAAAATCTTCTAATTATCACACCATATAAATGGCACTCTTTCAGCGCAACAATCATTTGAATTGGCCCCTCTTACACGATCTATACTATTTTGGACCCTGCTAAAATGAAGCTCAAGCTTCACCACTAACTGACACCAGATATGTTTCCGGCAAACAATTGTGCTCAATAACTCGGCATTTCCACTGAATCACACTACCCTCAGGAAAAATATATGAACATATAGGTGGTTTTACTTTGTTTTCCCTCTCCTCAGACCGCAGACAGCGCTGCTCGCTGCTCAAGCTTAATGTGTCTACTCTCTGTTGGTATTCTCACCTTCCCCGCGCGCACCGGCTTATGCTGCTGGGCAGGGCACTATGTGAGTGGATGATGATGACGTTGTAACCCTGAAAGTTGTGTCCCAGTGTCCATTGATAATGCGACTATGTTGTGTCTAGATTCTGCACTTCCTTTTCTTGTGTTAGGTACTAAATAGACTCCCTGATTTGTAAGCCAAAGTTCAGTGGGTTCTCAGTCTCACAATCCCTATCAGCCATTTGTAAGCCACATCCTATTGAGGCCAAGTCAACGAGTCATATAAGATGCCGCGAGCCAGCTAGCAAGCAATATCTGCAAGTGCCACCATACCCTCTCCGCCTATCAATGGACCATTGGCTGATTCAGCAAATCGTTCTGTCCATGGCCTCATCCTAGTGTCGAGGTCTGGCGTTGCACGCAATCCAATTGAGCAGTCAAGAAAGGCAGCAAGCCTACTCCTTATAAGCTCCAACCATTCGCCACACCCACAACAGCAAACAGTATCTGTCTCTACGTACTAGCTAGCCGGTAAAGCTTAGTACCATGGCATTTTGCAAAGTGTGCAGCGGCCTGCTGCTTGTCGCCATGGCCTTGCTCCCTCTGGGCATGGCCATGGACCCCATTGGCAGTTACTGCGCTGGAACCAGCTACCGGGGCAGCGGCAAGGTCAGCATCAACACCGTCCTGACGGACCTCGTCGCCAGGGGCTCCACGGCAGGCTTCGCCACGTCCTCCGCCGGCAAGGACAAAACCCTCATCTACGGCCTCGCGCAATGCCGCGGCGACGTCTCCGCCAGCGACTGCTCGGCCTGCCTCGCCGACGCCGCCAGCCAACTCCCCGCCGCCTGCAGCTACCAATCCGACGCCAGAATATGGTAACCCAGCACGCCGACGGATATGCACGAATGCTCAATCGTCAATCGCACTTGAGTAAACTTGGTGTGGACGTGTGCGTTCAGGTACGACTACTGCTTCATGCGGTATGACAACACGGACTTCGCCGGGCAGGCGGACACGGGCGCCGGCTTGATCCTGATCAACGTGCAGGCGGAGGACAACCCCAAGGCGTTCGAGAAGGCGGTGGGGAAGGTGATGGGCAAGGCGGCGGCGCAGGCGTCGGCGTCGGGCAACGCGGGGCTGGGCAGGGCCAAGGACCAGTACACGTCCTTCGTCACCATCTACGGCCTGGCGCAGTGCACGCGGGACCTCGCGCCGCTGATGTGCGCGCAGTGCGTCTCGACGGCGCTGTCCAAGTTCGGCGACTACTGTGGCGCGCAGCAGGGGTGCCAGATCAACTACAGCAGCTGCAGGGTGCGCTACGAAATCTACCCCTTCTACTTCCCGCTCGACGGACCCGGCGGTCAAGCCACCACCGACATGACCAAGTACACCAAGATCGTCGTGCACCCTTGACGTGCAACTTCCTGTTGTGCATGAATACATACCAGTATAATATCTGTGATATTCGGATGCACGAATGACACTTGATACTTGAGCTGCATGCATTTAATAAGCGCGGTTATGTAAAGTGTAGCCAGCGTCTGCTTCATTTGGGAATAAAAAGACGTACTAAGCCCTTGCAACTTCTTTTAACTTAACTAAATATAAACTATGTCCTTGCGTTGCTACATGTTGATTTTTATTGAATATTTTTTATGCCACCGGGAGAATTTCGTGTGCGCCAAGTCAGCCACCACATTGTTCGGATCCTCGTCGCTCTATCCTCATCGGCCCCTACTGGGTCGGTGGATAGCCAAATGTGTCCACACCTCGACACGACGTGGATAGCTGAATAGCTTCGCATCCACGAAGACACTGAGAGGGAATTTCTCGACACGTGGGATGACCTCCAAACAAGACATCGTGCTCATCGTTTGAGGAAAAGCCCCATAAGAGAACGTTCGGGGGGGGGGGGGGGGGGGGGGGGGGGGGGGGGGGGGGGAGGTCAACGGCGTAGCCAGGAATGGCTGACGCCCCGGGCCAAAACTTAAGGGAAAAAATCATCAACAAAATGACCCCATTTTCAATACATACGTGAAGGCAAACTGAGTTGGATAGCTAATATGAGTTGCAACATGATATTCAATTCGATAAAAAAACAATATATAACAAAAATAATACAACAAATGGTACCAAATCAAGGATTTGGTTGCTCTGAGCCTCTCATGACTACATCTTCAATAGCTAAACCTTCAAGTACAAAATTGGAATTCTAATCAGTGCAAAAACAACAAGTAAAATAAGTATACTTGATGCATAATAAGAAAACTTACTTCTACGACGAGGTAAAACGCCTTTGCGCGAGCGATAACCTTGAAATCGCTCTATGATCTTTGACTCTTCAATAGTAACAAATATGTCTCGCTCAATGTAACATACCATTCTATGATTCATCCAATCATCACCCATCTTGTTTCTCGACGCAGTCTTGATAATGCTCATTGCTGAAAAGGCCCGTTCTACAGTTGCGGTAGCAACTGGCAAAATCAATGCTAACTCAACAAGGCGGTAAACCAAGGGGAAAGTTGTGTGCATATCAGCCAAAACCATCTTTATGGCAAGATGACCAAGGTCATTACAGTTCATCAAATGTGGATCAGCTCTTGCTTCTCTAATGAATGAGTCCAATTGGTTCCTAAGAACAAAATTAACTTCATACGTGGAGAAGTCAGCAGCATACATATTAGCAAGATCAACTAGCTTGTCTTCATCATAATTGGCAAATAAATTCCTGGGATCAAGACAAGCAATGGATCTCAACAATTGAGTAGATCTTTCAGCAAAACGGTTGTTTAACTCAACAATAATTTGATCATGCACCACATTGAATATTTCAATTCTGAAATAGTGATAGTAAGTCACCAATTCCCCACCCCAAGTCCTTGAACGTCCATTAGAAGTTCTTGTATCCTCTAGATTTGGCACTACAATATTGTATTTGAGACAAAAGTCCTTTACCCCGGTAAGGAGCTCATCCCAACCATCTTGGCTTATCTCTTGAATGTCATCCAATGTGGTTTTAATCAATCCCACGGCACGCACAATGTTCTGATTTTTCTTTTGCAAGCAATATGACAGACTGTTAGTCTTGCCCAATAATCTAATCATAAGATGCATTATGAGAACAAATTCAAATGTCTCCAATTGCTTTATCAACCCCCCAGCTGTGGTTCTTTGTGTAACATTTTCTGCATCACTAAATAGATTTTCTAATACCTTCAGAATTGGTTTCCACATCATAACAAGTCGGCATAAGGTTCTGTGATGTGATCCCCACCGTGTATCACCAGGTCTTGCAAGGTTAGTTAATTGGTTTTTTTCCTTCCCACTAAGAAGTTCCCCTGCCTCCAATTGGCGCACAATTTCATCATGTTGCTCTTGGGCCAATTGATCATGTCATTTACATGAAGCATTAACAATGTTAACAGCCATGCTACTATACTCAAAAAAATCCCTTACCGAAGAAGAACACTTTGCAACAGCAACAACAACTAATTGCAATTGATGGGCAAAGCAGTGTATATAATGAGCATATGGATTTTCATCCAAGATCAATCTTTGCAACCCACGAAATTCCCCTCTCATATTTGAAGCCCCATCATAACCTTGGCCTCTCAAATTACACATAGACAAGCCATGAGTAGCAAACATACCATCCAAAGCTGCCTTGAGTGAAACTGCCCTCGTATCCGGAACATGCTCAATTGCAATAAATCTCTCAATCACCTCCCCACCTTTGTTGATGTATCTACATAAGACAAAGGAGCATGTTAATATATAATAATGGTGAGAATATATAGGTACAGCACACGTACAATACAATCCAAGGCACCAACCTTAAACACATAGCCATTTGCTCCTTAATAGATGCATCTCTAGACTCATCAACAAGCAAGGAAAATTTACTATCTCCAATTTCTTCAATAATTGCTTTGGTGGTCTCTTGTGCACAAGCCTTGCACAAGTCTAATTGTATCTCAGGTGAAGTCATCTTATGGTTGTCTCCGGCATCCCCAAGCAATGTTCCTGCCTTTGGATCTTTCTTCATGTACCATTCCAACATCTCCTTAAAGTTACCCTTATTCTTTGAGCTACTAGACTCATCATGGCCACGAAAAGCAAGAGCTTGTAGAAGCAGAAATTTAACAACACCCAATATAATGAACATACGAGCTTTGTATTTTTCTTCATCACTATTGGTACCCCGAACAAACACATTTGGAATATTCTGCCTTTGATTTCTATAATCCTCATAATGTTGTCTAGCTTTATTATGAGCACTGTCATGTTTACCAACATGGTCATCAAGAACTTTAGGGCCATCCTTCCAAGTTTTAAACCCTTTCTTTGTGAAAGCTTCAACACCATACCTTTCAGCTCTTGGTTGCTTAAACATGAAACAATAAAAGCAAAAGGCAGCATCTTTAGCAATGCTATATTCCAACCAGCCACGATGATCCTTGTACCAAGAATCATGAAAGCTTCTGTAGCCTTTTCCTACCAATGTTCTTGCATATGTATGATCAGTTGGTTGTACTCCCTTCTAGCAAGATCTCTAATGTCTGGATTCAAATCCTCTATTGGTATTCTCAAACCAGGGTCTGATTCAATATCACCAGGGCCAAGTTCAGCTGTAACATGAGAATTATTACCACTTGCTCGAGTTGAAGGGCCCTCTGCCGTGGATTCAGCAGTTCTGGGTTGTACTGGAAAAAAAGCTGTCATTTCCCTGTTTCTTTTACTCATCTTATCTCCCTGAAAAATGAAAATGAAGCAAGATTTACTAAATCGCCTCCACATTCTACATAGACAGAACAATCTAAGTCTAAACTAGTATATCTAAGAGAATTAAGAGATTTGGGAAAGCAGGAAAGGGGGGATTTTTACCTTTGGGGGCAACCGGGCAAGGGCGTGGAGACGTCGACGCAGGGTCGCTCGACGACGGCGTCGCGGGGCGAGTGGGAGGCTGAGGCCGACGGGGAGACTGGGCGGAGTTGCGGGCGGAGTGGCTGGACCAGCGCCGGCGAGGCGAGTGGGCGGCGGCGGCGGCCGGCGGCTGACCCTGACCAGCGCCGGCGGGGCGAGTGAGCTCGGCTGCTCTGTTTCTGTCTGTTTCCCGCACGAGCACGGAGCACGGACCCGAACGAGAGCGTTCTCCAGACTCCAGAGCAGCGAGTGGGCTGACTTCGCCTTGATGGGCTGGGCTGCGCCCCAGGCCGAATCTAAAATATAGCCTTGCATATATTCCCACGCCCCGGGCCGTCACCCTGGGTGCCTGGGGCCCAGCTCCGCCTTTGGGGGAGGTGATGGTTGCAAACATACTAACAGGTCGGTCAATTGTGACCCATGTGCACCCGGAACTCAAGTTTTATGATGGTTTGCTCGTTTTTTAAGTAGTGGCAACCGCACAAGTTTTATAACCATGAGTGCTATTTACTAACAAAAATGATTAGAAAGATCTAACATAGTAGGGCAAATTGCCACGAGGATCCTAGAACCAATAATTCACAAAAGACCCACTAATTGAAAAAGACTAGTATAAGGATCCTAATTCACCGAAGCGGAGAAAGAGTGGACAAATAACAGCCCCATGCCAAGTCATGAAGGAAAATGTGTCCCCATTGGAGTTGGAGAGATAGGTATGATCGATGATGGCCGTGATACAGGGCAACATGAGGGAATGAGGGGGAACATGGATAAAACATAGGGATGCAAAAGTGGGACAAGTGAGATAAAGTGGGTAGTACAAATTAGGTGGAGACCATCTAATTCGTACTGTCCATTTATCCCGTTAACTAAATTTTACATTTTTTTAGATGCCAAATTTTACATCCTTGTAAATTAGATAATCGAAAGGAAGCAAGAGGGGATAGAACAGTCGACCAAACCCGCAACTGAAAAAAATAAATGGGCCTACTATGTGACATAGTGAGGAACCTCAGTTTTGCTGTTAGGATTAAGTATACTTTTTACACTGAAATCTCACCCCGCGGAGAACATTCACCCCAAACTTCAAAACCGGATATTCTGAACCCTCAAATGTACAATACCGGATAAATAACCCCATGCTAGTGATTTTCGGCGAATTTGGGTGGTTTTGGGCAAAATGAGGTGGTTTTGCTGGCGTTGACTATGAGCGCTGACGTGGCGTCGTCTGCTGACGTGGCCCTCAAATGGAAAAAAGGGAAACCTGCCGGCCGTCCGACGCGCGCGCCGCCCACGCTCGCCATGCACCATCCGCGCGTTTTCCGCCTGACGCGCCGTCCGCCGTGGCTGTGCTGCTATCTGCCGCGCGAGGACGTCGTCGTCTTGCCAGGCGAGGCTAGAAGGGGATTCGGCCAAATCTGATTCCCGGAGCCTCGATTTACTTATCCGTCCCCAGGTTCGCAGCGAGGATGGTGGATGCGTGGTGGCCCCTCATCGCCGCGGCCGTCGGGTGCTCGTGGCCGGCCAGGCCGTCCGCGTCAAGCGGCGACGCGACGAGGAGCAGCGCCTCAAGGCGGCGCGGGGCCGCGAGAAGATGCTCGACGCGTGCGCGCCTGCACCTCCAAGCGGATGCTCAAGAAGGTCGGCGCCTTCTCCAAGGACCCCATCCCGGACACCTGCATCACCGTCTGCGGCTTCGAGCTCGACGCCTGCGCGCACACCGTCTGCATCAACAACCAGCACAGGTGCCCAACTGGAACGATGTCTGCCTCAAGCGCTGCCAGAGCGAGTGCGCATCCACCATCATGTAGTACTAGTACCCATGGCCATGGGTAGGTACCAGTCGCTTAACCTTGAAATGCAGTGATTCCTGCTTCAGTTTACTTGTTGCCATGCTTAGAGATTTCAGACATCTGTGGCTCTCGTTTATATATCGGATGGAATGGCTTATCCTGGTTGTTATGCTCTGTTCATTCCATCGCTTCTTGCCACATATCTGTCGTTGAGATGAATCATGGTTGCTAGCTAGCCTACCATATCCTGATTTTTTCTACCAAATCCAAATCTTTTCTTGTGCTCCTCCCCAACGCGTAAGGTGCCGAGGCTAGAAGGTCGGCCGGTCCAGCGGCGGCGGAGGATGGGGCCCGGCGATGGGAGGTCGTCCTGGATGGCGGCGCTCGAGATGGGGGCCGGCGGGTGAGGGGCTTCGGCGCCCAGCCTCAAGGTCGAGACCCTCGACGCGACAGCGGGGCCCAAATCATAGCCAGGGGCCGCGCCCGACGGGCTCGCCGTCGCCCCCGGCATCGCGCACCTCGCTGCTGGCCGTACTAGCCTGCGCAACGGCGACGACCTCGCGCGGCGGACAGCATCACAACCACGAGCCCATGACGGACGCCGCGTCGGGCGGCCAACGCGCGCGGCGCATCTGGCACGCGTCAGAGGCGTGGCGAGCGCGGCGGCGCGCACGGCAGCCGGCCGGCTGCGGTTTAACTCTTTTTTTTTTTTCTTTGAGGTCCACGTCAGCGTCATAGTCAACGCCAGCAAAACCACCTTATTTTGCTCAAAACCGCCCAAATTTGCCGAAAACCACTAGCAGGGGTTATTTATCTGGTATTGTACATTTGAGGATTCAGAATATCCGGTTTAGAGTTTGGGGTGAATGTTCTTCGCAGGGAGATTTCAGGGTAAAAAGTATACTTGCTGTTATGAATCGTTCGGCCAGTACCAAGCAAATTTTGGTGGGCCTGTAGTTTGCAACCATATTTCTAGGCCTTGCCTGATTGGTTCAGCTCAAGTCTGCCTCTGAACTGTTTCTCAAAAAACAAGAAAAACTGCCTCTGAACTAATACCAGTGTAACAGTGTTCACTGCCGCGAAGGGGCCTGGAGCTTGACAAATGGCACCGGTAAACTCCGAGAAAAATATTTCCTCACGAGCAGCGCTGGCAAGCCTTTACAGCAGTTGCTCGGCTAGAAGCCTAGAACCTACCCGAGTCCATGCGTGTCACCGAGAAGAACGGTAGAGCCTGAGACGTGGAGGCAAGACGCGCCATATCAGTGTCTGCATGCGCGCCACCTCCCAAGCTGCCGATGGAGCAATGCCGCATTAAAAGGCAGGGCAAACATCATCCAGAGAGGGATGACGGGAGGTGCGCGCTGCCGATCGAGAGAGCGGAGGAAGACTGAACAACTCGAGCTAAACACGGTGCCATCTGCATCGAAGAGACCAGCCATGGCGTCCGGGGCGGTGAGACCAGCGCTCGCGTACATCGTAGTCTACGTCCAGGACGTGGTCAAGTCGGCCGACTTCTACGCCGCCGCCTTCGGCTACAGCGTCTGCCGCGTCGTCGACTCCCACAAGTAATTCATCGTCGTTCATCTATAGCCGGAGCCGGTTATGTACCTGCCCGCCCCTACACGTATGTGTGTGTGTGACGGTGTGCATCTACTGTGCGCAGGTGGGCGGAGCTGGACACTGGGTCGACGACCATCGCCTTCACGCCGCTGCACCAGAGAGAGACGGACGCGCTCACGGGCGAGGTGCAGCTGCCCAAGTCGCCCCGCGAGCGGGGCCCTGTGGAGATCTGCTTCGACTACCCGGACGTCGACGCGGCGTACCGGCGCGCCGTGGAGAATGGGGCGGTGCCGTCAGCGCGCCGGAGCAGAAGAACTGGGGGCAGAAGGTCGGCTATGTCAGGGACGTCGACGGGAACACCGTGCGCATGGGGAGCCACGTCCGCGAGTAGGGTGGCATGCGTGTTCTGTGGGGGACTTCAGTCGACTTTCCTGTAACGAATACTGTACTGCTCTTATGTTGATACCAAATAAATCCTGATGTCATTAATTCTTCTAGTCACATGTATAGTATTGGTCTTTGAAGGATCAATCCAGCTCCCTTCCGCGGCGCCGTTAAATTCTCGGTCCTCTAGCGCCGGTGGCGGGGAGTTAAGAGTTGTCATAAGCGGTCAAGCAGTCACACCACATATGTCTGTATCTTGTAATCGTAAGTTATTTTAAAATCACGTACGCTCCTCAGGTTAGAGGAGAGCATATACCACACCTCACCTCAGTCCCCAAATATCGGCTACGCCGTATAATCGATGTTCATACTTTGATCAAATATATAGAAAATATATTCAAAACGTAAGATTTACTTCCATAATATATTCATTTAGTATTATTATTGTTGATTACTATATTATATATTAGATTTAAATTAGAAAATATTAAATTTTTGCCATATTTATAAGCGAAAAGTTGCTTTTGACTCGTCAGATTTTCTTCGAACCGCTTGGTAGGCAGAAATACCTGGAGTGAGGTGTTTTGCAGCTCTAGCTCCATGTAGCTACTTTTTTGAAAAAAAATCAAATCGGCACTTTTTGGTTTTCAAGAATTATGAAAAAAAATCCCAGAGGTAGTTAGTGACACGATCTACAAGTATATAAAATTTTAACTCCAAATTCTTTGTATTGTGGGCTGGACAAAAATGACCAATCGATGGATCTGGGTGGTGATTAGTACACAGATTCAAAAAAAAAAAAATCGTTTGATTTGTCATTTTTATGTGCCCAGAATACAACGAATTTTAAGTTGCGATTTTATGGTCCCATACACTAACTACCTCTGGGATTTTTGCATGATTTTGAGAAATCAAAAAGTGTCGATTTTGAATTTTGAAAAAAAACAAGCTACAAGAAGCTCGGGATCCATTTAGACTTTCTAGAAATACCTGCTCATATATAGGCGGGAAAGTTACTTTGACTCATCAGAGTTTAAAATTATTGGAACGCAGAGATACTGCTCATATATAGGGCGGATTACTATAGCTGTATATAGCCGTAAGGCTCTCCGTATTTAAAAAGTTCAAAAACAACATTTACAAGTTCTAAAAAGTCTGGTTGTAGTGCAGATACATCATGTAAGCGTGTAAAATCACAACGCAATTTTTATTATGCGCTATAAAAACGACAGGTCTCATATTGTTTGGAGATTTAAAAGTGTATAGTTAAATCCACACAATTATCATTTCTCTGAAATCAAAATAAAATATTTTAAATTAATATTTTCATGTTTGTCGGGTACCTCATTTCTAATCTGCACAATTTTTTGAATTTTTTTATCTTACAAGTACATTTTAATTTTAATAAGGGATCCCAGGAGCCAAAAATCACTAGTCTAGAACTGAGGACCAAAAAAAAAGTATGATGAAAATAAATAATAAAAAAAGCTGAGAAACTGAAGAATACTAAAATGATAAATAATATTATTTTACAGAAACATAGAGAAAGAAAATATTGACAAAAATGAGAAAATGAGGGAATGATAAAGAGACTGGAAAATTAAAAAGAAAGAAAACAAAAAATAAATTCATCGAGGAAACAAGAGAAGAATGAGAAAATACATAATGAATGAATAACAATTAAGGATTATACAAAATACTGGACAATAAATAATAAGAATCAACAAATAAAATTGAGGGAAAATAAAGAAGAAATTAAACATGTGAAAATGAACAACCAAGAGAGAATGAAGGAAAGGAAGGAAAAGTTCATATACATGCCATCGAACAAAACTTTTCAAAAAATACCCAACAACAACGAAAATCCATTTATTGTGTTCATAGCAATAATTCAATGCAGCACAAAACATGTTCGAATTCAATTTTAGCATATCCTCAATGTATTTGGCACATAAAATAAATCTTACCATATGATTTGGTAACACAATAAGAAAAGGTTTATTGCACCACACATAAATATTCAACAAAATCTAAGTTCTAAGAAATTCATACTACCACAAAAATTCAGACTAAAACCTAGAAGCTAGTATCTATTGGAATAGTTAGCAAAATCAACTAAAAAAGACAAGCATACCAAATAATAATAATCAAAAGTGCCTTGCACCACACAAAAATGCAACCATCTAAAATAAAAATACATACAAATTGAACCACACTAGCCTACACTAAACAAAAACTCTCTTAAATCATGATAATAAACCACCAGAGTGAAATGCAGCTTTACACAGGTAGACTAAAACCTAGAAGCTATTATCTATTGGAATAGTCAGCAAAATCAACTAAAAAAGCCAAGCATACCAAATAATAATAATCAAAAATGCCTGATTGCGTGGATCACACGTTCGTTGGGAGACCCCAAGAGGAAGGTATGATGCAGTGTAGCAGCAGTTTTCCCTCAGTATGAAACCAAGGTTTAATCGAACCAGTAGGAGCAAGAAATCACTTCTGAAGGTTGTCAGTGGCGCGCTGACGTGGAACCTGCACACAACACAATCAAACTACTTTGCCCCAACGAAACAGTGAGGTTGTCAATCTCACCGGCTTGCTGAAAACAAAGGATTAAACGTATGGTGTGGAAAACAGTAGTAAATTGCAGAGAATGAAAAGGAACAATGTTTGCAGTTGGTTGTATTATCAGTGTAAAAGAATGGACCGGGGTCCACAGTTCACTAGTGGTGTCTCTCCATAAAAGATAACTAACATGCTGGGTGAACAAATTACAGCTGGGCAATTGACAAAATATTGAGCGCATGACAATGCATATATATGACATGATGATTACTATGATATTCATGTGGGCATTACGACAAAATACATAGACCGTTATCCAACAGCGTCTATGACTAATAATCCACCGCCAGGTTGTCATACCGAGTTCCCCGTTGGTATTAAGTTGCAAGCAACGGATAATTGCATTAAGTAATGTGCGTAATGTAAACAAATGCATTAGACCTAACGGCGCACCCTTAAGCTAAGCATCGGTTATTTTATCCCTAGTGGCAACAGCACATCCACAATCTTAGAAGTTATTGTCACTCTCCCAGATTACCGGAGGCATGAACCCACTATCTAGCATAAATACTCACTCTTGGAGTTACAAGCATCTACTTGGCCAAAGCATCTACTAGTAACGGAAAGCATGCAAGATCATAAATAACATATAAGATAGATTGATAATCAACTTGACATAGTATTCAATATTCATCGGATCCCAGCAAACACAACATGTAGCATTACAATAAGATGATCTTGATCATGATAGGCAGCTCACAAGATCTAAACATGATAGCATAAAGTGGAGAGACAACCATCTAGCTACTGCCATGGACCCGTAGTCCAAGGATGAACTACTCACGCATCACTCCGGAGGCAGGCATGGTGATGTAGAGCCCTCCGGTGATGATTCCCCTCTCCGGCAGGGTGCCGGGAAGAGCTTCTGAACCCTCCCGAGCTAGGGTTGACGGCGGCGGCGTCTCTGGAACTTTTCGTGGATAATGGCTCGGGTTTTAGGGTTTTCGCGTCGGGAAGAATAAATAGGCGAAAGGGCGGCGGCTGCGGAGCCACGAGGGCCCCACACCACCCCACGGCGCGGCAGGGGGGCCGCGCGGCCCCATGGTGTGGGTGCCACGTGGCCCCCTCCGTCTCTCCTCTGGACTCCGTCTTCGTGTTGGAAAAATAGGAGGTTCTGTCCAAGTTTCGTCCAATTCCGAGAATATTTCCAGACTAGCTTTTCTGGAATACAAAAACAGCAGAAAACAGGAACTGGCACTGTGGCATCTTGTTAATAGGTTAGTCCCAGAAAATGCATAAAAATGCTATGAAGTGTATATAAAACATGTAACAATTGGTATAATATCAACATGGAACATCAGAAATTATAGATACGTTTGAGACGTATCAAGCATCCCCAAGCTTAGTTCTACTCGTCCTCGAGTAGGTAAAACGATAAAAACAAAATAATTTCTGAGGTGACATGCTACAATCATAATCTTGATCAAATAGTATTGTAAAGCACATGTTATGAATGAAGTGATCCAGGTCAATGGTCTATAGTTTGCTAGCAAGTAGATAATGAGCAAACAACTGAATCATATAAGCAAAAACTTTTCATGAATAGTACTTTCGAGACAAGCATCAAAGAGTTTTGCATAAGAGTTAACTCATAAAGCAATAGATTCTAAGTAAAAGGTATTTAACCAACACAAAGGAAGATTTAAGTTCAGCAATTGCTTTCAACTTTCAACATATATATCTCATGGATATTTGTCAACACAAAGCATATATAATAAGTGCAATATACAGCATATAAAAATTGTTGCACCAAAGTTGACACTAGTGTTTGCTTCTAAGATAGAAAGAAGTAGGAAAACTGACTCAACATAAAAGTAAAAGAAAGGCCCTTCGCAGAGGGAAGCAGGGATTAAATCATGTGCTAGAGCTTTTTAAGTTTTTGAAATCATATAGAGAGTAAAAATAAGTTTTGAGAGGTGTTTGTTAATTGTCAACGAATCAGAAAATGGAAAGTACAATATGACCCCTGCCAACCAGACTTTTAAGAGCGGCTCCCATGAAGGACGTTATTTCTACCAGCAAGGCAGATCATCCCTCTTTCTCTTTTGTTTACACATGCAGATATTTCACTGTTTGTCATTGCTTGACTGATAAATCAGGGCAAAAATGTGAAGAGAATTAAGCGGTTAAAGTTGTAATTAATTGGGACTGGGCACCCCATTTGCCAGCTCTTTTTGCAAAATTAATGGATAAGCGGATGTATATGCCGCTAGTCCGGTGGTAAAGTCTGTTTGACAGTTGACATAAAGACATCCACCCCGTCCTCATGAGCTTGGTAAACATTGACACAAAATAGGAGTAATAATTTTGAATAGTTTAAAGGTAGCACATGAAAAATTTACTTGGAATGGCAAGGAAATACCACATATAGGTAGTTATGGTGGACACAGATGGCATGGATTTTGGCTCAAGGTTTTGGATGCACGAGAAGCATTCCCTCTCAGTACAGAGTTTAGGCTAGCAAGGTTATTTGAAGCAAACACAGGATATCAACCGACACAGCAAGACTTATATGAAAACATATTGCAAGCATTATAAGACTCTACACTGTCTTCCTTGTTAACCAAACCCTTTTACTAGAAAATATCTAGACCTTAGAGATACCAATCATGCAAACCAAATTTCAACGAGCTTTACGGTAGTTCTTCATTAATAGGTTTTAACTACATGATACAAAAGCTTAAACATGAACTACTTGATAACTCAAAACAATTGACAAGTATCAAATTATCCAATACAATGATCTACAAGAATATGTAAGCTTTTTCCATTATACCATCTACCACATGCAACATTTTCTGTTCCAACCAAACACCAATCAATTTATTTCAACATAAACTCTCCAAACAATTATAAGTGAAGCAAGAGAGTACTTTCTTTAAAAGAACTAACAGCTCTGAATAAGAGATGCATGCAAAACAGGAGCTAAAAGCATAGCAATAGCTAGATAAGAATACTCAACAAGTATAAGTGAAGAATAGGAGTATTCATATGAAAAAGCGGAGCGTGTCTCTCTCCCAATCAAGAATGCTGGGTCCAATCAAGTTGACCATAAGAAAAATAAAATACTGAAAATAAAAGCACACAGACGCTCCAAGTAAAGCACATATGATGTGAAAGAATTAAAATATAGTTTCACTAGAGATGACCTGATAAGTTGCTGATGAAGAAGGGGATGCCTTGGGCATCCCCAAGCTTAGACGCTTGAGTCTTCTTGAAATATGCTGGGGTGATCCATGGGAGCATCCCCAAGCTTAAGCTCTTCACTCTTCTTGATCACATTATATCATCCTTCTCTCTTGACCCTTGAAAACTTCCGCCACACCAAACTCAAAGTAATTCTCATTAGAGGGTTAGTGCACAATCAAAAACTCACATGTTCTATAAGGACACAAACATGACCGTTACTTTTAACATTAGCTACTGCCACTGATGTTATGTGAAGCTCTTCACCCTAAAAAAGAATTCCACTCAACACTAGTAAAAGAGAGAATGCGAAAAATAAAAGACAGAATCTGTCTAAACAGAACAGTCCGCAAAGACGAATTTTTTCGAGGCACTTACGTTGCTCAGATCGAAAAACTTTAAACTAACGAAAGATGCGTACATATCTGAGGATCACGCACAAAAAATTGCAGATTTAAATAATTTTTCTGTGATTTTACAGAATTAAAACGGTGAACAGCAGAAATCTGTTCCTGCGCAGAAATCCAAATCTAGCATCATCTTCCTATTAGAGGCAATACTTGGCACAACAATGCGATAAAATAAAGATACAAAGAATTGTTACAGAAGTAAACAACTCCTTGACTCAAAAAAAGAAAAATTGCAGAAATAAAATAATGGGTTGTCTCCCATAAGCGCTTTTCTTTAATGCCTTTTAGCTAGGCTTGAGATTTTCTATGATGCTCACATAAGCAAAAGGGAGCATCAAGAAGCAAATTCGAAACACATTTAAGTCTAACCCACTTCCTATGCATAGAAATCTTGTACACAAATAAATTCATACAGAACAAAGTGACAAGCATAGGAAGATAAAACAAAAATAACTTCAGAACTTTCAACATGAGAGGTGTTTTAGTACCATGAAAATTTCTACAACCATATTTTCTCTCTCATAATAATTTTCAGTAGCATCATGAAAAAACTCAACAATATAACTATCACATAAAGCATGCTTTTCATGATCTACAAACACATAATTTTTATCAAGTTCCAAAATAGTGGGATTAAAACTTTCAAACCCACTTTTAACAATATTAAAACAAGATGATTGATCACTCTCAATAGTAGAATACATAATATTATCAAGCAACATAGGACCATCATCTAGAGCTTTATCATAAACATTTTCTAAGCAAACTTTCTCATTACCATGCATTTCGAAATTAGGCACAAATAAAGGATTATCATAAGATTTATCAAAATAGCATGGATTATCATAAATAACAGTAGCATAATTATTTCCACAAGTTTCATTTATAGGAACAATTTCAAGAGAATCCACGGGAACATAACATTCATCCTCCTTTGATACGCATGGAGGACAATCAAATAGTGTAGGAGTTAAAGAGTTACTCTCATTAGAAGGTAGGCATGGGTAGCTAATCCATTCTTCCTCCTTTTGTTCATCACTCTCCTCCTCTTTTTCATCCAATGAGCTTTCAGTTTCAGCAATTTCTTCTTCCACATGCTCCTGCAAATTGTGAGTACATTCTTGTGCATTAATGAGTCTCTCTTTATAATCAATGATATACAAATTATTGCTGAAATTTTCTAAGCAATAATCAAGGATAAAAGAGACTGTTTCTTTAAGTTTATTACAAGCAACACAAGTTTCATAATTTTTAGCCATGAAGGAATCTATCTCAGAAGCTCCCATAAATAAAACAAATTGTTCTACTTGTTCAACTCCAAAATGAATATAGTTATTCCAATGATAGTTCATAATTAAAACTTCTTCACTAAAGCCACATTGGAATTTAAGATGTTTATCAGGTTGTTCAGAACAACAATTTATATCATGGCGTTCAAGCAAAATTTTAACAATTTGCTTTAACTTTTTTAACATGCCTCTCAAGATTTTACCCTCTCTTGATTTTATATACTTTATATATAGTTCTTTAGCTTCCATAAACATAGAGGTTCTAGCATGTTATTCCATAGCAACAGTTTTTTTAAATTTTCGGTTTTTAAATTTTTATGCATTTTTGGGTATATAAGAAAAACAAAACTAAACAAAAATAAACTAGACAAAAGTAAACTAGGATAAAATAAACTAAACAAAAGTAAACTAAGCAAGACAATAACAAAGTAAAGAGATTGGAAGCGTGAAACTCCCCTTGCAGAAATCCTCTTGCTCCCCGGCAACGGCGCCAGAAAATATGCTTGATTGCGTGGATCACACGTTCGTTGGGAGACCCCAAGCGGAAGGTATGATGCAGTGTAGCAGCTGTTTTCTCTCAGTATGAAACCAAGGTTTAATCGAACCAGTAGGAGCAACAAATCACTTCTGAAGGTTGTCAGTGGCGCGCTGACATGGAACCTGCACACAATACAATCAAACTATTTTGCCCCAACGAAACAGTGAGGTTGTCAATCTCACCGGCTTGCTGAAACCAAAGGATTAAACGTATGGTGTGGAAAACAGTAGTAAGTTGCAGAGAATGAAAATGAACAATGTTTGCAGTTGGTTGTATTATCAGTGTAAAAGAATGGACCGGTGTCCACAGTTCACTAGTGGTGTCTCCCCATAAAAGATAACTAACATGCTGGGTGAACAAATTACAGCTGGGCAATTGACAAAATATTGAGCACATGACAATACATATATATAACATGATGATTACTATGATATTCATGTGGGCATTACGACAAAATACATAGACCGTTATCCAACAGCGTCTATGACTAATAATCCACCGCCAGGTTGTCATACCGAGTTCCCGTTGGTATTAAGTTGCAAGCAACGGATAATTGCATTAAGTAATGTGCGTAATGTAAACAAATGCATTAGACCTAACGACGCACTCTTAAGCTAAGCATCGGTTATTTTATCCCTAGTGGCAACAGCACATCCACAATCTTAGAAGTTATTGTCACTCTCCCAGATTACCGGAGGCATGAACCCACTATCTTGCATAAATACTCACTCTTGGAGTTACAAGCATCTACTTGGCCAAATCATCTACTAGTAACGAAAAGCATGCAAGATCATAACTAACATATAAGATAGATTGATAATCAACTTGACATAGTATTCAATATTCATCGGATCCCAGCAAACACAACATGTAGCATTACAATAAGATGATCTTGATCATGATAGGCAGCTCACAAGATCTAAACATGATATTATAAAGTGGATAGACAACCATCTGGCTACTGCCATAGACCCGTAGTCCAAGGATGAACTATTCATGCATCACTCCGGAGGCAGGCATGGTGATGTAGAGCCCTCCGGTGATGATTCCCCTCTCCGGCAGGGTGCCGGGAAGAGCTTCTGAACCCTCCCGAGCTAGGGTTGACGGCGGCGGCGTCTCTGCAACTTTTCGTGGATAATGTCTCGGGTCTTTAGAGTTTTCGCGTCGGAAGAATAAATAGGCGAAAGGGCGGCGGCTGCGGAGCCACGATGGCCCCTGATACGTCTCAAACGTATCTATAATTTTTGATGTTCCATGCTGTTATTATATCAATTGCCACATGTTTTGGCTACACTTTATATCATTTTTATGCATTTTCTGGGACTAACCTATTAACAAGATGCCACAGTGCCAGTTCCCTGTTTTCTGCTTTTTTGGTTTCAGAAAATCTATTAAGTAAATATTCTCGAATTGGACGAAACAAAAGACATCGTCAATAATATCACAGGAGATCACGGAGTCCAAAGTGGAGTCGGAGCAGACCCACCAGGGGGCCACGCCACACTAGGGCGGGCCCAGGGTGGGCCCGCGCCCCCTATGGCGTGGTGGCCCCCCTCGGCCACCGACGCCGCCTCTTCGCCTATATATTCTCCGCGACGCGAAAACCCTATTACGGTCGATCATATTCCACGAAAAGTTCCGTCGCGGCCGTCATCGTCAATCTCAGATCGGAGGAGTTCTGAAGCTCTTCCCGGCACCCTGCCGGAGGGGAGATCATCACCGGAGGGCTCTACATCACCATGCCTGCCTCCGGAGTGATGCGTGAGTAGTCCACCCCTGGACTACGGGTCCATAGCAGTAGCTAGATGGTTGTCTCTCTACCTTGTGCCTCCATGTTTAGATCTTGTGAGCTGCCTAACATGATCAAGATCATCTTATTGTAATGCTAGATGTTGTGTTTGCTGGGATCCGATGAATATTGATACCATGTTTATTCAAGTTGTTTATCTATGTGCTCTTGATCTTGCATGCTCTCCGTTGCTAGTAGATGCTTTGGCCAAGTAGATGCTTGTGACTCCAAGAGGGGGTATTTATGCTCGATAGTGGGTTCAGTCTCTAGATATCTGGATCAGTGACAGAAAGGTCTAAGATGGTAGATGTGCTGTTGCTACTAGGGATAAAACATTGGTGCAGTGTCCAAGGGCACTTGTATTGATTACATTACACACTTTACTTCATGCAATAATCTGTTGTTAGCAACTTAATACTGAATAGGATGCGGATGCTGCCTTGAAGGTGGATTATTTAGGCATAGATGCGGTTGGAATAACGGTCTATGTACTTTGTTGTAATGCCCAACTAGATTTCATAGTAGACATCTTGGCATGTATTGCATTGTTATGCCCTCTCTATTTGTCAATTGCCCAGCTGTAATTTGTTTACCCAACATGCTAGTTATCTGTTCTGAGAGAGACACCACTAGTGAACTGTGGACCCTGGTCCAATTTCCTCATACTGTTTACACAACCTGCTGCAATCATCTGTTTCCTGTTACTTGCTGTTTTTCCTGCTGTTTTCCACACCATACGTTTAACTCTTTGTTTCTGCAAGACCGGAGAGATTGACAACCTCTCTGTTTCGTGTTGGGCAAAGTTCTGGTTTGTGTCTGTGCAGATTCCACGTTGGTGCAAGCTCCCTAGCGCCAGGGGGAGTCAACATCAACAACCTTCCGATAGATCGTCAAGTCCTACTGGATTGATAACCTTGGGTAGATTTCTCAAGGGAAAACTTCTGCTGTCTACATCATAACCTTCCTCTTGGGGTTCACCAACACGTAGCCATCAAGCTGTTTTCTGGCGCCGTTGCCGGGGAAGTACTCATCATCACCATCATCATCATCATCCTCAAATACTCTCCCGTCAACCAGGCACCAGCTGTTTTCTGGCGCCGTTGCCGGGGACTTGGAGGCTATTGGAAAGGGGAGTCTCTCAGTTCCAATCTCTTTACTTTGTTTTTGTCTTGTTTTAGTTTTGTTTTGCTTGCTGTTAAAAATCAAAAACCCAAAAAAATTAAATTCCTGCATCTAGTTTTTAATTTCGAGTTGCCCTGCTGCTAAAGTTGATAGTCTTGCTCATGATGTTGAAATGCTGAAAATAAAAGCTATTCCTAGTGATATTAGAGAGAGTAAAACACTCAATGCTATCCAAATTAAAATTGATAATAACATTAGGATGCTTGCTGAACTTCATGAAAGATGGGAGAGAGAAGAAAGAGAAGCTGAAATTGCTGAACAAAATAGTGTTGTTAGAGTTTGCACTATTTTTACTAATGAAACAAATGATGCCTCACATGCTAATGCGCCCCCTACTGTTAGTGAAAAGATAATAAGTGTTGGAAATGTCTCTACTACCTCTACAAAAAGTTTAAATTGCCTGATAGCACTACTTTTGTTCCTAGTAAAAGTGCTGAAATTTTTAGAGGTGTTGGTGATAATTGCTCCATTGTTTTTGATGACAACAACTTCAATTTCGAAAATTGTAACATAACTGAAGTCATCATGTTCTTGCAAAAGCTAGCTAAGAGTCCTAATGCTAGTAAAATAAATATGGCTTTTACTGAACATATTATCAAAGCTCTCATGCATGCTAGGGAAGAAAAATTAAAACTTGAAGCTTCTATCCCTAGGAAGTTAGATGATAATTGGGAACCTGTTATTAAAATGAAACTGAGTGAGTTTGAATGCAATGCTTTGTGTGACCTTGGTTCTTGTATTTCGGTTATGCCTAAAAATTTATATGATATTCTCAAGCTTGCACCTTTGGAAAAATGTCATTTGGATGTTCACTTTGCTGATTCTTCTATGAAGAAACCTTTAGGAAAAGTTGATGATGTTTTGATAATGGTTAATAACAATCTTGTCCCTGTTGATTTTGTGGTTTTGGATATTGAATGCAATCCTTCTTGTCCTATTGTTTTGGGAAGACCTTTTCTGAGAACTGTTGGTGCTGTTATTGATATGAGAGAGGGGAATATAAAATTTCAATTCCCACTCAAGAAAGGTATGGAACACTTCCCTAGGAAGAAGATGAAATACTCACATGATACTAGTGTCAAGACAAATTATGGTTTTGGATTTTCTGGTCTTGACAATACTTGATGCATCTCTTCATGCCTAGCTCAAAGGCATTAAAGAAAAGCACTTCTGGGAGATAACCCATGTTTTTATTTGCTGTTTTATTTTTGTTTTCTTGAGTCAAGGATGCTTGTTTACCTCTGTAGCAACTCCTTTGTATCTTTTATTTGCTGTTTTGTTGTGCCAAGGAGAGTTACTAATGCAAAGTTGGTTTTATTTTCGGGACTGCATTGGGACAGATTGCTGTTCGTCACCGTTTAATTCAGTAGAAAATCAGAAAAAATCGAAAAATGCTGAAATTTTTTGTGCATGTTCCTGATGATGTTACGCAACTTTCATTATTTCAAAAGTTTTCATCTGAGCATCGTAAGTGCCTCGAAAAAATTCGTCATTACAGACTGTTCTGGTTTGACAGATTCTGTCTTTTATTTTGCATTCTCTCTTTTACAAGTTTTTAAGTGGTTTCTTTTCGTGTAAAAGTGCCCACTTGAGCCTAGTAACAGTGGCTAATGTTTAAAATAGTTGGCTTGTGAGTTTTGTCTTTGCTAGAACTTTGAAGTATTATCTTTTAGTGCACTAACCTGCTAATGAGAAAAGCTGTTAAGTTTTGGTGTGAAGGAAGTTTTCAAGTGTTGATAGAGGAGAATGATATTACATGATCAAGAAGAGTGAAGAGCTTAAGCTTGGGGAGGCTTACCTCCCCAGCATATTTCAAGAAGACTCAAGCATCTAAGCTTGGGGATGCCCAAGGCATCCCCTTCTTCATCTACAAATTATCAGGTCATCTCTAATGGTGCTATATTTTTATTGCTTCATGCTAGTGTACTCTTCCTTGGAGCGTCAGTGTGTTTTTGTTTTCAGTTTGTTTTGTTTTGTTTGCTGTGCTATACTTGTTGGATCCTAGTATTCATGTTTGGGAGAGAGACACGCTCCACTTTTTCATTAGAATACTCTTGTGCTTCACTTATACTTGTTGAGTATTCCTGTCTAGTTGCTGTTATTGCTGTTAGCTCTCAGTTTTTCATGTATCTCTTGTTAGAGCTTTCAGTTTCTTTTGAAGAAAGTACTCTCTTGCTTCACTTATATCTGTTTGGAGAGTTGTCAAATAAGTTGATTGGTGTTTGGTTGGACCAGAAAAATGCTATGCATGTGGTAGTGGTATAAAATGCTTACATGAATCTTTTTAGATCGTTGTCTTGAGTAATTTGATGCTTGCCAATTGTTTTGAGCTGTCAAGTAATTAATGTTTAAGCTTGTGCATCATGTAAGTAATGGCTATTAATGAAGAACTACTATAAGGATTTTCTGCTATAATAATCTGTTGCATAATTGGAAGTCCATAGTAGTCTAGATAATTTTTGGATGAAGGCTATGTGTTAACAAGGAAGACAGTGGGAGTCTATGGTTCGTCAAACCTTGTGTTTTATGTACACTCTTGCTATTCCAGTTGATAATGATGTTTGCTTATAATAACCTTGCTAGCCTAAACTCTGTACTAAGAGGGAATGCTTCTTGTACATCCAAAACCTTGAGCCAAATCCATGCCACCTGTGTCCACCATACCTACCTATTATGTGGTGTTTTCACCATTCCAAGTAAATTTCTTCATGTGCTATCTACTAACTACTCAAAACTGTTACATTTCCTTTTTGTGTCACTACTTGAAAAGCTCATAAGGACGTAGTAGTGAGATTTGTCATCTTCCATGCTAATTAATTTACAAGGATTGGCAGCTTCATCTGCTTCTCCACCTTTTATTTTGCATTAAAGAGCTGGTTAGTCCACCCTATAAATAAATAAATAGACACTCCTCCATGGTGAATGTTGGTGGGCACCCGAGGATTCGGTTAGCCATGGTTTGTGGAAAGTAAATGGTTGGGAGGAGTGTCACCAATAAGTGCTTGTTACAAGTGCAGTCCTAAAAACTCTCGGAACCGCTCTAAAAGTTAGTTAGCCATGGAAGATGACAAGTACCTGCTATTTGATTTGTTGACACCTGTATACACCATTACCTTACAAAACAATATTTTATGCTCTCTATATGCCTTCGGGAACTACAGCTCTAGCACATGATGTTAATCCCTGCTTCCCTCTGCGAAGGGCCATTCTTTTACTTTTATGTTGAGTCAGTTTTCCCACTTCTTTCTGTCTACTTAAGCAAACATCATTGTCAACTCCAGTATAACAGTTTTTACATAACTTTGTGTTTGGTTGATCATATTCTTTGCATTGACATTATCTATATGATATACATGTTGAAAGTTGAAGCAAAAGCTGAAGCTATTATCTTCCTTTGTGTTGATACAAACACTTTCATGTTGAGAATTATTGCTGCTGTGAACTAACTATTATGTTAGACTATTATATCTCTAAATGTTTTATAGTGTTATTCATGAAAGTTTGCACTTGTGTGATCACTTATGTTTACTCTTTATTTACTTGCTTGCAAACTATAGACCATTGGCTTGGATCACTTCATTCAGATCATGTGCATTACATTGTTATTTGATCAAAGATTGTGTTGGTAGCATGTCACTTCAAAAATTATCTGTTTTTATCGTTTACCTACTCGAGGACGAGCAGGAACTAAGCTTGGGGATGCTTGATACGTCTCAAACGTATCTATAATTTTTGATGTTCCATGCTGTTATTATATCAATTGCTACATGTTTTGGTTACACTTTATATCATTTTTATGCATTTTCTGGGACTAACCTATTAACAAGATGCCACAGTGCCAGTTCCCTGTTTTCTGCTGTTTTTGGTTTCAGAAAATCTATTAAGGAAATATTCTCGGAATTGGACGAAACAAAAGACATCGTCAATAATATCACGAGGAGATCACGGAGTCCAAAGGGGAGTCGGAGCAGACCCACCAGGGGGCCACGCCACACTAGGGCGCGGCCCAGGGTGGGCCCGCGCCCCCCTATGGCGTGGTGGCCCCCCTCGGCCACCGACGCCGCCTCTTCGCCTATATATTCTCCGCGACGCGAAAACCCTATTACGGTCGATCATATTCCACGAAAAGTTCCGTCGCGGCCGTCATCGTCAATCTCAGATCGGAGGAGTTCTGAAGCTCTTCCCGGCACCCTGCCGGAGGGGAGATCATCACCGGAGGGCTCTACATCACCATGCCTGCCTCCGGAGTGATGCGTGAGTAGTCCACCCCTGGACTACGGGTCCATAGCAGTAGCTAGATGGTTGTCTCTCTACCTTGTGCCTCCATGTTTAGATCTTGTGAGCTGCCTAACATGATCAAGATCATCTTATTGTAATGCTAGATGTTGTGTTTGCTGGGATCCGATGAATATTGATACCATGTTTATTCAAGTTGTTTATCTATGTGCTCTTGATCTTGCATGCTCTCCGTTGCTAGTAGATGCTTTGGCCAAGTAGATGCTTGTGACTCCAAGAGGGGGTATTTATGCTCGATAGTGGGTTCAGTCTCTAGATATCTGGATCAGTGACAGAAAGGTCTAAGATGGTAGATGTGCTGTTGCTACTAGGGATAAAACATTGGTGCAGTGTCCAAGGGCACTTGTATTGATTACATTACACACTTTACTTCATGCAATAATCTGTTGTTAGCAACTTAATACTGAATAGGATGCGGATGCTGCCTTGAAGGTGGATTATTTAGGCATAGATGCGGTTGGAATAACGGTCTATGTACTTTGTTGTAATGCCCAACTAGATTTCATAGTAGACATCTTGGCATGTATTGCATTGTTATGCCCTCTCTATTTGTCAATTGCCCAGCTGTAATTTGTTTACCCAACATGCTAGTTATCTGTTCTGAGAGAGACACCACTAGTGAACTGTGGACCCTGGTCCAATTTCCTCATACTGTTTACACAACCTGCTGCAATCATCTGTTTCCTGTTACTTGCTGTTTTTCCTGCTGTTTTCCACACCATACGTTTAACTCTTTGTTTCTGCAAGACCGGAGAGATTGACAACCTCTCTGTTTCGTGTTGGGCAAAGTTCTGGTTTGTGTCTGTGCAGATTCCACGTTGGTGCAAGCTCCCTAGCGCCAGGGGGAGTCAACATCAACAACCTTCCGATAGATCGTCAAGTCCTACTGGATTGATAACCTTGGGTAGATTTCTCAAGGGAAAACTTCTGCTGTCTACATCATAACCTTCCTCTTGGGGTTCACCAACACGTAGCCATCAAGCTGTTTTCTGGCGCCGTTGCCGGGGAAGTACTCATCATCACCATCATCATCATCCTCAAATACTCTCCCGTCAACCAGGCACCAGCCCCACACCACCCCAAGGCGCGGCGGGGGGGGGGGGGGCCATGGTGTGGGTGCCACGTGGCCCTCCTCCGTCTCTCCTCTGGACTCCGTCTTCGTGTTGGAAAAATAGGAGGTTCTGTCCAAGTTTCGTCCAATTCCGAGAATATTTACAGACTAGCTTTTCTGGAATACAAAAACAGCAGAAAACAGGAACTGGCACTGTGGCATCTTGTTAATAGGTTAGTCCCAGAAAATGCATAAAAATGCTATGAAGTGTATATAAAACATGTAACAATTGGTATAATATCAACATGGAACATCAGAAATTATAGATACGTTTGAGACGTATCGGTGCCTTGCACCACACAAAAATGCAACCATCTAAAATAAAAATACATACAAATTTGAACCACACTAGCCTACACTAAACAAAAACTCTCTTAAATCATGATAACAAACCACCAGTGTGAAATGCAGCTTTACACATGTAGCTAATTCCGATAAAAAAAAGTTCAAAAACTAACATGGAAATCATAAAGAAAAAATACTCAAGCAACCTCTACTGCTTTGATTTGCAACTTCTACTGCTTTGATTTGCATTGGCTAGTGAGCAAATAGCACTATAACAACAAGGGAAGCGTAACAAATAATATTGTCTAATGCAAACCCTAAAAAATTGGAGTGGGAAATAGAGCGACCCAACAAATTCGAAGAAAATGGCCTCTGCTCTAGTGGATTGGGTCACACATGCCTTCACATATCCACAACTAAATAAAGATGAACCAAATTAGCAAAAAATTAGATACATCTAGCATGCACGAGAAGCATGCACCACCCAACAATAGACATGGGTGCTCCAAGACGCATGAGAGAAAGTGGAAGGAATCAAGAGACGAACCCAACCCACCAACGGGCTCTCTATGGCTACTAAATCCGGATGTATTTCCAATGGATGCTTTGCCACGGAAGAGCCCACCCCTCGGCCTCCTCACCCCGGTGGAAGATCCTTCCTGCCTCCTCGTTCTGGATGTGTTCCCGATGCCACCTCGGCCGTGGGAGAGCTCGTGCCTTGGCCTAGACATCTGCCTCACTCTCTCCCTAACGGAGACATGTGGAAGGGGAATTGGAGAGGCAGGAAAAAACAACCTCAGGTCCGCTGAATCAAAATGTTAAAAAGCGGGACATAGAAAAAGCCGAACAAATCAGCTCTGGATTCACGCCATGCTTTGGAATGAACAGCCAACAATCGAATCTATGGCAAAATGGATTTTCAGCTAGCTGTAAATTAGGAAAATGCATTATTTATAGTACTCTCTCCGTATCAAAATGTAAGACTTTCTAGTCTTTTTATGTTTATCCTGATTCTTAAATATGTAGACATATTTTAGTGTGTTGATTTTTGGACAAACATAAAAAGTAGAAAGTCTAACATTTTAATATGGAGGGAGTAGTAGATATGAGAAAAAGAAGGAAGGACCAATGAGTACATAGTGTTTTAATTATTTTAGGAGTATAATCAATTTCTCATATATACTAAAATGCAGAATGGTGATGGTACAAGTGCTTAAATTTTGACTAGATAGATTAGGCTGTTACGCTGTGCGTGAAGGAGCATCTGGGTAAGCGACCTTGGACGCTCTCCTTCCCCGTCTACAGTAAAAGGAAGGCGATTTGTGAATCCCCCCGAGAACTCCACCTCGCCGGCACTGATTCGTGGGATCTCTCGGCCTCCGCCGGCCGCTTCGGCGGCGGGAGGCCGGGGATCCCCGTCTCGTGTCGTGTACATAGTGTAGGAGCTCTTAGGACTCAGGCGGCCGACGTTTTGGAGGCGCGGCGGCCGTTGTTTGCAGGTGGTGGATTTCCTCTCCGGCGATGGTGTTCTGTGGAGATCCGCCGTCGATCTACCACCATCATCGCCCTCGCATCTCCGCGGAGGTGCCGTGGGCGGCTTCCCCAAGCTTGACGGCGGAGCCAGCAACCGAAGATCTACTGCAAGATCCTGGTGCGATTCGGAGCGACGACGACGACGACCGCTGGTGTAGGTTTCGACCGGTGCTTGGCGACTTCCCGACCGCCTGGGACTGCCTCCGATCCAAGGATTCAAGGGAGGCAGCGGCGGCGGCGCGTCACCGATAGCTCCGGTGCGTCGAAGCCGTGGTCAACGTTGCAGAAGGGCTAAGCTGTAATTTTGATTTTCCTCAGGGACCTTTCTGTAATGTTTCCGGATAATGCCGGGTTCTTTGCTCACAAAAAAAAAGGAGCATCTGGGTAACACGTGCATTGAGGAAAACGACTACTCCTAAATTTGCCACTTGGCTCCAGCCATAAGCACTACACAGTTCGAGCGTTCTCCACTTGGCGCGCGAATCCACCCGGAGGGACTCCACCAGCAAAGCTTCACCAACCCAGACCGTAACGCCGCTGAAAAAAAGCCAGATGCCGCACGAAACCTGGGACGGACCGAGATCACCGCTCTAGATATGTCGCGCGTGCACCCGAACCCTCCACCAGCTTCGCCGCTACGCCCGGCCAGCCCAGGCGCCGAGCCTGATTGACCGCCACACCTCATCTCTCGCTCGAACCTTCCCGAACTCCCCCGCTTCCGTCCCAGTATATAAGGAACTCAACCCTCACCGCCCCCCAAACTCAGAGAGCAATCCAAAGCAATCAGCCACCGAGCGAACCGAAAGAACAACTCGATCGATCACAGCAGTCTAGAAACTCCGTGTGATTCTGCGCTCGTTTTGAGAGGAAGAGATGGCGAGCCAGGGCGGCAGCAAGGCGGAGGGCCCGGCGATCGGCATCGACCTCGGCACGACCTACTCCTGCGTCGGCGTCTGGCAGCATGACAGGGTGGAGATCGTCGCCAACGACCAGGGCAACCGCACCACGCCCTCGTACGTTGCCTTCACCGACACCGAGAGGCTCATCGGCGACGCGGCCAAGAACCAGGTGGCCATGAACCCCACCAACACCGTCTTTGGTGAGTCCCAAGCTTGCTCTGCTTTTTGCTCTGTTTTTGGCGGTGCAGACGAACACCTGTCTTTCTTTTCGAAAAAAAAGACGAACAACTGTCTTAGTTTCACATGAATCGTATCGTAGCTACTTGAGTAAATGAAAAATAATGAAATTTTCCATTCGAGGAAAACAAGAACATACGAGAAAATGATTCAGAAGTGTTGATTAAACAACGATGCTGCTGGGCACATGCTGACCACTCTGTTCTGTCGTGCAGATGCCAAGCGACTTATCGGGCGTCGCTTCTCGGACCCGTCCGTGCAGTCTGACATGAAGCTGTGGCCGTTCAAGGTGATCCCCGGCGCGGGCGACAAGCCGATGATCGTAGTGACCTACAAGGGGAGGAGAAGACCTTCTCCGCCGAGGAGATCTCCTCCATGGTTCTCATCAAGATGAGGGAGATCGCCGAGGCCTTCCTCAGCAAAACCATCAACAACGCGGTCGTCACCGTCCCGGCCTACTTCAACGACTCCCAGCGACAGGCCACCAAGGACGCCGGCGTCATCGCGGGGCTCAACGTCCTGCGCATCATCAACGAGCCCACGGCCGCTGCAATCGCCTACGGCCTCGACAAGAAGTCCACCAGCACCGGCGAGAAGAACGTGCTCATCTTCGACCTCGGCGGCGGCACCTTCGACGTGTCGATCCTCTCCATCGAGGAGGGCATATTCGAGGTCAAGTCCACCGCCGGCGACACCCACTTGGGTGGAGAGGACTTCGACAACCGGATGGTGAACCACTTCGTCCAGGAGTTCAGGAGGAAGAACAAGAAGGACATCAGCGGCAACCCGAGGGCGCTCCGGCGGCTCAGGACGGCGTGCGAGAGGGCGAAGAGGACGCTCTCCTCCACCGCCCAGACCACCATTGAGATCGACTCGCTCTACGAGGGCATCGACTTCTACGCGACCATAACACGCGCCCGGTTTGAGGAGCTCAACATGGACCTCTTCCGCAAGTGCATGGATCCCGTCGAGAAGTGCCTCCGCGACGCCAAGATGGACAAGACCCAAATCCACGACGTCGTGCTCGTCGGCGGCTCCACCCGGATCCCCAAGGTGCAGCAGCTGCTCCAGGACTTCTTCAACGGGAAGGAGCTCTGCAAGAGCATCAATCCCGACGAGGCCGTGGCTTACGGCGCCGCCGTCCAGGCTGCCATCCTCAGCGGCGAGGGCAACCAGAAGGTGCAGGACCTGCTCCTGCTCGACGTCACACCGCTGTCGCTCGGGCTGGAGACGGCCGGAGGCGTGATGACCACTCTGATTCCTAGGAACACCACCATCCCCACGAAGAAGGAGCAGGTGTTCTCCACCTACTCGGACAACCAGCCGGGCGTGCTGATCCAGGTGTACGAGGGCGAGAGGACGAGGACCAAGGACAACAACCTGCTCGGCAAGTTCGAGCTGTCCGGCATCCCGCCGGCGCCCAGGGGCGTGCCCCAGATCTCGGTGACCTTCGACATCGACGCGAACGGCATCCTGAACGTGTCGGCGGAGGACAAGACGACCGGGCAGAAAAACAAGATCACCATCACCAACGACAAGGGGCGGCTGAGCAAGGAGGAGATCGAGCGGATGGTGCAGGAGGCGGAGAAGTACAAGTCGGAGGACGAGCAGGTGCGGCACAAGGTGGAGGCCCGCAACGCGCTGGAGAACTACGCGTACAACATGCGCAACACGGTGAAGGACGAGAAGATCGCGTCCAAGCTCCCGGCCGACGACAAGAAGAAGATCGATGACGCCATCGAGGACGCCATCAAGTGGCTCGACGGCAACCAGCTTGCCGAGGCCGAGGAGTTCGAGGACAAGATGAAGGAACTGGAGACCATCTGCAACCCCATCATCTCAAAGATGTACCAGGGCGCTGGCGCCGGCGGCATGGACGAGGACATGCCTAGCAGCGGTGCGGGCACCGGCGGTGGAAGCGGCGCCGGGCCCAAGATTGAGGAGGTGGACTAAGCTAGTTGTGACAGGTCTTGAACCGGAGGAGGTGGACTAAGTGTTCTGGGTGTCTTGCCTGTGTGTGGTTTTCTGTACTTCTGTCGAATAATGTGAGTGCTTGGAGAGGGTGCTCTTCGAGTGTGTAGGATGATGAGAGTTCAGTGAGTGATGTGTACTAGGTTAGTAGAAGGAATAATGATCTGGTCTTTGTAGTCAGTTGTCTTTAGCAGGAGTTGGAAAATATAGTACTAGTTGTTCTTGCTTGAGTTCTGATAAATCGTTTTTCTCACCCATTACTTCGATTTGCTATCATTCACACAGTCTCACTTGTGGCCCAATGGCCACCAGGAACAGGAAGTCAGATATGTCATGGTTTATTTTGAGAGTTCCACGCTTCCAAATCTGACTGAAACTGAAAAGCGTAACAGAACAGTTGCTACCAAAATGATGCAACAAATTTAACATCCAGGTCTGGTCAGTGCAACCAATTCGAAGCGCAAACTACTGCAGGAATCAAGAAAGGGACGAGTACCAATCCTCCAGTCGGAGGAAAGATTTCGTTCAGTCCCATAGAACTGGATCCGTGGAATTTATTGCTATCGTGCATTAATGATTAAAGTACTCCCTTCGATCCATATTAATGGTCTCAACATTATCTAGATACGGATGCATCTAGTCTAAACACTTAACTAGATACATCCGTATTTAGATAAAGTTGAGTCCATTAATATGGATCGGAGGTTGTACAAGAATAGTGCTGTCAAAAGCTGATCAATGAGAATGTACTTAGACTTTGCCCGGGCTCCATTCGTGATTGCAAAATACGGAGTACACATCATAGACAGACGGAAACCGTTGATTCTGGGGTGAAACTGAGTACTGTTTCAAGGCAGATACTTTTTTTTTCTGCATGTACACTTACCATTGCCTATTACTGTATTATTTTTCCTCCCGCAGGGGTTTCCCGGTAGGTTTAGGCTCACGGGGCCCAGAAGACTAGTATAGTCTGGTTAGGTCTAGCTTGCGCACAGGTGGCGTGCGTGTGACGTTGAGTGTGTGTGGAGTGAGTTGTGCGTGAGTTCAGATACTACAGCTGTACTGTAAAAGACCAGGAATTCTCAAAAAAAAAAAAAAAAAAAAAGTATTATTTTTCCTCAAGGTATCTCTTCAGCATGAGCACTGAACAGAAGTCAGCGTCAGTCACCGTGAACAAAACAAAAACTGTACGACTCCAAACAAAAAAAAAATGTGTTTCAGCTACAATAAACTTCGCCTAGCGTCTGCCTTTTCCAATTGGGTTATTTTTTTTTTCCAGAACACGCATAAGCCATGCGCGTCTTCTTTATTAAGATAGAAAGGAGTGTTTTTACAGCAGCTGAACACGGGACTGTGATCAGTCCTACAACCCACGACACACAGAGTCCTAAGTGACTACTCTCAAAGGCCCACATAGCTTGGCTCTCCGCCACTGCTCAAACTCCACACGAATCTTGCGACAAACTTCATGTGCCATGGTTGCTACCTTGTCGAACACGCCGCTGTTGCGCTCAAGCCAGATGAATCTTGCAACGAGGATGATCAAGGTGTTCACATCCCGACCAATCTGATTTGGTACTGCTTCGCCTATTGAAGCTGGATGCAGTCAAATGTTATCTTCTCGGTCAATGCCCTTAAGTTTTGATTGGCCTCCTGTTTTCAGAGGTTATGGTAAATTGACTCAGAATGCTGCTTTAAGTTATGATCCAGTGTTTGCCCCACATATGCAGTCTTCTGCCTGGCCTGGGTTTCCTACTCAAATTTTGCAAAGAGGTGGCATTTGTAGTGAACAAGATAGGAAATATTTTGGTGATAGTGACCCAAGAAACACATCGGATGTTGGCGATGATGCTGAAAGCTATTGGTGTTCTGAAGAAGAATCAGATGGGCATGCAGTTTCTGGAAGAGACATTAATCAATATTTTGGTGGAGGCGTGATGTATTGGAGTCCTGCAGAACTTGCCGGAACAGGTTTTTCGAGGCCACCATCTCTTAGTTCAGATGACAGTGCTTGGGCTTGGCATGAGGCAGATGTTAGTCGAGTTGTCGACGATCTAGCTGTTGGGATTCCATCAACATATAGTGTGAATGGTGCATCATCACCACCATCAACTCCAATTGGGTTCATGCTGAACAATTTAACAAGGTCAAAATATCTAGTATGCTACTCTGAAACAAGCATTGCCTCTTGCAAAGAAGAGAACTGGAAGTCAGAAATCAGAATTGGCTCGCTCGCCATCACTTGGACGAAATGCTGCCTCCCCTTCCTCTGCAATTAGGCCGGGCGTTCTTAGGATGTAGGCACTCCAAGAAGGTCATGCAGTAGAAAATTTGCTCTGTCAGGCAGCTGAGCAACTGCAATACATACATCAAGAATGAATTCCAGCAAGAACATTGACTAGAACTCAAACGTTCAGAACTTCGGTTTAACAGGTAGTGCTTCAGCCTCCAAGCAAACCAGGTGCAAGTTTCTAGCTAAAACAAAACTTAGATACGGAAACACATGCATATTTGCTAGATATTCAGTATTAAGAAGACCACCAGGTCATCTGAAAAAAGGTCCTATAAGTAACCAAGTCATTTCTTCAGTTCAGGAAATAAGACACGAAGCAGCTAGATTGTTAACTTTGCGTACGAAGAACATCACTAGATAAAGAAAATAAATTAAAGTCAGTTCTTCAGTTCAAAAGACAAACAGAGACATGAGTCAGATCAATTGGCAAACTCTGACCAAAACAACTTAAGCTCAAAAGGAGCGCGATTCAAAGAAATATAAATTTTCATGCAACGATGTAACAGTGAGAGCTTATTGATCATAGTTCTGTATACATCAGCAAAGAAGGTAGCAGGATCATAGCGAATCCAGCTCATACAAATTGAAGCTCATGCGGGTACAACATAAATTTAATTACAGCTCAGTCAACAGCCATCAGATGAACGGTGAATCCTTCGCAACATAATCTTGTAGTGTTGGAAAGAAAGTATGGGGAACAAGAGTCTGTTTGAGCTGGAACTGAGTAAGACCAAGGCGTTCGCGATAGAAATTGGCAACCAACTTGCTATCCATGTCAACGTGAAGCAACCACTCGTTAAATCGTACCAGCACGAGAACCTCACCATCCCAGGGCACGACCACAACATCCCAACGATTCTCATACTTACCACGCCCACACATCTCCCTGATCTCCTCAACTGGTAGTTCAATCCGGCATTCCAAGGTCCAGACCTCGCTCTCATGGTACTCCAACACCCAGATATCAATGACTGTCTCTGCATGATTATAGGTGGACATGCCGAGAATGCCATCCATCTCAAACAGATCAGCACGGCCAGGAACAACCGGAGCACCCATCTGCCGGAACGACTCGACAGTGGTGTCGAACACCATTATCTTCCCATTCTGTGCCTGGTACCAATGCAAGCAACCATGGGAGAGCACTGATGCTTTGGAAGTCAGTTCGTCCACAGGCGCCGTCAGTTCGTCCACAGCCGGCGGCGCCCAACCGATGTGCCTCGGCGGCTGGCCTGAGCCCAATGCAAAGACGTAGACAGCCTCATCCAGGTATAACAGTAGTCGGTACTCGCTAGTAAGAGGGTGCTGGTACATTCCTAAGAGCGTGAAAGAACGAAGCAGCGGGAGACAAGCATACTGACGAGTGGCAGGGTTGCAGACGGAGAAGCAGGAGCCATCAGCGTAGATGTACTCAGTGGAGACGATGAGGAGGCCGCCGCAGCAGGCCTTCAGTTCATAGGTGGCGTCGTCAAGCGTGGCGACGTGCTGAAGCTGGGCGGCGGCGTCCCGGTGGTCGAACGGGATGATGTCTAGGCAGTCTTCGCAGCTGCCGTATGACCTGAAGTTGAAGCCGAATCCTTGACCGTAGACAAGGGGGAGGGAGGGCTGGCGGGCGTGGTGGGCCAGAAGGAAGCGGCGGGTGGAGGTGGCGCGACGCCAGGTGCGGCAAACAGCGCGGCAGCGGAGGAGCCGTTTGGGAGGCAAGCGGACGAGGATCTCCCAGATGGCGATCTCGTCCGGAAGGCCGCGGTGGAGAGGCCTTGCTCCTGCTCTCGTGGTCTTCGCCATGACTGTTGGCTGGGAGCTTTCCGTCCCAGGAACAAGAAAAATGATGTAGATCATCTGCATCATTTGTGACTTTGTGGTAGTGCCGGCCGGCGACGGCAAGTGGTGAAAACAAATATGAAAGGGCTAACTTGGGCCTTGCTTTAGCCCGGGACTTAAGAATCAGTATGCATGGTCGTTACATATTGGTTAGCGCTGAAACAGATATATCTAGAGGGAAATTCAAAAAAAAAAGATATATCTAGAGGCATAGGCGGACCCAGGAATTTGTCGAATCCTGGGCGCACAACAAGACAACTAAATTTGTTCTCAAACAAATATAGACATCACATGGAACAAATAGTTTTATAACAACAATTCAAATGCAAAACACAGACATAATATATTAGAAGTTCATGACTCATTCAAATGTTCACAGGTTCCCCCTCGCATGTTGGGGTGGCTCGAGCCGGCGCCCCGGGAAAGAGCGTGACGCTTTGGTGTAGTGGCGACGCGGCTGACGGTGTGGGTGGAGGTGTGCACCCGAGGTTGTGGCGGCCAGGGGCGGAGCTGCATGAGCTGACCCTGGTGCACATGCATCAGGGTCTAAAAAAAAATTACTCTTTCTTACCACCTAAAAAGGTTGTGTGCATCAGGTTAGCCCACATATTGTGCATCAGATAAGGTTATTTAAGCCACTATGTTTGTTCACTGTTTCGAAGCGCATCAGGGTCACTGCTGCTCCAGCTCCGCCCCTGGTGGCGGCGGGTTCAGCCTTTGCTCTCCGGGCAGTAAGGGTTGTGGGAAGCGCGGATTACGGGTGACCACCTTTGTTGTGGCGATTGGCTGGCGTGTGCTGGGATGGCAGTTGAGGGGTTGTCCCAGATGCTAGGGCGTCAGCCCTACTGGTGGGAGGCATGATGCTCGCGTGCGGAGTTCGTGGCTCGGGTGCTGCTGGTTGGCATGGCTATGCGGGCGACATTCGATTTGGGATCTAGCCCCTTTTGCCTCGATTTACAGCAGGAGCTCCACTTTCCGACTCTCATATTTTGAAACCCGCGATCAATTTTTTTTTACTCACAAGCATTTTTTTTGCGCAATCATTTTCCCTCTCATATATATTTTTTAACTCGTGAACAATGTTTTAAACTAGACATACAATTTTTTAAACCTTGTGAAGATTTATTTGGAACTTCATAGACATTGTATGTTAACTTTATTAAATATGTTTCATAATTTTTTCATTTAAAAAGAGAAAACAGAAAACCAAAATAAAAATGAACAGGAAAAAACACAAAGAAAACAACCAAAAACAAAAATACGAAAACATTATTGGGCCAGACGAGCTACGAGTGCCAGTGCGCGTTGCCCCCTATTGACGTTAACGAAAGTCAAAGAGGAGCTCCCAATCAAGTCGCTAACTCCTGGAGTTCTGCACGAATGGGACTCCCAAGACACGAGTGTGTTGCAACACGATTCAAGCCCAAGAACACAAGGCCCAACATGCTGAAGTGCTGATTGTTGAATGTTATTGGGGAGGTCCTATATACCGCTTATTAGCGGCGTTTCGTGCTAGCGCCGCTCACCTCCAACCTTCTTCCCCGTCGATTCCCCCGCTGCCGGTGCCGACCAGACCACCTGCGGCCGCCACCCACGGCCGGCTCCGCTCGTGCGACGCCTCGCCGTTCCGCCCTCCTCCAACCGCCGGTCCACCGCCGCCCATGGCCATCCCTCTAAGCCCGGCTTGCACCCCCACCGTTAAGTTGCTTCCGAGCCTACGCCGGCGCCGCCGCGGTTGGCCGCGTCGGCCTTGTCTCCGGTTCGGTCCTGGCTCGCCGGTGCCTTCTCCTTCGCGCCTCCCTGGCGGTTGGCGCGGCGTCGCCGACGTCGGCTCGTGAGGTTGAAGAACGTTGCGCCGATGTAATTGGGCCCGGCCCAATAGAACGCTGATGTGGGCGGCGCTACGACGAAAAGCCGCTAATAAGCGGTATATAGGATTTACCTGTTATTGCCCTGGTCTCGCTAGACTTCCGTGTATGCAGTCGATGTCAGTTACCCACAACTCCACAAAGCGTTGTCGTGGAGTAGGTGGCTTGATCTTCTTGTCGATTTTCAGATCTGGCCATATTAGTTTCTCGGTGTGTCGCCAATGTTTGTCGTTACCTGCGGTGGCGTTGGCGGCAAGGGCAAGGTGGATGCTCTGGAGCGAGGATGGCGATCCGGAGGTGGTGGATCTGTCGTTCTTTCTCCACTTTGTCGATGGTATGCGTCGGGTCTGGATCCAAAATAGCATGGGGAGGTTCCCGGTCGACGTGCCACAGCGATATGTGCCTTGCTGCTTGCAGGGAACATGTTCATCGACTCACAAAGTTTCGTTGGCGATGGTGTTTTTTCAGATCTAGCAATGGTAGAGGCTCTTACGGCGTGGGTCTCAGTGGCACTGGGTTTGGGGATGGCCGCTTGTTTCGGTGTGTGCAGAAAACACTAGGGATCGTTCTGTATTTTTCAGCTAAGATTTCATCTGCAGCATTTTTAGGACAACTGTTTTTTTCTGTCTTTTAGTTTCCAGGTGTGTTGCTTCATGTAACTTGATTTTCTACTAATGAAAGACGTGGCTGCTCTCAAAAAATAAACTCCAGAAGGCGTGTATGCGGGCAAGCGCGCCCAGGCAACAGGGATGCCGCGTCCGCCCATGTATAAAGACATATTTCAGGGTTAGAAGTATCTATTTTCAACGATAATTAATATGGAGTGGAGGGAGTAGTAAAGAAAGATATATATATATATATATATATATATATATATATATATATATATCGTAGATATAACAAACCATTAAGAAATGTACTTTACATTAGTTACACAGAAAAGATAAGTCTATCGATTTGTAAGTTTTTCTTGGATCCACATATGTACCCATCTATGGAAAAAAAATATAAGTTTATAGGTACATAGGTCATCATCCATATGTACATGTAAAATTTTGTAACCATCTTTTTTGATAAATTTTGTGATTGATTTTTTATGGAAGATCATAAAATAAGCGAATGACAGTACAATTTAGCAATTGCAAGCTGATCGTTAAAGATGATTGAAAATTGTTCCGATTCAAGCAACTGATAATATAAAAAAAATCTCAACATAAGAGATCGTTTTGGATAAGAGATGTGCAGTCGCCGTCGTGGCTTGCGAATAATTTGACTCTGCCGTAATCTGAACATTCTACCAGTTTGCTTCTGCATTCTTCTCACCGTATCGACCTTTGAATATCAGATACCGCCCCCCTTACACTCTTACAGCCTGACCCGTCACACGCAGTGACGCAGACATCGTTTTGAAAATGAAGGGCACGAGCGAATCGGTGAAAATGCTCGTTTCGAGCAGCAATCATCGAAAGAAAACATATTTAAAAAAAAGTTTTTTCCCCACCCCCCGTGTCGCTCCCAGCGGCGACACTGGGGGCGCAACCCTAGCGCCGCCAGCGCGCCGTCTCCCTCCGCCGCTGCCGCCGGCCAGCGCCGCGGTGGCGGCGCCCACCGCTTCCAAAGGTCGTGGGGTGGCTCTTCGCGCGACGGTGGCTGCATCTGCTGGGAAGAGGGCGGCCGCCTTCATCGGCGACTGGATGCTGGGGCGGCGGCCCCAGGCCGCGGTGGCGCGGAAGATTCCTTCCCACACCGTGCGGAGGCGGATCCGGCGCCCTGCCGGCCGGATCTGGTGGGGTGTTTTCTCCGGCGTGGTGGGTCGTGTGGAGGACGACCACACGGGGTTGCAGCGAGGATGGCGACGGTGTGGGTGGCTTGGCGCGGCGGGAGGGTTATGGGCGTCGGCGGCGGTGGCAGCAGGGTGCTGGAGGCCGGCAATCGTGCCGGCGGGGTTTGGTCTTCTCCGAGCGTGTGTGGGTGCGCGTGGAGGTGATGCGGCATTGGGCGGGTCGACGGCGCGTGGATGCCAGGGCGGCGGCTCCGGGCTTGGGAGCAGCGACGCCAACGACGCAGCATGAGGCGTTGCGTGATGTGGTGCAGGTTTATGGCCAGGATCCGTTGTGGTTCGTGGCCACGGGCGGCGCTCCTTCTTGCCCTGCCGGCATGGTGCTCGGTATGGCGTGGTGGCGTGCTGCGTCGGGTGGTCCTGTCCTCCTCGTTGTCTGGCTTGTTGGCGGTGGTGGTGGTTGGTGAGGCTTGCCGGCGCCGGTGCTGGTGGTGGTGCGACGGAGGGTGTGCTTGGAGCTGGGGGTGAAAACCCCGTCTCGGTTGCACCGTGACCAGTGATGGCGGCGGCTGTGGCCGTCGTTTACCTCCCTGGAGGCATTGCTGCTATGCTGCAGCCCCCTCTTGCACCGTTCCGATCGGTGGTCCAGCTCCGGGGGAAACTCTTGATCTTGTGATCGGACGATGACGGCGCCTTGGCGTCGTTTCCCTCTTGAGGGCTTCGTCTTTGGAGCTAGATTTCGGCAAGAGGGACCTGTGGTAGGGTTGTGGCGGCGGCAGCTGCGACTGTCTTTTAGGCCGGGGCGGCGGCCCCGGAAGTTGGTACGACGTCCGTGGTCTGCGAGCAGCTCTCCCTGAGCAGTTTGGGCTGCGGGTGGCTGGTTCGTGCGGCGTCGTGGCTCGGTTGCGAGTGGTGCTATGTCGGGGCGGCGGCCCCGGAAGGGGGTGCTGGCGGCGAGGCTGTCGGGGCTGCTTGGGCAGCGGCAGCGGTTGCCTTTTAGGCCGGGGCGGCGGCCCCGGATGTTGGTGTGGCGGCCGTGGACTGCGAGCGGCTTTCCTGGTACAGCTTGGGCTGTGGGTGGCCGTGTCGTGCGGCGTCGTGGTTTCTCGTGGTTGTGAGACTTCGCCCGTGGGTTGTGTCGTGTTGTTGTATGGTTTTCGCCCGGTTTCTTCCATAATAAACCGGGCACCTTCTGCTTAATTAATATATGGGGCAAAACTTTTGCCCCACAGTTTAAAAAAAAAATGCTCGTTTCTGGACCAACACGACATGCCGTAAAAAGAGCCTGCACTTGTGGCCTGTCGTGCAGGTGGAGCATTCGACGTGGAAACCATGTTCAGAATTCAGAAAGATTTCAGGTAAAGACTGATTCCTAGGCTGCGTGAGCTCGAATGTGAAGAAGTATATTCCACACGGATACCATTGCGATCTCAGCGCTTGGTACGTATTTCTGCGACGACAGAATGCACCAGCAATTTTTTGGATTAAATAGAGCTGGAGGAAACAGCTGCGGCTTGCTGATAGACCGTACGAAAGTGACTGAAACCAAATCTTACGCCTGACTTCCTGAGGATATGTATTTGGCTAAGGCCGTGAAACAGTCTGCATGGTACGGATTCAGTGACTGGAACTGAATTTGACTTTTGTACACCTTTCATCGTGAGTTGTTTAACTCTGATATACGGAGTATATCCTTGCTGCTTCATTCCGACTCCCAATAGGCAACCCCCTATGTTCGCATTTGTGGGTTGCTCTCTTGTAACTAAATTCTCTCTTCTATAAATATATGGTACGTCTTTGGCGTGCTCGCCAAAAAAAAATTCCGACTCCCAAATATGATTGATGTCACCAATAACAATCCTGAAAGAAAGCAAAGCCCACCTTTTCTCCAGTCATGAGTTGAGCTGTTCCACCACAGGAGCTGAGGAGAAGCTTATCCAGTTGAGACAGCTACCAGAAAAGTTACAAAAGGAGTAATAAGCACTCAGCGGTCAGAGAGCTTATCAAATACCCCGGTTCCGGAGGCCCCCATCATTCTTTTCCATGGAGTTCTGTCCAGGGACCTAGCCGGCCGAGCATAATCGTCCTTTGAGAGGAGGAAAGGCCGGCTTATCGAAAGGGCGACAAGCAGATAAGAGGGGCCGCACACAACGATACGATACGTAGTGTAGGGATCATTCAACAACAACAGAAAAGATAAAACAAAACAAAGCGACGACGTCAAGCTGCCACATCGCAACAACGCCATGGATCCCCCCGCTCGCCGCTGGCCTTGCAGGTCAAGCATGATCGAATTAAGAAATGATTATCGATAATATACTCCCTCCGTTTTTTAATATAAGATGTTTTAGGTGTTGTACATGTTGTATAGATACATACTAAAGTGAGTGAACATACACACTTAATCATGTCTACATACATTTGTGTACACATGCATGTGGACAAATGCTAAAACGTCTTATATTAAAAAACGGAGGGAGTACTTATTATTAATCGCAAGCGGCGATGCGCAAGATCCTCAGGACCCAGCAGAGTAACAGAAAAAAGTTAAGCCATATCCACTTGCAATTTTGGTGTAGCGACAGAGCGGAGGGAGAAGGCATAGAGTGAAGCTCAAAATAGAAATGCAACTTGACCGGAAATGACACCGTTGCTTGCTGTCTATGTCATTTAAGACCAATCAGTCATCAAACTGACTGGATCCCCTCAAAAGGAAAATCTTAAAACGCACCAACTTGGGAAGATAAGATGACAGCGATGTGGGTGAGCAGCTGGCAGGTTTTCAGCCCTGGGATGCCCCAGGGGTCAAATGAAATACAGTAGCAAAACTATCGCCACGTTCAGCTCAACAACGGAAAACCAACGTAGTAATTATCAGGTCGCGTGAAACATGGGACACTGGATTTGGTTTAAATCCATCAGAAAAGGGGAATTTTACATACTTACAAGGCTAACCCTTGTAGAAACAACTCAACCAATGCGGCAAAAAACGATCTCCAGGGTCAATTTTCATATGGTTTTAAACTAAACAATAATACTTGATGGTGCTAAACAATAATTGAAGCACATGAAACTGAAGTTAAAACCACAATAGTGCTCATAACAGATAAAAACTAATCTATATTGATAATAGATAGTTTACATTGGCATCTTTAATCAATTGCACTCGCCTTCCAACAATCCCTGGAAGGCAAAAACGATCCTAATAGCAATTACATGCACTCCTTTCCTAGTTCACATCAAATAGACGAGACGAAATTTACAAGAATGCCCACAGACCAAACTTCTCACCAACCTATGAAAATTGACTATCAATGCCTATACAGTTCTCCATGAGTCGTTTCTGTAGAACAAGCAGGCTGCTCACCAGAGTAATGCACATATCCGAAGCACATCCAGCAGGCGACAGACAAAGGCAGAAGATAATACATAAGGTATTCCCCAGCAACATACTGAATCATATAACAGAGTAATCCAGATATGTTCCTTTTGGCATGTAGCATGTTCCTAAAATGCTCAAAGTGCTGCAATTGCTAACACCCAACTAACCAGAATGCTTCAGCAAATCAGGACGGTTCCATCACAATTAGAAAAACTGAGCTGTATTTGCTGTATGGTAACACGCACCCCTTGTCTCCTCGTAAACTAGAGGGTTAGCAGACAGCAAAGGATCAGTCAAGAGCACCTGACAGTAATGGACGTTCTAACTAGTACTACATGGACATGTATCACACACCTTGGACATGTTTTCATTGGCACCATGACGAGGGAGGCCTCAGAGATACAAGGACTTCATGTTCTTCGGGACCAACACGGTGTTTAGGGACAATAATCTCTAGGCCTGTTCCTGATTCATCACAGTAAGCTTCCAAAGTAGCATCTTCTGGGATCCGGGTAGGCAACGGAACTTCCCGGATAAAGTCCCCTGGTGGACAATGCTCAGGTGAAGGATCCGTCAACTTGAAGGTCCGGTCATGTCGCTTCAGGAATGGCATCCGGCCAGTACTAGTGCATGATATCTTAACGATGCCATTTGTAAGAGTATTCCTCCAGGAAACCTTCACCTTTTGTATATCAGCAAATGGCAGGCTAATGATGATCAAGTAGCCCTTGCTATCTTCATATATTGTTTTTGCGGCAGTTACTGGCCCAGAAGCATGGCGCATCACACCATTGAAGTCATTCATCCATGATGGCTCAAAAGTGTGGCTTGCATCCATGTCTTGAACCTTGTCTGAGTTCGAATTGCTGCAGTCTTCCTCCATGGCAGAGGGGGAGGAGTCCTTCCTGCGTTTGTTGCACATAGCTGAGATGTCCAAACCATCCCCTAAACCATGCTTTGATGCATGTGTTGACAGGTTAAGGCCAGAACCATTGAGCAACTTCTTGGGATGGCCATGTGAGGTACTCTTTGCCGGAGCAGCAGCTGAAGGCCTCTCAAGCTCAATTCTATGACCGGCAGATTCCTCCATGTCTCGAAATCACCCGCCTCAGTGGGGATCGAGAAATTGGCATCCCTCCCAGTGAGCTCAAACCACCTCTTCAAATCGGCCTCGGGAACACCCACCAAGTTTGGTGTCTGCGCAATCTCAATCCCATGAAGGCACTGCGGGTTTGACAGCCCACGGTAATGCTTACGCTGCATCCGGTGTGAGCGCACAAACCCTTTGTCAGCGCTGAAAGGAAACTGCGGCTCCCCAAGGCGTGAGTGACCATTCATGAAGCTCCTCAGCTGCATCTTCCCCAGGGCATTCTCAGGTCGCTCCTTGAACACCCACATGTACATGTTCTCCATGTCGTGCTGCACCAGGAAGGCGTCCATTGTGGCACTATGACCATTCCCGGCGGCGGTGGCAGGCTTCGACTTGACACCCTTATCAGCAGACATGACGGGCTTGAAGTAGTGGGTGAAGAAGAACCATGCACCCCAGATGCTATCGTTCCGCTTGACGCACTTGCGCGCGGCGCTGGAACCGGAGCTCTTGGTGTGAGACACGTGGACATTTGTTGTTGTGGATACTGGGGCGGAGGGTACGGGGGCAGCGGCAGGCGAGTCTGAGTCGTAGAGCTGCGGGCAGCCGAGGCCGACATCTAGCATGTCGACGTTGGATTCATGGAGAGCCGGAGGAGGAGGGGAGGGGTCAGCGGCGAGCGGGAGGTTGATGTCAGGGGGGGCGGCCGCTGCGGCGTGGAGGCAGCGCTGGAAGGGGCCTGGCGGCGGGAGGAAGAGGTCGAAGTCGTCGTGGGAGGCGGTGTCCATGGAGAGGAAGGTGGAGGGGCCCTGGTGTGGGTGGTGGGCCGTGGCGGTGTCCATGGAGAGCGCGGTGAGCAGCGACTCCCCCATGGCCCTCTCCGGGCGCGCGTCGTCCGTGGCTGCGGTGGTGCCCAACCCTTCGGCGCTTCCGCCTCCACCGCCTCCTCACCGCGCGCTCCACTCCCCCGAATCTCTCCACGAGCATCAGTTAAGAACCAGGATTCACACCTCCCCCGCGTCCATCCCACGGCCGAGAGAGGGAAGGGTGCTTTTAACCTGCAAATCACACACATATACAGAGAGAACCCACATCAATCTCCCATCCAGAAAAACCTGAATCTAACGACGAATCCCACCAATTCACAGGAACAGCCAGAGATCCAGCCCCACGTACCTCCACGGAATCCAAGTACGCCGCAACTCCCAAATCAAAAACAACAACGAGCAGAACGTAGCAGCGAATTCCTACTCTCCTCTTCCTCCTCCTCGCAGCAACAGAACAGAGTTGCAATCAACCAATCGAAATCAAATCGAATTCGAGTTGATGAGCAGCGGGTGGGGGAGGTGGGAAGGGAGGAGACGGTAACGGAGGTTGGGGAGTTAAAGGCGACGATGGGGGCGCAGACCGGGGACGGGGGAGGAGGCGGCCACCCCCAGAAGGAGCCGGGACGAGGGGAGGGTGGGGGGCCGTTACTTGACGGTGACGGCTGCTGGGTGGGAAAGAAGGATTGGCGAGGGTTGGATCGGGAGACCTCCTCTCCCTTCTCTTTGGAGTTTGAAGTCGGCATCCATTTTTCTCCTTTGTTTTTTCATCCTTCCGGGCTTTGGGATAAAAATAATAGCATCGGTAGTAGCACAGCACGAAAGAAACGGCTAGGGTGGAAATTATGTCCATGTCCTCACAATTTCTCTCTATTACAGTGGGATGTCAAATACTACTCCTCCGATAGTCTGATGTATAGATACATTCGGTGCAGGGACAATTAATATGAATCAGAGCGAGTACGATTGAATGGTGCCACTCATTGCGTACTGGTACAAATAAATAATGTTTTTTCGTAGTGATACGATGGGTTATATCTCTCGCTTCCATCCATCTAGTTTTGTGGTGCTAAAGTCACTTTGTAAATTGTACCAAAACTAAGAAATTCTTTGGGTGTGTTTGATACATGTGTTAACTTATCACCGAGGTCTTGCTCAACCTTGCTCGTTCGTTGCAGACTGGCATGTTTTAGATATGACTCTATTGTTTAGATGTGTGCACTGCATTGCATGAGAAGGAAAATGTGCACACCTTGTTCGGTTGATTGCAATAGACTAGACTGGTGCAATGCATTATTGTTTGGTCTCTGGGAGACAGTGCCTTCTTGTCACGGTGAACTTACCTCATATTTTGCTCTACACCGACATGAAGATTGTGCGACCTACGCAATCTGTTCTCGAAAAGGGGCTATAGCTGTTATGTGCATACATCGATGCACACAACCATCTTTATTTAAGAGTTCATCATCCAAAGTAGTACAAAGTGTCGAAACATTATATGCAATCTATAAGTGAATCAGCGTTCACCACGTTGAAGATATCCCGTGAGACCGTCGCCAGATAGTTGCATCCAAAACTCTAATCTCTCGCAGATCCAAATGAAAGAGACAAGACCATAGCTGAATCTAATTTGTTTCCATATTGGTGACAAAGTAGAAGTAAAAAAATCCAGTCTTATTAAACACAAAATTATTTCGAGAATTTTATATGATCCACACAAATTAAGTTGAAACGCCTATCGAAAGTTTAAAAAAATCTTCAATGGAATCTTTAGCTCCTGCATGTACTTACGTAGAAAATATGGTATGACGATTTATAAGATCCCCATACAATTTTACCTAGAAAATACATGAAGTAGGTTATCTTCCAGGAAAAGCTATTCAGCTCATCGACAAGTTGAATCACCGTCAACGTTAGCATAAGTCTAACCGTGTGGTTCACTTATTACCAGCTAGTGTCCTTCTTATTAATATAGTCATTGGATCTTCTGAAAGAACATTATCAACAGGGAAAAAAGTTGAGCAATGTTCTATAAAAGATGAGTATTGGTGTGTAGCGGCGCGTCATTTAACCAAATGTATTATAAAAAATGAATAATCGATTTGGAAAGAGGCTTCTCGACATGTGTTCATGGGGGAGTCAATAAGGCACATAGTGAGAGAGAGAGAGAGAGAGGGGGGGGGGGGGGGGGGGGGAATTGCAGATCAATCCTGGTATGATATTAACACAAGAGATTTACTGTAGGAGTTTGAACTGACAAAACCGCTCTAAAATCTGATGCTCTAGTGACCCAAGTTTCAAACGAGCTAACCATCGAAGTACTCCAAGCAGGAAATAAGCTCACCAAGTTAGGAGGCAATCCAAACACGTTTTAGTCTACAAACACCAACTTAAAAACAGACCGATCAGAAACCACCAATCTGGACAGAAATCACGTCTCGTTTTTTTCCCTTTCTCAATAGGGTTTTGGTGTTCTTATATGTTTTTTCACCCTCTCGCACCGCAATCATGTTCTGTGTACTCTCATTTTTTACAAACACAGCCACAAAGGGTCGCTAGAGTTCCTTCTTCTCGTCCCTCTATATTATTATTTTTAGATCGATTCGATTCAACAAACGAACATGCAAGGAATAAAATTTGAATATTTTCCTCGGAACATTTCTTACACCCATTCCAATTTCTCTTAGCCAACTTATCCTTAGTAAGCAAAATCTTAAAAATCTTTAGCTCCCTGCATGTACTTATGTAGAAAATATGGTATGACGATTTATAAGATCCTCACACATGGATTTCACCTGGAAAATACCTGAAGTAGGTTATCTTCCAAGAAAAGCTATTCAGCTCATCGACAAGTTGAATCATCGTCAATCGTTAGCATAAGTCCAACCGTGTGTTTCACTTATTACCAGTTAAAGTACTTCTTAATATAGTAGTAACTGGATCTTCCGAAAGAACATTCTCCTCAGAAAAATATTTCCGTTGAGCAATGTTATATAAAAGATGAGTATTATTGTATAGTGGCGCGTCATTTAACCAAATGTTTCTAAAAACAAATACTCGATTTGGAAAGAGTCTTGTCTACATGTGTTCATGAGGGTAGTCAGTAAGGCCCGTAGTCGACGTGAGAGAGAGAGAGAGAGAGAACCGTAGATCAATCATGGTATGAGATTGCCACAAGAGATTTAATGCAGGAGTTTGAACTGAGAAAACCGATCTCAAATCTGATTGGCCCTAGTTTCAAACCAGCTAACCATGGAAGTACTCAAAGCAAGAAATAAACTCACGATTTTGGAGGCAATCCAAACACGTTTGAGTCTCCAAACAGCAACTTAAAAACAGACGGTCAGAAATCACCTTTTTTTTCCCTTTCTCAATAGGGTTTTGGTGTTCTTATATCATTTTTCTACTTTCATTTGCTTGCACACACAGCCACGAAGGGTCGCTAGAGTTTCTTCTTCTCGTCTCTATAAGGCAGGATCAACCATTGATGAACGATTCAGACATGTTACACTTTTTTTTTTGAAACGGGGCAAAAGCTTTGCCTTTTCATTGATATAGAAGAAAGAGGCCAGTTTATGAGGGAAACCGGCCGAAAACCATACAACACAACGCACCACGCCGGCCCCAAGGCCACGCCCCAAAAACAAGTCGAAGGTCATGCACCCTAGCAACCATAACCGACACAACACGGCGGAGACGACCTCAACGCAAGAAGAAAAAACCCAAAGCCGTCCACACCGGACCGATTGCCGCGCCCCAAACGAGTCGACGACCATGTCACCCTAGCGACCATAGCCGACACCTAACACGGCGGAGACGATCTCAACGCAAGACGAAATCCGGAGCCGCCGCTCCGACATCCACACCGGACCGATTGCCGCGCCCCAAACGAGCCGACGACCATGTCACCTAGGGACCAAAGCCAACACCCAACACGGCGGAGACGATCTCAACGCAAGACGAAATCCGGAGCCGCCGCTCCGACATCCACACCGGACCAAATGCCGTGCTCCCCCTAGCCGAAGACGAAGGCTCGCCGCCGCCAACCACCATCTGAATCCACTGGTCCCCCTGGCCGACGGAACATCCAAGGCGAGGCCCCAAGAGGCAAGCGACGCAGGAGCGCCGCCCTCGCCCGATCCCGCGAGGGATCTGGGGTTTCCCCGGAGAACCCAGCGCGAGGAGGCAACAGAACCACCTCGACGACGCCTTCAAGAAGGACGCGGCGCCCAAGGGCGTCGCCGTCGTCGGCCCTGGCCGACAATCAGGGCAAGGCTTTCGCCGGCGATGTGTCGCAAACCTCGCAAACCGCCCATCGAGGACCGGCCAGTCCACCATCAACGCATGCCGCAGCCACCGTGGCACCTCACGCCACGACAGCGCCGCGCCGACCAAGCCCGGGGCCGCCGCCCCGGCATCCTCTCCTCCGACTGGAAGACGACACAGCCGGAGGTGCAGCACGGCCACCTCAAGCCAGCCACACGGCCGGGGCAACCCGACCGCACCGATGCGCCCAGGCCTCGTCCTCGCGTGGCGCTTTTTAACTGATGTTGGTGTGCCAACACACCTCCATTTAGATGGATATAGCCCCTACACTCTCTACAGACTGTTGGAGTAGGCCCATGACTACATGTAGCACGAGAAGAACTGAAGAAGACTTGTCATTAAGCGCAAGCATCGGTGACACACACTGCCCACTGCCGCACCGAGTGCAACTGGCTTTCGGCCTGTGATACGTCGATACGCAACGTCTCCATGTATCTATCTGAATTCTGTTCATCGCTTCAATCCTATCATCATCCAGCGCCACCTCGCTCCAAGGGAAGCACAGCTGGTTCGTTTCACGCGGTATCATAGTGTCATGGAACGGAACAGCCCATCGCTGCGCCAAGCGGCCGCGCTAGTTTGTCCCCGCCTGGGCGAGGAGTCTCCGTGAAGCACAAGATGCACACGACAAACCCAGCCGCGCGCGTGCACGAGCAGCGACGACCTTTCTCCTCGTCCTCATCATCTCTCTCTCTCCATCCACGACGTACGAGGGACTCCTCGTGTGTTTTTTAGCGTCCGGGCTTCGCTGGCGTGAACGACGTTGATGTATTCTATTCCGTGATAAGATCTCGAAGCTAATTTGGGAAGGGTGCACTCCTCTTCTCTCCAAAGTCCACGGCGACGGAGGCCGTATCTGAGAGAGGGCGCAAGTGATCCGCCTGCTCGACGGCATCGTTAACGTTGTGCGCTCCGTCGTCATATCAGATGTGGCTGGGGTTGAAAAGTTAGTAAAGAAGCAGGACGAGAGGAGAAACTGTGGCACAAGAATATGACCGTTAGCCACCACCGCTCTCGCGACGCCCATGGCGACGGCGCCCGTCTCGCGCCCCGCGCCGGTGCCCGCGCTCCTGCTGCTGCCCCGTGCCTGCCACGACCGCCGCCGCCTCCGGCAGCTCTGCCTCCTGGTTTCACGCCGGCGTTCCTCGGGGGAGCCAATTCGACCCGCGCCCCTGTTTGTGCATCTGGTTCTGGCGGCCGGTCGCCGGCCTCTTCGCCGGCGCGGGGGTGGGGGGCCCTGCGCGGCTGAGGAGCGTGGTCCGCGGCTCCCTCGACCTCGGCACGCCTTCGCCGGCGGACTGCGCGGCCATCAACGAGGCGCTCTCGTCCTGGCGCCGGGCAGGTTGTCCTTCTTCCTCGACATTTAAGGCGGCTCCGGCAGGAATCCTTCGCACCGCGTCGTCATTCATTGCTCCTGCGCACCCACGACCTCGCCGGTCCGTGCGGTTCAACGTCCCTGGGCCTCGCATTCAAGAGGATCCGTACTCGCCTCTGCTCGCCTTCATGGCGGGTCGCGTCGCCCGTCCCCTCCATCTCCGGCATGGGATGGCTCGGGGCTAGCCCCTACGTCTGCTGACGACGAGGGATGGACTATGGTGCTAGGTCGCCGAGACCTACGCGCGGCGCGTGCTGCGCTATGCCAAGAAAATTCAATGCCACTCCGGTCGGCCTCCTCTGCTCCTGCCCGTCACCGCTATTGCTACCTCGCCAACGCCCCCTCCAAGCACAGACGCGCCAACGACACTCAGCTCGCTCCCCGCGCCTCCAGGATACGCCGCACCACCCTCCGCCCCTGCTTCCGGTGCCAGGCCACGGACCACCTGCTCGCGGACTGCCGGGATCCGCTCCGGTGCGCCACCTGTCGACGCTGGGGCCACGGTGCCGGCGACTGCAAGCCCCGGCCACCCCCGCCCCTACCGCCTACGCCGCCAGCTCAAGCTCCTCGCCCCGCTCCTGTTCCGCCCGGCTCCATGGAGTTCCTCGGCGACGCGGCGTCTCGCACCCCCGAGGACACGTGCGTCATCGCCACCTCCTACGACCTCGACTGCGCGCGGCTCGACTGGGAGCACTCTGCAATCGTCGCGTGGGTGCTCTCCCCGCCGCCCGGCACCGACCGCACCGACGTCGACGACGCCTTCCGCAGCAAGTTCAGCCTCCGCCCGTCCGACCTGATGGTCAGCTCCCACTTCGATGGGTACCTCGTCAAGTTCGCCGACGCTGCGCTGAGGGACAAGGTCATGCGCACCAAGCGGTGCACCTTCAAGCTCTACGGCCTCGAGCTGCACTTCCGGCCATGGCGCGCTTCCGGCAACGCCTTCAACGCCGACCTCGTCCACCGCGTGCACCTCCACGTCGAGAACGTGCCGCCGTATGCTTGGCGCCCGGAGATTGTGGACCAAATCCTTGGCCGCAAGTGCGCCGTGCAGCGGCTTGACGACGGCTTCACCACCATGGAAGTCACCTCGTCTTTTGGGCTCTGGGCGTGGACCGCGGAACCCCATCGCATCCCCAAGGTTCTGTACTGCACGTTTGCAAACAAGGCGCCCGGCGGCTTATCTTCTCTCGTGCGCGTCGCGGAAGACCGGCCGGACCAGTGGAAGCGTGGCATCACCTTTCGCGTCCTCCTCCACATCGACACCATCGAGGACTACTCAAACGCGCCTCTGCTCGATGGCGGCGAGCCCATCTCCAACTTCTTGCCTGCCGTGCACACCCTCCCGCAGTGGCGCCTTGGCGGGATCGACGGAACGGCCGCGACATACGGGACAGCGCCTCCCGTCTCCATCCCACCTCTCGGTGAGTTTCGTCAGGAGGACGCTGTGGAGAGCAGCCGCCGGCGCGCCTCTCGCACCCGCGGCTCGCACGGCGGGGGTTCTTCCTCGAGGCAGGAGGCTGCCGTCGATCTCGGGCGCTCGGCACGCTCTCGCAGCCGTGCTGCGCGTGATGCTCATGATGGTGCTGCCGGTGGCGGCCGGTGGCACCGGTCGCGGAGCCGTGGCGACCAGGAAGGACGCGGTCTCTCTCGCGCCCAGGCGCGACACGCGCCGCGACCGGTATGGAGGCCGCGCGGAGTCCACACGCCCACGCTCGCGATCCCGCGATGGTGGTCGCAGCAGCTCCCGTCACGACAAGCGCTGCGATGATCGCGATCTCCGTCGGCACAGCAGGCGCGAGGACGGAGACGACTATGATGAGGACCATCACCGCTCGGAGCGACGCAGCTACCTCAGGGCGCCCAGCGCCAGCGGCCTCGGCCGCTATGGCGTCAAGAACCGCGACGGCGAGAGCTCCAGGCGGCATCGCTCCCGCGAGTACAATCAGGACACAGACGCCACCATGGATTCGCGATGCTTCAGCTGCCGTCCATCATCGTCTCGGGCCCGCTGCCGCCTCTCCCCATGGCGGTGCCGGCTCCGGGGAAAATCCTCTCGGACGCGGAGGTCACGGAGAAGCTGCAAGACCTTTCTCGTGAAGGTGCGGCCGCGATGCGCGCTGTTCTCCCCGAAATCCTGGGCATCGGCAACAAGAAGGCTCCTCCTCCGACGCCGGCGGCTCCTCGCACCTCTCCTTTCCAGGAGACATGCCGCAATTGGATCGACTCCATCCGTGCCGCGCCGTCGTCGCTCACCCTTGGCTCCTCCCGCCTCGCATCTCCGCCGCCTTTCACGCTGGCGAGCTCGGAACTGCTGCCTGATCCTAGCCTGAGCGCCTGGACCGATGACGCGGCGCCCTCACCGACCATTCCGCGCCCTCCCTCACCGGCTCTCCTCCGCGAGCACGTCCCGCTCTCTTGGGACGATGATGATGCTGTTACTGGGCTTGAGGCCTGGTCCGTCTCGGTGCCCATCACTGGCGATCGCGCGGCGGATGTACCCCTGACGCTTGATCACGATGCCATCGCTGCTAGCCCCACTGCCACTGCCGGGTCGGAGGTGATCGGCGCTGCTGTCAGGCGCTCGGACGACTCGCCTACGCCTACCGACATGGTTCTGGGGGACGCGGCTGTGCGCTCTCCGGTTGGGGAGCTGAGGGCCATGGCCGCCGTGCCGCGGCTCCACGACGTCGACTTTCAGCACGACATCGACGAGCTGGGCGCCGCTCTGGACCTGGCAAGCCTCGACGAGCTCGTCGATGATTTCGGCACGGCGGATGGGACGACGCTGGGAGGGGCTGCGGGCCGCCTTTTCGCTCGGCCAGCGTCCCTCTTCTGCCTTGCCCGCCCCTCGCGGCGCCTCCGGTCACCGAGGAGCCCTCGGCGGTGCGGCGCAGCTCCAGGCTCGGGGAGAAGCCGAAGATGCCGACGATGGACAAGGCCATCCGTGTCCTTTGCCTAAAGTTTGGCATCGACATTGGGGAGGAGATGCCTCTCGCTCGGGCTCGTAAGGAGTACGAGGCTTGCTACAAGAACACGCTCACGGACACGTCGGTTGATGGTCTGAACCGGCTATTCAGGATGAATGTGCCCAGCTTTGATGCCGTCAATGACGCTCTGGTTGCCATGGCTGGGCCGGGGGGCACGGAGTTCGCCTCGTCTGCTGATCAAGAAATTGTGGTCTGATTTGCTGGCCTCTTCAGCGTGTACCATCGACTTTTCTTCTCTGCATTCAGCTAGCTAAGGTTTATTCAGCTATTTGGTGGGCTTGTCACCTTTAAGACTACTTCTGCTAGAACTACCGCTGCGACTACTTCTGCTTCCACGACTCTCTCCACAAGCTATCTCCGGCCTCAAATGTCTGAACCAATCCTCGACCTCGCTGACTGGAACACTCGCGGGCTAAACGACCAGGCTCGCAAAGACACCGTCCACGCCATGTTCGCCAATACGCCCTGCCATATTGCTTGTCTGCAAGAGACAAAGCTCGACTTCATCGACCACGCTACTGCGGCCTACATTGGGGGCTATAAGCTTTGCTCTTTCGCTCACAGACCGGCCATCGGAACTAGAGGGGGCATCATGTTCCTCTGGAACGAGGATTATGTCTCTCTGACAAACATTCACATTGGGACTCATCTAATCTCCGCTGACGTCTGCATCCGCGCCTGCGGAACTACCTTCAAGCTGACCAATGTTTATGGGCCCAGTACTGATGTCGACAAAAGGGCTTTTCTGGATGAGGCAATTGCCCAAGCCCCTCTGAATGACGAAAAGTGGTTGATCATTGGTGATTTCAACCTCATCTACCAGGCTTCGGACAAGAGCAACTCAAACCTCAATTTTCGCCTCATGGGCCATTTCCGTCAAGCTCTGAACTCTTGCCATCTTAAGGAGGTCAAGCTCCAGAATAGAAAGTACACCTGGAGCAACGAGAGAGCCGACCCAACTCTGGTCAAGCTTGATAGGGCTTTCTGCAACCCTAGCTGGGACCTCGCCTTCGGAAATCACGTGCTCACAGCCCTCTCCTCGTCGCTCTCGGATCATTGCCCCCTTATGCTCTCAAGCCTCAGCGGCCCTCGCCGCCCGCCTTCCTTCCGTTTTGAGAACTTTTGGACTAAGATGCCGGGGTTTCAGGAGGTTGTCTACTCTGCTTGGAACGAACCTACCACGCATACACAGCCTGTGCACGTCTTCAACCATAAGCTCAAAATTACGGCCAGAAAACTTCGCTCGTGGAGCAAAAGCCTCTTCTCTGATCACAAGTTGCAGCTCTTCATGGCTCTAGATGTCATCCTCCAGCTGGACATTGCGCAGGAATCAAGGACCTTATCTACCGCGGAAAGAAATCTCCGCGCAGGTCTAAAGAAAAAGGTCATGGGTCTCGCAGTTCTGGAGCGCACCAGAAAAAAACAAGCCTCGAGGATCAATTACCTCAGGGAAGGGGACGCAAACACAAAGTTCTTTCACCTCAGAGTCAACTCTCGCAGAAGGAAAAACCACATTCAGAGGTTGCAGCACAATGGTGGTTGGGTGACTGGACATGATGACAAAGCAGCCGTGATTCTTGATCACTTCTCTCACGTCCTTGGTCAACCCCCGCCGCGTGAGATCGACCTGAACTGGGAGGAGATTGACCCTGGTACCATGGACCTGGACGACCTGGCCCTGCCTTTCTCGGAGGAGGAAATTAGGCTTGCTATTGCGGATATGCCAAAGGACAAAGCCCCTGGGCCTGATGGTTTCACCACGGCGTTTTTCTCCTCTTGTTGGGACATCATTCAGCCGGACCTTATGCGAGTCATCGATGCTTTCTCAGAGCTTTCCGTCAACAATTTCCGTGTCATCAACTCCGCCAACATCACTCTCCTGCCAAAGAAAGAAGGGGCTGACTCGATTTCGGACTTTCGCCCTATCAGCCTGATCCACATTGTCCCGAAGATCATTGCCAAAGCCATGGCTCGCCGCCTCAGCCCTAAGATGAATGACCTCGTCTCCACTGCCAAAGCGCCTTCATCAAAACCAGGAGCATCCACGACAACTTCATGTACGTCCGGAACACTGCTCGGCGGCTGCACCGCGCTCGATCGCCAACTCTGCTCCTCAAGCTCGACATCGCCAAAGCTTTTGACTCAATGCGATGGGATTACCTCCTCGACGTCATGCGGCGCCGGGGTTTCCCCCTAGATGGAGGGCTTGGGTTTCCATCCTCTTCTCCTCCTCCACTTCTCGGGTCTTGCTGAATGGCATACCTGGTCTGGACATCATTCATGGAAGAGGCCTCAGACAGGGAGACCCGCTTTCCCCACTGCTCTTCGACATTGGCATCGACCCTCTGAACAGAACACTTGAGCTTGCCACTGATGAGGGGCTCTTGCAGCCACTGCCGGCCCACCTGGCGAATCTAAGGGTTTCTCTATACGCCGATGACGCTGCAATTTTTCTGGTGCCCACGTCTGATGACATCTCCAACCTTGCATCCACCCTGCAAGGGTTCGGAGAGGCGACGGGTTTGGTTACCAACTTTGCCAAGACCTCTATCTCCCCAATTCGTTGCGAGGACACTGACTTGACCGCAATGATGGCGGATTTCCCGGCTACGATCACCCAATTCCCCATTAAGTATTTGGGGCTTCCTCTCGCCCTTGGCAGGCTTCGGCGGGCGGATCTTCAACCTTATATCGATAAGACCGCCTCTCGCCTGCAGCCATGGAAAGGGAAATATGTCAACAGAGCAGGCTGCATGGAACTTGTCAAATCGGTGCTCTCCTCGATGCCCATCTTCCTGCTCACGGCAATCAAGGCTGACAAGCGAATTCTAAAGGCGTTTGACAAGATCAGAAGAGGAATGTTGTGGAACTGCAGCGAAAAGGTCAGTGGAGGAAAATGCAAGGTCAGCTGGGACAAGGTTTGCCGCCCAAAGGTTCTTGGGGGGCTGGGAATCCTGAACCTGGAAAAGTTCTCTAGGGCCCTTCGTCTGAGATGGTTGTGGCACGAGTGGGCCTCTCCTGATAAACCTTGGGTGGGCACAGAAACGCCAAATGATGACATTGACAAGAGCCTCTTCAACGCGGCAACCCGGGTCACTATTGGGGACGGCCACAAGGCTTCTTTTTGGGGATCATCTTGGCTTGACGGGATGCCCCTTAGCGCCGTCGCCCCAGATCTCTTCGTGGCCTCTAAGCGGAAGAAGAGAAACGTCCACGATGCCCTCACTGACTACAAATGGATTTCGGACCTGGATGTTGATAACTTCACTGTTGGCCACATTGCTCAGTTCGTCCTGCTCTGGAACCTCCTGCAGGGGGTCACTCTGTCCCCTGGAACCGATGACACCATCATCTGGACCCTATCAACTTCTGGGGTTTATTCGGCCAAGTCTGCCTACAAAGCGCAATTCATTGGCGCCTCTTCTTGCTCGTTCATGGACGTCGTTTGGAACACCTGGGCCCCTCCAAAGTGCTCTTTCTTCGCTTGGCTCGCCGTCCAGAACCGGCTGTGGACGTCGGACCGTCTCGCCATCAGAGGGTGGCCGCACCAGGCCATGTGTCAACTTTGCAGATGTCAGCCTGAGACTGGCAGGCACATGTTTTTCGAGTGTCGCTACTCTAGAAGAATTTGGGCAGAGGCTTCCCCCTGGCTCCACTGCCCCGCCATCACTAGCAGCCTCGCTGTTGCCAAGCCCACCATTTTGGACTACTGGAAGGGGCTAGCCACGACGCCATCTCCCTCTCGCAAGGGCATGCAGACGGCGATCATTTTGATCACATGGGAGATTTGGAAGGAGCGGAATGCAAGGGTCTTCAACAACAAATTCACGATGCCCTCCGCCCTTTTCCAACGCATCAAGACCGAAAGTAGGAACTGGATCCTAGCTGGTGCCAAGAAGTTCGCCGAAATCATCGGGTGATTGTCGTGTGTTTTTTTGAAACGAGGGAGACTTTGTAATCGGTACTTTGGGGCTTCGGCCTTTTGTTATCTTTGCTTCTCCTATATCAATATAAAGGCAAAGCTTTTGCCTCGTTTCAAAAAAAAAAAAGTTAGTAAAAGTGGATGATACAGGCTGCTGACGCGGCGGAAATATACAATCGGCAGCTGCCACTACGACCTCGCGAGGAGGTAAACCTCTTGCCGAGACGGCGGAACTGGCTGGCCGGTGGGGGGATCAGAGGGACGCGGAACTGCGCAAGTGCTCTGCTTACATGCAGCGAGCGGGGTAGGGGAACTAGTGTTGTGAATCTCAAAGAACCGCGTGAGATCAGTCCTTTGCTGCAGGCACTGAGAATTCTTCAGCAATCGGGATAGAGTCATCGCCGTTTTGCACGACCAGACCGTGAGATTGCCACTGAAAAGCTGACCAGCTCCGGGCTAGATTATCGTCCTTTGTCCGTGTCACACGTGGGTGCTTTTTACTACTCCACTACTTGATTTGATAGAGTATCCTCCAACTAAAAACTTTCCTCGAGAACCAACCCGCCAACACATCAGAGTTTAAACCTCAGATTTGACGCTGGTGTTTCTCATTTAAGCGGAATATTCTTCAGTGGGAGCCGACGTTTCCGTCGACAGCGAGACGCCTGTGGTGATTTCGTCAGTCTCTCGGAGGTGCTCATAGGGGTAAGGTGTGCGTGCGCTTATAGGGGTTAGTGTATGCGCGTGTATGTGAACGTCTGTATTGTACTGTGTTTCGCAACAAAAAAACTAAAAACCTTCACCATGTCACCCTACCAAAAGTATCATTTAAGGAATTCGTCGAAATCACCTGCGGAATCGTACAGTTCTGTTGTTCACAGAGAAAAACCACCTAAACCACTTCACGGCTGTCTCTAGTGATTCTTATATTTTTTTAGTGCAACTTCTTCGGTTTATCCCAGGAAGAGGAATTTCTTTTAGCTTCGGATGTATACTTTGTCGGTACTCCCTCCGACCCGAAATAATGGGCGGACGCCTGTTTTATTTTTATTTTACAAAAACCCCCCGGAAGTTCGAAATTCTTTCAAATTAGTCCTCAATCACTGTCTTCCTCGCGCGGGGCGGACGGCTGCCGTCCTCAGCTCGCCGGAGGGAGCGATTCCGCGGCGGCTCCGCCCGCAGTTGGGAGGCTCCCTCGGAGGGTTTCCGCCGCCGGCCGCTTCCACTTCCCATCAGGACGACGGGCCCACGGGGTCGAGGAAGTCAGGGTCGGCGGCGCAGGCGGCGTCGGCGCAGAGGCGGAGCGCGAGGGCGAGCTGCAGCTGGTACGTCTCCTCCACCTGCTGCGCCCAGATCTTGCACGGGGGTTGTGGAAGGGGTAGTCGCTGGAGGCGGACAGCGAGCTCCCGGGCCCGTAGCTGCTGCCGCCGCTCGACTGGCGCTGCAGGACGGCCGCGGGGGTCGCGGAGGCGGTGGGGTCGTCCAGGAACTGCGAGAGCAGGGAGTAGCTCGTGCGCCGGGAGGTCCATGGCGTGCGGGGCAGGAAGGTTGGTGGATTTCTGGTGGGGTTCGCCGTCGGTGAGGATTGAATCTCAAGGGAAATGAGCTCGGCTGCTGTGGCTTTTCTTTTCTGGTCCGTGTTCAGTTTCAGTCCCTGTTCAGTTTCAGGAATACGATGAAACTGAAGTTAATCTAGCCTGTACTAAATACAACTGCATTTCCTGACTAAGTACCTCCTGTCCTTGAAGTTTTGCAATGCTTGGATAGTATGAGCGAGCCACAAACAGTTGCTTAAAAATTTCTGTCAGTGTCCTGGAGTATTTCTTTGCTTGTTGTTTTCAGTTGCGCCCCTGAAACACATGCCAAATCGTCTTTGCGAACTTAGATCAAAGACCACCTAGAGCAAAACAGGCCTGACAAGGTAAAGAGAACAAATATACTTGCCTGACAAGTGCTTCAACTTCAGCCACTTGTTTTGTGCACAAATATAACTGCTGCATGGGACTTCTTCCATTGTTGAGCAGCAGAGTCAACAGTGCATGCGCTGGACAAGTCCAATACATATCATTAGTTAGAAATCCAATCAAATTAAAAAGGTTCATGAATATTGAGACATTTTGTGTAACGGTTCAGGCATACCACTCCTGCATAATTGTTTCCATGCTACAATGCTTAGCTGAAGAGAAGCTAGAGCCAACTTTGCAGTCATTCTCCGCTTGCTCCTGCAATGTGTTTAGACACAATCTTGCCGAACAATGCGTTTAGACACCAGGCTGGTGATATCCGCCAGAAGCCATTGTTCCTCGGATTTTGATTGCTCCTGCAAGAAGTGATGGTATTAGTTTGATACAACTAACATGCCAAATTGTCTACTGTACCTCATGTTACAATCAAAACATGTGACAACAGAAATGACGAAAAGAAACCAACACATACTACTCCAATTTCAGAGAAGCACTGAGCTAGTTGTTTTCAGAGAAGCACTGAGATTATAAATGAAATTCAGTCCAGTGTAGACAAATTCCTGTACACCTTTTACTTGCATTTCCTGGATCAACTTCAGCTTGTGGGCTTGCTTCAGCTTGCATTTTACTTGCATTTCCTGTACACCTTTTACTTGCATTTCTTGGTTATGTCTAGGTGATTATCATTTACATAATGTACATCATGACTGAAAATATAACAGGTACTCCCACAAAGCAAATTAAAACATTCCCACAATGTCTAGGCGTCATTCATCTTATGGTTTCTGGTTCTCTGTGGTAATTATTAACTTGCAAGATGTAGTGATAATTATTAAACTGCACAAGATGTATATGGTCTTGTCTTGTGGTTATGCTGCCTATATCAATTTCAGAGAAACTAAATACTCCTCAATTGCTTTTCTGCAGGTTGCCCAGTCCACCATAGGACAAGATGGTCCTCTTTGATATCAACTTAACTCCTCCACAAGAGCTGGATCTCAACTTCAGTCCACATACTCCAGAAGAAGAAGAACAAGCTGCTCATGTTCCAGAAGAAGAAGAAGAACAAGCTGCTCACATTCCAGAAGAAGAAGAAGCTGCTCACATTCCAGAAGAAAAAGAAGAAGAACAAGCTGATGTGCAGAGGCACCATAAAGATCTGCCGGAGAGTTCTAAATTTGCAGCATATATTGCCCTCAAAGCTCTAGGAAAAGATAGACCTGTGGTGAAGGCAGATAAGGAAAATGTGGCTCAACTTTTGGGAATAAGTCTTAGATCTGTTGAGAAGATATGGAAGAAGGCCATAGATGAAGAGAGCAGAAATGAAGTGCCCGATTTCTCAAATAAGCGGAAGGGCAGGTGCGGAAGAAAGAGGAGGGAGCTTGAACTCGATGAAAGGGTGCCTCAAATTCCCTTCAACAAAAGGGGTACATTGAGGGCGCTGGCTAGGTCCCTTGATATCCCTTTCGCAACACTGCAAAAGAGGTTGGAATGGGACGATTTAAGGCGCCATACCAATAGCCTGAAAACACATCTATCTTTGGAAAACACATCTATCTTTGGAAAACAAACAGCTAGTCATCCTAAATTAGCTTGCGTGTAATACTAGAGCAAAACAATTGTGGAGTATATTATATTGTGCTACTGCACACACTATATGTTGTGTATATTGTGCTACTACACACACACTATATGTTGTGTATATTGTGCTACTGCACACACTTGTTGGAGTATCAAGTTCAGTTAAGCATATGAGCAGCCACAAATAATTAAAATGTTCAGGACAGTAGTATGTAGTTAAGCAAATGTACTCCAATTATTGCAGAGAGTAGTTAAATCAAATGTTGCTCAAGCAGAGCAAGCAACCACATCAATTACTGCCATATTGGATCAGTCAGGTTAACTTCTACAGAAACAACAGATAAAAAGTGTAGTACTTCAGGAGAACTGACTTAACTCCATGTATATGACAATACTGAATGGGAAACTGAAGCTACAGTACCATCTGGAGTAACAGAGCATGAGTTGTATATTAACAGAAACGTTTGAGCAAATGCAAAAACAGAAGGATGTAGTTTTCAGCCTTATTCATAGAAGAATATTATTTACAGAGATTTATTACTCCATGATTTGTCAGTTGCATTACCAGTTGCGATATACTACTGTGCTGATAAGCTGTGTGAGAAATATTACAGTAGCTCATAGCTTATTAGCTACTCAGCTGATAAACTGAGATTGTACATGTACTGTTGCAGCCAGTACTCCAAAAGAAATTGCATCAGAGCTTATTCGTAATTTATACCTTCATGATCAGTGCTGCATTACCTTCCACATGGAACTGTATTTTCCTGCATTACCTTCCACCATTTCCTGCAAAACATTGAACAACTAATTATTAGAAGAGAAGCATGAGGAGAAGAAGAAGATCAAGAGGAGAAGAGGAGGAGAAGATGAAGGGCAATACAAGAAGGCCAAGAAGGGACAAGCAAGCATGAGGCCTGGTTCACATGAGGACTGAAGCAAAACAATTGTGGAGTACATTATGTTGTAAATTATAAGTGTTCAAGAGGTTGTGTATATTGTTCACATGAGGACTGAAGCAAACAACACAAAACAAACAGCTAGTCTATTATGTTGTAAATTATAAGTGCTTTGCAACAGGAGAGCATAAGAAGTACAGTTCTGATTTCTTGCAATACATTTGTGTCCAATATTTTTCAGAAACCTAGCTTCACAAGTTCTGAAAGTTTTAAACACTCCAGTTATGCATATTTCACCTAGAAGGTCTAAATATTGTTAGACAACAAATGTCTAGCCACAAGCAACAAGAACACTATGGCAGCAAGCACAATATTGTGGAAATTGCATCTTATTAACAGCAGCAACAATTGCATCTTATTATCAACTCAAGATTGGGCTAAGCAGCAAATGAAAACACACCAGGACCAAGCAATTCCTCACTTGTAAGAACTGGAGTAGTACATCAACCTAATATTTAATCAAGTTCTCTTTTGATCCTAGCACAACATACCATCTGGGAAAATAGCTGCTGCACCGCCCTCGTAAAACCAATCGAGCTCCTTCTTCCTAAGCAAGAAAATGCCTCTTATAACAATGCCAGTCACCTACGGACCATCCATGACAGTATTAGCAGAGTGAAACAATACACTAGCTCATTGGCAAGTATATTCAGGTTCGCACGAAATTGCAACACACGGTGAATTGCTAACCTTATCGGGGTGAGTCTGGCTGTACGCAAGGGACAAGGTGCTTCCCATGAACCACCGAACACCTGCACTATCCACAGAACCATACACAGTGACTCCAATTGCTGAAAAAGTCATGCAATACAGGCGATACGTTGCGAGAAGGGGGCTAATGGAATTGCCTGCCACTCCGGGATGTCCAGATGCTCCCTGAGCTTCTCGATGTCGGCCACCAGGCCACCAGGTCCCAGCGATGGGAAACACGAAATGCTTAGGTCCGAGGCATGAGCTGCAGATGCGGGATGGAGAGGAGGGGAGAGGGAGCTTACCGGGCAGATGCAGGTCGGCGAGGTAGCCGGCGTCGGCAGCAGCAGCAGCAGGAGCGGGTTGGGGACGCCGGCGCCAGGAGCAGCTCGGGGAAGTGGTCGCCGGCGCCAGGAGCAGCAGGGGCTCCTTCTCCTTTTTTCGAGCGGAGGAGGGCCTCCATCTCCCCGTGCTCCTCCACGGCCAGGCCGCCGGAGGTCAACAGCGGCAAAAGTACGATCTTGGGGGGAAAAATAATCGATCTCCCTTGCCTTGGGTCCTTGGGGGAGACGAGGAGAGCAGGCGGCGCGGGAAGGGGCGGAGCAGGAAGGAGAGGGAGGGGCGGATCAGGCGGTGCGGGGAGGGGCGGAGCAGAGCGCCGTAGCGTCGGAGAGGAAGGAGAGGTGGAAGGGCCTTTGACTTCAGGTGAAAATTTACAGGGGGGTTTTTGTAAAACGTACGGCGCGACCACTAATTCGGATCGGAGGGAGTACATTTTTATGGGCACAAAGATTATTGTGTCCACAGTTCTGCTAAATGGAGCGAATAAATACACTTTTAGGCCGTCACGAACGACCATGCTTTCGAACCTCCCGTGTACTATAATTCATGAGAAACATGCAACTTTTTTTGTTTGTACTGAGTCCATTTCGGAATGGGACTTTTATTATGTATTCAACTTTTACTTGCTTTTTTCCTTTTATTTTCATAAATGTTACTGCGATATTTTTTTACTTTCTTTTGATGAAAAATCCAGAGGGTCCCCCTCCCTCGTGCCCGGGCATTCCCCTGCTCTCGTTTCGCCCGGTTGGGCCCGCCCATTTAATCGGGATTTTGTCCCTTTTCTCCTTATGTTGAAAAATCCAGATGAAAAATCCTGATGCTGCTAGAGGACAAGGCAATGGGCCAAGCCCATATGATCCTTGGGGACCTGGGCTAGCTTTATGCCTTGGCAGTTCTTAGAGCATCTCTAGCAGTGCCCGCAAAACGCGAACCGCAAAACTGTTTTGCGGGTTCGCGAATCTTGCATTTTTTGGCCTAAAAGGAGCCACGGCAGAACAGAAACCTCAAAACCGACCTGTAAAACCGAATATTCCCTTATATTCTTTTCCCCACATCTTCTTCTTTCTCTGGCCAGTGCAGGAGCGTTGGCGCCGTCGCGAATCAATCGATGCAGGAGCGTTGGCTGCCGTCGCCTTGAGTTAGCTAGCTAGCTAGCTCCTATCGCTGCTAGGAATCGATCGATCCAGGAGCAGGAGCTAGCTAGCTCAACGCGATCGATCCAGTAGCTAGCTCCCATCGCTGCTCGTGCGCTTCCGCCGGCGAGCGGACCTGGACCAGCGCGTGCGCTTCCGCCGGCGGAGTCCGGCCGGTCCTAGCGGCCGCTGCCTGTGCGCCGACGGGGGAGTCCGGCCGGTGACGAGCGGCCGCAGGATGGGGAATCGCACGGTGGGGATCTCATCTCGCGAGCGTTGACCAGTTTGCAGGCACCCTTGAAGGAATCCTCATATTGCCTCAAAATCTCCATGTTTCCAGGTTGTGGCTACGATTTCTCGGGCGCCCGCAAAAGTTTTGCGGTTTCGAACAGTTTTGCAGGCTCTATTCGGGACGTTTGTTCAACAAAAACTGTAAATTTACAAGTTTGACCACTTTTGCGGGCACTGCTAGAGATGCTCTTATCAGGCTCGATATACCCCAAAATACATTGAACTATTTCTCATGGAAACTAGAAAGTTGGTTCGTTGCACCTACGAACAAAAACGTAACGTACTAGTCGTACTAGTTGTACTAGTCGTAGGATGGTTAGAGAGGGTGGTTGTATCCACCTCATCAGAGTTCAAATTCAGATTTGACATTGATGTTTTCATTTAGGTAAAATATTCTTCCGTGCTTATAGGGTAAGGTGTGTACGTGCGTTCATAGGGTGTGTGCGTCTGCGTTGTACCGTGTTTCGTAAAAAAAATACTAGTGGATATAACCCCTTTTACCAGCGTATTAGGTACTTTCCTTGGCTCCTTGCTTGTTAATTAGGTTTAAGTTCACATCATTCTAATTGCACTGACGCACAGTTTGGCTCTCGGAAATATTTATTTACATGCAAAGAAAATGAATCAGACAATGCCTATGAGCAAACAACGACCCAATTGTGCACAACTCTACTATCTCTTGATTTAGCCCACACGTTGCTTTGTGTAGTATAGTAATAATGACATCAATTCCCGAGACATAGTAGTTAATTTGATGTTATCATGAATTCCTTTTTTTAAACATATGTATTTTTTTTGAGAGATAAACATATGTACTTATGCACACTCTAGAGGATTGGCAATATTTTGGCAGGGGTACTACCCTGAAAAATGCCTAGAAGGTGGGTTCGGCCAGAGAGCAGTTACCACTTATGTTTCTTGCCAATGTATTCATCTCGGGAGTTTTGATCCTGTGCGGCATGATCGTCGGCGACCAGTTCGTTCCCTAATCCCGTATGGCCTGATCATCGGTGATATACTTCGGGTTCTTTCTCTTCAAGTCCATCGCCACCCAACGATGGAGTTGGATGGCGTACTTTTGTGGTGGGGTGATCGTGTATGGCGTTATTTTATGGTTCTACTCATTGGTTGGGCGTCCCACTTTAGCGGTGCTCGGCCACACGAAGCGTGATGTTGGTGCTGACCCCTCCATTGAACATCGTGAGTAGCTCTCATTGTTTCTCATAGTGACAACATGAATTCATGTGTGCTTATACAAATACAATTTATATTAAATTTTTATACTTCTACTGGTGTTATTTTTAGCATGTTACATTATTATAAATATAATTTTGTTTGTTTGCATAGTTTAACTACATAACCGGAAATATTACTAAATATGAAACAGTGTGATTTTTTGTCTATACTAAATATCACTGAATGTTATTAAACTGTACTTGGTAACAAAAGCCGGTTGTACAATACTTTTTTCTACAAGGCATAATCTATTTTATTTATAGATATTTGTGGTAAAGATCTCTAAAGTGCACGGTCTAACAAATATCTCAATAACAGTTTCTACTATATGATTAAGTAAACATATTTATATAAACTTATAAGTATAAACTAAACCAACGATGCTACTTTTTCGTTGTTAAAATTATCTATTTTTTTTAACAAAGTGTGTATGTTAGAGTAATCACGCATAGAAATAAAATAGTGTGGATTCTAATATGTTTCTATATGTCAATTTTATTGTTTGATATGCTCCTATGCAACGTGCATGTTATCATCTGCTGTACGCAAGTAGTCTGCAACTTTATGAAATAAAATTTGTTGCCCAGAATTAAACATGAAAATATCGTTACATAGATTTCCATAAACCTATAAATTTCACCAAAAAGAGAATAGCATGCTAACTAAACTTTGTTGTCGTCGGTCACACTGGTTTATTCTTACGTCGTAAAACCCGTGGTATCTATTTATTTCCGCAAATTAACCACTTTATTATGTTAATTAGGATACTCACTCCATCCCAAAATGTAAGACGTTCATGATTTTTCACCATATTTAATTGACGTCTTCGACTACTAATAATATTAAAGTGTGTGGATTGAGTTTGTATAAATATCATCGTTGCATTCTGTCGTGTGGATTTTTTTTATTTTTTTACATAGGAGTGAAAATCATAGTAAAAGTTGTGTATTGTTGATTAGAAAAAGTCATCTAGGTTTTTTCAATGAGAATTAAATAGTTTATTGTCTATAATGAGTAATATTGTACTTTACCATTTTTGCCTTTCTCTTCTCGGGGTTCTGTGTGGTCATCCTTTTTACCCGGCCTATGGGCCGGCCTGAGCTTATCTCAGAATGGATGTACTTACCACATGTTGCTAGCTAATCTTTGCTCTTATGCGCCCTAATACCATAGGTCATTCTCATGCAGTACGCTTGGTTAGATATGTATATTCTTATTGCTAACTTTTGTATTGGTTTCTCATCATTATAATGGTATTTTTATTATTTCTTCTGAGTATCCTATGTTTTGGTAGTGAGAGAGATCCCCATAAAATTGCTTTGCTGGATTGTGCTTATTTGTTGATTGAGATATATGCTACTATTCAAGAAATATCATTATATCGTTATTTTTTGGGATGCTTACCGTGCGGCCGTTACATCCTATTGGGTGCTATTTTTTCTGGTACTGGGTCCATTATGTGTTCCATTATATTTACTTTTTACCTTTTATTCATTCCTCTTAGTGCAATCTTTTTCTTTTCTTTTGATGATAATTGCAGATGCTGCTAGAGGAGGAAGCAATGGGCTAGGAGTAGATGATCCTTGGGTGCCTGGGCTAGGTTTTTGCCTTTGAAGTTCTTGTCACGTCCGATATATTCCACAATATATTGAAGTATTCTCTCACGGAAGCTACTCCTTATGATAGTATCGTAGTTTTGAACTGGGGTTAGTTCAAAACAACGACACTTATTATGGATCGGAGCTATTTCAAAGTTGGTTAGTTTCACGTATGAACAAAAGCGTAACGTACTGCTTGTTGACGTGGAAACACACGCTCGTTGGGAGACCCCAAGAGGAAGTATGATGTGGTAAGCAGCAAGTTTTCCCTTGATTACAAAACCAAGGTTGTCAGATCCAGTAGGAATTGGAAGAGCTTCAGAAAGGTGTCAGCGGCGCCGTTACCCGATCACTGACGTGGACCTGCACACACACAATCAAAGTACTTTGCCCCAACGAAACAGGAATGTTGTCAATCTCCCGGCTTGCTGAATACAAAGGATTAAACGTATGGTCTGGAATATGATGATGAACACAAAAGTAACAGCAGGAAGTAACGTAGAGCGTGGTGAAAACGGTGTTTGTATCGGTGTGGAATAAAGGACCGGGGTCACAGTTCACTAGTGGTGTCTCTCCATAAGACAAATAAACATACATGTTGGGTGAACAAATTACAGCTGGGCAATTGACAAAGTGCAAACGCATGACAATGCAATATATGACAAGAACATGTTCATTGTCAGATCTATTGGGCATTACAACAATATACATAGACCGCTTACTAGCTGCATCTATGACTCATAATCCACTCACAAGATAGCTTCCGGGTCTCCCATGAGTATTAAGTTGCAAGCAACAGATTATAGCATTAAGCAAAGTGTGTAATGTAAACAAACGCATTAGACTTAACAGCAGCACCCTTAAGCTAAGCATCGGTTATTTTATCCCTAGTAGCAACAACACATCTACAGTCTTAGTTGTTTCTGTCTATCAAGCCCAGGCTTCTAGAGGCATGAACCCACTATCTAGCATAAATACCCTCTCTTGCAGTCATTAGCATCTACTTGGCCAAAGCATCTACTAACAACGGAGAGCATGCAGGAACATAGATAAAACATAATATAAATAGATGAACAAACTTGATCACAACTTCACAATTCATCGGATCCCAGCAAACACAACATGTAGCATTACATAAAGATGATCTTGATCATGTTAGGCAGCTCACAAGATCTAAACATGATAGAACAAAGTGGAGACACTACCAACTAACTATTGCTATGGACCCGTAGTCCCGTGGAGAACTACTCACGCATCACTCCGGAGGCAGGCATGGAGATGTAGAGCCTGATGTCTACGCACGCTTCTATTCTTGTAGACAGTGTTGGGCCTCCAAGAGCAGAGGTTTGTAGAACAGCAGCAAGTTTCCCTTAAGTGAATCACCCAAGGTTTATCGAACTCAGGGAGGTAGAGGTCAAAGATATTCCTCTCAAGCAACCCTGCAATTAAGATACAAGAAGTCTCTTGTGTCCCCAACACACCCAATACACTTGTCAGATGTATAGGTGCACTAGTTCGGCGAAGAGATAGTGAAATACAAGTGATAGGGATGATTATAAGTAGTAACTGCAATCTGAAATAAAAATGGCAGCAAGCAAACATGTTGCAGAACTTGTTGTAAACGGTGTTTCAATGCTTAGAAACAAGGCCTAGGGATCATACTTTCACTAGTGGACACTCTCAACAATGATCTCATAACTGAATAAGTAAAAGCTACTCTTAAACACTCTCTTGTTGGATAACAAACACCATTCATTGTGTAGGGCTACAAAAGCACACCTCAAGCCGGAGTAAACAAGCGCCACAACGTCATAAAGGAGTCACACACGGTGCACACACTGTCACCTTTACACCGTGGAGAGTACCGGAGTTCATATTAAAGTAACTATAGAGTGCATAATAGATAAAGAGTAACATCTACTTGTTCAACTAGATTACAAAGCTCATGATCACATAAAGATCACACCATGGGAGAGAGAGATGAACCACATAGCTACCGGTAGAGCCCTCAGCCTCGGGGAGACTATTCCCTCCTCATCATGGGAGTCAGCAGCGGCGATGAAGATGGCGGTGGTGTCGATGGAGATGACTCCGGGGGCACTTCCCCGTCCCGGCAGGGTGCCGGAACAGAGATTCTGTCCCCCGAAACTTGTCGTCGATGGCGGCGGCGCTGCGGAACTCTTCGTGGAAATTGGCTTGGTGTTTTAGGGTTTTCGCGTCTCGGGGAATAAATAGGCGAAGGGGCGATGTCGGCGGACCCCGAGGGGCCCAAACCACACCCAGGCGCGGCAGGGGGTGGGCCCGCGCCTCCAGGTGGTTTGGCCACCTCCTGGCTCCTCTTCATCTCTCCTTCGGACTCCGTGTACGTGCTGGAAAAATAGGGACCTGGCCTTTTGTTTCGTGCAATTCCGAGAATATTTCCAGAAGTAACTTTCTGAAACCAAAAACAGCAGAAAACAGGGAACTGGCACTGTGGCATCTTGTTAATAGGTTAGTCCCAGAAAATGCATAAAAGTGATACGAAGTGTATATAAAACATGTAGTAAATGGTATAATATAAGCATGGAACAGCAGAAATTATGGATACGTTGGAGACGTATCAGAGCCCTCCGGTGATGATTTCCCCTCCGGCAAGGTGCCGGGAAGAACTGCAGAAACCCTCCCGAACTAGGGTTGAAGACGACGGCGGCATCGGAACTTTTCGTGGATTTTTGCTCGGGTATCTAGGGTTTCCCGAATAGATGCAATTTATAGGCGAAATGGCGGTGTCGGTGGGCACCCAAGGAAGGGCAGCGGCCTAGGGGCGCGGGCCCACCCTTGGCCGCGCCGTGGGCCCGCCTGCCTCCCTCGGCTGGCCCCTGGACTTCTCCTTCTGGCTGCTGCTTCCTATCGGTCCAGAAATAAATCCGTTAAATTGGCGTCCGATTCCGAGAATATTTTCAGAATAGAATTTCTAAAACAAAAAGACAGCAGAAAACAGGAACTGTCACTGTGGCATCTTGTTAATAGGTTAGTCCCATAAAATGCATAAAAATGATATAAAGTGTAAGATAAACATGTGATAATCAATATATAGCAGGCATGGAATATAAAAAATTATAGATACATTTTAGACGTATCACGTACTAGTAGTATGATGATCTTTGTAAGTAGTGGATGTACCCCCCTCCCCCCCCCCTTTCACTACCGTATTATGTACTTTCCTTGCTTGTTAGTTCGGTTTAGAGTTCATAGCATCCCCTAATTGCCTTGACACACGGTTTAGCTCTCGAAAACATTTATTTACATCCGTACAAGCAAAGAAAATGAATCAAGCTAGGCTCATGAGCAAACATTGGGCACCCGATCTCTACTATCTCTTGATTTAGCGCATTTGTAGCTTTGTGTCGTATAGTAATAATGCACATCAATCCCTAAAATATAGAAGTGAACTAGAAAGATACCCCGTGCGTTGCAGCGAGAACTATAGTATAAGAGAAAGGATATTTGATGCATGAAATGGAAAAAAAATACTCGGGAACATGGAGAATTTGATTAGCTACAATAGTCGAAAATCCAATTTTAATTAATATGAAATGATCGTATATTTAAATGATGTGTGAAATTGTATGGCTAAAACAATTTATAATGTGAATAACTTGCATGTATGGATGAATATTTTAATAAACATGGAATAACATGAATAAATGAATGTCTCAAGTAGTGAATGATGTGGTGATGCCATGGCTATATGAATGGCTCAGATAGTGGATGATGTGGACACCTTGCATGTAGAGATAGACTCATTGAATGAATGTTAGTGGTGTTTTGTCTTATAAGTAGTATAGATTCCATGTTATTGTGATTTTTTTGTAAACACAAGTACACATGCACACTCTCAAACCGATAATAGTATTTTGGCGGGCGCACTACCCTGACATGCGCCTAGAAGGTACGTTTGGTCAGAGAGCGGTCACCATTTACGTTTCTTGCCACTGTATTCAACTCGACGGTCTCAATCCCATGCGGCCTGATCACTGGCGACCAATTCGATACCTGGATGAACATCATGGTGACGTCCAGACGGTATACTTCAACTTCTTTTTCTTCAAATCCACCGCCGCACAAGGCTATGTGGGGCGCGTGGCTTGGTTTAACTTTGACCAATCACGTAGCCCTGCTTAGAAATTAGTCAACTTAATTAATTCGTGCAATCTATTATGTCCATGTAGAAAGTTTCTGTCAGCTAACTCTTTGTTTTATGTTATGCTTACCCCCTTAAAACAGGTGCAACGAACATCGAAAGGAAACCCACAACAGAAAATTTGCACAAAACTGATAAACAAACAAGTAACAACTTGGGAAACAAATCATGGAAGAAGTGGTCGGATATTTTCTCATGATTTTGCCTGCAAAACTAGATCCAAATTAGATTGGAGGAAAAAACTAGATTGCCTGCAAAACTAGATCCAAACTAGATTGAAGGGGAAAATCAATCCAAACATGTTCTTGCCTCTTTTTGTGATGATCTTTTACTTTATCTTTGCAGCATGTTTGATTATCTAGATCTTCAAATTTTCATGTGCTTTTGCATCCATATATCATGTTTCTAGATCGAGAAAATCGATGGATAACAAGGGAATGAGCTGGGACCTTTCTCTCCTCACCCAGGTCTTGGGAGATGGCAGCGGCATGGGTGGAGGGGCGGAGCTAGGCCCCAGCCCCAGGCAACCAGGACCATGGCCCACGGGCTAGAAGATTTCCCCGCCTACTTGTTGAGCACGTATTTGGGTGTAAATCTTCCAGTCCATCTATTCCTCTGACTCTCTACAGGCCTACTAATGTTTCAAGCACAATATCTCAGATGATTAAGATCTTAGAATTGTCTCAAATACACAGCAGGCCACAAAGCGATTGATTATTATAGAGCAAAGTTATCCATCGACCAATCAAGTGAAAATGAACTGGAAAAAAAGAAGTCATAGCTTGTTGCCTTCTATGCACAACATTTTTACTTAGCTTACTCCAGTTGTATGGACGTTCCCAGCATATGCCAATCATGTTCATGGCAGCGCCTTTTCTCCAATCGTTTATGGCGTTGCCGCTGCCGCTGTTGTGAGAGTAGACACGCGGTAACATTCTTTTTGGGATATCTATAACTAGAAGTGCTTAATTTTGGGCCGGATCGAGATAAAATCCAAGCTCCGCAATTAGGTGGAGTAACAAAAAGGACGGGAAACACAAGGGGTATGAAGAACATGTAAACCGTTTGATAGACATCTTTGATCGTTTTGCGTGCTGCTCGTTCGCCCTAACTAGCAAAATTCATCGAAGTTTGTACCACCTGATAGGATAATTGAACAAGAGTGATCTGTCTAAAAGAGGCGTTTTGCCTCCCTTTATTAAAAATGCATTTATAACATGTTTTGAAATATTAAAAATTTCAAAGTCAATCGCGCATAGATTTTTACATTTTGTGTGTTCACAAAATCGTCTCACAAAAAGTGGCATAATTGTGATTTATGAAAAAAACACAAAATTTGGTACGAAGATATGACTTTTCAGGCAACATTATATTTGTGTTTTTACATAGAACACAAAAATATCGCTTTTTGGTTTTTTTTTTTGAATTTTTCCACATATATTAAACCAACAAAAAGTACATGATTACATCGATTACAAAAACAAAACTAAAAAAGACGAGCAAATCTATGAGATCTTCAAGCTCTTTCTTCATCCATGACACAATCTTGTACTTTTCTGAAGGCCGCCGTAGAACAACGCCGAAAACACCAAACCACATACCTGTGAATACCACCGAAGGTTCTCCCTTTTTAATTTTGAGCCGCAATGCCAAGGCTTTGTGCACGCACGCAGCCATTAAATTAATCAAGCAACATCGGCAAGAGCACCACCACTGATATTCCAGGGACAAATAACCGTACCACTTTGTCGATGTCGTTGGGAGACGAGAGAACGAATCACCATTGCCGAAGACGTAGTAGCCGGGATAGATATTGCGAGGACAAACCTCCTCGCGGCAACCATGAGAAACAATCCAAGATTGATCTGGCGAAGCAAGATCTGAAGAACCATACCTAGACAAACTTAATCTTCCAAAGACACCATTGACGTCGAGAAGAAGATCTCGCCGTCGAACGAAGTGCGGAAGACAACTTATTGCAGACGATGTCATCTCCATTGATGAAGAAGACCAAGCTCTAACATTAAGGATCCTTGTGTAGCGCCCTGCGCAGGTCCGAGGTCCCCACCCCTGCTAGTGCCAGAGCGGCAACTAGAGGAGACGAGGACCCGTCAAATCCAAGACGAAGGTGACGATGAAGAAGTAGATCGGCGTCGACGGCGGCGGCTAGGGTTAAAACCCTAGGCCGCCGCCTCTACTCTTTCTTTTCCGTACGCTAGTCACATATTTCGTTTTTTGGTTTGTGAACATATCACGGTCGAGTTGGCCCCCCGGTTTGTTAGTGAAAGGGCCCCCGATTGGGTTCGCCTTTTGCAACGCATCCGTGGCCCACGCCACCCGGCGACGGCGAGAGAATGGGGTAGAACACGGGCGCACGGCGCGCCACGCGTCGCGCTCGCCGGGCGCTGCGACCTGCAACCGCGCGCCTCGACGACATCTCCGCGGGAAGCAGCGACCGATGCCTGCTCGTACGTGCGCGCGCGCTTTTCGGGCTCCCTCGATATATACGCGCGACGAGGCGAGGAGGAAGAGATCACCTGCAAGAGGAGGAGGATCGGAGAGGGAGATCTGGTAGATCGGCGCCGCGTCGGAGCGATGGATGAGGAGTATGACGTGATCGTGCTGGGGACGGGGCTCAAGGAGTGCATCCTCAGCGGCCTCCTCTCCGTCGATGGCCTAAAGGTCACTCACCTGCTCTTCCCTTTCTATTTTGTTGGATAGCATCTTAGCGCTTTGACGTTGGATCCAAGCGCATTCATTAATGGTGGAATGATAATGTCACATCAGAATGCTTTGAGCAGCTCGCCTTCTGTTCGTGTCGAATTGGAAATGTGGGTAGGCACATCATTACTGTTCACGAAGCGTATGTGTTAGATGAGAAGATCTAAGGATGGGAATTGTTTGAAGAAGAAAAATATTGGAATTGTCATGATCTCAAATTGATGAAATTATAAAAATGAACAGATCAACGTTTTAAGAAAAAACTGTATCAATCTCGTTATAATTCAAATTGTCATCTTAAAGGCCAATATTATCTTTTTGACAAAGGTTACAATGCATAACTCTGAAGTCTTTCTTTTTCTTTGTTCCCTGCGTATGTGCAGGTTCTTCACATGGACAGGAATGATTACTACGGAGGAGAATCCACATCCCTTAATCTGGCTAAGGTGTTCTAACGCGACCCTTTTTGACGCTGATATTTCTGCTCCGTGCAGTTAGCATATTTACTATTATCATGTTTCCCAAAATACAAAAAAAATATCTGAAAGTTATGCCTAACGTTTCATTCCCCTCGCTTCATAGATCTGGAAGAGATTCAAAGGCAGCGAAACCACTCCTGACCATCTGGGTGTCAGCAAGGAGTACAATGTCGATATGGTGCCCAAGGTCTGTTGGCGCCTGAAAAATGTGTTCCTTTCTTCTTTTATCCTTCTGGTATTATGTGTAGATCACAGCAAATTGTGGATTTGCAGTTCATGATGGCCAACGGTGCATTGGTCCGTGTTTTGATCCGCACCAGCGTGACAAAGTATCTCAACTTTAAGGCCGTCGATGGCAGCTTCGTGTACAACAATGGGAAGGTATGGATCTGAATATTCACATAGGAATCTCGAAAAACATAAATTATTAGGACACCTTAGTAAGATTATTCAGACAACTGTTAAACATGTATACATCATGTTCTGATTCACATTTCCTTCTTCAATCGCTGCTAGATCCACAAAGTCCCTGCAACAGATGTGGAAGCATTGAAATCTAACCTGATGGGCCTGTTTGAGAAGCGTCGCGCTAGGAAGTTCTTCATCTACGTTCAGGATTATGAGGAGGATGACCCCAAGTCACACGAAGGCCTGGATCTGCACAAGGTCACTACCAGGGAAGTCATCTCGTAAGTTGATTTTGCTTGTGTCGAATTCGGGTTGCTGCATATGTAGTGAAAAAAATGTAGAAAACCAAGTTGTATTTTGCCGTTCTAAAAAATGTATTTTCCACCATTTCCTAACGCGAAGACTCTGATGTTTGCTTGGATCAGCAAATATGGGCTGGAAGATGACACGGTTGACTTCATCGGTCATGCATTAGCACTTCACCGGGATGATAACTATCTGGATGAGCCGGCGATTGACACTGTCAAGAGAATGAAGGTAATATATTTTTTATTTGTATCACACAACCATGCATTGCTGAATTCTGCATGCATCTAGGAAGTAGTGGTCCAAGATCATGAGCCAACTATTTATTTTTTGCATAAAACACTTGAAGATAGATTACAAAAAGGGCCTGCACTGTACACCTTAATAAAGCACGAGTGATTTTTTTTTTAACGAAGGCAAAAGCTTTGCCTTTTATATTGATAAAGAAGGAGCAAACAAAGTACAGGCCTAAGCCAAAGTAAAAGACAGGTTACATGAAAACTAAGCAGTGATCTCAGCTAAAGCTTTAGCCCCTGCGAGGATCCAGTTCTTTCCCTCATCCTTGATCCGTTGAAAAAGCATCGTAGGCATTGTGAATTTATTGTTGAACACTCGTGCGTTGCGCTCCTTCCAGATCTCCCAAGTGATTAAATGGAGTTGCTATTAGGTTAAGCATATGTGCAAGAAAACGACCTTCAAAATGGAATATATTATTATGCTAGTTTTAGTACCTTGTGTTCTTGACCTTGTCACCACATAACTGCTTTAATTATATAATGATTCATCATGTTTCTCTGATAGTGTGGTGTAATTCTAGCCTTCGAGGTTTATTGTCTTGGGACAAAATATGCATAATCTGGTCATCATGAGATATCATGTATGTTTGTTGTTCTTTCTAATCAGTTGACACTGTTTCTGGCCTGCCAATTTATACATTGAAAACTTCTACATGAAATGGAAGATAATTTCCATATGTAAAAATAATTATCTCTCATGTCACATGAAATTGTTTTAAGCTACAGATTTACAACGTGGGTGAAACAAAAGACATGACAGATAATTTTACAAACAAATACAAAATGAAATTTGTGGAGGAGAAGATATAATCAAAATCTGAGCCTCACATTGTTTCTTCATAGCTTTACTCGGAATCATTGGCGCGTTTCCAAGGTGGATCACCTTATATCTACCCTTTGTATGGACTAGGAGAGCTCCCTCAGGTATTGCTATGTTAATTTACCAGAAATTGGTACATGTTTCAGCTCTTATTATAACTGAAATCGAGAATATTGTGTTAGGCCTTTGCTCGTCTGAGCGCTGTTTACGGTGGCACATACATGCTCAACAAACCAGAATGCAAGGTAACTGTTTTTTTTTCCAGACAGTTCACCCCACAACAATGCTCCAATGCTAGTTTCTTGATCTTTCAGTAAAACATGCTTAAGTTTGGCAACTGTTTGCAGGTTGAGTTTGATGAGAGTGGCAAAGCATTTGGTGTGACTTCCGAAGGGGAGACCGCGAAATGCAAGAAGGTTGTTTGTGACCCCTCGTACCTGCCTGACAAGGTATACATACCTTTGTGACCTGCAAGCAGTACATTTCAGGTTACGGTTTGTGGTAGTATAAGACCTTGATATCTTGAAACAATGAACAGGTGAAGAAGGTCGGAAGGGTGGCGCGTGCGATATGCATAATGAAGCATCCCATTCCTGACACCAAGGATTCTCACTCCGTGCAGATTATCCTCCCAAAGAAACAGCTCAAGCGCAAGTCAGACATGTAAGTAATTTTGAAACAAAAGCAAGAAAGTGACTTATAAGACAGTCTTAATTTGATGACGACCGGGTACAATTTAGTTAGTTCTTCGTGTGATGATTGCCTTAAAATATGTAGCTGTGCCTGTCTTGCTTAGTTAAAGCATAAGAGTAGTACCTTACACAATTATTTCGCAGGTACGTGTTCTGTTGCTCGTACGCTCACAACGTTGCGCCGAAAGGCAAGTTCATCGCCTTTGTATCGACTGAAGCTGAGACCGACAAGCCTGAGATCGAGCTGAAACCCGGGATCGATCTTCTCGGCCCCGTGGAGGAGACGTTCTTTGACATCTACGACCGATACGAACCTGCTAACACCCCTGAGGAGGACAGCTGTTTCGTGACAAACGTAAGTTCATGTCTTGTCATAGTTTCTTCACTCCACAAACACTGCAGGAGTATTCTTAAGTCCTTGGTTTTTTACAGAGCTACGACGCCACCACACATTTTGAGACAACGGTGAAGGACGTGCTCGCCTTGTACAGCAAGATCACTGGAAAGGTAACTGTATTGTACAAAAACAAATATGTCGAAACGTCAATTTTTTAGATATTAAGTAGTAGACTACTATAAGAGCAAAGAAACATCTGTCTGTAAATTTAACAATTTGTACTGTTACAATGCAGGAGCTTGATCTTTCTGTGGATCTGAATGCTGCCAGTGCTGCTGAACCTGAAGCTGCTTGAAAATCTGTTACTAGTAGTTACTTCTTAATTTTTTTTCTTCTGTCTTTTTTCATTCATTCATAGATGGATCTGTTGTGTCCAATCCATTTCTTGCTTTTGGGATTCAATTTGTCCATTCAGAGACAAAGAACAGTGCCACGGATTTATATATATACATCTAATAATCTTCACATGTCTTCACTAGCGAGTGTGGGAGTAAAAGAAATTTCATTGTTCTTCTGAGATATTTCTAAACAAATCTCATGTACCACTGAACATGTTCAGAGCTGTGATCATCTACCTCTTGTACTGCGTGACAGTAGGATAAAATTAGTGCAGCACGGTGTTGCTGTCTGCACGCTTCCAAATTTTTCATGAGCATGCAGCAGAGCCAAAAAAAAAAAAATCGCACAGTGCTGAAGCGGTCCTAGCTAATCCTATGTATATGCACAACAGAGAAAAATGATACAATAGCCTGGTCGGCGGCCTAATAATCGCTCATGTTACTCATAGTAGTTAATCAACTAATAAACCTGACTAATAAACAACTTTATCCAGGCAAGACAGAAAATGGGTTGAAGGGAAGAAAGCAAATCATCACCAAAGTCTAACAAGCTTTATCTCGTTGCTAGTCGTACAACACCATCATGCATGGATCAAATCATTTCAAAATTACCACACTCAAGCTGGGCTCTACACTAGCTAGCATCTTGAAACGGCACCCATATCCTGGCAGGATCCTTTTCGATTAGGGGCCAGAAAAGCGGCAGCACAAGTTGGTACACCTTTCGTAGGTTAGGTGAAAAGTTAATTTGGTGCTTCAAGAAAAGATAAAGAGGTTAGCTAGCTACTGGTTTTGATTACAATTAGCAGGCACACCAAGCAAGTATAGTACTAGTAGTCTAGTACTGAACCAGGGATCAAGTGTCGTAACCTCGGAACTGAATCTAGATGTAGCCTCATACTAGAAACTACCGTCGATACTAATGTTTCACATACGCTCTTTGACTTGAAATATTCCCAGGACATGCTATACTTTGGTACTCCCTCCGTTCCAAATTACTAGATGACTTTCATTTGTCCAAATGTGGATGTTTCTATACTTGTAACATGTCTAGATACACCCGCGTGTGGACAAATGGAAGTCATCTAATTTGAAACGGAGGGAGTATATCCGTACCTAATCCACTCTTTTACAATCCCTCTGGTCGTGGAATGCGTGCTTCTGTGTACGTTCTTCTAGCAGACATCGAGGTCGCATTTTGTCGCCTACTCCGTACAATGTTACCCATCGACCAGCGTACTCGTCAAAGATATGTGTTTGGTGTTTCCAAGTTACTCTCTCCTTATAGGTCAACAAGCTTTATCGTCCGTATAGGCATACACAATAAAGAAATCTTACAGAAATCACAGGCAGGCATATACAATAGAGAAATTTTACAGAAATCACAAATTGATTTGGGAGAGATGCTTAAGCATGTGCTTACGCGCGGCGCAACGTTAGGCCCCTATGTTAAAAAACTCAACCTATGATCTATGCAATGAAAGCACAAGTACATCTCGCTTCGCGCTCTCGTGTCTCGAGCACCTCTCGATATTTTTGTGATATTTTCTATGCAGCTTGGTACAACCTCTTTTCTACTCCCTCCGTTCAGAAAATGATGTCTCAACCTATCTCAAATTTGCATGTATCTAGACATGATTTAGTGTGTAGATACATGCAAATTTGAGCTAGATTGAGACATCCTTTTGTGAACGGAGGGAGTACATCAAAAGGCTACACGGCCCAGTTCCATTAATAACTGAGTTTGTGGCTAGTACATGTTTCTTTCAGCAACGTGTATTCTCATCATTAATTTAACCAAGGAAATATGAATTATATGTTATAGATTGTATTCTCATCATTAATTTAACCAACGAAAAAAGTGTATAAAATGTTGCAAAAGGAGGTTTTATGTTGAAAGGATTAGAAGGCTCTGAATTATGATGTTAAGTTAGATCGGACAAATCTAGGGCAGCTTATTTTCAGTGGCGGAGCTAGAGTATATGGCATCAGGGTGCCTACAGGTGCCAAAACAGAGAAAATCCATCTTAAGAGGGCCGGGTGCACATGTGGTGAAAAACTGTTGTCCCTACCGGTGTCCTATGCATCCCACTAGCTGCATAAAGCTCCTTCACTGCTTATTTTTCCCGTTTTAGCCAGCAAAGGCCTATGGACATGTACAATGGTGATATCTTAGCCTCGCCACGTAAGATAATTGCTGAGTTAAAAGAGAGAAACGAGAAAAAGATGTTTGCCTTATCTTAGCTAAGAGATGATCTCTTAGTAACTCACTACATAACATATTAAGGATTCTGATTACTGAATATAAGAATAAAAAATAATCCATTGTGCATCATATTTTATTGTTATATCTAAATCACGTGGCACGATGAACATAATACTGTGTCTTATGAACCATTGTACATGCCCTAATATTTTCATAAATATTATGTTGTTACAGAGACTAGGTGTAATTGGTATCATCTTGGTATTAATATACTCCGTATTACCTTTATAAAAAAAGATAACCCACAAATACCGACGGGCTCTATGATAACCGAAAGGGATGGATTAGGAAAATTAGCAGGCTCGCGCGCATATCCTGTTGCCTGTCTGAAGCTTTTTTTAGAGGCTGTCTGAAGCATTATAAAGGTCGTGCTACTCCTAATTGCGTCGCTAAGTAAAGGAGCAGAACCACTTTGCACTCTGGATCAGGCGGCCAGCAAGTTGCTCGCAATAATCGTTCAGGCTACACGCTGCCTGCACCGTACGATCCACCGGCTTGCTTGCACGAAACGCTGCCGTCGCTGCGGCCTCGCCGTCTCCACCTACACTGCTCGTCTGCTACCTCCACAAGCCAGCTAAGCCCAGCGACCGAGCCCTTCTACCCCGTCCGATAGGTCACCGTCCGTACGCGTCACCGCCGACCCACCCACCGGAACCGAATGCCGGAGCTCTAGCGCTCCCCTTGCCCACAGCGCCCCGGCGGCGGGCATGTTCAGGAAGCACCCGCCGCAGCCGCACCGGCAGAGGTGGCTGCGCTGGCTGCTGCTCGCGCTCCCGCTCCTCTCGCTCCCCATCCTCTACGCCGCGCTCGGCTCGGCCCGCTCCTCTCCGCCGCGGCTGGGGGACAGGCAGCAGCAGCATCCCCTTCTGCCGCCGCCGAGGCTCGCCTACCTCATAACGGGCGGCCCCGGCGACGGCCCGCGGATCCGGAGGCTGCTCAGGGCGCTCTACCACCCCTGGAACTACTACCTCGTCGGAGTCGCGGGGGAGGAGGACCGCGCGGATCTCGAGGCCTTCGTCCGCGGCGAGGAGGCGCCGCGCCGGTACGGCAACGTGCGGGTGGCGTCGCCGGGGCAGTGGACCGCGGTCTCGCGCCGGGGGCCCACCGAGCTGGCCGCCACGCTCCACGGCGCTGCCCTGCTGCTCAAGGAGTTCCAAGGCTGGAGCTGGTTCATCAATCTCAGCGCCTCTGACTACCCGCTCATGCCCCAGGATGGTAATCTCAGCTCCTCCCTGGTTGAATTGCGTCTCGTTAACTTGCAATTATAATTGTGTTTTACTTGTTAGTTTTAGATCATTTCGTACACTTATACTAGCTACCAAAACTATGATTGTATGCCTTAGTGCTAGCTTGGTTGTAGCTTACGATCATTTAGGAGCTTATGATGCTGCTCTGTAATGTCTTCATTTGACAATCAGTTTTTATGTTAGGTGTTTAAATAGTGCTATTTTCCTCTTCATTTGTCCAGTTCTGTTGAAAGAAATTTTCAGACTACAAAGGAAGGGCAGAATATAGATAAAACTAGGAGGTGAAGACGTGAGGGGGAGAGTAACATAAACAAAAAGTTCAGATTCGTTACTAAGTTCAACATACTGGATCACATCTTCACATCATGAACTCTTGTTGTGCTTCTGAACTGCGCAATCGCATTCAAAACTGCTTCTAGTACATCAGTTGATAAATAACTTCAGAAGGGGACTGTCAATTTAGGGCTACTTTCCCTGCGCAATTTCACTCCTTCATCCTCTGTTTAAAATTTCACATATCCTGAACATCTGCCCCAAAGACCTCCTAAAAGGAATGTACTACCATTGATCATTGGCAAAGCTATATGTAACAGTAGCTAGCTTGAGATGTTTCCAGTTATCTAATTTTTCTCCATACATATTCTCAGAACTACCCACAGCCTGTAGAGTTTATATTGTCAAAAATGTATGACCAAACAGTCCTGGAATCTACACGCCTTCTCTTGCTGTTCCACATTTGGCAGCAGCATAGATTTCCACATTCACCAGAAAACACAAAACGTTGCAAGTTCATCATATATGGTACATCAGCTATTACAAATGTCTCAGTAAAATTGTAACAAACACTGCAGCCGTCCATTGCATCACTTGAGATTTTTGTAACTAAGGATTTAATAAATGTTGCGCTGAGGTAAAAAGATAGTCAATTTCATCATCTTGTATAAATTTTAACTGGAATATTGTGGATGCTACATCAGCTCAAGACGGCGGTACTGGATGTCTATTTATAATAGTATTATGATTTTATGGAATCCGTGTCAAAGCAAAGAGCCAAAGATAGCTTGTGCTTCTGGTCTCACTTATAGTTCTTGAGGTTCCCAATTTTGACCTAGTTGTTACAACAAAATTGGCATGGATCTATGTGTTGATTGGTAGCAGATTTATAGATTGCAGCGCATTACCAAAATAGCCGGTGTCATTTCTGAAATTAACATCCGTGTTCTTGCCCTCATACTTGACAGACCTCCTTCATATATTCTCATATCTTCCAAGAGATCTGAACTTTATCGAGCACACAAGCAATATTGGTTGGAAGGAGTAAGGATATTTTTCTGTGTGTTTCTTAGCATCTGATATATTCTGTAATCTTTATCATGATTCTTTGGTTGCATGTGCAGGCATCAAATGGCAAGACCAATCATTGTAGATCCAGCATTGCAGATCTCAAACAAAACTGAGGTTGTGACAACAAAGGAGAAAAGAAGCTTGCCTTCAGCTTTCAAAATATTTGTAGGTATTGTCTCATGCTTGTTTTGCACTTAACACGGTCCGAATATTCTGCTCTAATTGAATATGAATATATAACACTCAGCTATTCTTATCTTTTTTTTTAGAAAAAGGGCAGCCCCAGCCTCTGCATCAAACTGATGCATACGGCTTGCTTTATTAATTTATTTTGACGTTTGTCCAGTCTATTACATCACGGGTCACAAAGGGTTGCTACATGTATCAACCAACGAAACAAAGTAGTAACATAAAAATTATTCATAATTCTAATCTCTTCTCAAAACGCCAGCCCGCATGGTTGAAGAAGTCCATCGCGACAGACTCCAACTGGATACATCCAGACTCCATAATATGGCGTTGCTCCACTGGTTGGAGATAGGACCATGATCGGATCCAATGGGTAATCAGCGGAATGGCCTGCAAAAAGGATGGTTGTTTTGGCTTGTTAAAAACAAAATCGTTTCGTACATTCCACATTGCCCACAACACTGCACACATGCCCACTCGAATCAATCTAAGAGTTGACTTGTCGATTCCTCTTTGCCAATTACCAAATAGATTTGTAATATTTTTTGGTGGTGTAATATTAAACGTCGTATGCACTATTCGCCAAACTAGTCTAGCAAAAGGGCATTCAAAAAATAGATGTTGTATTGTTTCTTCGGTATCACAAAAGGAACAACACTTGTTGCCATTCAAATTGCGTTTAGCAAAAGGGCATTCACAAATAGATGTTCAGCTATTCTTATCTGCCTTCTGTTCACAATAATCTCTTGACCACAACTAGATTTCCATGAATATTGCTATGTACGACTGTAGAACTATGACATTACAATATTCACGGTGGTCATAATAGTGCTCTTGAGGCTGTCGATCCAAACTTATTCAATGGAGTGAAGTAGTTCTGCATAGAAGGTATTGTAATCAGAGATATAAAGGATTCTTATGCAAACTATTTTTAAAAGATTATTACACAGAGATTGAGCTACAAAAATTCATCAACCATATGCCCTGCTCTGTCGTCAACTGAGACAAGCAGCAACCACTTGAGCTATTGGATAAAATACATTTGGGGGCTATATCCACATTTTGTTGTACCTTATGAAGGTATATACTAGCCAGGATCTTAAGAATGCTTCCCACAATACCAAGGGAAAATGATTTCTATAATGAGAAGTATACTAATGTCAAGCTGATGCCAAGTACACTTGGCTTCTGCACAACACAACATCAAGAGCCAGTCAAGATATCGAGGATGAACACAGTCAAGTTATTACAAACAAAGAAACACGAAGCAATGCCTGTTTCTTTGTTTGGAAAAGCGCACTACTGAATTTAGGTCACCCTGTGTTGCTGCTCCAACTTGCCGAGTCGGCACTGCCTTACCTCCTAGCTAGTCTTGACACTGCCGAACGGCGAACACAAAACAAATGTCCATGCGCTTGAACATTACACGCCTTGGTCCACTAGTGCACAAAATCTGTGGGATGCGTCTGAAAAAGGCTTTCAGGGTTCTTTGAAGTCCATTCGTAAGCCAAGGTGTCTCTAGAACAACAAGCTGATCAGGGGAAGAAGACACAGCCGTAAAGGCCAGATCGCCAGGATAGACACGTATGCACCATGTAGTCAGGATATAGAATCTCCGACACCATCCATGGCGTAGGCATCCCGCTGACTGCCACAATCAAGCCATGCGGGAGCCGGACCTTGCCTCCCACTCCCGCATAGCAGCAATCTCCAGACTGGACTGCCAGATCAGGCTGCCGCCCGATCCATTGCACCCAGCCGTCTAAAAGCCCAACGTCGCCCTGCACCGCAGCACATCCACCTCTGGCACACGCAGCTGTCATCCCGCCTCGCCTCCAGCAGCAATGACCGTGCTCCGGCGCTAGTCCTTCACACTGCCGCCCAAGGGTGAGACCTCGCCGTCCACTATGCTTGTTTTGCTCACCCGCTCTCCGGTGGCAGTGGGTGGGGAGGACTAGTGGGGGCAGCGGCTAGGGTCCTGCCCGAGCTGCCAGGTTGGAAGGACTGCAGGTGCTGCTATTACTTTGGTGAACCTGTACCACACTTAGGCTCAAAGTGCAAAAGGGAATATGTGGTAGCACAACATTTGATATTTCCACTTGACATAAAGGTCATATATACCACTAATGGGTCAATCTGACAGAAAAGACTTACAAGTGTTATTCACCATAACTTGGAGCCTGTGGCGATGTTAAAACACAGCTCAGTGCGGCGTGCTACTAAACAAATATCCCTTTGCAGAATTATGTATATTTTCCTTGATGAAGCAACCATTCTCTTGAAGATGAAACTGACACATAGGTCTATATGTTGACAGCCAAATGCAGACTCTTTGTTATCGTGTCAATTTTATCTCTAACCAATGACCTTATTCTCCGGATGCAGGTTCGTCATGGGTAATATTGAGCCGATCATTCCTGGAGTTCTGCATATTGGGATGGGACAACCTTCCTCGCACACTGCTCATGTATTTCACCAACTTTCTGTCGTCCTCAGAGGGATACTTCCACACAGTGATCTGCAACTCAAAGTACTACCAGAACACTACCGTTAACAATGATCTCCGTTTCATGGCACGGGATAACCCCCCTCGGACACACCCTCTTAACCTGACGACTGAGTACTTCAAGGCAATGGCGAGCAGCGGGTCGCCGTTCGCGCACTCTTTCACATATGACGATCCAGTCCTGGATATGATTGATACCCAGCTGTTGAATCGAGCGCCTGACCACTTCACACCAGGTGGATGGTGCTTGGGTAGCCAGGTAGGTGGCAAAGACCCTTGTAGCTTGTTTGGAAGGTCATTCGTTCTCAGGCCGATGAAAGGCTCGGGGAAGCTAGAGAAGTTGTTGTTGAAACTTTTGGAACCTGACAATTTCAGGCATAAACAGTGTATATAACACTCTTGGTACATGTAGCCAGCTTTTAGTATTTTTGTAGCGTTCGGCGGCAAAAATGTTCTTGAGGTGGTTCTGGTTGCTGTGGCGGTAGGACACAGCGTGTTTGTTGTATACTTGCAACTGGAAGCTCGAAGAGCGACTGAAATCATACATGTACACACATGGACGTCCAATCTCCCTCATGAATGTGCATATGCGAGAACTTCGGTTTACGGTACCTGAAAATGTTGTAAACATATCCAAAATTTTCTTTCTTGACGCGGTATGCACGAAGCTAGTGACGTCAATTCATCAAGCCTTCAAGTGACAGCCTACAGGCTCAACGACTCCAATGGTCGACCAATATACATAGACAGACCAGTACGTGCTGATGCTCGTTGCCATGCTTGTACGCTACAAAAGGGAGGGTGCCTCCCCTTTCTCCATAAAATCACAAGCAGAGTATGGAGAAAATTGCAAAAAAAAAAAAAAACCACAACAACTAAGTCAAAAATCTAGAAACCCACCGGCATTGCGGGAATTCACACTCGCATCAATTAGAAGTACGATTTGGACCCATTATCCAAAAAATTACAAAGTAACTCTTACAACTAAGAATTGCAATGTAATCTTTTGGATACATCTTCTCCATGGTATCAATCTTTACAAGACAAAATACTAACAAGATGTCAGTCATTCATCACGAGCTTGATATTTCGGAAACCCCCTTGAGTCGCCCATCCAAAAAGATGGGGTGAACGGATCGGGGATGATCCACTAAACTGCAATCCGTCCAACCAGTGGAGGATCTAGGATAAAATTAGTGGGGGTGCCAAGCTTAAACCTTCCCTATTATACTTAACATTTACACTAGTGGAAACAGAGCCATCCGTTCGGCCCTTTAGTCCCGGTTCCACTACGAACCCGGACTAATGGGACCATTAGTCCCGGTTCGAATGCACAGGGCGCCGGCCAGTTCCAGTCCCGGTTCGGACGTGATCTTTAGTCCCGGTTCGTGATACGAACCGGGACTAAATGGTCGCGGCAGGCAGCCGCAGAGGTGGGGCCACTGCGAGCACCTTTTAGTCCCGGTTCGTATCACGAACCGGTACTAAAGGTCTACCTTTAGTACCGGTTCGTGATACGAACCGGGACTAAAGGGTCCCCTATATCATCTTCCACCCCGAGCCAGCCAGCTCCATTTTTCCAGCTCGAGTTCATCCCCATTTTCTTATCTCTTTCCTCTCCCGAGTTCGAGTTCATCCCCATTTTTTTCCACCATTTGTCAAGATTGACGGCGCCCCATCTATCCAAGGGTTAGTAACTTCATCCTTTCTTCCGGTGTTGCTACTTTAGCTCATTTTCTTGCTAGTTTAGCTCATTTCATTTTTCTAGTGCTAGCTAGGTGTTTGATGAAATGCCTAAGTTAGGGATTTCATTTGTTTTATATGCAATTTGAGCTCAAATTAAAGTATGATTTGTGGGTTTTAGTGTCGTCCCGTCCCCGTCCTCACCGCCGTCGATCGCCCGCGTCGTCCCGTCACCGGCACCACCTCGGTGAGCCTCTTGTTTTTATCTTTTTAAAAAAAAAAAATCTTAGTTGTATGATTTAGATGCATAGTTATTACTTGTATAATTTTCTTACTTGTATGATTGTTTTTTATATGTATAGTGCCATGGTTTTAATATCCGTCCCCATCGGCCCTCGTCCGGTCTATGATTCGGATGTGGTATATTTTTATAACTTTTAGTTTCATTTCGTTTTTTTGACAATTATGCCGACCAACTTGACATAGAATTTTTTATCTAGGAGGTAGTTGAACCGGAAATTCCAACCGACCCTCTTGTCGAGATGCTAAATTTATTTGAAAAAGAAAACAATGATTTGAAAGCAAAATTGAAAAGAAGTGAAGATCTTCGTCTCCAATGCCTAGAAGAGAAGATGAAATTGGAGTTCAAACTTGCCGACGTCGTCGATGATCACCAGATCAAGATGGATGCAATGCGCTTGAAGATTAAAAAGATTAGAAAATATGCCATTAATCAAGAGGCTTGGTATCATTATGCTGTTGGTTCAGTAATTACCTTAGTTGCAATTTTGATCGCATTTGTTGTTGGATTTAAATTCTTTAGATAGTTGTATGTTAGTTTCAATGTATGTTTTATGAGAACTATGTATTACATTTGGTCACTACTCTACTTTGCTTTTAATGTGATGAACTTGTATTAATTAATTTGGTCACTTATCTATTCATGATGTAGTGTAATGGTTTTTGATATACTTATATAATGCAGATGAGCCGACAATGGATGTACGGTGACCGACGCAGTCCCGAGTTCATTAGTGGCATGCATGAATTTCTCCATGTGGCTGAGGCAAACAAGCGGGCGAATGGTTTTATTTGTTGTCCATGTAGTGTCTGTAACAATACAAGGGATTACTCTACCTCAAAAACCCTTCACGTCCACGTGTTGTAGTCTGGTTTCATGCCCGGCTATAATTGTTGGACCAAGCACGGAGAAAGAGGGGCTATAATGGAAGACAATGAAGAAGAAGAGGATAATGACAACTATCCTATGTTCATTGAACACGGTGGTACTACAATGGGGGAAGACGAAGCTGAAGAAGAGCCCATTGTTGATGAGCCCGATGACGATCTTCGTCGGGCCATTCTTGATGCGAAGATAAACTACGGAAGTGAAAACGAGAGGTTGAAGTTGGAGAGAATGTTAGAGGATCACAACAAATTGTTGTACCCAAATTGCGAAGATGGCCAGAAAAAGTTGGGTACCACACTGGAATTGCTGCAATGGAAGGCAGAGAATGGTACTTCTGACAAGGAATTTGAAAAGTTGCTAAAAATAATAAAGAAGATGCTTCCAAGGGATAACTGAAAGAACATCTCTTATTATTTTGTGTGTTAGGTAACAACACTTGGATTATACTAATTTGTTGCCAAGTGATGCAGAAGTTAGTTGATACATTTGTTTATCGCATCGAAACTTTGCAAGGGAAAAGGTTGCCGCAGATTGCCTGAGGCCGGAGTCTCCGGTGCCAGATGACCGGAGTCTCCGGGGTCTCCAGGCCGGAGTCTCCGTTCTCAGGACTCCAGAGTCTCCGGCCCCATGCTTTCGAAGAACTCTGCCCCAGGCGACGGCACGTGCGGTATAGGGGTCCGGAGGTGGACCGGAAGTGGCCCGGAGTATCCGTGTTGGCCCGGAGTCTCCGGGTTGGCCGGAGTCTCTGGGGTTAGTGACTCGCAACGGCTACATTTCTGGTATACCCCTCCACCTACCTCCAGCCAGCAAGCTCGCCCAAATCCTGTTGACTTCCATTGCTGCAAGCTCAAAACATCGATTACTCCCAATCTCTCCACCCAAACTCGTTGATCTTTGGAGGATTGAAGGAGAAGGCCCGGATCTACAACTCCACCAAAGCGTTCTTCATTTCCCCCTCATTCACTTGAGAGATTCAAGCCTAGGGTTTCTACTAGGAAAACCTAGGCATCTTGTTGTACTTACTTGCTACTTTTGTGTAGCAGATTCGTGGTGCTTGGAAGCTCCCAATCCTTTTGTGGGTTGTGCTCCAAGCTTGTTGTAAGGGCTCCGGATTCGCCTTGAAGGATTCTAATAGTGGAAGGTGAACCGAGCTTTTGGGCTAGGTTCATCGGAGAATAGGGTGAGGTCATTTGTGGCGTCTTGAGTTTGAAACTCACACCCCTCCAACGAGACATACTCCCCTAAAAGGAGGAACTCGGGAATACATCCTTGTCTCTGCGTGCTTCCCGATCGGTTACTCCTTACTCGTTGTTTACTACTTGTATCTTATCTTGTTTAGGCTTAACTTGTCATATAGGTAAATTCACCGTAGTTGCATATCTAGAGAATTTACTTTGTGTCAAGCCTTAATCGAAAAAGAATTAAAATTTGGAGTAGCACCTATTCACCCCCCTCTAGGTGGCCATACGATCCTTTCAATTGGTATCAGAGCCTCGACTCTTTATTCGGGCTTAACCGCCTAAGAGAAGTATGGCCGTCGACGAGTTTGGAAATGAGATTACCGAGCTCCCCATCGTTTCCACTTCGGTTTCCATTGAGGACTTCAATTCCATGAAGTCCTCTATGGAAACTAAATGGAAAAGTTGCAAGAGATGATTAAGCAACTCATGGAGGCAAAGGAAATCTCATCTCCTCCCACTCCTCTTTCTTCGGATATTCCTAAGAATCCCTTGGAGGAAGAGGGCGGTGGAAAAACGGGGGTGAACAATTCTAAAAATGTTGATCTCCCAAATAAACCACCTAATGGTTCGGGAGAACATGCTAGAGTTCCTTTTGCATACTCTCCCGACCTACCTATCCCTCATCCTCCTATTCACCTAAGAGGAGCTCCACCTAGTCTAAATGCATCCTTTTTACCTATTGGCAATCGTCTATGAAATCTCATTTGAAAAGTGGTTGCATAGGGCTTTGGAGGATTATTGTAGATGGATACAAGGCAATGGATGAATCCAACTTGACAAGGCGAGAAGAAGTTGATTGTCAACTAAATGCCACCGCTCTTGATGTGATCCGGGTTGCCGTGGGAGAGAAGGATATTCATCACATTCAAGATTGCACCACCGCCAAGGAAGCATGGGATTCTCTCACGGAGGTGTTTGTTGGGAATGAAAGCATGAGGAGAAATAGATATGAAGCTATGAGCAATCAAATTGAAGGCTTCTTCATGAAGGATAATGAAACTCATGAGGATATGTATCAAAGGCTCAAGGCTCTTGCTACCGCATTTAGAGACCTTGGTGCTAAACATGTGGATGATATTACATCAAGAGGAAGTATGTGAATGCTCTCATGCCCTTTGAAGCGGCCGACTTGAAGAGTCTCCAAGGAAGACACAACTACGCCGATTTGACCTCAAATGAAGTCATGCAAGAGATGCAATCTTACAAAGTTCAAGCCCAAATTGCTCAAGACTCTCGTGCCCGGGCTATTGGAATGCATCAAGGTTCCTCACTTGCTTTGAAGGCCAAGGTGGTGGAACAAGATGAAGACCAAGATCATGAAGAGGGAGGCTACTTGGATCCCGAAGAACTCAAGATTGCCCATAGAGACTATGTGGCTCTTGCGGCAAGGACCTTTTGGAAGAACCCATCCAAAGCTAAAGCTCAAGTGGAGCAAAAGTTCAAATCAAGTGGTTACAAGGAGGGCAACCCAAAGATGAAGACTTGCTTCAATTGCCAAGATAGATATCACTACGTTGCCGAGTGTCCTTATGAGAACCGTGAAGAACATGGAGGAAGACTTATTCTCAAGGAGGCTCCAAGGTCTTCTAGCAAGAAGCCTTACTTCAAGAAGCCCATCTCCAACAAGAAGCCACCTTCAAAGATTGTGTTGGTGACAAGAGAAGAATATATGTCCGGGGATGAGAGTGAAGAAGAAACAACCACAAGTGGAGTGGCCGCCTTAGCCATTACTTCATCGACACCCTCTTCTCTCTTTGAATCCCCCAATGAGAATGTCTCCATCCAATCCGCTACATGTCTCATGGCCAAGGGCCCCGAGGTATCATCTCTCCCTCTACTAAGACTATGAATGAAATACATGATCTTATGAGTCTTAGAGTAAAGGAAGAAAATGTTGCTTTGGATTTCTTGTTGACTAACTTGCAAGGTGAATGCAAGATTCGATTTGAGATTCTTATGAGTCAATATGGCATGGCACAAGATCTCCTTGAGGAAAAGGGGAGACTTGAAAGAGAAAATGCTAATGAGATTGCTTCCCTCACCTTGCTCTTGAGGAAGAGCATGAGCTTCGAGTTTCTCTTGAAGAGAGCTTGAGAATTTGATGATCACAAAATGAATTCTTTCTAAAATCATTAAAGAACGTGACCATGCTATTGCTAAATACAAAGTTTTCAAGAAAGAAAAGGTCGAATTTGGTGTTGGTCATATAGACTAACCGAGGAGCTAGAGAAGCTCACCAAGGCTCACAAGGCCTTGGAGAGTGAACACTCTACTCTCACCAAGTCTTTTGAACAACTTCAAATTCAACTTACTAAAATTGATGTACCTAGTTCCTCTACTCCTTCTTGTGATCATGCAAATGTCATTGAGGAAAATGCTAGGTTGAAGAATGAACTTGCCAAGGCCTCTAGCCCTCAAGGTGAGAAACCTCTTTATGAGCTTTTGCAAGCGCAAAAGCCACACATAGGGAAAGAGGGCCTTGGTTATGTTGCCAAGAAGAAGAAGAACAAGAACAAGAAGAAGGCAAGCCCGCACAAGCAAAGAAGATTACCATTGCGAGTGGTGATGCCACAAGGGGCAACACTCCTCGTAGTGACTTTGCGGGACATGCTAACCCCAACTATATTCTTTATGTTGATTATTATGGGGATGTTTATGCAAAATATGTTGGTCCCTATGATGGTTTCATTGCTTATTCTATTTGGGTTCCTAAGACCCTTGTTGCTAACAAAAGAGGACCCATTGCGAAATGGGTACCTAAAACCAAGCAATGATTTCTTGTAGGACTATGCTTCCGGTGGGTCAAAATGGGTGATTGATAGTGGATGCACAAGTCATATGACCGGAAGCAAGGAGATTATGACGGAGTTGAGAACAAGTATAAATCATGGAACCGTCACATATGGAGACAAGTCAAAAGCTAAGGTATCGGGACTCGGCAAGGTGGTAGTTGCACCGGATATCACCTTGTGAATGTCATGCTTGTTGAGTCCCTTGGTTATAATTTAATGTCCGTTCGTGCTCTTAATAAGATGAACTTTGATGTACATTTTACTATTGATATGGTGATACTCTTGTGGAGCAAGACTCTAAAGGTTGCTTTCGTTGGGTATGTCGAACAAGAGTTGTTCGTGGTGGACTTTTCGGGGTCTACCACCACTCAAGCGATGTGCTTATTCGGAAGGGCCGACGTGGGGTGGTTGTGGCATCGCCGCTTGTCCCATGTCAATATGAGAACTTTGCAAAGTCTTCACAAGGGTGGTCACATTGTTGGACTAAAAGACAATGTTTCCTTTGCCAAAGATCGTGTTTGTAGGGCTTGTGTTGAAGGAAAGATGCATGATTCTTCCCACCCAATCAAGGCTTTTATCTCATCAAAGAGGATATTGGAACTCCTTCATGTGGATCTCTTTGGTGCCGTTCCCGAAGCTAGCCTTGGGGGAAGAAATATTGTTTGGTGATTGTTGATGACTACTCAAGATATACATGGGTTTATTTCTCAAGTTCAAGAGTGAAACCCAACAAACCGTCATCGACTTCACCAATGAAGTTCAACGTCAACACAATCTTCCCATATTGGCCATTAGAAGTGACAATGGCTCCGAGTTCAAGAACTACACCTTGGATGAGTTTCTTAGTGAAGAGGGAATTCGTCATCAATATTCCGCTGCATATACCCCTCAACAAAATGGTGTAGCCGAAAGGAAGAACCGGACTCTTATGGATATGGCTAGGTCCATGTTGGCGGAGTTTAAATCTCCACTCTCTTTTGGGCCGAAGCCATCTCCACGGCGTGTCACTCATCTAACCGGCTCTACTTCCGCTCAAGTTGAACAAGACTCCTATGAAATCCTCACCGGCAACAAACCCAATGTTGGCTATTTCCGGGTGTTTGGTTGTAAGTGTTTCTATTTGAGAAAGGGAGTTCGTTTAACTAAGTTTCAATCTAAAGCATTAGAGGGTATATTTGTTGGTTACGGTATCAAATCCCACACTTATAGAATCTACGATATACTCTCACGGGTTATCGTTGAGTCTTGTAGTGTGGAGTTTGAAGAAAATGATGGCTCCCAAGTGGCGCAATTTCATGTTTGTGATGTAGATAATGAAGAGCCACAAGACTCCATAAAGAAGATGGGCGTTGGATTCTTTCGCCCTATTGAGCTTCCTCAAGATGCAAGTCAAGGGGAAACAAGCTCTACTCATGTGGAACCTTCTTCATCACAAGACCTTCATGCGCCATCCCGGGAGCCAATGAGGAACCTAACCAAGAACAAGAACAAGACCCTCAACAAGTTGATGAGAACATTGCCAATGAACCTTCCATTCAAGTGCAATGCTCTAATCAAGACCAAGATCAACCCTCTACTTCATCCAATGAAGAAGTGCATAATGAAGATCAAGGTCATCAAGACGGTCAAGACGGGGACTCAAATGATCAAGATGATCAAGTGATACCTCCTCGCTCCAATGAGGATATCGAAGCCCGTCGTAAAGCAAGAGTTGCAAGAAACTAGAAATAAAGAGTCATAAGCTTGAAGCAATTATTGGTGACTAAAAGCAAGGTTACCACAAGGCGTCAATTGGCAAGCTTTAGTGAGCATCAAGCACATATCTCCATGGTGGAACCAAAGAAAGTCTTTGAAGCTCTTGAAGATCCGGATTGGTTGGAAGCCATGCATGATGAACTCAACAACTTCGAGCGCAACAAGGTGTGGAAGTTAGTTGAGAAGCCCAAAGAGTGCCGCAATGTTATAGGCACAAAGTGGATATTCAAGAACAAGCAAGATGAATGGAATGGTTGTGAGGAACAAGGCAAGATTGGTGGCACAAGGATACTCTCAAGTTGAAGGCATTGATTTTGGAGAGACCTTTGCTCCCGTGGCTCGCCTTGAGTCCATCCGTATCCTTCTTGCATATGCATCACATCATAACTTTAAATTGCAACAAATGGATGTGAAAAGTGCCTTTCTTAATGGTCCTTTAAAGGAGTTGGTATATGTTAAGCAACCACCGGGTTTGAGGACCCAAACTTCCCTAACCATGTCTACAAGCTTGATAAGGCGCTCTATGGTCTCAAACAAGCACCTCGTGCATGGTATGAGCACCTAAGAGAGCTATTGCTAGACCGTGGTTTTGAAGTGGGGCAAATCGATCCCACCCTCTTTACCAAGAGGGTTAAAGGGGAGCTTTTCATATGCCAACTTTATGTGATGATATTATCTTTGGCTCATCTAACCAAGCTTTTAATGATGAATTTTCAAAGCTTATGACCGATAGGTTTGAGATGTCTATGATGGGGGAGTTGAAGTTCTTTCTTGGTTTTGAGATCAAGCAATTGAATGAAGGGACTTTCATCTCTCAACCAAATATACCCAAGACATGCTCAAGAGATTCAAGATGCAAGATGCTAAGGAGAAACGCTTTCCTATGGACACCAAATGTCATCTACAACTTAACCCAAGGGTATAGATGTCGATCAAAAGGAATACCGCTCCATGATTGGTTCTTTGCTTTATCTTTGTGCATCTAGACCCGATATTGTTTTGAGTGTAGGGGTGTGTGCAAGGTATCAAGCCGCTCCTAAAGAAAGCCACTTGTTGGCGGTCAAGAGAATCCTTCGATATTTGGTTTATACCCCAAGGTTTGGTTTGTGGTATCCAAAGGGCTCATATTTCTCTCTTTCCGGCTATACGGACTCGGATTGGGCCGGTTGTCTTGATGATAGGAAATCAACTTCCGGGTCATGCCAATTCCTTGGTAGGTCCTTGGTGAGTTGGTCTTCTAAGAAGCAAAATTGCATATCTCTTTCAACCGCCGAAGCCGAGTATGTGGCCGCCGCAAGTGCTTGCACTCAATTGTTGTGGATGAGGCAAACTTTAAAGGAGTACGGTGTCACTTGTGACAAAGTGCCTCTTTTGTGTGACAATGAAAGTACTATCAAGATTGCTCAACCCGTGCAACATTCAAGAACGAAGCATATTGAGATTCGTCATCATTTCATTCGAGATCATGTTGCCCGAGGAGATATTGAGCTAGGCTATGTTCCCACAAGAATCAACCTTGCCGATATATTCACGAAGCCTCTTGATGAAGCAAGATTCACCTTCTTGAGGAATGAGCTAAATATCGTGGATTCAAGGAGCTTGACTTGATATCTTGCATACACACCTTTGTCTTGACTCTCTATTTGGTTTAGGTGTAGGCATGGACATAGGGGGAGTGCGTCCTAATCCTTGGACTATCCCTCCCCCATTATGCCAATATTAAGAACTCATTTGCATCTCTACTTTCATTTTATGAATTGTGAGCTTAAATGACGAGTAGTGGCCGTGAACCCAAGATACATCTTTGCGGTGTCACACCACAAACTCATACATGGTGGTCTAGGCCACGCCCTTTTCCTTGTGAAGAGTTGATCTTGTGGAGTTTATTTGGATCTTATTGCCTATCCGTTGTTCTTTATGGAAAACACACTCAAATATTGGTTTTTAGTGTTTTATTTGCCTTTAAAAAAGGTTTGAGTGTGAAGTACCATTTTCAGTGACGTTGTGTCTAAACCTAAGCCTATCTTGTCTAAAACCTTGCTCATCTTGCTACATACATGTCCCCCATTAAAAATCTGGCATTTTGGAGTCACAGGGGGCGGAGACTCCGGTGTTAAAGCCCGGAGACTCCGGTCTGACCAAAGTCTCCGCCCCAAACCACGGAATCTCCGGCCTGGCCGGAGACTCCGGTGCGTTTGGTCCGGAGACTCCGGTCTCGGCGTTTTCACTGGGTTCTAAAGTGGATCGGGGGAGGAGTTGACTCACAACTTCTCTCTCACCCCCGACCCCAAACACACCCAAGTCGCCGCCGTCTCCATGGTGCCCTCCGGCTGCCCCTAACCGCCGGAATCCACCGTGCCACCGACTCCTCCTCCTCCCAAGCGTCGGGGATCTTCCTCCCCTCCGTTTGGACCTCACCATGAAGGACAAGGGTACACTCTCTCTCTTCTTCTAGGGTTTCATCCTAGATGTAGTTTTGAGAGTTGTTCTTGATGAAATTCATGGTGGAGAACTTGTTTGCTGGAAATGTACACTCTAAGAACTTGTTTGTGTCAATTTTCCTCTTAGATTTGACCTAGGTCAGATCCTTCAGTCTCAGGCCAGAGACTCCGGTCCCTCCAGACCGGAGACTCCGGTGTGGCCGGAGACTCCGCCCCTCTGAGACCGGAGACTCCGGTCTAGATAATATCTGAGGGAAGAAATTTCTCAAATAATTTCTTCTCTTTGGATTCCATGGACATGTATGCTTACCTCAATGCTACCTATCTACTCTTTATTCACAGATAACAAAAGGTACCACAAAGCCTCATCCTCATCCTCCACCATCAAGAAGCCCAAGCCGAAGCTCCAAGGTCGAGACTACATGGACTATAATGAAGAGAGAGATAGTTGGGTTCAGCGTGGTGACAAGAGGCAGCAGAAGGCTGCTGAGGCAAAGAAGGCTAGGCAAGAGGCTGCCTTCTCGAGGGAAGAAAAGGCAAAGAAGCTCAAGTTTGACAATTTGACCACCGTAATAGATTTGAACAAGGATGAGTTCCGGACCATGAGGAAACAAAAGTTCTATGACATGCCCAACAACACCACCGATGCACACTTTTGGAGAAAGGAGCAAGAGCTCATTATGAAGGAAATCTATGCCACCTTGGACCCAAAAGCCCTTGTGTGTCCTCAAAAGCCATTGAATCTTGAGAACTTGGCCAAGAAGGACTACTTTGTTGAGGCAATTTGGGTGGTTAGAAAGCTCGGTCTTGACAAGCTCATTTCCACTCAACAACATTATGATATCGAGAAGGTTCAACAATTCTATGCCACTCTTGTGCTCGGAGATGAGGAGAACACCTCAATGACTTGGATGACGGGTCCTGTCCAATGTAGCGCAACTTTTGAAGAATTTGGGAAACTTTTGGGCTATGTGTTCAAAGGGGCTACCACTCCCAATGACCGAAGAATGCATGTGGAAGGGGTGGATCCTTCAAAGCGCATCCTTGCTCCCCTTTGTGCTAAGGATGGTGAAATTGGCACCACTAGAGGACTCAAGCCCATCTACAACATCCTGATTCGCATGTTTCGTTGGAGCATTGCGCCTAAAGCGGGAAATGTGGATGCTATCCGTGGAGGACTTGTGAACCTCATGTATCATTCCCACAAGACCTATCTTGCCGGCAAGGATTGTCAAGGATATGAGATTGATGTGATGGACTACATCAAGTGTGAGATCAACTTATGCTTGCTTGAGAAGAAGAACCCCATGTATGCACCTTATATCATGAAGCTTATCATCAACAAGGCACCCCCAATGGACACATCTCGCTTCACTCTCCACAAGTGGGGTACCCTTCAAGTGCTTCACGTTCATCTCAAGTCTCACACCGCTTATGCCTCTAGTGGAGAAGGAGAGGAGATAGAGGCTCCTAGAGTAAGAAGAAAAAATGCCACTCCACCCTCTTGGAGTCATGGTGGAAAGCAAAGAGTCAACAATGAGTTGAAGCATGTATCTTGGTGGCAAAGGGCTATGATGTGCATGGGTGTTGCGATGCACAAGGAAAATCATCAACAATATGTTACTAGCAAGAAGATCTTGTCCAACCAAGCCAAAATGATGAAGGAAATGCGCAAAACCAACAATGGTGGTACCGCTCCTCCTCACAAAGAAGGTGATCCCGTTTCTCCGCCTTCCGAAGCCACTATCCCTCTTGCGGAGTGGAATGAGAATATATTTCCTTGGGCTGATTTTGAAGATGTGTCCTCCATGCCTTCCTCTTCTCGCAACACCGGCAAGGCTCCTATGCGCTATGAGGAAGAAAGTGATGATGAAGACGCAAGTGAGGAAGCAAGTGGAGATGATGATGCCGATTTTGATGATGAGGAGGGTCATGATGCCGACGATAACGACGAGGGTGAAGACGACGAGTGATCGCCTTGGGTCTCGTTAGCTTCACTCTTTTCCCTTTTTGGCATTTTGATGCCAAAGAGGGAGAAGTAGTTCTACTAGGTTCTCTCTGTGGGATTTGCATGGGTCAGACACAGGCATGCTCTTTTATCATTTCTTTGAAGCTTGTGTCCTTTTATCTTTGTTGTTGAACTTATTTGCTTTATTTTCGTGTGAGACTATGTTTATGTTGCTATATGCATTGTGTGAGACATATGGTATTCGGATCTATCTATGGTTGAGACTACTTCATATTGTTACATTGTGCGTTGATATTATCTCTACACATTTTTATGCCCAAGGTATGATTTATATCCAAGTCTCAACTTATCTTTGTTATGTCTTGAGATTATGCAAATTCATGTTCTTTCCAAATTATTCGTGGAATTTCTTTTTACCTATATGTTGTGCATTTGTATTCCAATGCAAACTACTTATATGCACACATGTAGGGGGAGCCTCTCCTATTTGTTTTTGGAAACATATTGCAACTTTGTTGGATCTTTTATCGCAAATCCGAGTGTTGTCATCTAACACCAAAAAGGGGGAGATTGAAAGAACATCTCTTATTATTTTGTGTGTTAGGCAACAACACTTGGATTATACTAATTTGTTGCCAAGTGATGCAGGAGTTAGTTGATACATTTGTTTAACGCATCGAAACTTTGCAAGGGAAAAGGTTGCTGCAGATTGCCTGAGGCCGGAGTCTCCGGTGCCAGATGACCGGAGTCTCCGTTCTCAGGACTCCGGAGTCTCCGGCCCCATGCTTTGGAAGAACTCTGCCCCAGGCGACGGCGCATGCGGTATAGGGGTTCGAAGGTGGACCGGAAGTGGCCCGGAGTCTCCGGGTTGGCCGGAGTCTCCGCCCCTCTCTCAGGCCGGAGTCTCCGTGCTAGCCGGAGTCTCTGGTCCCCAGTGGCTGGAGTCTCCGGGGTTAGTGACTCGCAACAGCTACATTTTTGGGAGGGGTATAAATACCCCTCCACCTACCTCCAGCCAGCAAGCTCGCCCGAATCCTGTTGACTTCCATTGCTGCAAGCTCAAAACATCGATTACTCCCAATCTCTCCACCCAAACTCGTTGATCTTTGGAGGATTGAAGGAGAAGGCCCAGATCTACAACTCCACCGAAGCGTTCTTCATTTCCCCCTCATTCACTTGAGGGATTCAAGCCTAGGGTTTCCACTAGGAAAACCTAGGCATCTTGTTGTACTTACTTGCTTGCTACTTTTGTGTAGCAGATTCGTGGTGCTTGGAAGCTCCCAATCCTTTTGTGGGTTGTGCTTCAATCTTGTTGTAAGGGCTCCAGATTCCGCCTTGAAGGATTCCAATAGTGGAAGGTGAACCGAGCTTTTGGGCTAGGTTCATCGGAGAATAGGGTGAGGCCATTTGTGACGTCTTGAGTTTGAAACTCACACTCCTCCAACGAGAAGTACTCCCCTTAAAGGAGGAACTCGGGAATACATCCTTGTCTCTGCGTGCTTCCCGATCGGTTACTCCTTACTCGTTGTTTACTACTTGTATCTTATCTTGTTTAGGCTTAACTTGTCATATAGGTAAATTCACCGTAGTTGCATATCTAGAGAATTTATCTTTGTGTCAAGCCTTAATCGAAAAAGAATTAAAATTTGGAGTAGCACCTATTCACCCCCCCTCTAGGTGGCCATACGATCCTTTCAATAACGTATTGCCCCCCCAGTACGTACGAAGAAAAGAAGATTGTCTGCCCTCTAGGATTAGAGGTGCAGAAGATACATGCATGCATCAATGACTGCATCCTCTACCGCGGTGAGGAGTACGAGAATTTGAATGCATGCCCGGTATGCGGTGCATTGCGGTATAAGATCAGGCGAGATGACCCTGATGATGTTGAGGGCGAGCCGCGCCCCAGGAAGAGGGTTCCTGCCAAGGTGATGTCGTATGCTCCTATAATACCATGGTTGAAACGTTTGTTCCAAAACAAAGAGCATGCCAAGTTGTTGCGATGGCACAAAGAAGACCGTAAGAAAGACGTGATGCTGAGACACCCCGTTGATGGGTCGCAGTGGAGAAAAATCGACAGAGAGTTCCCGACATTTTCAGATGACGCAAGGAACTTAAGATTTGGTCTAAGTACAGATGGCTTTAATCCTTTTGGGGAACAGAGCTCCAGTCATAGCACCTGACCTGTGACTCTATGTATCTATAACCTTCCTCCTTGGTTGTGCATGAAGCGGAAATTCATTATGATGCCAGTGCCCATCCAAGGCCCGAAGCAACCCGGCAACGACATTGATGTGTACCTGAGGCCATTGGTTGAAAAACTTTTACAGTTGTGCCGTGAAGAAGGTGTACCTATGTGGGATGAGCACGAACAAAAGGAATTTGACCTACGAGCATTGTTGTTTGTAACCATCAATGATTGGCCTGATCTTAGTAACATTTCAGGACAGTCAAACAAGGGATACAATGCATGCACACACTGTTTAGGTGAGACTGAAAGTATATATTTGGGAAACAGGAATGTGTACCCGGGGCATCGTCGATTTCTTCCAAAATAGCTTCCCGTAAGAAAGAAAGGCAAGAATTTCAAAGGTGAGGCAGATCAACGGACGAAGCCTACCCGCCCTACTGGGGATGTTATATATGATATGGTCAAGGATTTAAAAGTAATCTTCGGAAAGGGGGTTGGCGGACAATATGTTCCGAATGATGCTGACGGACGCGTACCCATGTGGAAGAAGAAATCTATATTTTGGAAGCTACCCTATTGGAAAATCCTAGAGGTTCACTCTGCAATCGACGTGATGCACGTGACGAAAAATCTTTGCGTGAACCTGCTAAACTTCTTGGGCGTGTATGGGAAGACGAAAGATACACCGGAATCACGGCAGGACCAGCAACGTATGCACGACAGAGACAACCTGAATCTAGAGAAGTATCAAGGTCCTGCCAGCTACGCTCTTACCAAAGAAGAGAAGAAGATCTTTTTTGAAGTCCTGAGCAGTATCAAGGTCCCGTCTAGCTTCTCGTCGAATATAAAAGGAATAATAAACATGACAGAGCAAAAGTTCCAAAACCTAAAGTCTCATGACTGCCACGTGATTATGACACAATTACTTCCGGTTGCATTGAGGGGGATTCTGCCGGAAAATGTTCGAGTACCCATTGTGAAGCTATGTGCATTTCTCAATGCAATCTAGAAACTCTACCAAGTTTACAGAAGGATGTGGTCCAATGTCTTGTCAGCTTCGAGTTGGTGTTCCCACCATCCTTCTTCAATATTATGATGCACCTCATAGTTCACCTAGTCGAAGGGATTTCCGTTCTCGGTCCTGTATTTCTACACAACATGTTCCCCTTTGAGAGGTTTTTGGGAGTCTTAAAGAAATACGTTCATAATCGTGCTAGGCCAGAAGGAAGCATATCCAAGGGCTATGGAACAGAGGAGGTCATTGAGTTTTGTGTTGACTTTATTCCTGACCTTAAGCCGATCGGTGTTCCTCAATCGCGCCATGAGGGGAGACTGCGTGGAAAAGGCACGCTAGGAAAGAAAGCAACAATATGAGCGTTCTATTGAGAGAAAATACCTCCGGAGATCGTTGAGCGCACCCTCGCTGCCTTATGGAACCCTCCACCAAAGCCGGATTCAGACTATGAGCGTTCTATTGACAAGTCATATAGCAATAAGTCGGAGGAGCCGAAAAAGGGAAACAAGTTCCTCAGCTCGGAGAACAGGACGCACAATCGGTCCCCCCGCTCAAGGTGTTTGACGACAAGGCCGCTCAAGGTTCTCAACAACACATAGGTTCGACAACTGATTACCCCATCTCCGAGCTAGCATATCAATATATTGCCGGGGAAAATTTGGTCCAGCGGGGCAAGTTAACAACAAAAAATACGTCATTTGCATAACTGGTACAAGAAAGCCGCAAAGAAAGGGACAATCAGTATCATGGTGGGAGTTAAGGAAGAGCACTACTTCCAAGAATACGCTGTGTCCGTTGAGTTTAGCGAACTTTTTCAGTTATACAATCTCCGGGCCCTCGACAAATCTATCATCAGTTGCTATTGTCTGTAAGTGATTTATTTCTGTAATTTAAGTCTTTAATTAGCTCAGCTCGTTCATTGTCTGTAATTATCCTCACTATAATCTTTTGTGCGCTATATTATGCAGAATGAAGATTCTCGAATGAAAAGGGGTGAAATCACAGACATTGGGTTCATTGACCCGAATAAAGTTCATGAAGTCACCATAGAAAATCCCCTTTATAATAAGGACACACCGGGGATTTTGCTAAGGTTTTTGAAGCGACAACGTGACAAAAAAGAAATACTTTTTCCTTACAACTTCAAGTGAGTGTTTGTGGCACCCCGCTCTGGCACATATTTCCAGAGAGGCGGTCGCCCCGTGCGCCAGCCCAAGATATCTGGCCGCACGTTACGACAATGCAACATAGCGGAAATCATTACACAATCAGGCACAAAGTGCTACAAAATGGTTTACAATGCCATCGAGGCATTACAAAATATCAAGCCAAGCATGGCCCAACTCAGAGTTTTAACTGGCAGCGGAAGACATAAATGAGGCAACGGCTTGGAGCGGCTCCACTCCACAGGTATCTGGCTGGGCTACTGATCCTAGCACGCTCTTGCTCCACTTCTGGCTAAGGTAGAAGATGAATCCTCGCCAATATCTGGCCACAAACACAAGGCCCGTGGGTACATTTGTATGCACTCAGCAAGAATCGCCACTCATTACAAACAATCCAACAATCATGCAACAAGATATACATTGGAAATAAACTCCTACAACATGTCAAGTGTACTCTAGATACATGACATAAAAGTAGCATGACATTGACAACCAAACATGTCGTAAGCAAGCAATGGGGGTATCACCAGTACAGGGTCCAAGCCAGGTGGGGTTGGATCGTGTAGCAGCAATCATACAAAGGGCTTACCTGTGACGAGTAAACGGGTGTACCCGTTGGTACCAAATATTACACAACAGCACCTGTGATCACTGCTAGGCCCACTGGCCTCATCTTTCCACTCTGGGCATGCACGGTTGATGTTGGCTCAGGCCTAACTCTAGGCCCCCAACGATCACGCCGTCATCCCTAAACACGGTAACCATCCACAGCTCAAGTAATATTCCATGCATCATCTTATTGTTCATTTAGTGAAATCAGGTTGTTCATGTTTCTTTCACACCGAACTTATGTTTAACCTCCTGACACGACAAAGACACACAGTGTGACTGACACTGAACTGTTGTTCCATATCCCAGGAACGAGGCTAGCTGCTAGATTGACACTCTCGAGAGGTTGCAGTTACCACTCATCTAGATGCACCATATAGCCGGTACTTTAGGAAATCTTCCTTAAGACAACCCGATACACTTACATGACCGTTCACGATACCAAGACAGTCCCTGTATAGCTACCGACATAACTCTATGTCTTATGACGAAGTGAATCTGGCACGTCCCCAACCCATGAGCGACGCCTAGCTCCGGAACCTTCGCAAGACTAGCCCCGACCACAAAGGTAACCGACTAGACTTGCCAAAATGGTAGCATCAAAGGAGGCTCAATAGGTTACGTAGGTCAAGGCCCGCCCATATGAGCGACAGTGGTAGTGCTTTCGATGTTCAGATTAGTGGCACCATGGACTGACCCTATCGATGTTTGGAGGGGTGTTTCATTTAATCTAGTTTCATCATAACAAGTCCAAACAACAGATGTTCCGTCCAACACAACAGTCACAATAACATAATAATATATCTTCAAACGACAAAACATTAGCAACACAATAATTCAAGAAATAGTAGTTTGTATTGACCGGGTGACTATGGCGGAGCTACCTCCGACCAGCGCCATCACAGATCAATACAAAAGGTAGCACAAGTGGTTTGCGTTGACCGGGTGACTGTGGCGGAGCTACCTCCGACCAGCGCCATCACAGATCAACTACAAAATATAGCACAGTTGGTTTGCGTCGATCGGGTGACTGTGGCGGAGCTACCTCCGACCAGCGCCATCACAGATCAACTACAAAATATAGCACAGTTGGTTTGCGTCGATCGGGTGACTGTGGTGGAGCTACCTCCGACCAGCGCCATCGCAGATCGACGTTAATGTTTTAGTGAGACGGCGGCGGTTCCCCCAGTCCATTGTCTCAAGAATGATGTGTGTTTGATAAACATTAACAATACATAATATGACCAAGCAGGTACGATAAATAGATGTGTAACATGATATGCAACATGGCAGGAGCAATATTACAAGTTTCATATTAAACACGAACAACAAACAGACATACATAAATATGACCGTACACAGACAAAAATATAAACACTCGGCATGGCGAAAAGCAAATAAACAAACAAACACTGCTGAAATGCTCATAGCAAGGGGTTAGCTTGCCTTAGAATACGGGTCTCGAAATGATCCGGGAGGTCTCGGTGTCGTCGCGCGTCGGAAACTCGAAAAACGACTAGACCCGGACATTACGTCGTCTTCTTCGTGCTCCACGTACTGGAACGCGCGGCGACCGGCCGGGGCTGGCCATGGGGCACGCCGGGAGGCCGGCCGGCAGTGGGGACGGCCCGGAGACGGTGCACCGCGGCCGTGGGAGGAGGACTAGGGGCGCGGGAGGCACGGGGTGCGTCGCCCGTGAGCTCGGCCGTGCGGCCATGGCGGAGCTCGGGTGGAGCTTGGCGGCGATGATGGGGTGGGCTAGGGGCTACGGTGAGGCCGGGAATGGGTTCGTGGGGTTGCACCGCTCCCGTGGGTGACGTTTCCTTTGGCAGAGGAGTGGTGGAGCTCGCTACCCGAGCCGGTTATGGTTTCGGCCATTGGAGCTTTGCAGAGCTCCTGTGAGCTCTTCTCTCGAGCAGCGAGGCAGAGTGAGGCCTGGGGGGGCAAGTGAGGTGTGTGTGTGCTCAGGAGGGCTCGAGGGGGCTTCTTATAGCCGGGAGAGAGGAGGAGATGGGTGAGAGGTAGCTCGGCCATTAATGGCGGTTTGAGGTCATGGCTTACCTCACCTTCGTCTACAGGGGAGAAGAGGATGAGGAAGGTGACCTGGATGATCCGTGGAACACAGGGACAACTGGGGTTAGGGCTAGGGTTGAGCAAACCATGGTTAACTTAGCAAGTTTCTGAAATTTTTAACCTGCCCTCAAGGTGTTCGATGAAATGCCCACAAGAACTTTTTAATACAAATAAAATCCAGAAAAATTCCAGTGGTTAGGTTTGTATGTGAGGAGATGGTCCACTGAGTTTGAGCTCAAATGGTTGCCTCCAAATATGGTTTTGGGTAAATGTCCGAAAAGGATCATAAAGAGAGGATCATCGCCATTAGGGCTTTAACCCGGGGTTTAGCATCTTGTGGTTGGGCTAATGATCACATGGATGGCTAGAGGAGGAGGATAACATGTCATTCTCCCTACATGTAAGCATAATTTACCCAAAGGAGATGTTTGCATGTCTTCCAAAAGTTGGTAGAAATTTAATGGGGTGGTATTTAATTCCTACCAAAAAAAAAAAGATTTGGTGGCTCTTGGATAAAATATGTGGGCTGGTTGATATTATCCCATGTGCTCAATTCACATGGCTCTTATCCAAACATGAGGATATTTTATGGGTTCTTGGGGTGTAAGAAGGGTGTGGTGGATAATTGGCTCAAATGATCATGCCAATTTTGTGGGTGGAGACAATGGCATGATGATCATCTCCTATTTTCTTTTGAGCAGTGTAGGAGTGGTGCAAGTTAGGAAAATAATTCCTTGACCAAGACAAGCACTAAAATATTTATCGAGGGTTTTGGAAATATTGCATTTGGTAAATATGCAATAATTTGCATGTGGAGGATAATAAATGGATAAGGTGATCTTGGAATATTTGGTGGAGTTTTCCAAGCTAGGAAAATATGGTTCAGAAGGTAGATGGAATATTAGGATTTTCAGATCCTACTATTTAGGCTATGAGGTTTTTAGGAAAAACCCTAGCGGAGGTTTTCAAAGTGGCAAAGAAATCACCGGAGATTCTCTGGAATTATTTGAGAGAAAAAGAACACGAGGGCATCATCTAGCACCAGAGGACAAAATAATTTTGAGATACGAGGGAAAAGTTTTTTTTCCGGGTGTGAGAAAACCCCACTAAATTAGGGATCCAAAATTTGGGGTGTTACAGACCTTCCCCCCTTAACAAGAATCTCGTCCCGAGATTCGGGGAGTTACACAAGATAATTCTTGTATGATCCATAAAACCCTACTTAAAAACTTTTTTCTACAAAAACACTAGCATTTTGGATATCCAAAGAAATCTGCACTCAACAGGATTATTATTGAAATCATATATTCTAAAAGTATGATATTTCTACCATACTCCATGCATTTAAAAGATGGAATGGCAGGGGCTCATTCAATCAATCAACATAGGATCTACTAGCATATTTATAAAAATTAAATCTAAAGTTTTGCTCAAGCAGACCTAAACATGGCAAGTTCAAGCAAGATCTACAACCAAGCTACCATCCCACCAAACAAAGGTTAAACTTGGGTGAGCAATTACCCAAAAAATTTAAACAGAAGGGTTGGGATATGCTCTCACATCCTCTTATCTAGAGTTGTATTTTAGAAAAGCTATATACACACTTTCATGCATATATAGGTTTTGAAAAACTTAAGGTTCCTTTTAAGAGAAGGATGTTTGGGTTACCCAAAAGTGAGCTCCCAAACACCTAAATTTTGATGGGCAGGGCCACATCCAAAATTTGTTTTTGCAAAGATTTTTCCCTATGGAATACCATAGATACGAGGGAAAGAACTTTCCAGGGGTGCCTCATTGCTCAGAAGTAGCTGTAGAGCTCTAGCTGGAGTAGAACTCACATCCATTATTTCTGGAATTTTTCCACCGACCATACTTCTGGTCTTGCAGCAAAGATAACATGGCTAGGATACACGCATATAAGCAGTAGAATTTCTATTCTTAGAAAATATCATTTTAGCAGAATAATCCGGCAATTTTATGGCCCCAAACAAATCGGTGCAGCAGTATGGCATAATCATTTCAACCATACCGGATAAACACATGGACAACAGCTAACCAAACATTCTACAAGAAAACCTTTTGTGCTCCAACGATGATGGGACACTCAACAAGCAACTAAAGCTTGTGATGGGGGTCATCGTGGAGGGCTTGGGCCCTTTCTCTAACATGAGTCCTCACAAGGTTCATATTGGGTGAGGAACCTTGCGTTGTTGCATGTATGAGTTTTTCAAACCTATGCACAAGCCAACATTAAGTGAGAGGGACACCGTGGTTACAGTGTCTCATTAAATACTTCCACTTAATAGTTAAACTTGTGCAACCACTAGTACAAAACGACACATCGGATACCCCTCTATGGAAACGGCAGGCGTTAGGCGACGGAGAATCGCGCTTTCCGCGCGGCCAGTGCGTACAAACCTGACCTGGGCCGTGGCTGGCCCGTCAACATAGGTAACGGAGAAAGTATTAACTCCGTTACCCATAGTATTGGCAACGGTCTTAATTCTGGCTCCGTTTCCGATATGTGCCTCTATAGCAACGGAGACTTTTGTGTGTCCGTATGCAATGTGGACACGTTCCATCTTCTTGGAATTCGATGCGAGCGGAGTAACTGCTATGGCGTAGTGACGCCGCGACACCGCCCACTACTCCTTAAAAACCCACGATCTCCCTGCTATCTCAGTACGCCACTTCGCCGCAGCCATGGATACTCCTAGCAACTCCTCGGGCGTTCGCCGCAGCAGTTTCCCGCTTTCGCTGAATTGGAACCGCGTCGTCGTGCCGGAGGCCGTCGCGCAGAGGCACTGGTAATATAGGAGGCTAGTGCCCTGGTCAAATGTTAGCCTCCCCGCTGGCTGGCGCGTCAACCACAGGAGGGTGCCTATGCCGCCGGAAGAGGACGCGGGATCCTCGGGCGCCCGCGACCGCAGCCGCTCGCCGCGGCGGAGAGACGCTCGTCCGCGGTCGCCTGGATGGAACCGCGTCATTGTCGGGCAGGCCGTCGCGGAGCGGCACTGGCAATATAGGAGGCCAGTGCCATGGTCAAAGGTTCGGCTACCCGGTGGCTGGCACCTCAACCGCGCGTCGGTGCCTATGCCGCCGGAAAGAGTTGAGCTGCTTCAGAGCCGCCGGCTCCTCCTCCCGCCGGAGCTGCGCGACGATCCTGCCTACGACGACGATGAGATGTGGGAGGGGCGCACGGGCGGCGATGACATCGTCGGCGAGGAGACGAGCGACGACACGGACGACTACGCGGCTCTCCTCGCATACGAGTAGGAGAAGGCGGAGGCCGAGGAGTAGTTATAGTTATTTATTTTTATGTTCTTCAACTTCAATACTAGTAGAGATCAGTATAAGCCCAGTGTGTCAGTGAAAAAATAAAAGGAAACGGTTGTTTATACCCTCCGTTTCCGATGTTCTACCTATAAATGCGCCCTTCACACAACCCTAAACTCTATCGCTCACTCTCAGCCTCACTCTCAAAGTGTGGCGGCGCCTCCACGCAGCACCAGATCTTAGCTCCACCGTGGCGGCGCGCATCTCCCTCCCTCCGACCGTGGCGGCGCGCATCTTCCTGTCCTCTGACTGTGGTGGCGCGCATCTCCCTCCCTCCCTCCGACCGTGGCGGCGCGCATCTTCTTCTCCTCCGACCGTGTCGGCGCGCATCTTCCTCTCCTCCGACTGTGGCAGCGCGTACCCGTTCTTTGCTCCACCCGGGCAGATCTCGTCGCCTGATCTGTAGCTGGAGGGCGCATGGCGTGTCGATCCGAGGACTACGAGGACGACTACGTACTCCCGCCGCCAGATCCAAAGGTAATACATCTATTTGTGACCGGCCGTCGTGCCGACGAACTAGGGTTGTTGTCATTGTTCTGCTTAGGTTTTCTTCCATAGGACACTCATGAACAGAACTAGAACTAGGGTTGTAATACATCCGAGGACGATGAGGACGACCACTGGCGGATCCACCTTGAGCCAGCCGGGTGCACAGGACACCGGGAGAAGGAATTTTTCTTTGTAAATTAGCAATTTTTCATCACATATGCACCCCTAAAAATTGTTGGTACAAATCTAGCACAAATCGGTAGTGTATGAAACTCATGGCTGACTTATCTCCTTTGCAAAACAGATGTACATTTCGGTGACACTGTATAAAAAGCCGGGTCCTTAGCCAAGGTGCGCTTGTCGTCCGGCATAATTGTTGGTACACAACAACTATGCAATGGATTTGTAAGTTTGTTATTCTGTCTTATGCATCCTTTTGTGTTGTATGTCCTTTATGCTAGATGTATAGTGAGCTAACATGGAGTCATATGTTCTCTCTTTGCATTTCAGTGACCACTTTACAAAAGAGGCACCTTCAGTACATCAGCACTCGCTTATTGCACTATGTGCAGAGCATGGTGCTGATCCGTTTAGCTCATTTAAATGAGCTAAATACAAGGTCGGGGACAAAGCGGCGAGTTGATTATATTTTGGCGACACCGTCCAAGAAGAAGATTGAATTCATGAACTCTAACAGCAAGTCATGAAGATAAATTAAGTTGGAAATGACAAGGATAAGTTTAGAGAGGCATGACATAGATAGATTTAGCTAGACATGTCAATGATAGATTTAGAGAGGCATGACATAGATAGATTTAGCTAGACATGTCAATGATAGATTTAGAGAGGCATGACAATGAAGATAAGTAATTGGTTGTCTTGTGATGCAATGTAGCGGTGACATTTGTTATACCTTATGAATGAATGAATTTGTTAGCCTTATTGTGCTTCTGCTGTGAAATTTTAAATGTCCAGTGCCAAATCTATTCCTGCTCTAGGCTTATGAAGAAACCTCAATGCAAACGAGCAGAAACAGAATCTCCGTTACTGATGTTCCGACACATCAGAAACAGAGGTTGTGCACAACCGTTGCCAAACCGACGCCTCATCAGCGACGGTTTTTCGCCTCCGTTACCGATGAGGGCCTTCACATCAGTAACGGGATCGGGGACACGGACCCTTTTTCCGTTGCCGAATGGGTTTTTGGCCCGTTTCCGATGTGTCGTTCTGTACTAGTGAACACACCCAAAATAATTTTCATACTAGAAAATAATATCATTCAAAGTTTGCATTAATTTTGCAGGCGTGCATATGTGTCTGGGTTCACATATACCACTTCTGCTTTTATGTGATCTGTCATTTCTTCAAAACTTTTCAATTGAAGAAAAGGACATGGTATTCCGTCACATGTCAACCAAGTGGTTAACAAGGGAATCAGAACATCCAGTTTTTCACAGGCTAACCTTAGAGCAACTTAACCGCAGACAGAACAAACATGCAGCACAAGAAAGCACAGGAGGTTACAAACAGCCTCACAAACTCTCACCTACCATCTTAGGACTCCTCACTTGGTGGGGACTTGGTCTGGGCATCCACTTTGTTGCCTTCTGGATCTTGCGGATTTGGTCCTAAGCAAAGCTTGGTATCCACTGGGCTCTTGTCAGTGGGCTGCGGGACTCGGGCAAGGGCTTGCCTATTGGAATGGCATTCCTCCAAGTGGTAGGCAAGAATGCTCTCCAAGGCGGTGGTGTAGGCTTCGAGGTGGGACAAGGTTGAGTTGAGCATCACTTCGATGCTTACCATGGGATCGCTGGGGCTTGCAAGGAATCTTGGCGGGAAAAAGCGAGACGCGGGAGGTTCTGTCGCGGCTTCAAAGTACCGCAGACGAGCGAGACATTTCCAAGCTGCAACTTGGAGAGCCATCTCAGGGGAATCCACGAAGTGGCTTTGAATCACATATGGCGCCACGCTTCCTAAGGCACTTGTGGCAACATACACATCGGCATGATACTCGCTCACGCAGGAGGAGAGGTTGGACCGATATACATGGTACACCGGCCGAGAAACACAACCAAGAATGTTGCGAGCAGCTTCCCACAACAGAGGTGGAAAACCGGGGCGAAACTCAGCGGTGGTCTCGAAAACAAGGGTAGGTTCCATCTCCAAACTCAAGCTAAGGTATTTGGGAGAGAGGAGAGCGCAAGATTCCTGAGCGGGATCTGCTTCAAGAGATTTTGGTCGCAAAGGATAGCAAGCGAGGGTGGAATTTTATAGGTAGCCAGGACTCTTGGTTTCATACTAATGGGTAGTGTCGATTCCTTCTCAAGGAAGAAACCGGCGAGCCTCACTCGGGGATTGGGACAAGTCCTACTGCACCATACTGTTGACCAACAATAGCCATGCCGGTTAGGCGGAGATGGGTCAAATCCATCGGGCTCCTTGTCGGGCAAAAGTAAGGCTGGACTTTCCATGCTAGGGTAGTCTGCAGCCAGCCTGGTGCTCTGATACCATGCTCTGTGGCACCCCGCTCTGGCACATATTTCCAGAGAGGCGGTCGCCCCATGCGCCAGCCCAAGATATCTGGCCGCACGTTACGACAATGCAACATAGCGGAAATCATTACACATTCAGGCACAAAGTGCTACAAAAGGGTTTACAAGGCCATCGAGGCATTACAAAATATCAAGCCAAGCATGGCCCAACTCAGAGTTTTAACTGGCAGCGGAAGACATAAATGAGGCAACGGCTTGGAGCGGCTCCACTCCACAGGCATCTGGCTGGGCTACTGATCCTAGCACGCTCTTGCTCCACTTCTGGCTAAGGTAGAAGATGAATCCTCGCCAATATCTGGCCACAAACACAAGGCCCGTGAGTACATTTGTATGCACTCAGCAAGAATCGCCACTTATTACAATCAATCCAACAATCATGCAACAAGATATACATTGGAAATAAACTCCTACAACATGTCAAGTGTACTCTAGATACATGACATAAAAGTAGCATGGCATTGACAACCAAACATATCGTAAGCAAGCAATGGGGGTATCACCAGTACAGAGTCCAAGCCAGGTGGAGTTGGATCGTGTACCAGCAATCATACAAAGGGCTTACCTGTGACGAGTAAACGGGTGTACCAGTTGGTACCAAATATTACACAACAGCACCTGTGATCACTGCTAGGCCCACTGACCTCATCTTTCCACTATGGGCATGCACGGTTGATGTTGGCTCAGGCCTAACTCTAGGCCCCCAACGATCACGCCGTCATCCCTAAACACGGTAACCATCCACAGCTCAACTAATATTCCCTGCATCATCTTATTGTTCATTTAGTGAAATCAGGTTTTTCATCTTTCTTTCACACCGAACTTATGTTTAACCTCCTGACACGACAAAGACACACAGTGTGACCGACACTGAACTGTTGTTCCATATCCCAGGAACGAGGCTAGCTGCTAGATTGACACTCTCGAGAGGTTGCAGTTACCACTCATCTAGATGCACCATATAGCCGGTACTTTAGGAAATCTTCCTTAAGACGACCCGATACACTTACATGACCGTTCACGATACCAAGACACTCCCTGTATAGCTACCGACATAACTCTATGTCTTATGACGAAGTGAATCTGGCACGTCCCCAACCCATGAGCGACGCCTAGCTCCGGAACCTTCGCAAGACTAGCCCCGACCACAAAGGTAACCGACTAGACTTGCCAAAATGGTAGCATCAAAGGAGGCTCAATAGGTTACGTAGGTCAAGGCCCGCCCATATGAGCGACAGTGGTAGTGCTTTCGATGTTCAGATTAGTGGCACCATGGACTGACCCTATCGATGTTTGGAGGGGTGTTTCATTTAATCCAGTTTCATCATAACAAGTCCAAACAACAGATGTTCCGTCCAACACAACAGTCACAATAACATAATAATATATCTTCAAACGACAAAACATTAGCAACACAATAATTTAAGAAATAGTAGTTTGTATTGACCGGGTGACTATGGCGGAGCTACCTCCGACCAGCGGCATCACAGATCAATACAAAAGGTAGCACAAGTGGTTTGCGTTGACCGGGTGACTGTGGCGGAGCTACCTCCGACCAGCGCCATCACAGATCAACTACAAAATATAGCACAGTTGGTTTGCGTCGATCGGGTGACTGTGGAGGAGCTACCTCCGACCAGCGCCATCACAGATCAACTACCAAATATAGTACAGTTGGTTTGCGTCGATCGGGTGACTGTGGCGGAGCTACCTCCGACCAGCGCCATCGCAGATCGACGTTAATGTTTTAATGAGACGGCGGCGGTTCCCCCAGTCCATTGTCTCAAGAATGATGTGTGTTTGATAAACATTAACAATACATAATATGACCAAGCAGGTACGATAAATAGATGTGTAACATGATATGCAACATGGCAGGAGCAATATTACAAGTTTCATATTAAACACGAACAACAAACAGACATACATAAATATGACCGTACACAGACAAAAATATAAACACTCGGCATGGCGAAAAGCAAATAAACAAACAAACACTGCTGAAATGCTCATAGCAAGGGGTTAGCTTGCCTTAGAAGATGGGTCTCGAAATGATCCGGGAGGTCTCGGTGTCGTCGCGCGTCGGAAAGTCGAAAAACGACTAAACCCGGACTTTACGTCGTCTTCTTCGTGCTCCACGTACTGGAACGCGCGGCGATCGGTCGGGGCTGGCCATGGGGCACACCGGGAGGCCGGCCGGCAGTGGGGACGGCCCGGAGGCGGTGCACCGCGGCCGTGGGAGGAGGGCTAGGGGCGGGGGGAGGCACGGGGTGCGTCGCCCGTGAGCTCGGCCGTGCGGCCATGGCGGGAGCTCGGGTGGAGCTTGGCGGCGACGATGGGGTGGGCTATGGGCTACAGTGAGGCCGGGAACGGGTTCGTGGGGTTGCACCGCTCCCGTGGGTGACGTTTCCTTTGGCAGAGGAGTGGTGGAGCTCGCTACCCGAGCCGGTTATGGTTTCGGCCATTGGAGCTTTGCAGAGCTCCTGTGAGCTCTTATCTCGAGCAGTGAGGCAGAGTGAGGCCTGGGGGGGGGGGGGGGGGGGCAAGTGAGGTGTGTGTGTGCTCAGGAGGGCTCGAGGGGGCTTCTTATAGCCGGGAGAGAGGAGGAGGTGGGTGAGAGGTAGCTCGGCCATTAATGGCGGTTTGAGGTCATGGCTTACCTCACCTTCTTCTACAGGGGAGAAGAGGATGAGGAAGGTGACCTGGATGATCCGTGGAACACAGGGACAACTGGGGTTAGGGCTAGGGTTGAGCAAACCATGGTTAACTTAGCAAGTTTCTGAATTTTTTAACCTGCCCTCAAGGTGTTCGATGAAATGCCCACAAGAACTTTTTAATACAAATAAAATCCAGAAAAATTCCAGTGGTTAGGTTTGTATGTGAGGAGATGGTCCATTGAGTTTGAGCTCAAATGGTTGCCTCCAAATATGGTTTTGGGTAAATGTCCGAAAAGGATCATAAAGAGAGGATCATCGCCATTAGGGCTTTAACCCGGGGTTTAGCATCTTGTGGTTGGGCTAATGATCACATGGATGGCTAGAGGAGGAGGATAACATGTCATTCTCCCTACATGTAAGCATAATTTACCCAAAGGAGATGTTTGCATGTCTTCCAAAAGTTGGTAGAAATTTAATGGGGTGGTATTTAATTCCTACCAAAAAAAAAAAAGATTTGGTGGCTCTTGGATAAAATATGTGGGCTGGTTGATATTATCCCATGTGCTCAATTCACATGGCTCTTATCCAAACATGAGGATATTTTATGGGTTCTTGGGGTGTAAGAAGGGTGTGGTGGATAATTGGCTCAAATGATCATGCCAATTTTGTGGGTGGAGACAATGGCATGATGATCATCTCCTATTTTCTTTTGAGCAGTGTAGGAGTGGTGCAAGTTAGGAAAATAATTCCTTGACCAAGACAAGCACTTAAATATTTATCGAGGGTTTTGCAAATATTGCATTTGGTAAATATGCAATAATTTGCATGTGGAGGATAATAAATGGATAAGGTGATCTTGGAATATTTGGTGGAGTTTTCCAAGCTAGGAAAATATTGTTCAGAAGGTAGATGGAATATTAGGATTTTCAGATCCCACTATTTAGGCTATGAGGTTTTCAGGAAAAACCCTAGCGGAGGTTTTCAAAGTGGCAAAGAAATCACCGGAGATTCTCTGGAATTATTTGAGAGAAAAAGAACACGAGGGCATCATCTAGCACCAGAGGACAAAATAATTTTGAGATACGAGGGAAAAGTTTTTTTTTCCGGGTGTGAGAAAACCCCACTAAATTAGGGATCCAAAATTTGGGGTGTTACAGTGTTACTGTCTTGTACACGTTCTATTATGCTCACCAGATGTTAAGTTTTAACTGATGAGTTATCCATGACTGCGTATATAAACGTGCGCAGGTTCCACTTTATTCTTCTCGTCATTAACATTCACGCTGGAGAAGTTGAAGTCCTTGACTCATTAAGGAGAGATCCTAAACAATTTAAGACTGTTTTGATATGCTCACAGAGTAATTTCGATTCTTATCGCCTCTTTCGTTCATTTCCTGATATCAAGTAATTAATAACTCCTTTGTTCATTTTCTTTGTCGGGCAGCGTTTGGAAATCGTTCATCAAGGAAGAACCCGGTGAATGGAAACCGAAGCTGACATGGCGTTTGAACGACGTAAGTAATACTACCTAGGTCCGCGCACCATTATCATACTTGATTATTATTTGATTAAATTCTATTCTTGTACAGACTTGCCTTAAACAGCCACATGAGACTGATTTATGTGGAGTCTACGTTGCGAGAACATTCACATTAGGACCAACGAGAGAATCAACAACCGAAGAAATCAAGATGTACGTAAACATTATTCACAACTTTATTTTGTTACCATCAGTTGTGTTGAGTTTCATTCATAATTGTTTTATTATGATTTGATATATATATATAATACAACTCATGTATTCATTTTGATCTCATTCTTTTATAGTTGACAAGAAAGCGGAACGCGCTCCCAATAGAGGACCGCTTCAAAGCAATTGCGGAGTAATTGGCGGGATTTTTCCTTGCGGAGGTCATACATAAATTCGGAGAGTACCACTATGATGTAAAATAGTATGCCTCCATGTAATAGTGATCTCCATGTACTTACTTTATATGAAAACGTGATCTGCATGTACTACTTAATTTGTATGTGTTATATATATACATCAACGTGATCTTCATGTAGTAATTTATATATATCAGAACGCGTTTTTGGCGCATCGACGTGATCCCCGTACGATGGAAACCATCTGAAACCCCTAAACCCTCCTAAACCCTAACCCTGAAAAATAATCGAAAAGAAAAAAAGGCCTACCTTTAGTCCTGGTTCGTTGGACTAATTGTTGCTAACACTAGCGGAAAACGACGCATTAGTACCGGTTCCAGAGCGCCTCTAGTCCCGGTTGGGCAACCGTTACGAACCGGGACTAAAGGTCTCCAGCCCCGCGGGCTCCAACGTGGCCACGTGGGAGGGCCTCTTGTCCCGGTTCGTGGACAACCGGGACTAGAGGGATGGGGGGGGGGGGGGGGTATCTAGTCCCGATTGGCTAGTCCCGGTTGCCCAACCGGGTTACGAACCGGGACTAAAGGTCTCCAGCCCCGCGGGCTCAGGGCCTCTTGTCCCGGTTCGTGGACAACCAGGACTAGATGGGGGGGGGGGGGGGGGGGGGCATCTAGTCCGATTGGCTAGTCCCAGTTACCCAACCGGGACTGGACGCCCTCTGGAACCGGTACTAATGCGTCGTTTTCCACTAGTGTTAGCAACAATTAGTCCAAATACTAGTAGCATTTAGGAGAATTAGTCCAAAAAATAGTAGCTAAATAAATTTATATTTATATTTAGGGGTGCCATGGCACCCCACTGGATACGCCCTTGCGTCCAACCACAAAATCTTCGCTACAAAAAAATATTCCAACTCTGCAAGAATCAAACCAATGGAAACAACATGACACAATAATATAAACTCACAAGGTCTTAAATAAGCGGATCATGAGGACAAATTTGTCTAACTCCATGACAGCGTGTACAAAACTAGAGTAATTTTATTTAAAAACACCACTACCACCACTATGGACGGCTACGGCAGGTGCTTCCAACAGCTTCGGGTGGTGCTGTCACGAGCGTCGACGATTGTTGCGACGCCCAGACACCGATGCTACATACCGGCGGTGCCGCTACTACCGACGGTGCTACTCAGAGCTACATAGGAGGACGCCGGTGCTACCAGCGGCGGTTGTGGGTGCTGCAAAAAGCACTCAACGTTGCTTCAATCGGCCGTCACCGAAGCTTCAAACGCCTGTCACCGGAGCTGCAAGCGGCCACCACCGGAGCTCCAGTGGAGCTGCGAGGCCAAGCGCCAATGCTCCGAGCGTGGCGTGGCGGAGCTGTGAGGCCCAAGCGCCGATGCTACGAGCAGTGCGCGTAGGAGCTACATACGGCGGGTGCCGGTGCTATCAGCGATGCGCCTTGGAGCTACATAAGGCGGGAGCCGTGCTGCCAGCGGTGCGCCTTGAAGCTACATATGGAGGGTGCCCGTGCTACATTGGTGACGCCGCAACGGTCATCTTCTCCGGCGACAGCCGTGTCTTGCGGAGGAAAGACGCCGACACCCAGCTTTTGCGAAGCCATAAGGGGCGTGTGTGGGCGACTATGCTGCATCAAGGTTGCTCGCCGGCGACGGTCAGTTCATGGCCGAGCTCCGACGGTGCCATGTAGTTCATGTGTGAGGCGCCGGGAGATTCTGCTAGGAACGCCGCCGTCGACCGCATCAGGGCGAAGGCCACGCACCGTTGAGGCCGTTTTAGGAGGGATCGGTGGGGGAATTGCTTTTCTGCAGCAGCCCGTAGGAAGATGGCTTTGTTTTTCTGATCATGTGGACGACGGAAGAAACTCATCTAATGGTTGCGCTCGATCCATTCGGACGGCGCAGGATGCGGAGGATCGTCGTGAGCTTAAAATTTCATTTATAGACAATAAAAGGAAAAACTATACTTACTCCGTTCACTTTTATAAGATATGGTACACATTTTAGTGAGGTATATATACATTATGTCTAGATACACTCATTTTTATATGTACGTAGATCAAACTAAAATATCTGCCATGCCTTATAAAAGTAAACGGAGAGAGTAGTATAATAGAAAATGAAACGAAACAAGTTTTACTATAATTACTTGCAATGTGTTTGGATAATAGCCCTACTTATACAACACAAATATGGAGAGTGGAGTTGGTTGATTTGTATTATTTCTTTGTCAGTTGTTCCACCGGCTGTGAATATTACTGTTGACAACAATTCACACAAGGATTCCCCAATCCGCCCAATTGCCGTTCGATTTGGTTACGTGATGAGTTTATGAGTATCCATCTCATGATCTTGCACTCATATCTTTAATTCACTTTTTCTCCCGACAAGCATAGAGAACAGTAGCTATTCAAGCAGATATACATCAAACCGATATAATATTAGCTCACTCCAAGCTGCAGAGTACTGTCACTAACGACTAAGCAGCGGGATTAGTGTTGCAGAAGCACATTGTACACCTGACTTATGGGCCTCCGCTTTCCTTCTTAATTTTCTTTGTTTGCTTCTTGTCTTAGGCCACAATGCGCTTCTTCTTCGCCATGCGCTCAAACTCCTCCTTGCTCAGCCAGCCTTCCTCGTTTTCCTTCTTTATTTTCTTAATAACTTGCTTCTTGTCCTCGGGCTTGTGCTTCTCAGCATCCGGCAACATGCGCTTCTCCTTCGCCATGCGCTTGATCTCTTCCTCGTTTTCTTTCTTTATTTTCTTTATTTGCTTATTGTCTTCGGACTTGCACTTCTTGGCGTACTGCACCATGCTCTTGATCTCCTTCTTGCTCAGCCCACCCTTGTCGATGGTGACGCTGTTCTTGTTTCCAGTCGTCAGGTCCATCACCGTCACCTTCATGATGCCATTCGCTTCAACTTCATACGTAATTTTGAGCTGTGCCATGCCTGCCAGCGCTGGGGGCACACCGTAGACCGTGACCTCGCCGAGGAGGTTGTTGTCCTTGGTCAACTGCCCTTCACCCTCGTACACTGGGAAATACACGCTGGTCTGGTAGTCGAATATGGTTGTGTAAGGCCCCTCCCTCGTGACAGGGATGGTGGTGTTCTTGGGTATCAGCACGCTCATGAGACCTGGCACTATCTCGACCCCGAGCGAGTGCGGTGTGATGTCAAGAAGGAGCAAGTCCTGCACCTTCTGGTTGCCCTGGCCGCTGAGGCTAGCGGCCTGTACAGCAGCTCCATAGGCCACCGCTTCGTCAGGGTTGATGCTCTTGCATAACATCTTCCCGTTGAAGAAATCATGGAGCAGCTGCTGAACCTTGGGGATTCTGGTGGAGCCGCCCACAAGCACGACGTCGTGGATTTGAAACTTCTCCATATTGGCGTCCCTGAGGCACTTCTCGACGTGTTCAATGCACTTGCGGAAGAGGTCCGCGTTCAGCTCCTCAAACCGGGCACGGGTGATGGACCCATAGAAGTCAATACCATCGTGGAGCGAGTCGATCTCAATTTTTGCCTGCGCCGTGGAAGTTAGCATCCTCTTCGCCCTCTCGCAAGCCGTCCGCAGCCGCATGAGCGCCCTCGGGTTGCTTCGGATGTTACTCTTGTGTCTCTTAAGAAAATCCCGCACGAAGTGTTCCACCATCCACCTATTGAGATCCTCCCCGCCAAGGTGGGTGTCACCAGCCGTGGCCTTGACCACAAAGTTTCCCTTGTCAATATTGATGACACAGACATCCAAAGTACCGCCGCCAAGATCAAATATGAGCACCGTTTTAACTTCACCGCTGCTGTACATCCTGTCAAGACCATAGGCAATGGCTGCAGCAGAGGGCTCGTTGATAATGCGTATGACGTTGAGGCCAGCAATGACGCCGGCATTGAGGGTGGCCTCGCGCTGGGAGTCGTTGAAGTAGACTGGGACGGTTATAACCGCATCCTTTACTGGTGTGCCTAGGTAGGCCTCGGCAGCCTCGTGCATCTTCATGAGCAACATGGAGGAGATCTCCTCGGCGACGAACTGCTTCTCCGCCCCCTTGTACTGCACTACGATCATCGGCCGGTCGCCAGGACCTGAAACGACTTTGAAAGGCCATAGCTTAATATCACCTTGCACGGTCGAGTCACTGAATCGCCGGCCGATCAGTCGCTTTGCATCTGAATAAATAGGAGTAGTTAGTTTCAAGAGTAACTAACTAATATCGCAAAACTACCCTAAAAAACACAAAACTGGAGGTATATCACAATTAAGGATACGAGAATTATCATAAACCTTGCAATGCGTTTCCATCGAACACAACATACACTATGTTTTTTTTCATATGGTTGATCCTTAGATCTACTTCTGCCATATTGGTTCTTATGCAGTTTTTGGGATAGTCTGCACGCTGGACTTACAGTTTTATAGAACTTGCATTTGACGACTCATTTTCATCAACATTTTAATGCTATTTTTTTTAACTCACTCAATCTTTGCTTGTAAAAAACCTGCAAGATTGCCTGCATATAATCAGCGTATAATGTTGAGATTGTCCTACAATATTTATGCACTGAGATAACTTCTTTGTTTTCAATGACACTAAATAATGTTAGTAAAAATACCAAGATAAGGTTTTCCTTACCTCCCTAAAAATATGGGCCTGTTTGGATTGTTGTAAATTTTGCGTGTCCACCGTAACTCAAATGACTAGATACAGATACCGGTTATCCGACAAAATTTACAACCATTCCAAGCATAGTTCCTTTTGAATATATACAATAAACTAAGCACATTATAGAACAGATCAGTGCAAGAATTCAATGAAATGAAGTTGGAGCGGTTTGCACTGTAGTCGCACTAATTTGTGGTGCTTAGGGTAACTAACCAATTAATCGGACGGAAAATAGGATGCCACAGCCATAGAGGACTAATCATTTGGCAGCTGAACAAATAAGAGATGACAAGGATCAATCTCGATCGGAACATATCTTGGGGACGCTAGCTACTACGATTTTCAGATGTAAGACAAGCACACAACGTCGTGGCACAAACCAATAGACCTGAGAAACTTTACGAGTATGGAACTGCGCTGTGGAAAAATCAAGTAATTACTTGATCGAAATCAGATGTACATAATAGGAGTTCTCCTAGTAAAAAATGCTTTTTAGCATGCAATCGCACGAAAGTACGCTCTGGATCGTCGTTTAGACATATGACCGAGCACCTTGGTGGCGCTAGGATTCGGAGATGTCAGTTGTTGATTCTCACCGAAGACGGTGTTGACGGGGTTCATGGCGCCCTGGTTCATGGCCGCGTCGCCGACGAGACGGCAGCTGTCGGTGAAGGCAACGCAGGACGGCGTGGTGAGGTTGCCCTGGTCGTTGGGGATGACCTCGACGCGGTTGTGCGACGGCCGCCAGACGGCCACGCAGGAGTAGGTCGTCCCGAGGTCGATGCCGATCGCCGGCCCGTCGCCTTTCGTGCCCGCCATCTTCAATCGTTGGAGGACTTCAGTCCGATCTGCGGGGAAATTTGATGATATCATGATTTATGTCATCAAAGTATCTTGCTGTTATGGTAGCATACGATTTATTAGGATTGATTATCATCCTTTTTTTCGGGGATTGATTACTGTGCGATTCGGTTAGGAGATCCTATTGTACAGTGCAAGCCACCACGTTCATTTTTCAGTCTACCACCCCACGAGTGCAGCAGCGATATGGAGGCCGAGAGCTATATGGCTCTCTTTTTTAATTTTTTTAAAATCTGCACTTTTGTTTGTCCAAAAAATCGAAACGAAAATTATGTGTGAAGATAATGTTAAGATCTATAGTTATGTAAAATGTCAGTGAAGAATTCATAGTATTTTGGTCTGGGTAAAAAAGACAAATCCGCACTTCTGGATAGTGAACAGTGCCGAGATTCAAAAATTTGAAAACTTGTCTGATTTGTCTTTTTTGCCCAGGCCGAAATATTACGAATTTTTCGTTGAGATTTTGCACAACTATAGATCTCAACATTATCTACACTCAGAATTTTTGTTTCAATTTTTTAGAAGCTCAAAAGTGCAGATTTCAAAAAAATTAAAAAAGGGAGCCATATAGCTCGGCCTACGTTTGGAGTTTCCGACCACCCAACCTCCTTTTCTGTTTTTTTAGAACATCACCACCTACATATATTGACATGCTTGTACATTGTTTTGTTCTACGCCCCGGCGTACGCAGCCAACAAAACACAAAGTTCACTACCAAGAAAAATAATCCAAAAATAAACAAGAAAATAGTACTCACTATATCCCATAACATAAGATGTTGGACGCTGTTGGAGAGCGTGCGCGGGCTTTTTCGGTGCGGAAGCGCGCTAGTTTCTATCCACTTTTGCCCATACATAGCCATGCAAAGGTAAAACAATTTTCTTAAAAAAAATACACAATTTTCAAACTTCACCGTAGTGTTGGTCGCGACGAGATTTTCGAAATTAGATCCCACATGAACACTCTGATAATTATTTTTAAAAACTAAATTTGTGTCACGATTAAGGGAAACCACGCATGCTCGAAAAAACCCGCTCAGTCCAATCACACTTGCTACTTCTGAAGTAGCCATATATTTCTATACCTATGTAGATTATGCGATAGTGCATTCATATGCAACTTCGCAAGCTACCCATATCTTTCTTCAAAACAAAGTACTTCTCCTGTATGAGATTTCTAGTCGTATGAGTCATTGTCATAAATTGCATCATCGTAACCTTTTACGGCAAGTTGTCTTTTCAATCTCACCCCATACCAGAAAACATATCCTCAGTTCTCTCTAGGCACTGAAGGACATACTTAACGTTTGTTCAGTGATCCACCCAAGGATCACTCTAGAACCCGTTCTTCAACCAAGAACTTGGGTCACACCAAGTCGAGCTTTCAGTATGATAGAATCTATGGTTGAGACATAGAGAATGTTGGACATCCTTTTCTTTCATCAGCTATCGCTGAAATGATAAGATAAACTTAATATTTTACCTAGTCATACAAGCAAGAACTCTTCCTTTGCTTGTTCTATTCTGAAACATTTCAGAATCTTAATCTAGGAAAATATTCCGACTTAATGTTATTAAGCCCTTTTGATCTATATAAATTATAGATCTAATGCCTAATACTCTTAACTTCATTCAAAGAAAATTTAAGCACTTAAATAATCATTTACACTTTACTAGAGGATCTGTATCATTCTCAGTATGTCACCACATATAAAATCAGGAATGATACCTAGCTCCCACTCAAATATGCCTTCCGCATATAAGACTAGGAAATTTCTTTTATCTCCCACTCAAATATGTCATTCACATATAAGATCAAGAAAAGCTACTCAGATCCCACTCACTTCTTTGGAAATGCAGGCATCTTCAACTCTTTTGGACGACTCCAAAAATCTTTTGATCACATTATCAAAGTGAAAATTCCAGCTCCGATATGCTTGCTCCAGCCCATGAATGGACAGCTGAAGTTTGCATACGTGTCTAGAATCCTTAGGATCAACAAACCATCTCATTGTACTAACCACAACTTCTTCCTTGATGTTACCATTAAGAAACATGGCTTCTTTATCCTTCTATCAATTTCTCAATTTGAAATTCTAGTAATTGCTAAAACAATTCTAGATAGACTTAGGCTTCGCCACATGAGACATAATCTCGTTGTGGTCAATTCTTTGAATCTGTCGAAACTGTTTTGCGACAAATCGACCCTTATCAGCGTCTATTTTCTCATAAAATTCCATTTTCTCTTAACGGCCTGGAGGGCATCAAGAAGATTACCCAAGTCATCACTTGGTAACCATACATGGATTTTATCTCGGATTATATATGGCTCATAGCCATTTCTCGGACTTAGGTACACCATCGCTTCTTCGTAGTTCGTAGGTTTTTCATGTTCCATTAACATGACATTCATAGCAAGATTGTCGTACCACATAGTGCGGAGCACATTCTCGTACGCCTACGATCTTGGTATAAGCTTAGATCATAATGATCATTATCATTAGCTTCCTTCTAGTTGCGGAGGACGATACCGGAACAGTTTCTGTTGCGCCACTCGATGTCCGGAGAGAAAGTTCATTAACTCCGTCTTGCTCTACTTTCTTTCCCACTTATACCCTTGGCAAGAGACTACTTCTTGCGTAAGCATATTCCAGCAACAAATTTGCCTTTGTCGTGAGAGATGTATCCAACTGATTTCTTAGATACACTACAAAGGTGAATTTATCCGCTTTAGGTATGATCACATCAAAACACTAAATTACCAAAACGACAATCTAGGCTAAAAGCCATGCCATAACTCATATGGTATTGCCTCCACAGATTTAGATGGTTTCCCTATTATCTAAAGTGAATGTTTTGTTTCTACCATATGACTCCAATGATCACAATAATTTGATAAGAGATTTTATTGACCACAGACTATCCAATAGAGTGTGATTACGACGTCCAAACACACCATAACACTATGGTGTTCCATGCGACGTAATTTGTGGAACTCTTTTCACAAGTCTTCTAATGATATGCCAAACTTATAACTCAAAACCTTGTTTCCTTGATCAGTATCGTATGAAACTGTTTTTCTTGTTAAGTTTACTTTCCTACTTCACTCCGAACTTGTTTGAACTTCATCAAATTTTCCGGACTAGCGTTTCATTAAGTGGATATCCACATATCTACTCAAATCATTCACGAAGTTTATGAAATAAAGATTTCCACTATACGTTAAAGTACTTCATTGATCCACACACATCAATATGCATGATTCTCAACAAGTTAGATGCCCGCTTTCCGAAAACGGAGTCTTAGTTATCTTGCAAGTATCAAAAGATCAAAATCTAAGGACGCGGAGATCCATCTGAATGGAGCTTCTTCATGCATATAACATTGACATGACTCAAAACATTAGTGCCACAAGAATGTGGTGGCATTATTAAGTTTGTATCCTTTGGCATTAATGTTATAAATGTGGGAGCTACTACCATCTAGATTCACATAAGAACATTCCATTCATAATCGGTGTATGATCATTAAAGATATCACTCATAAATGTAGGACAACAATTTGTCACTAAATATATGAATAATCGTCTCGCTAGAGGCAAGACACACTTATAACGATCATGCCAACAAGCGATCAAAATAAATTCGTTCAAATCCAAACTAATCCGACTGGTAGATGTCGAGAGAGAGAGAGAGAGTGTGTGTCCATGGCCATCACAACATATTGCTTGTCATCATCAACACACATCGTCTCCTCATCCTTCCAAGCTACTCAAGAAGAAAATCTTGTTTCATAAAACATGACCAGTATCAAAACTCAGTCACTGCAACGAGCACTTGTTTAGGTAAAACATTCATAACACGTATATCATATATACACCATCATCATTGATGACTTCCCGGTGATCTGTTTCATCTTCTTGGTTTTTCAACGCAATCAAGAATTCATGAAGGTGAACGATTCCCCTTGCATGACATAGTCTATGACAAACTATTTGCATCTGGGGTGGGCAGCTAGCACCTCACCCCATCATAAGCAAAATTGTCTGTCATCCAGTAATCGAGCTGAGCGAGGCATTCAAATGTCATCAAATATGACTGCCACGAGCTCCCTTGCACATGTTCTCTTCCATTTTGGTCGAGAAGAAAACCTGATTTACGGTGCATACAGAGCATCAAGCTGAGCGACCATTTCAAATGTTCGAGATCTGTCAACACGCACCCACAGTTCATTCTCTATGGCAGAGATCATAGCATACTGGACTATGATGGAATTATCCGCACAAAACTTGATAATCCAAATTATCCTTTTGTTAGCGGAATCTCCGGGTTTATCTCCTAGCGGGTTTTGCATCATATAGAGCTAAAAGGTTTGAACCAAGGAGTATCCTCAAGCTACGGTATAATACTATGAAGTTTAGACCCACCTTTTAAGTTTCTCAATCGCAGGAATGCGCCTAAGTATAAAGTGGGCTATCGAATAGGTTATTATCTACAAGGGTTTTGCAAAAACATATAGACTATCTTATATTTACTAATTGGAGGCACCGTAGGAGGCTCCACGTTAATCCTTGGAGTTAAAAGAATTTTATCCATCGGATTGATATATAATGCATATGTAGCCGTCGGATGGATATTGAGACGCGCGCAGCCCTGTTCGTTCACGTAAGTCGTCATCTTCTAGGTCTCTACCCGTTTTTTTTTGAAAAGAGAAAAGAATTCTGCTTGGAGTCTCCTTTTAGATCTGGCGATCAGGCGACGACGTACGAGTTGAAGTTGCTTGGCATCTCCGCTTAAATCTAGCGACGACGAGTTAAGTTTGAATCCATCTGACCCTCTTGACATACATCTGATTGACTCAGCCAATTCATGGTGGAGAAGCGGACTGTGTTGGCCGGAAGCCCGGAACGATCGGCTTCGGGAATTGTTTTGCTGATCTCAGGTCAAGCAGCATTATCGTCTCTTTCCCGTCTAATCCATGCGGTGATTCGATCTGCAATCCACGAGGTGAGACCACAGATTCTCTAAGGGACCAAGTAATTGAACTATAGGAGTATTGGTTGTCCACAAATATTTGAACGAACCTTCTAGGATTAGAAAATAGTACTGTTTCTTCCTGGTATGTGTTGCTTGCATTGCTAATCTCGAGTTCAGTGGTATCGAGCCATGTCTATATTTTCAATTCGTCCTCTTTCTGATGATTAGAGTCAAATGCAGCGGCGACCAATGCCATGACTTGATTCCAAAGTTTGCTAGCTAATCGACCCAGACCAGTTTATCTTTCTTTTTTGAAACGGGAAGCTATCTAATATCTACAGTACATGATTGTCGCCGAGACGCTGAATACCTGCACCGTCGGTTGAGTCAGAGTTGCCGGCGAGGACACTTGCAGAAACGAGGAGTCGAGTCGAGACACTTGCAGGGGCTTCTGCACCAACTCGCCTTGAGTATGCTCTCACTGGAAGCAAGCCAGGGATCAAACTATCAAGAAGTGCGTTCTTGAAGGATCAAGAAATGCATGTAGCGTCATTAGAAGGGGCCGGCCGACAAAACACAATCACAAGCAGGCTACGATTACCACTGTCACTACAATGGTTAGGTTGCCCATGGTGCAAAAACGAGGTGACTGAATCTAACGTGCTATTACACACGTAACTCTGTGATTATAATTTTTCTCTCATGAACTAATGATCTCTTTATTTTTCTTCCACAGGTTTCATTTTCTCTGGCAAGACATACTCAGGTTTTGACAACCAGGTATTTGGATCCTGCATCAACGTCTTCATATTATTCAGTTCGTATTTCTAAACAGCAGCGTCCGTCAATAACTAACTGAATATGACAAGATTATATAGTACTATATGAAGGTTTGCCACTGTACTCATGAATTGCTGATGGTGATGTAGGCCACGGTACCTGGATGCTTCAGCATTATCTTCTTTCCAACAAATGTGCCACTACATTGTAGTCCCTACTCTGTTTGTATAGTAAAAATTTCTCAAACTTTGATAACGAATTAAATGATAAACTACTGTTGAAAAGGGTGAGAATTATTTTCTCTTTCTTGATTTCTATTTATTGTGAACCTTTGATTATCATTTTTGCGTAGTAGATAACTAATGCATTTAGTCCAAACTTTAATTATAGTCCTATAGGTAACATTATTCCCATGCTTTATCTCTATTTGCATTCTTTCACATACAGGAGGCAGCATCAATCTGTCTTTTGGGAAGGCGTGCCAGCTTATAATTGCAGGATTCCCTAAATCAAGTGGTCGTGAAATTTAGCTTCAAGAAAGTCGCATGGATTTAGAAAAGTCTACCACAAGATCAACCCTTCAATATTGCATCAAGTTATAGGTAGAATCAATTGTCAATCAGGTTAGATGCTTCTACATGACAGAGTAATGCCAAAGATTTTTTTTTTGATGATTTTCTTGGTAGATAACATATAATTTTTGTATGAGATGAGGAGTGAAATCCAAGTGAGAGAAAATCAAATTGAGAAAAAAAAATGAGTAGGTAGATAAGATGACATGGCATGAAGATACCGTGACAGGTTTCCTATTGGAAATGGATATTTAGTTATAAGTTTCACTTCATTTGTGTTTCATATCTTCATCTATGATTACTTCGGTTGTATATTTCGCCGTTATTATTGTTATCTTCATCTATGTTATTATTCTGATAAAAATTGGAATGTCAAAGTAAATAAATATACTGCTATAGAAGTAAAAATTACGAATGAATTCAACTGATAATGACGCAAATTCATGTGTTTATAGAATTTTATTGTCTGTGTTTCAATGTTTCTAAATGAAAATATATTTGATGTTTACATAAAACCCTCGGTCAACATACACTCATGTAGTACTAATGAATGAAAGAATATACGTCATCTTTTAAAATATGTTTAAAAGGTTTGCATCCCTACTATTTACTGGGCCAGCATCGTCATGGTATAATGATATACAAATGCTAGCCCGTGCAAGTGCATGGGTTGACGACAAGTGTTCATAATATGAGTTCATGTTTATCTATATAAAAATATAAGAACTCCCACTCAAAACGAACATCCCTCATCGTCGTTTTAGTGATTACACGATCCTAATCCACTACACCACCCCCGATCGTCACGGCCGATGATGTAGCTTCAATGGTAGACATCGCCATGTCAATCACATAACCCATGCGACTCATGCTAAACCTTTCGGTCACTCGTGTTCCGAGACCATGTCTGTACATGCTAGGCTCGCCAAATTAACCTTTAGCGTATTTGCAGTGCAACGTGGCTTACACCCACTGTATGCGAACGCCGATATGTCTGACAGCCGATCGTCACGGTCTGCCTCATAACGGAGAACTTTCTTGGTGGTGCACGCAAAAGGGAGAACACTAATATTGGAATTTTGGAGGGATCATCTTATATTACTACCGCCGTATATCTAATATAATCAATATAAGATGCACACAACAACACAACATCAAAAATGTAATGCGACGTGATATAGTCCTCACGCCATTGGTCTCCTTTGCGCCCACGGTTTATAAACAATTTACTAAACTTACCTTGACCATATCACATGCCCCTGCAAAATAAAGTTAGACGCTTCTACTTTATCTTTTGCATATTTTACGTGGCTTAGGGGCTTTCGTAAAAGAACCGTTTCTTACCTACGAACCTACAACCACAACAATGATCAAATAATTGTCTATTTTATATCCCTTGGAGGCCTCCACTGAAAATTCAAAGCCAACTATTGCGAGAGGGACAGACACCCGCCAGCCACATATATGGAACTAGCCATATGTCAGTTGTGGAACCAGTCTCACGTAAGCGTACACGTAAGGTCGGTCCGGGCCGCTTCATCAACACAATGCTGCTGGCAAAAGCAAGTGCACGCGAGAGGGTAACAACTATATAAGAGCGATGCCCTCATTCAACATGAGTTCTAACCGTACTTCTATATCTACGCATAGATCGGCTCTGATACCACTGAAGGGGATCGTGTGCAGAAAACAAAAAATTTCCTAACAACGATAACCTGAAAGGACATAGTCCGTTAATCTTGTTTTGATGCTTGATCACAACACTTGGAAGTATTTAACACACCGCTAAGTGCCTACAGGAAATATGACCATCTATATAAAAAGATACTAGTGGATCTCTCTCTATGCAAAAAGGGAAGAAAAGTGGATTGTCGGAAAGTCTAACATGAAGGGAGAAGAAGCGCAGGGAGGCGACCGGCCTCCCAGCCAGCCAAAACCGGGCTCAAGGCCGGTTGGCTCAGGTGCCCAGCCGGCCCCCCAGCCGGTCTGAACCGGTCCCAAGACCGGATCGCTCGGGGTGCCCGGCCGGCCCCCCAGCCAGTCTGAGCCGGCCCCAAGGCCGGACCGCTCGGGTGCCCGGCCGGCCCCAAGGCCGGTTTGGGCGAGTGTGCTCGGCAGGTTTCTCCAGCGACCAGGCCGGCCTCCCAGCCGGTTTAGGCCGGCCCAGTAGCCGGTTTGCTCGGGTTGTGGTTCGGCCCTCAAGCCGGTTTAGGCCGGCCCCACGGCCGGCTCTCCTCTGCGCAGCGTCGACTTACCCCTTCAACGGTCACTTGTTGGAGGGGACTATAAATACCCCTTCATCTACCTTTGGACAAGCAGCTTGACCACATTGAAGAACACCATTAATTGCAAGCTCAAGATTTGATAGATCTCCCAATCCCTCCACCCAAACTCGTTGATACTTGGAGGATTGAAGGAGAAGCCCCGGATCTACATCTTCACCAAGCCGTTCTTCATTTCCCCCTCATTCACTTGAGGGACCCTTTGCTAGGATTTCCATTGGGAAAACCTAGCTCTTATTGTACTCACTTGTTGTCTTTGTGACAGATTTGTAGCTGTTCGGGAGCCCCCAATCCTCTTGTGGGTTGTGCCCCGGATCGTTGTTGTAAGGGCTCCGGATTCCGCCTTGAAGGATTCCGATAGTGGAAGGTGAACCAAACCTTTGTGGTGCGGTTCATCGGAGAAGAAGGTGACGCCTTTGTGGCGGTTGAGTTTTGACCTTCGTGGTAGCTCACACCTCTCCAACGAGACGTACTCCCCTAAAAAGGAGGAACTCGGGATTACATCCGTGTCTCCGCGTGCTTTCACTTCGGTTACTTCTATCCTTGTTTATAGTCTTTACTTCGTGTATCTTGTTTAGTTGCTAGCTTGTCATATAGGTAAATTCACCTTAGTTGCATATCTAGAGAATTTACCTTTTGTGTCAAGCCTAATTTGAAAAAGTACTAAAATTGAAGTAGCACCTATTCACCCCCCCCCCTCTAGGTGTCATACGATCCTTTCAATTGGTATCAGAGCCTCGGCTCTCTTGTTGGGCTTAACCGCCTAAGAGAAGTATGACACGAAGTGAGGTGATCCCGTGGAGGACCAAGCCACTACGGCATCCATGGCCGATCTCAAATTGATGGAGACATCTTTGATATCGTCCATGGATACCAAATTTGCCGAGATGCGTGACTTGATCAAGCAACTCGCAAGTGGCAAGGTTCCTAAGGAGACCACCCCACTAGAGGACTCCGCTACCTCCCATGACGGTGATACCGAGGAGGAAAAGAGAAAAGAAAGGGGTTGAAGATAAAGAAACCGACCCTAAGAAATCTTCCACATCTACCACCACTCCCGAAGGTGGGAAGCCGGAGTACCATGGGGTTCCCTTTGTGTACTCTCCCGACCCACCTATCCATCATACTCGCATAAACCCTTTGGGTCCACCTCCTAAACTTAATGCATTGGCTTTTGCTACTTGGCAACACTTAATGAAATCTCATATCAACAGTTCCTCTATCGAGCTTTGGAGGATCATTCAAGAGGGATACAAGGCCGTGAATCCTAACAACTTGACAAGAAGAGAGGTGGCCGAGAAACAACTCAATGCTTCCGCTCTCCACATGATTGAACTTGCCGTTGGAGAAAGTGGTCTTCATCACATTCAAAATGTCTCCACCGCCAAAGAAGCTTGGGAGTGCCTTGAGGTGTTCTTGGAAATGAAAGCATGAAGAGGAATAGATTTGATGCTTTGAACAATGAAGCCGAAGGCTTCTACATGCTTGATAGTGAAACTCATGAAGAGATGTATGCAAGACTCAAGATTCTTGCCCAAGCCTTTTTCAATGTTGGGGCAACCTATGTGGATGATGCTTGGATCAAGAGGAAGTATGTGAATGCACTCATGCCCTTCGAGCCCGTTGACTTGAAGGCCCTTCAAGGAAAATTCAACTACCTTGAGATGACATCCAATGAAGTTATGCAAGAGATGCAAGCCTCCAAGGTTGCCACCAAGAATGCTCTAGACAACCGTGCTAGGGCCATGGGAATGAAGCAAGGTCCCTCTCTTGCTTTGAAGGCCAAGGTTGTGTGCCTTGATGAACATGATGAAGTTGAAGCATGCCCGAACAACCTTCCTCCCGATGATCTTGAACAAGCCCTCCATGGTCACATAGCTCTTGCAACAAGGACTTTTTGGCGTGACCCGGCCAAGGCAAAGGCTCAAGTTGATCATGCAAACAATCCAAGCGGGAAGAAGGAGTTTGCTAATAGGATAAAGACTTGCTACAATTGTCATAACAAGCATCACTTCATCAAAGATTGTCCATATGAGAATAGAGAGCAAAACGGTGGAAGGCTTGTCCTCAAGGGCCAATCAAACATGATACAAAAGAAGCCTTTTGTCAAGAGGAAGCCATTCTTCAAGAAAGCACCAAGAATTGTGTTGATGACTCAAGAAGAGTATCCTTCCGAGGATTCCGAAGAAGAAGAAGAACCCACTCGTGAGGTGGCCGCTTTGGCCATTGTATCAACTCCACCTCCTTCTCTCTTCGAATCCCCCAATGAGAACCTCTCCATCAACACCGCTCGTTGCCTCATGGCTCACGTCACCGAGGTATCATCTTCTACTCCCAAGACTATGCATGAAATAGATGATAAAACTAGTCTTGTGATTAAGAAAGAACTTGTTGCTTCCGATACTATTGTGGCTAACTTGCAAGGTGAAACTAAGGCATATGTTGAGTCTCTCTTGAGACAACTTGATGCGGCCGAAGAAATCCTTGATGACAAGGGAAAAATTGAGAGAGAGGATTCTCTCACCATTGCATCCTTGAATGCTCTCTTCAAGAAGAGAGTGAATATAGAACTCTCTTGAGGAAAGAATTGAGTCTCTTGATGATAAAAATGATGAAATAATTGCTAAAATCATTAAGGATAGAGACCATGTCTTTGCTAAATATAAAGTGATTAAAAAGGAGAAAGCCGAGTTTGTGGTTGCTAATGCTAGACTCCTTGAGGATGTGGAGAAACTTAACAAGGCTCACAAGGCCTTGGAAAGTACCCACTCTCTTCTAGTCAAGTCTCATGAGCAACTTCAAACTCAACTTTCTAAATCTAACTCACCTAGCACTCTACTCCCTCTTGTGATCATGCAAATGTTATTGAGGAAAATGCTAGGTTGAAGGTTGAGCTTGCCAAGGCCACTAGTGCCAAGACCTCTATTCCTAAAGGTAAAGAAAAGGTTGTTGCTCAAATTTTTGAGCAAAAGCCACACAAAGGGAAGGAGGGTCTTGGTTATGTGGCCAAGGCAAAGAAGAAGAAGAGCAACACCAATGCCAAGCCCGCACAAGCCAAGACTTCCATTGCGGGTGGTAATGCCACTAGGGGCAAGACCACTCGTAGTGACTTTGCGGGGCATAACAATCCCAACTACATTCTTTATGTTGATTATTATGGGATGTTTATGCAAAATATGTTGGTCCTTATGATGGTTACATTGCTTATTCTATTTGGGTTCCTAAGACCCTTGTTGCTAACAAAAGAGGACCCATTGAGAAATGGGTACCTAAAACCAAGCAATGATTTCTTGTAGGACTATGCTTCCGGTGGGTCTAAATGGGTGGTTGATAGTGGATGCACTAGTCATATGACCGGAAGCAAGGAGATCATGACGGAGTTGGGACCAAATATAAATCAAGCATCCGTCTCCTATGGTGATAAATCAAAAGCGGAGGTAACGGGTCTCGGCAAGGTGGTAGTTGCAAAGGATATCACCCTTGTAAATGTCATGCTTGTCGAGTCCCTCGGTTACAATCTTATGTCCGTTCGTGCACTTAATAAGATGAATTTTGATGTCCATTTTACTATTGATATGGTGGTACTCTTGAGGAGCAAGACTCTAAAGGTCATGTTCGTTGGGTATGTTGAAAATGAGTTGTTCGTGGTGGACTTTTCGGGGTCTACCAACACTCAAGCAATATGCCTATTCGGAAAGGCCGACGTGGGATGGTTGTGGCATCGCCGCTTGTCCCATGTCAACATGAGAACTTTGCAAAGTCTTCACAAGGGTGGCCACATTCTTGGACTAAAAGACAATGTTTCTTTTTCTAGAGATCGTCTTTGTAGGGCTTGTGTTGAAGGAAAGATGCATGATTCTCCCCATCCAAGCAAGACCATCATTTCATCAAAGAGGATATTGGAACTTCTTCATGTTGATCTCTTTGGTGCCGTGCCTCAACCAGTCTTGGTGGGAAGAAATATTGTTTGGTGATTGTTGATGACTATTCAAGATTTACTTGGGTTTATTTCTTCAAGACGAAGGATGAGACCCAACAAGCCGTCATCGACTTTTCCAATGAAGTTCAACGCCAACACAATGTCCCTATATTGGTCATTAGGAGTGATAATGGCTCCGAGTTCAAGAACTACACCTTAAATGAGTTTCTTAGTGAAGAGGGGATTCGTCATCAATATTCCGCTGCATATACCCCTCAACAAAATGGTGTAGCCGAAAGGAAGAACCGGACTCTCATGGATATGGCAAGGTCTATGTTGGCGGAGTTTAAGTCTCCACTCTTCTATGGGCCGAGGCTATCTCCACGGCGTGTCATTCATCAAACCGGCTATTCTTTCGAGTTGGCAAGAAGTTTACATCTTATGAGATGCTCACCGGCAACAAGCCCAATGTCTCCTACTACCGAGTATTTGGTTGTAAGTGTTTCTATAAGAACAAAAGTGTTCGTTTGTCTAAATTTGAATCTAAAGCTTTAGAGGGTGTTTTTGTTGGGTACGGTGCCGAATCTCACACCTATAGAGTCTATGACAAAACCGTTGGGAAAGTCATAGAATCTTGTGATGTGAGGTTCGATGAGAATGACGGCTCCCAAGTGGCGCAATTTCATGTTTGTGATGTAGATAATGAAGAGCCTCAAGATGCTATAAGAAGAATGGGCATTGGTTTCCATCGTCCCGTTGAGATTCATTACGAGTCTCCTCAAGCAAGTCCAAGCTCCATTCAAGTGGAGGCCTCTTCATCACAAGTTGAAACGGCGCCTATCATGGAAGCAAATGATGCACCACCCCAAGAACAAGTTCAAGACCCTCCTCATGTTGACCAAGTTGCTATGCAAGAACCAAGTTCTCCTATTGTTGATGCTAGCCAAGGTCATGACCAAGATCAACCCTCTCCTTCCATTGTTGAAGATGTGCTTCAAGATGATCAAGGTCAACATTCCGGTCAAGACGGGGACTCAAATGATCAAGATGATCAAGAGATACCTCCAAGATGCAATAGAGATATCGAAGCCCGTCGTAAAGCAAGAGTTGAAAAGACTTTAAATAAAGAGTCACCGTCTAGAAAACATCCTTGGTGACCACAAGAGAGGTGTTACCACAAGAAGGCAATTGGCAAGCTTTAGTGAACATCAAGCTCATATTTCCATGGTGGAACCAAAGAAAGTGTTTGAAGCTCTTGAAGATCCGGATTGGTTAGAAGCTATGCATGATGAACTCAATAACTTCAAGCGCAACAAAGTGTGGAATCTAGTTGAGAAGCCAAAAGATTGCCGCAATGTTATAGGCACAAAGTGGATATTCAAGAACAAGCAAGATGAGTGGAATGGTTGTGAGAACAAGGCAAGATTGGTTGCACAAGGGTACTCTCAAGTTGAAGGCATTGATTTTGGAGAGACTTATGCACCCGTGGCTCGCCTTGAGTCCATCCGTATCCTTCTTGCATATGCATCACATCATAACTTTAAATTGCAACAAATGGATGTGAAAAGTGCCTTTCTTAATGGTCCTTTAAAGGAGTTGGTATATGTTAAGCAACCACCGGGTTTCGAGGACCCTAAATTCCCTAACCATGTCTACAAGCTTGATAAGGCGCTCTATGGTCTCAAACAAGCACCTCGTGCTTGGTATGAGCACCTAAGAGAGCTATTGCTAGACCGTGGATTTGAATTGGGGCAAATCGATCCCACTCTCTTTACCAAGAGGGTCAAAGGGGAGCTTTTCATATGCCAACTTTATGTTGATGATATTATATTTGGCTCATCTAACAAAGCTTTCAATGATGAATTTTCAAAGCTTATGACCGATAGGTTCGAGATGTCTATGATGGGCGAATTGAAGTTCTTTCTCGGTTTTGAGATCAAGCAATTGAATGAAGGGACTTTCATCTCTCAAACCAAATATACCCAAGACATGCTCAAGAGGTTCAATATGCACAATGCTAAGGGAAGCGGTTTCCCATGGACACCAAATGCCATCTTGAACTTAACCCGACGGTATCGATGTTGATCAAAAACTTTATCGCTCTATGATTGGTTCTTTGCTTTATCTTTGTGCATCTAGACCCGATATTGTGTTGAGTGTAGGGGTGTGTGCAAGGTATCAAGCCGCTCCTAAAGAAAGCCACATGGTGGCGGTCAATAGAATCCTTCGATATTTGGTTGATACCCCAAGGTTTGGTTTGTGGTACCCAAAGGGCACTAATTTCTCTCTTGCCGGGTACACGGATTCGGATTGGGCCGGTTGCAAGGATGATAGGAAATCAACTTCCGGGGCATGCCAATTTCTTGGTAGGTCCTTGGTGAGTTGGTCTTCTAAGAAGCAAAATTGTATATCTCTATCCTCCGCCGAAGCCGAGTATGTGGCGGCCGCTAGTGCATGCACTCAATTGTTATGGATGAGGCAAACTTTAAAGGAATACGGTGTCAATTGTGACAAAGTGCCTCTTTTGTGTGACAATGAAAGTGCTATCAAGATTGGCCACAATCCGGTGCAACACTCAAGAACGAAGCATATTGAGATTCGTCATCATTTTATTCGGGATCATATTGCTCGTGGTGATATTGAGCTTGGCTATATTCCAACCAAAGATCAACTTGCCGACATTTTCACGAAGCCACTTGATGAAGCAAGATTCACCTTCTTGAGGCATGAGCTAAATATCGTGGATTCTAGGAGCTTGACTTGACCATCTTGCATACACACCTATGTTTTGACTATGTATTTGGTTTAGGTGTAGGCATGGACATAGGGGGAGTGCGGTCCTAATCCATTGGACTATCCCTCCCCCCATTATGCCGACATTAAGAAATCATTTGCTTATCTATTCGTTTCTATGAATTGTGAGCTTCAATGATGAGTAGTGGCCGTGAACCCAAGATATATCTTCGCGGTGTCACACCACACACTCATATATGGTGGCCTAGGCCACCGCCCTCTTCTCTTGAAGAGTTGGTTCTTCCGTGAGTTTTTGATGCATATTCGTTGTTTATCATCTTTTGAATCATCCAATGTTGCTTTTTGGAGTTTTTATTTTCATTGGATGTGTGAAGTTTTTCTTCATGTTTCGCATCTCCCCGGATTACTCAAAGGTTGCTCAATGGATTTCTTGAAGACGGATTTCTCAGCAGTGGTATTCTTGAAGATGCAAGGTGTTCGGAAGCTCAAGCTTGTCATAGATCTGAAGGAGGAAGAGGTCCGGAGTCGTTTCAGCTCTCAGGCCTGGCCGGCCTCCAAATCGGCGCAGACCGGCTCCAGGGCCGGTTCCCTCGGGCCATCGGCCGGCCTCCGCCCGGCTTGGCCGGCTCCACAGCCGGTTTCCTCGGGCCCCCGCCCGGTCGCCTGCCCGGCCTCAACCGGCCCCAGGTCCGGTTGGCTCGGGTCACCGCCCGGTTGCCAGCCCGGTTGAAACCGGATCCAGGACCGGCTCGGCACCTCTTCATCTCGCCCTGGGACACGGGGCTGCGTCCCCAATAGTTATTCTTCTCCCTCCACCCCGTGCCCCTCCTCCATGGCTCCCCTCCCTCACCTCGAGCTCCTCCACCTCCCCACTCATTGAGCCTCTCCCTACTCCTTTCTCTCCACGGATCTGAAGCAACTTCCCCCGATCTTCCACCCCATCCATATAGTTTCTCCATTGGTGGCTGATTTGGGGTGATCTCCTCCATTGTTGGTGCTTTTCGGAGATCCTCTCAAGCTTGAAGATGAAGGAGTGGGATGATGATTTTGATGAGGTTCCTCAGTCCAGCAGGGCTGGCAAGAGCAAGAGCAAGACCTTTGATGGGCTGGAAGACATTGTTGGTGATGATGATTTCCTAGCTGATTCCTCCTCCATGCCCAAGGCCAAGAAACTCAAGAAGGTTGGTGCAATCAAGAAGACCACGCCCAGGCATGCTCCCAAGGCTGTGCAGTCCAAGCCAAAGAAAGGTAAACAGCCTCGTGAGAATCCCGATGAACCAGTTCGTAAAACTTGGGTAGGTGTGAAACCTAGGTTTTTCAAGAAAGATCGCTTGCAGTTCAATCCTTATGTGTTTGATGAGTCCACTTGCCTAGATGATAGCAGATTTTTTTGCAAGATGCATCAGCAAATCTTTTATGAACGTCTAGCAGTCCAAAAGAATAATCATGTTGCTGTGGATTATTATAACCTTGCTCAAGCTAGAGAACTTTGGCCTGTTGTGATGGATGTTATGGATTATCATCAGATTTCTAAGCTCATGACAGTTGGCACCCCATATTCTCCTGAGTTAATTCAACAATGACCTGGATGAGTGCAGATACTCAGTGTTCCCCTTCCTTGGCTGATTTTGGAGCACTGTTTGGTCTTGAGGAACTGCCCTTCTGCCCATTGTATGTTCGTCTCCATCTTCAGAAGCTTATTCCAGCTGAGGTCGGGATCCGTCATTGCTACCCTCTCGGGGGAGGGCTTCGTGAAAAAAATTCCCAGTGTTATTCATATGTATCATTTTTGGAGAATTGTTTTCACCATTCTGAGGAACTGCCTTGCCTGCAAGTTTGGAGAGAAGACTCTTGTTCGTGAACGGATGAGTAATTGCCTTCATCACATCTATGATCTTTATCTCAGGAAGAAGCAAATTGATGTGCTTGATTATCTTTGGGAAGAGATGCAGATTGTGGTTGGCAAGTGCAGGGTTCCCATTTATTGTCCACTCCTGCAGACTCTCATCAACACCAAGTTGCCTGAATAAGTTGTCAAGAAGTATGTGCTGGTTCACCCTCCAATTGTTGCTTTCCGTGCTATTCCTGAGGGTGCTCCTGTTTTTCCGCCTCCTAGTGATGCTCCTGCATATGATGATGATGATTCTCAGCACAAGGGTGGTCTTGTTGAAGCACTCAAGAGGACGAACTGCTTCTTTGCACACAAGAAGAAATCTGAATACAGGTCTTACAAGAAGTAGAAAGCATCCAGCCGCCATCAGCGTGCCATCATGGATAAACTCGGTGTCACCTATTCATCTACCTCCGCTGAAGTTTCTGAGAACACCTATATGGCCCAACATCCGTACACTTACTGGTTTGGTGATGATGCCTCCTCTCTTGCTCCATTTTGGCAGGGCGGCGACCCTGGTCAGTCTAGCTCCGCTCCCGCTGCTCATGATGCTGAGATTGCTGCTGAGGATGATGATGAGGATGATGATGAGGAGGATGACGAGTATGATGAAGATGAGTGATCATGGGCTTTCACATCACTTTTTCCCTTTTTGGTGTCTTGATGCCAAAGGGGGAGAGAGATCTCCGGGGATTTGCATTGCATTCATTTGCGCTTTCATATTTCCCGTTTTCATTTGCATCGAACTTGTTTTAAGTTTTTAAGTGAACTCTATTTGTGGTGTACTATGGAACTTATGTCATGGTTATTATAAAGATATTATGGACCTCCTTTATGTTATTGTAAGGACTTCCCCGGTTTATCTTCTATTATTTTGGAGTCCATTACAAGGTGATTGTATTCCAAGACTATATCTATTTGAAGCCTATGGTGAGAAATTTGCTCTACTATATGATGTCTATGGTGATAATTATCGCATATCCCTTACTCACATAGTCTATATATTGTGCTTGCTTCGTGTTGTCGTTTGAGCTTATATTTCTTGTATACCTTGTTGGCTTATAAGTTCAAGGGGGAGCTTCCCTCAAAAACTTTGCCATGCTTAAATGAGTTATCCTTTTTGCAAATCCTTGTGTTGTCATCAAACATAAAAAATGGGGAGATTGAAAGGACATAGTCCGTTAATCTTGTTTTAATGTTTGATCACAACACTTGGAAGTATTTAACACACCGCTAAGTGTCTACAGGAAATATGACCATCTATATCAAAAGATACTAGTGGATCTCTCTCTACGCAAAAAGGGAAGAAAAGTGGATTGTCGGAAAGTCTAACATGAAGGGAGAAGAAGCGCAGGGAGGCGACCGGCCTCCCAGCCGGCCAAAACCGGGCTCAAGGCCAGTTGGCTCGGGTGCCCAGCCGGCCCCCCAGCCGGTCTGAACCGGTCCCAAGACCAGATCGCTCGGGTGCCCGGCCGGCCCCCAGCCGGTCTGAGCCGGCCCCAAGGCCGGACCGCTCGGGTGCCCGGCCGGCCGCTCGGGTGCCCGGCCGGCCCCAAGGCCGGTTTGGGCGCGTGTGCTCGGCAGGTTTCTCCAGCGACCAGGCCGGCCTCCCAGCCGGTTTAGGCCGGCCCAGTAGCCGGTTTGCTCGGGTTGTGGTCCGGCCCTCAATCCGGTTTAGGCCGGCCCCACGGCCGGCTCTCCTCTGCGCAGCGTCGACTTACCCCTTCAACGGTCACTTATTGGAGGGGACTATAAATACCCCTTCACCTACCTTTGGACAAGCAGCTTGACCACATTGAAGAACACCATTAATTGCAAGCTCAAGATTTGATAGATCTTCCAATCCCTCCACCCAAACTCGTTGATACTTGGAGGATTGAAGGAGAAGCCCCGGATCTACATCTTCACCAAGCCGTTCTTCATTTCCCCCTCATTCACTTGAGGGACCTTTTGCTAGGATTTTCATTGGGAAAACCTAGCTTCTTATTGTACTCACTTGTTGTCTTTGTGACAGATTTGTAGCTGTTTGGGAGCCCCCAATCCTCTTGTGGGTTGTGCCCCGGATCGTTGTTGTAAGGGCTCCGGATTCCGCCTTGAAGGATTCCGATAGTGGAAGGTGAACCAAACCTTTGTGGTGCGGTTCATCGGAGAAGAAGGTGACGCCTTTGTGGCGGTTGAGTTTTGACCTTCGTGGTAGCTCACACCTCTCCAACGAGACGTACTCCCCTAAAAAGGAGGAACTCGGGATTACATCCTTGTCTCCGCGTGCTTTCACTTCGGTTACTTCTATCCTTGTTTATAGTCTTTACTTCGTGTATCTTGTTTAGTTGCTTGCTTGTCATATAGGTAAATTCACCTTAGTTGCATATCTAGAGAATTTACCTTTTTGTGTCAAGCCTAATTTGAAAAAGTACTAAAATTGAAGTAGCACCTATTCACCCCCCCCCCCTCTAGGTGTCATACGATCCTTTTCATAACCGAAATAGCCAAGATCTATTTCTATGTAGATACAAAGTAACGGAGGGAACGGTGTTCATACCTTTGAAGACCGTAAGCGTCCACGATCAAAAGATCTGTTTCGATGACGACGCATGATGAAGATGTATGGCGCCGACCTCAAGGTCATGTAGTCGTACTCGCGCCTAGTGCCGCACGTGCAGAACCTCGTAGCTCTACACGCGTTCGGTGTAGACGACGACTCCCGGACTCCGGTCCAGCGAAGCAGCGGAAGTTGGAGACTTGGACCGAAGAACCGATAGCACGGCGATGTGCGTATGGTGGAGAAAACCTCAACCCGTGCGCAGCTCCAATTGCGGAGTCACGTCTAAACGGATGAGAGAGAGAGAGAGAATTGGGGGGTTTCCAAAGGCACATGGGCACCTCTTTATATAGGTGGAGGGGGGCTGCCAATCTCCGTGGCTAGGCGGTGTGGGACTAAACCCCACACCAGCCTGCCTCCCCATGGTGCGCCAGCCCTAGGTGGCCCCATGTGGCCCATTGATACGTCTCAAACGTATCTATAATTTTTGAGATTCCATGTTGATATTATACCAATTGTTACATGTTTTGCATCCACTTCACATCATTTTTATACATTTTTTGGGACTAACCTATTAACAAGATGCCACCGTGCCAGTTCCTTTTTTCTGCTATTTTTATATTCCAGAAAAGCTGTTCTGGAAATATTCTCGGAATTGGACGAAAATCAACGGAGGTCCCTATTTCACCGACACGTACACGGAGTCCAAAGGGGAGACGGAGGAGTGCCAGGAGGCGGCCACACAAGGGCTCGGCGTGGCCCCACCTCCTACCGCGCCGAGGGTGAGTGTGGGCCCCTCGGGTGCCCTCGGCCGCCGCCCTTTCGCCTATTTATTTCCCCCGACGCAAAAACCCTAAATACCCGAGTCATATTCCACGAAAAGTTCTAGAGGCGCCGCCATCGTCAACCCTAGCTCGGGAGGGTTCGGAAGCTCTTCCCGGCACCCTGCCGGAGAGGGGAATCAACACCGGAGGGCTCTACATCGCCATGCCTGCCTCCGGAGTGATGCGTGAGTAGTTCATCCTTGGACTACGGGTCCATAGCAGTAGCTAGATGGTTGTCCCTCCACTTTATGCTATCATGTTTAGATCTTGTGAGTTGCCTAACATGATCAAGATCATCTTATTGTAATGCTACATGTTGTGTTTGCTGGGATCCGATGAATATTGAATACTATGATCAAGTTGATTATTAATCTCTGTTACATGTTATTTATGATCTTGCATGCTTTCCGTTACTAGTAGATGCTTTGGCCAAGTAGATGTTTGTAACTCCAAGAGTGAATATTTATGCTAGATAGTGGGTTCAGTCTCCAGTAATCTGGGCGAGTGACAGCAACGTCTAAGGTTGTGGATGTGCTGTTGCCACTAGGGATAACCTAACAATGCTATGTCCACGGTCATATGTACTTGTTTACATTACACACATTACTTAATGCGATTATCCGTTGCTTCCAACTTAATACCAACGGGGAACACGGATGTCAACCTGAAGGTGGATTATTAGTCATAGATGCGGTTGGATAACGGTCTATGTATCTTGTCGTAATGCCCAATTAAATATCATGGTAGTCATCTTGTCATATATATGTATTGTCATGCGCTCAATATTTTATCAATTGCCCAGCTGTAATTTGTTTACCCAACATGTCGTTTATCTTTATGGAGAGACACCACTAGTGAACTGTGGACCCCAGTTCATTCTTTTACACTCATAAAACCACCAACTGCAAACAATTGTTCTCTTTTACTTTCTACAATTAAACATTATTTTCCACACCATACGTTTAATCCTATGTTACAGCAAGCCGGGAAGATTGACAACCTTCCTGTTTCGTTGGGGCAAAATAGTTTGATTGTGTTGTGTGCAGGTTCCACGTCGGTCGCCGGATTCCCTGGTGTTGCGTCGTGCCATATTCCGCCACCAACAACCTTCTGAAGTGCTCCTACTCCTACTGGATCGATAACCTTGGTTTCATACTGAGGGAAAACTTGCTGCTGCACTGCTTCATACCTTCCTCTTGGGGTCTCCCAACGAACGTGTGATTTCACGTCATCACCCACCTAGGCTGCGCCAGGCCCTGGAGCCCTCTAGGGGGCGAATTCCCCCCTATGGGCTTTCTCCCCATGGGAGAAGCCCTTTTAAGGTGGGCTGCCCCTAAAATTGGAATAAAATTAAAACAAAAATATACTTAATATTAAATACATATTATTTAATTTATTCTTGCTCCGACACACCTTTCGTTGCCCTCCGATCTTCATCGGATATGTCCCGGAATGATTCCAGTGCTCTTCTATATTTTCTCTTCGGTGTCAAATCAAACCTAACCGTCGTCTACCCTTAAGTGTGCCACCTTACGGTTCGGGATCACTCCAGACATGATCGAGACACATCTCCGATCAATGATCAACAGCAGGGTCTAGAAACCCATGTTGATCCCTGTGCGTCCATGATTATCTCTGTCGCTTGAACCTTAACGTCAAGTCCCACTCCCTTTGCCATGCGATACTTAGTTTGTCCGAGACTCGATCTCCGGTATCTCAATACCTAGCTCGATCTCGTTACCGACAATACTATTCATTTACTCGTTCCGTGATATTACATCCTCGTCACCTAGTCACATGCTTGCAAGCTCATTGATGTAATCTCACTGAGTGGGCCCAGGGTATCTATCTGTCACATGGATTGGCAAATCCCGCTCTTGATCCATACGCCTCAACCTATTCCTTCGGAAACCTGATAGAGACACCTTTATGGTCACCCTGTTATGGTGTGCCGTTTGATGCAGTCAAGGCAACCTCCAGAGATAGTGATTAAATATCATCTCACGGTCGAAGGTTTGGGTACTACGTTTTTCCATGTTATCGCAATGCTGAATATTGTGACTAGATCACATTGCGATACATACATTGGGTGTGTGTCCATCACATCATTCATCTAATGGTATGACTCCATTATCAATTGACATAAATTTCCATGATCATGAAACCTTGATCATCTGTTGATCTCTATGGACTAGTTAACTAGAGGTTACTAGGGACCTGGTTTGTTCAGAATACCACACGTGCATCAACGTTTCCGGTTGACACAGTTATAGCATGGCATGAAACTAATTATGAACATATATGAAATATACCAATAGTACATTTATTATTTTCCTCTAGGGCATATTTCCTTCATAAGCCTCTACTAGTCGACTAGCTCATTGATTGATGATGGTTATGGTTTCCTAATCATGGACATGAGTTGTCAATTAATCAACGTGATCATGTCATTGGAGAATGACGGGATGGACAGACCCAACGAAGCATAGCAGTATTGATCGAATCAATAAGTTTATATTGCCATGTCTTTATTGTCAAGTATCTTATTTCTTAGACCATGAAATTATGTCTCTCCCGGGTACTATAAAGGTGTCTTACAGGTAGCTACGAAAGTACTTATTGATTTGCATGTATCAAGGCTGGGATTTGTCCCTCCGTGTGACGGAGATATATACTCTGGGCCCACTCGGTAATGCACATTCGGTATAGCTTGCAAGCACATGACTAATGAGTTAGTCACAAGGAATGTGATACATTCCAAACGTAGCTATAATGTTTGGTTGTTCCATGCATATTATATATCATTGCCACATGCTTTTATATCATTTTGGCACATTTTTATGGAACTAACCTATTAACAAGATGTCCAGTGCCAGTTCCTGTTTTTGCTGTCCTCTTGTTTCAGAAAAGCTAGTCGGGGAATTTTCTCGGAATAAGCTGCCAATTTACCTGAATTATTTTTGCATGGAAACAAAGATTGCGCCAGGAGGACGCCTGCAGGGGGCCCCACAGGGGCCAGACGACCCCAGGCGCGGTCCAGCCTTGGCCGCGCCTGGGCCCCACCTGGGCGACTCCGAGACCTCCTCAAGTCGCCCTTTCGCCTATAAATTGCCTTCGTCCCGGAAACCCTCGTGACCCGATCAAATTTTGCAGAAAACATCCGAGGCCGCCGCCGTCGCCAACCCTAGATCAGGAGGGTTCTGAATCTCTTCCCGGCACCCTGCCGGAAGGGGAGATCGTCACCGGAGGCATCTACACCACCATGCCTGCCTCCGGAGTGATGTGTGAGTAGTCCACCACGGGACTACGGGTCCATGGCAGTATCTAGATAGTTGTCTCTTCTCCTTTGTGCTCCATTGTTTATATCTTATGAGCTGCTGATTGCGTGGATCACATGTTCATTGGGAAACCCCAAGAGGAAGGTATGATGCAGTGTAGCAGCAGTTTTCCCTCAGTATGAAACCAAGGTTTAATCGAACCAGTAGGAGCAAGAAATCACTTCTGAAGGTTGTTGGTGGCGGAATATGGCACGGCGCAATACCAGGGAATCCGGCGCCAACGTGGAACTTGCACACAACACAATCAAACTATTTGCCCCAACGAAACAGTGAGGTTGTCAATCTCACCGGCTTGCTGAAAACAAAGGATTAAACGTATGGTGTGGAAAACAGTTGTAAATTGCAGAGAATGAAAAGGAACAATGTTTGCAGTTGGTTGTATTATCAGTGTAAAAAAATGGACCGGGGTCCACAGTTCACTAGTGGTGTCTCTCCATAAAAGATAACTAACATGCTGGGTGAACAAATTACAGCTGGGCAATTGACAAAATAGTGAGCGCATGACAATGCATATATATGACATGATGATTACTATGATATTCATGTGGGCATTACGACAAAATACATAGACCGTTATCCAACAACGTCTATGACTAATAATCCACCGCCAGGTTGTCATTCGAGTTCCCCGTTGGTATTAAGTTGCAAGCAACGGATAATTGCATTAAGTAATGTGCGTAATGTAAACAAATGCATTAGACCTAACGGCGCACCCTTAAGCTAAGCATCGGTTATTTTATCCCTAGTGGCAACAGCACATCCACAATCTTAAAAGTTACTGTCACTCTCCCAGATTACCGGAGGCATGAACCCACTATCTAGCATAAATACTCACTCTTGGAGTTACAAGCATCTACTTGGCCAAAGCATCTACTAGTAACGGAAAGCATGCAAGATCATAAATAACATATAAGATAGACTGATAATCAACTTGACATAGTATTATTTATCGGATCCCAGCAAACACAACATGTAGCATTACAATAAGATGATCTTGATCATGATAGGCAGCTCACAAGATCTAAACATGATAGCATAAAGTGGAGAGACAACCATCTAGCTACTGCCATGGACCCGTAGTCCAAGGATGAACTACTCACGCATCACTCCGGAGGCAGGCATGGTGATGTTGTTAATAGGTTAGTCCCAGAAAATGCATAAAAATGTTATGAAGTGTATATAAAACATGTAACAATTGGTATAATATCAACATGGAACATCAGAAATTATAGATACGTTTGAGACGTATCAAGCATCCCCAAGCTTAGTTCTACTCTTCCTCGAGTAGGTAAAACGATAAAAACAAAATAATTTCTGAGGTGACATGCTACAATCATAATCTTGATCAAATAGTATTGTAAAGCACATGTTATGAATGAAGTGATCCAGGTCAATGCTCTATAGTTTGCTAGCAAGTAGATAATGAGCAAACAACTGAACCATATGGGCAAAAACTTTTCATGAATAGTACTTTCGAGACAAGCATCAAAGAGTTTTGCATAAGAGTTAACTCATAAAGCAATAGATTCTGAGTAAAAGGTATTTAACCAACACAAAGGAAGATTTAAGTTTTAGCAATTGCTTTCAACTTTCAACATGCATATGTCATGGATATTTGTCAACACAAAGCTATATAATAAGTGCAATATACAAGCATATAAAAATTGTTGCACCAAAGTTGAAACTAGTGTTTGCTTCTAAGATAGAAAGAAGTAGGTAAACTGACTCAACATAAAAGTAAAAGAAAGGCCCTTCGCAGAGGGAAGCAGGGATTAAATCATGTGCTAGAGCTTTTTAAGTTTTTGAAATCCTAAAGAGAGTAAAAATAAGTTTTGAGAGGTGTTTGTTAATTGTCAACGAATCAGAAAATGGAAAGTACAATATGACCCCTGCCAACCAGACTTTTAAGAGCGGCTCCCATGAAGGACGTTATTTCTACCAGCAAGGCAGATCATCCCTCTTTCTCTTTTGTTTACACATGCAGATATTTCACTGTTTGTCATTGCTTGACTGATAAATCAGGACAAAAGTGTGAAGAGAATTAAGCGGTTAAAGTTGTAATTAATTGGGACTGGGCACCCCATTTGCCAGCTCTTTTTGCAAAATTAATGGATAAGCGGATGTATATGCCGCTAGTCCGGTGGTAAAGTCTGTTTGACAGTTGACATAAAGACATCCACCCCGTCCTCATGAGCTTGGTAAACATTGACACAAAATAGAGTAATAAAGTTTGAATAGTTTAAAGGTAGCACATGAAAAATTTACTTGGAATGGCAAGGAAATACCACATATAGGTAGTTATGGTGGACACAGATGGCATGGATTTTGGCTCAAGGTTTTGGATGCACGAGAAGCATTCCCTCTCAGTACAGAGTTTAGGCTAGCAAGGTTATTTGAAGCAAACACAGGATATCAACCGACACAGCAAGACTTATATGAAAACATATTGCAAGCATTATAAGACTCTACATGTCTTCCTTGTTAACCAAACCCTTTTACTAGAAAATATCTAGACCTTAGAGATACCAATCATGCAAACCAAATTTCAACGAGCTTTACGGTAGTTCTTCATTAATAGGTTTTAACTACATGATACAAAAGCTTAAACATGAACTACTTGATAACTCAAAACAATTGACAAGTATCAAATTATCCAATACAGTGATCTACAAGAATATGTAAGCTTTTCCATTATACCATCTACCACATGCAACATTTTCTGTTCCAACCAAACACCAATCAATTTATTTCAACATAAACTCTCCAAACAATTATAAGTGAAGCAAGAGAGTACTTTCTTTAAAAGAACTAACAGCTCTGAATAAGAGATGCATGCAAAACAGGAGCTAAAAGCATAGCAATAGCTAGATAAGAATACTCAACAAGTATAAGTGAAGAATAGGAGTATTCATATGAAAAAGCGGAGCGTGTCTCTCTCCCAATCAAGAATGCTGGGGTCCAATCAAGTTGACCATAAGAAAAATAAAATACTGAAAATAAAAGCACACAGACGCTCCAAGTAAAGCACATATGATGTGAAAGAATTAAAATATAGTTTCACTAGAGATGACCTGATAAGTTGCTGATGAAGAAGGGGATGCCTTGGGCATCCCCAAGCTTAGACGCTTGAGTCTTCTTGAAATATGCTGGGGTGATCCATGGGAGCATCCCCAAGCTTAAGCTCTTCACTCTTCTTGATCACATTATATCATCCTTCTCTCTTGACCCTTGAAAACTTCCGCCACACCAAACTCAAGTAATTCTCATTAGAGGGTTAGTGCACAATCAAAAACTCACATGTTCTATAAGGACACAAACATGACCGTTACTTTTAACATTAGCTACTGCCACTGATGTTATGTGAAGCTCTTCACCCTAAAAAAGAATTCCACTCAACACTAGTAAAAGAGAGAATGCGAAAAATAAAAGACAGAATCTGTCTAAACAGAACAGTCCGCAAAGACGAATTTTTTCGAGGCACTTACGTTGCTCAGATCGAAAAACTTTAAACTAACGAAAGATGCGTACATATCTGAGGATCACGCACAAAAATTTGCAGATTTAAATAATTTTTCTGTGATTTTACAGAATTAAAACGGTGAACAGCAGAAATCTGTTCCTGCGCAGAAATCCAAATCTAGCATCATCTTCCTATTAGAGGCAATACTTGGCACAACAATGCGATAAAATAAAGATACAAAGGAATTGTTACAGAAGTAAACAACTCCTTGAAAAAACTGAAAACAAAAGATAATGGGTTGCCTCCCAAAAGCGCTTTCTTTAATGCCTTTTAGCTAGGCTTGAAGATTTTAATGATGCTCTCATAAGAATAAGAGTTGAAAAACAAAGAGAGCATCAAGAGGCAAATATCAAACACATTTAAGTCTAACCCACTTCCTATGCAAAGGAATCTTGTAACAAAATAAATTATTGAAGCATAAAGCAACTAGCATAGAAAGATGAAACAAATAAACTTCAAAACTTTCAACATAAAGAGAGGTGTTTAGTGACTTGAAAACTTTTACAACCATATTTTCCTCTCTCATAATAACTTTCAGTAGCATCATGAACAAACTCAACAATATAACTATCACATAAAGCATGCTTTTCATGATCTACAAACACATAATTTTTATTAAGCTCAAAAAGTGGGGTCATTAAACCCACTTTTGACAATAGTAGTATAATAAATATCATTAGGCAATATAGGACCATCATCAAGAGCATTATCATATATAACATTAGGGAGCACATTTTTACTTTCTGCAATTTCCTTTTCTTGAGTCAAGGAGCTTGTTACTTCAAATTTATCAAAAGGAGATATTTCAATAGAATCATGACATTCAACAATATAGCATTTCTCCTCCTTAGGTAGGCATGGAGGGTAATCATATAATGTAAGAGTTAAAGAGTTACTATCATTAGAGGTAGATCCTCCTTTTGTTCATCACTCTCTTCCTCTTTTTCATCCAATGAGCTTTCAGTTTCAGCAATTTCTTCTCCCACAGGTTCCTGAAAGGTAGCAAGTTGTTCTGGAGAATAAGTTTTCTCAAGAAATTCAGTGATATAAGGATTATCATTGTAATATTCAAGGCAATAACCAAGTATAGCAAAATTTCAGATTTATAAGGAGAATCATCATCTGAATATAACCAGCAATTTCATAGGCACCCTTAAAAAAAAAATTCTTCAGTTTGTTCAAGATTACCAAAGTCATAGTTTCCTTTAGCATAAGCAGCCAAGGTTTCATTATCATTATAATCACATTGGAAAGGGAGGTGTTTATGCCTTCTACAACATAAAGATTCATTAAAGCAGTAGGATTCATCATAAGTAGAGCACAAGTTCTTAGCAAAATAATTCAATGTACTTATTTGTTTCCATAAATGTACCCTTTTTTAGAAAAGCGGTATTCCTTATAATAATTTTGTTGATCCTCCATGAACCCACTTAGCCAACAAGATTTTGTTTCAAAGAGAAACCATTGATAGCAAGTAAACAACTAGACATAATAACAAACCGAAATAAACTAGATGCAAGAAACTAATTTTTTTGTGTTTTTGATAATAAAGCAAACAAGACAAAATAAAAATAAACTAAGCAAGACAAAAACAAAGTAAAGAGATTGGAAGCGTGAAACTCCCCTTGCAGAAATCCTCTTGCTCCCCGGCAACGGCGCCAGAAAAATGCTTGATTGCGTGGATCACACGTTCGTTGGGAGACCCCAAGAGGAAGGTATGAAGCAGTGTAGCAGCAGTTTCCCTCAGTATGAAACCAAGGTTTAATCGAACCAGTAGGAGCAAGAAATCACTTCTGAAGGTTGTTGGTGGCGGAATATGGCACGGCGCAATACCAGGGAATCTGTGCCAACGTGGAACCTGCACACAACACAATCAAACTACTTTGCCCCAACGAAACAGTGAGGTTGTCAATCTCACTGGCTTGCTGAAAACAAAGGATTAAACGTATGGTGTGGAAAACAGTAATTGCAGAGAATGAAAAGGAACAATGTTTGCAGTTGGTTGTATTATCAGTGTAAAAGAATGGACCGGGGTCCACAGTTCACTAGTGGTGTCTCTCCATAAAAGATAACTAACATGCTGGGTGAACAAATTACAGCTGGGCAATTGACAAAATATTGAGCGCATGACAATGCATATATATGACATGATGATTACTATGATATTCATGTGGGCATTACGACAAAATACATAGACCGTTATCCAACAGCGTCTATGACTAATAATCCACCGCCAGGTTGTCATCCGAGTTCCCCGTTGGTATTAAGTTGCAAGCAACGGATAATTGCATTAAGTAATGTGCGTAATGTAAACAAATGCATTAGACCTAACGGCGCACCCTTAAGCTAAGCATCGGTTATTTTATCCCTAGTGGCAACAGCACATCCACAATCTTAGAAGTTATTGTCACTCTCCCAGATTACCGGAGGCATGAACCCACTATCTAGCATAAATACTCACTCTTGGAGTTACAAGCATCTACTTGGCCAAAGCATCTACTAGTAACGGAAAGCATGCAAGATCATAAATAACATATAAGATAGATTGATAATCAACTTGACATAGTATTCAATATTCATCGGATCCCAGCAAACACAACATGTAGCATTACAATAAGATGATCTTGATCATGATAGGCAGCTCACAAGATCTAAACATGATAGCATAAAGTGGAGAGACAACCATCTAGCTACTGCCATGGACCCGTAGTCCAAGGATGAACTACTCACGCATCACTCCGGAGGCAGGCATGGTGATGTAGAGCCCTCCGGTGATGATTCCCCTCTCCGACAGGGTGCCGGGAAGAGCTTCTGAACCCTCCCGAGCTAGGGTTGACGGCGGCGGCGTCTCTGGAACTTTTCGTGGATAATGGCTCGGGTATTTAGGGTTTTCGCTTCGGGAAGAATAAATAGGCGAAAGGGCGGCGGCTGCGGAGCCACGAGGGCCCCACACCACCCCACGGCGCGACAGGGGGGCCCGCGTGGCCCCATGGTGTGGGTGCCATGTGGCCCTCCTCCGTCTCTCATTTGGACTCCGTCTTCGTGTTGAAAAAATAGGAGGTTCTGTCCAAGTTTCGTCCAATTCCGAGAATATTTCCAGACTAGTTTTTCTGGAATACAAAAACAGCAGAAAACAGGAACTGGCACTGTGGCATCTTGTTAATAGGTTAGTCCCAGAAAATGCATAAAAATGCTTTGAAGTGTATATAAAACATGTAACAATTGGTATAATATCAACATGGAACATCAGAAATTATTGATACGTTTGAGACGTATCAGCTGCCTACATGATTAAGATCATCTTTATGTAATACTATTTGTTGTGTTTGTGGGGATCCGATGAATTATGGAGTCTTGTCATTATGGTTCAGTTTTTCTATGATATGTTTTATTTATGATCTTGCATGCTCTTCGATGCTTGTGTATGCTTTGGCCGAAGTAATTACTTGTGTCAGTAGAGGGAGTATTTATGCTAGATAGTGGGTTCATGCCTCTCTTGTTCGAGCTCGAGTTGACAGCAATGATTAGAACTTGAGATGTGTTGTTGCTACAAGGGATAAAACATCGGTGTTTATTGCTTTATGTTGTACTCATTGCTTACATTACACACCTTGCTTATTGCAATTATCTGTTGCTTGCAACTTAATACTTTCGGGTGACATGCTGGATAGCGATCTCGGGGTGGATTATTAGTCATAGATGCAGCTGCATAATGGTCTATGTATTTTGACGTAATGCCCATATTAAATGAAACGGTGAACCTTGTGTCATGATAGTATTGTGTTGCGCCCATGATTGTCAATTGTCCCGCTGTAATTTGTTTACCCAACACGTTTATCTTTTGGAGAGACACCACTAGTGAAATGTGGACCCCGGTCCTATTTTCCTACATTGCTTACAACCGTTTTAATAGATTTTCCTAGTAATTTGCTCGCTGGTCATTTTTTCTCTCATATTATTTTCCACCATACGTTTAATCCATTGTATTCAGCAAGCCGGAGAGATTGGCAACCTCTCTGTTTCGCTGGGGCAAAGTAGTTTGTTGGTGTGTGCGCAGGTCCACGTCAAGCTTCTGGCGCCATTGCCATTGTCACCTTTCCGAATCCTTCTCCATGTCCTACTGGTTCGATAACCTTGGTTTTGTAATCAAGGGAAAGCTTGCTGCTAAATTACATCAAACCTTACACTTGGGGTCTCCCAGCGAACGTGTTATTCCACGCCATCAAGCAAGTTTTCTGGCGCCGTTGCCGGGGACTTGGAAGCTTCAGCGAGGGGAGTTTCGCACATCCTTACACTCTATTTTGTTATTGTCTTGCTTAGTATATTTTTTGTTAGTCTTGTTTTGCTTTTCGTTTGCTTTAAAAATCAAAAACACAAAAAATTAAAAATTCCAGCACCTAGTTTATTTCGGTTTTGCTTAGTATCTTGTTTTTATTTTGCTAAAATGGGTTCGGAGGAGAATACTAAGTTGTGCAACTTCACTAGCACAAACAAAAATGATTTTATATGCACTCCTATTGCTCCACCTGCTTCTACAATAGAGTTTTATGAAATTAAACCTGCCCTTTTAAATCTAGTTAGGAAGGAGCAATTTTCTGGTGCTAGTTCTGATGATGCTGACTCTCGCTTGAATAATTTTGTCGAATTATGTGACATGCAAAAGTATAAAGAGCTAGATGGTGACATGAAGACGTGAAAGCACACGTTCATTGGGAGACCCCAAGAGGAATTAAGTGACATGCAAAAGTATAAAGAGCTAGATGGTGACATGATGACGTGAAAGCACACGTTCGTTGGCACAACTTCTTACCTTGTGGAGCCCTCTCGGTGTGCCACTCAGAATAATTTATCATCATATCATCAAGAAGCTTTGTTGCAGCACCCAAAGTGATGGACATAAAGGTACCTCCAGAGGCCGAATCCAATAAGTTCCTTGCAGAAAAATTCAGTCCTGCATAAAAGGTTTGGATGATCATCCAAGCAGTCAGTCCATGTGTGGGACAATTCTTTACCAATGATTTCATCCTTTCCCAAGCTTGGGCAACATGCTCATTATCAAATTGTTTGAAATTCATAATGCTACTTCTCAAAGATATAATCTTAGCAGGAGGATAATATTTTCCTATGAAAGTATCTTTGCATTTAGTCCATGAATCAATACTATTTCTAGGCAAAGATAGCAACCATTCTTTAGCACGTCCCCTCAAGGAGAAAGGAAAAAGTTTCAGTTTAATAATATCACCATCTACTTCCTTATACTTTTGCATCTCACAAAGTTCAACAAAGTTATTAAGATGGGCAGCAGCATCACCAGTACTAACACCAGAAAATTGCTCTTTCATAACAAGATTTAAAAGTGCAGGTTTAATTTCATAAAACTCTGCTTTAGAAGCAGGTGGAGCAATAGGTGTACATATGAAATCATTGTTGTTTGTGCTAGTGAAATCACACAACTTCGTGTTCTCAGGAGTACTCATTTTAGCAAAATTAAAACAGAATAACAAAATAAAAATTCGAATTAAGCAACTAATTTTTTTGTGTTTTTGATAAATGAAGCAAACAAGACAAGATAAAAATAAACTAAGCAAGACAATAACAAAGTAAAGAGACTGGAAGCGAGAGACTCCCCTTGCAGAAATCCTCTTACTCCCCGGCGACGGCGCCAGAAAATATTGCTTGATGACGTGAAAGCACACGTTCGTTGGGAGACCCCAAGAGGAAGGTATGAAGCAGTGCAGCAGCAAGTTTTCCCTCAGTAAGATACCAAGGTTATCAATCCAGTAGGAGTAAGAAATCACTTCTGAAGGTTGTCAGTGGCGCGCTGACGTGGAACCTGCACACAACACAATCAAACTACTTTGCCCCAACGAAACAGTGAGGTTGTCAATCTCACCGGCTTGCTAAAAACAAAGGATTAAACGTATGGTATGGAAAATAGGGTTTAATTGCAGAGAATGAAAAGGAACAATGATTGCAGTTGGTTGTATTATCAGTGTAAAAGAATGGACCGGGGTCTACAGTTCACTAGTGGTGTCTCTCCATAAATGATAACTAACATGCTGGGTGAACAAATTACAGCTGGGCAATTGATAAAATATTGAGCGCATAACAATGCATATATATGACAAGATGACTACTATGATATTCAATTGGGCATTACAACATGATACATAGACCGTTATCCAACACCATCTATGACTAATAATCCACCTTCAGGTTGACATCCGTGTTCCCCGTTGGTATTAAGTTGCAAGCAACAGATTATTGCATTAAGTAAAGTGCGTAATGTAAACAATACAATTATCCTTAGACAAAGCATTGATGTTTTACCCCTAGTGGCAACAGCACATCCACAACCTTAGAAGTTGCTGTCACTCTCCCAGATTACTGGAGACTGAACCCACTATCTAGCATAAATACTCCCTCTTGGAGTTAAAAGCATCTACTTGGCCAAAGCATCTACTAGTAACGGAGAGCATGCAAGATCATAAATAACATATAAGATAGATTGATAATCAACTTGACATAGTATTCAATATTCATCGGATCCCAGCAAACACAACATGTAGCATTACAATAATATGATCTTGATCATGATAGGCAGCTCACAAGATCTAAACATGATAGCACAAGGAGGAGAGACAACCATCTAGCTACTGCTATGGACCCGTAGTCCAAGGATGAACTACTCACGCATCACTCCGGAGGCAGGCATGGCGATGTAGAGCCCTCCGGTGATGATTCCCCTCTCCGGCAGGGTGCCGGGAAGAGCTTCTGAACCCTCCCAAGCTAGGGTTGACGACGGCGGCGTCTCTGGAACTTTTCGTGGATAATGGCTCAGGTATTTAGGGTTTTCGCGTTGGGGGGATTATATAGGCGAAAGGGCGGCGGCTGGAGGTACCCGAGGGGGCCACACCACCCCACGGCGCGGCAGGAGGTGGGCCTGCGCCGCCCCATGGTGTGGCTGCCTCCTAGGTCGTCTCCGTCTCTCCTTTGGACTCCGTGTACGTGTTGGAAAAATAGGAGGTCCTGTCCAAGTTTCGTCCAATTCTGAGAATATTTCCAGAACAGCTTTTCTGGAATACGAAAACGGCAGAAAACAGGAACTGGCACTGTGGCATCTTGTTAATAGGTTAGTCCCAGAAAATGCATAAAAATGCTATGAAGTGTATATAAAACATGTAGTAATTGGTATAATATAAACATGGAACATCAGAAATTATAGATACGTTTGAGACGCATTATAAAACTGAAACTATTCCCTTTCTCCTTGAGATGAAGAGCTAAAGAATGGTTATTATCTTTGCCTAGGAATAGCATAGATTCGTGGACTAAATGCAATGATGCTTTCATTGGGAAATACTATCCGCCTGCTAAAATTATATCATTAAGAAGTGGAATCATGAATTTTAAACCATATGATAATGAACATGTTTCTCAAGCATGGGAAAGAATGAAATATATGGTTAAAATTTGTCCCACTCATGGACTGACTACTTGGATGATTATCCAAACTTTCTATGCAGGCTTAAATTTTTCCTCAAGGAATTTATTGGATTCGGCTACTGGAGGTACATTCATGTCCACCAAATTAGGTGCAGCAACAAAGCTCCTAGATGAGATGATGACAAATTACTCCCAATGGCACACTGAAAGAGCTCCAACTAGTAAGAAGGTAAATTCTTATTTGAGTGATAAAGTTGATGCTATTATGTCTTTGCTTTCTGGTAATCAAGTTCTTGTTGATCCAAATAATGTTCCATTAGCTTCTTTGGTTGCTCAAGAAGAACAAGTTGATGTGAATTTCATTAGAAATAATTTCAACAATAATGCTTACAAGAACAACTTTGGTAATAATAATAATTATATGCCATATCCTTCAAGTGGTAGTAATTATTTTGGTAATTCTTATGGTAATTCCTATAACAACAATAAAAATGTGTCCTCTGACCTTGAAAGCATGCTTAAGGATTTTATTACATCACAAAAAGCTTTCAATAAAAGTGTTGGGGAAAAACTAGGAAAATTGGATATCCTTAGTGTTAAGGTTGATAATCTTGTTCATGATGTTGAGTTACTTAAAATTAAAGTTTTGCCTATTGACATCAAGGAACATAAGTCTTTAAATGCTATACAAATTAAGATTGATAACAACATAAGGATGTTGGCCGAATTACATGCTAGGTGGGAAAGAGAAGAAAAAGAAGCTGAAATTGCTGAAACTAGTAATACTGCTAATGTTTGCTCTATTTTTACTGATGATGATATTAAAATTTCGAATGCTCATGAGTTACCTACAGTACCTAAATATGCTAATGGTAAAAAAATTGGAGTAAGAAAGATTTCTATTGCCCCTATTAAAAATCAAAAGCTCTCCAATAGTGCTAAAACTATCTCTAAAGGAAATGCTGAAATTAATCCTGATGATAATGACCCTTTTAGAGATGACAATGATCTTGATTTTGATAATTGTAACTGAAAGGACAAGGATGTCGCCTAGAGGGGGGTGAATAGGCGATTAAAACATTTCCGGTTTAGGCTTGATAAATGCGGAATAAAACTAGGTGTTTTAATTTAACAAGCATACAACCTAAATATACTAGGCTCACCTATGTGCACCAACAACATATGCTAAGCAAGACAAGCAACAAGGTGATAGCAAGATAAAAAACTTCAAGCACGAAGGCTATCACAATGTAAAGTGCATAATTAAAGAGCTCGGGTATAGAGATAACCGAGGCACGCGGAGACGATAATGTATTCCCGAGTTCCTCCTTTTTAGGGGAGTACGTCTCGTTGGAGGGGTGTGAGTTTCAAACTCAAACGCCACAAATGGCCTCACCCTATTCTCCGATGAACCTTTCTCAAAAGCTCGGTTCACCTTCCACTATTGGAATCCTTCAAGGTGGAATCCGGAGCCTTTACAACAATCTTGAGGCACAACCCACAAAAGGATTGGGAGCTCCCAAGTGACCACAAAAGGTCCCAACAAGCCACAAAAGGCCTTGACCACAAAAGGTCACAAGAACACCGTCTAGGGTCCAACGACCCAAGAGTAACAAGCTCACAAACTTTCACTTCCACGAATCCTCGTGGAGAGAGCAAACCGATGCAACAAAATGCAATGGCAAGAACACAAGAAGTGCTCAAGTCCTTCACTCTCAAATTCCAACAAAGCAACAAATGCTTATGGGGGAATAAGAGAGGAAGAACAATGGAGGAGAAACACCAAGAACTCCAAGATCAAGATCTACTAGGTTCCCCTCACTTAGTGGAGAGATGGATTGGTGGAATTGTAGATCTAGATCTCCTCTCACTTTTCCCTCAAAGATATGCAAGAATAATGGGAGGGATTGAGAGGTAGGCAAGCTTTTCCAAAGATCAACAATGGAGGAGAGAGAGAGAGGAAAAACGAGCTCAAGAACTTGGGGAACCGTTGGGGAAGAAAACCCCATTATATAGGTCCCAAAAATCCGACCGTTTGCGACAGATTCGTGTCGTTCGGAATGAATCCAGATTTGGCTCGGAATTCCAAGTGGCTCGGAATAATCTGGATGAAAAACGAACTGATTCCAGACAGACATCAGAGAGCAAAAGTTAAACTCAGAACCAGTTCGGAATGAGTTTGGAATATTCCGAGTGACTCGGAATTCCTGAAACAGACATACGAAAAACGTGATATCTCTTACATACGAACTCAGTTTTCGATGTTCTTGGGCTTGTTGGAATCACCACAACTAGTACTACAAGATGATGCAGGAAAACATCATAGTCCAACATGGGAGGATAAAACCAAATGTAGAAAGGTAAGCCTCTCTAAAAAAGGAACAACCGGTAAATCCTCCAACATCAAAAACACAACAAGATCTTCATATAAAATCCGTTTTTGATGAGCTAGATCTTGGTATGGAGATGAACACAAGCTCTAAATTCACACATGGATAAAAACCAAATAAGAGCCAAGAAAGATGATATGCCAAGAATGCAAAGGTTTGAGCTCTCCACAAAGATGCGATCAAGCTACTCACTTGAGAGCCCCTCTTGATAGTACGGTGTCTATCCTATAACCCGGTCTCCCACTAACACCACGAGACCGGTAAAATAGAAACCCTATCAAGATCATACCTTTGCCTTGTGAATTCCATTTGAGCTAGATGATGACGATCTTGATCTCTTCAAGTGGACCACCTTTCTTGATTACGCTTCGCTTGATGAAGATTCACATGTTGCTCCCCCATACTCCAATGTGGGAGAGCCTCTCATAGGCACATCTTCACTTGACCAATATCTCCAAATGGGTGGGAAGCTTCAAGCATTGGATTTCTTCGAGATGCTTCTCTTGAACTTGCACTTCATAATCTTCTCTTAATATATATGATGGCTTGGAGATAAACATGAATGTTCACTCAATCTTCTTTTCCAAGCCACACTTGCATTATGCTCAACTCTACACATGAGTACTGTTCTTCATATAAACCCTTGAATAGAGCATTGATCATCATGTAATCTTCTAGAGTCCAACACACGAACTCCAATCTTTTCCTATGGAAAAGATCTACAAGAATATCTCAATACAAACATTAGTCCATAAGGATTGTCATTAATTACCAAAACCACACATGGGGGCACCATGCACTTTAAGTAACCTTACTGAAGTCATTAAGTTTTTACAAAAGTTTGCAAAAAATCCTATTGCTAGTAAAATGAACATGGCTTTTACCCAACATATCACAAATGCTTTGATTAAAGTTAGGGAAGAAAAATCAAGAGTGAATTTTCTATCCCTAGAAAATTAGAAGATGCATGGGAGCCTACTATTAAGATGAAATTTAATGATTTTGAGTGCAATGCTATGTGTGATCTTGGTGCTAGTGTTTCCATTATGCCTAAAAAGTTGTATGATATTCTTGATTTGGACCCACTAGCAGATTGTCCTTTGAATGTTTATTATCTTGATTCTACCTTGAATAAACCTGTGGGAAAAATAGATGATTTTCTTATTATGGTTAATGGTAATTATGTCCATGTAGATTTTATTGTCATGGATATTGAATGCAAACTTTCTTGTCCTATTGTGTTGGGAAGAACTTTTCTTAGAACTGTTGGTGCTGTCATTGATATGAAAGAAGGAAATATTAAATTTCATTTTCCACTTAAGAAAGGGATGGAACACTTCCCTAGGAACAGAATGAGGTCATCTTTTCTGTCTTGTGTTAATTCAAGTGATTTGGATATTGCTAAAATTGATAATACTTGATCTTTTGCTATTGTACCTAGCTAAAATGCGTTAAAGAAAAGCGCTAATGGGAGGCAACCCATTGTTTTTTACTTTCAGTTTGTTTTGCTTTATTTGAGTCAAGGTTGCTGTTACTTTGGTAACACCTCCTTTGTATCCTTTTATTTTCGTTTTTATGTGCCAAGAATAGCTTCTAATGAGAGGAAAGTAAAATTTTAAGTTTGCTGTCCAGAAACAGATTTCTGTTCGTCACCGTACAAAAATCCAAAAAATCACAGAACGTGATCTGTAGCTGTACATGTTTTACAGCAAGAATCTGGGTTTTGTCTACCTTTCATTAGTTTTGAGTTTTCTGATTCGAGGTGTCCTAGTATCTCGAAAAAAATCATCTTTGTGTTATGTTCTGTTTTTGACAGATTCTGTCCAAGTTTTTGCATTGCACCTTTTACGGGCAAGGTGGAGTTCTTCTATCCACGAAACATCACTTAGATCTTTGTGACAATACCTAATGTTTAGAAACAAGTTTATACAATTTGTCAAGGGAAAACTTGCTGCTAAATTACATCAAACCTTACACTTGGGGTCTCCCAGCGAACGTGTTATTCCACGCCATCAAGCAAGTTTTCCGGTGCCGTTGCCATTGTCACCTTTCCGAAGCCTTCTCCAAGTCCTACTGGTTCGATAACCTTGGTTTTGTAATCAAGGGAAAACTTGCTGCTAAATTACATCAAACCTTACACTTGGGGTCTCCCAGCGAACGTGTTATTCCACGCCATTAGAATGATGTGTTATGGAACGAGTAAAGAGTACTTACTAGTAACGAAATTGTACTAGGTATGGTGATACCGCCGATCAGATCTCGGGTAAGAAAAATATCGTGAGACAAAGGAAATGGAATACATTTGGTGGTTCAAACCGATAAAGATCTTTGTTGAATTTATGGGAGTCATTATGGGCATCCAGGTCTCGCTAATGGTTATTGATCGGAGAGGAGTCCTGATCATGTACACATGTTCTCGAACCCGTAGGGTCACACACTTAAAGTTCGGTAACGCTAGGGTAGTTTTGGGATAATCATAATGGTGAGACCGAAGGTTGTTCGGAGTCTTGGATAGGATCTGGGACATCATAAGGAGCTCCGGAAGAGTCCGGAGAGGAATCTTAATGGACATATCCTTAAGAGGAGTCTTAATTAATGGACATATCCTTAAGAGAAGTCTTACTGGACATATCCTTGGAGGAGTCTTAATAGACATATCCTTGGAGGAACCTTAATAGACATATCCATGGGGGAGTCTTAATAGACATATCCTTTCGTGGGAAGCCTTGGAGGCTTAGGAGGCAAGCATCACAGCCCCTCCCCATGTTCTATATAAAGAGGGTGCCTCTTTGGGCTGAAAAAGTATCCAGTCTTAAGCCGACACCCTCTTGTTGCTCCTTTCTCTCGTGGTCTTGGCTTGGCGAAGCCCTTCCCGCGTGAGAGCTCACCGCACAACCACACCGTCGTGTTGCTGGTTTGGATCCCATCTACTTCTCCTTCATGCTTGCTGGATCAAGGAGAAGGAGACGTTGCTGAGCCGTACGTGTGCATATCTCGGAGGCACCGCTCGTTGTGGTGCTGATGGGAGTGAACTGCATCAAGAGCATCACCAAGCTGCGTTGTGATTAACGTCCAACGCTCGCTCGCGTTCTTCGAGGGTATGATGATTACCCTCCCCGTTACTTGCATCTCCTTAGATAAGATCTTTGAGTGTTGCTTCCGCATGTGAGAGAATTTTTTTTGTTTTCTATCACGCATATCCCTACACCAGCAAACACAACATCTAGCATTACAAAATAGTGATCTTGATCATGATAGGCAGCTCACGAGAGTTAAACATGGTAGCACAAGGAGAAGAGACAACCATCTAGCTACTGCTATGGACCCGTAGTCCAAAGATGAACTACTCACACATCACTCCGAAGGCAGGCATGGTGGTGTAGAAACCCTCTGGTGATGATCTCTCCCACCGGCAGAGTGCCGAGAAGAGCTATATAACCCTCCCGGACTAGGTTTGAGTTGACGACGACCTCGGATATCTTTCTGGAAATTGTTCAGCGCTTTTAGGGTTTCGGGGTCGAGGACGTTTTATAGGCGAAGGGACTGCCAAAGGCGGTATCCAGGTGGGCCATGCGGTAGTAGGGCGCGGCCTCCCGGACCGCGCCGTGGGGTCGCTTGGGGGACCTGGGTGGCCCGTCCGGCTGGGCTTTGGGCTCTGTCTTCTCCTCGACGAATACTTGGGCTCCGTGAATTTTCAGGTCTTTTAGAGAATATTTCTTTTATAACTTTTCTGAAACAAAACGACAGCAGAAAAAAGGAACTGTCTCTTGACATCTTGTTAATAGGTTAGTTCCAGAACATGCCCTAAAATGATATAAAACTATAATAAAAATATGTGGCATTGATATAAAACAAGCATGAAACAATCAAAATTATAGATATGTTTTGAGACGTATCACATATTTGGATTGGGGACGACCCAGTAAGGCAATATGCATTGCAGAGGGCGTGTACAACTGCTTACAAAGTCAAATCCTGGCCGCACGCAAGCGTCTGACGCTAGGGGCTGGGTTTTGGTGGAAACTGTCAAAACGGGAAGGATTTCTATCTTGGCGCCTCCGTTGTACGTGCCCTAAAAGTGCAGTTCGTCCAACCACAAAATCTTTCCTATAATATGGAAAAAAAAAACTAGCTCTGCAAGAATCAAGCCAATAAAAACAACATGACACAATACTATAAACTCACCGGGTCTGAATAATCGGATCTATAAGGACACAAATTTATCTAACTCCATGACGTCACAAAAAAAACAGAGTAATTTTATTCAAAAACACGAGTAGCACCGCTAGGGGCCGAAAACATCTCTGAGGGTGGCGGCTGTTCTTCCGAACATAGAAGGGATGTCCCGACCAGTTTTTTTTAGGGAAAACACTTTTTTTTTGGGAAACCTCGCCACTTTTATTCATTAATCAAAATGTTTACATGTACATTGATAGGATCATAAGGTGTACCCAGCCACAGATGGCGACCCACTCCTAACGAGAGGGCAAATTTGGCAAGATTGTGAGCTTCGGTAATTTGAACTCCTCCGTTCAAAAACAAAACGACAATCATTAAACATGTAACTTCTATACTTGATGTCCCTTGTAATGCAACTATGGACTCCCAACGTATCATCCTTGATATCTTCTATGACTCCTTTGCAGTCTGAAGCTAACCGAAGCTAGCTCTTCTCTACAAGCAAGTGCTTCAATAACTCAAGGATAGTGACTCCCTTCACAACCAGGACCGAAGCCCCCAAGTAGACTCCCTCTGTGTTTCTGCAAACTGCTGCAGCAGCTCCCATACCTATCGCAGGTGATAAACCACCATCCACATTTATCTTCACTATATCAAGAGGAGGTGGGATCCATCTTCTGAATTCTTGGGCACAAGAATTACTACAGCGTGTTGGCACAACAGTAAGAGCTTTTAGATCAACAATATAACTCTCAATGAATTGATATGTTACAAATAGCTTCTGAAAGATATTCTCATGGATGGCTTTTCTCCTAGCTGACCAAACTGCCCATAAGGTTACCACCACCTTGTAAATTCCTCATTTGACAGACAATCATTTAAAGTGAATAGCCAGTTCTTCACCTTAAGTTCTAGATGTTCCATGATCCAATCAACAAGATCTTCGTTAGTCAAAGCCCACACACTTCTGGCCATATGGCAATCTAGGAGAGTGTGTTTCCATGAATCTCTAGATCCACATAAAGTGCATGCATTTGATCTAGCCATATTCCTAAGATGGAGAATATCAGCAGAGGGAAAAAACACATAAATGTTCGTCGGTTCGTCCACAAATTTTACATAGGCTTTCCAAAGGCCCATCAGATAACCCAGTCCACAAGTTGCAAAACCCAAGGCCTAACCCCGTATCGCCATCGTAAAGATATCGGTCATCAAATCTAAGTGGGATCCAGGTGGCTTCATCGGCGCCGTCGGTGAACCATCTTCTCTTCGCAGATGACAGCCTGCTGTTTTTCAAAGCAACTGGTGAGGGTGCAACTGAGATTTCTGAGTCTCTGGTTACGTATTGTCAAGCTTCGGGGCAAAAGATAAATTTGGCTAAATCATCGATATATTTTAGTAAAGGGTGCCCTCAAGTTGTGAAAAATGAGATCAAAGGAGTTTTGGAGGTTCCCAATGAATCTTTGAGTGAGAAATATTTGGGGATGCCTACTGATGTGGGCAAGTCCAAAAATGGGGCTTTTAAATACCTCAAAGATAGAGTATGGCAGAAGGTGCAAGGGTGGATGGAAAAGATTTTATCAGCTGGAGGAAAGGAGGTCCTGATTAAATCAGTTGCACAAGCTGTCCCTATTTATTCTATGGCCTGCTTTAAACTGCCACGTGGTCTCTGCCAACTTTTTTTTTTGCGGGGGAAAAGAATTGTATTAGATAATCATAGAGGTGTTACAATCCTTAAGGATGCAGTTCCTTAGAGCATCAGGAACCGAATCTACCCAAACTTGAGTTCTTTTGTTTAACATCCCAAATCTAGCTAACTCATGACTAGCACTATTACAAAGTCTAGGAATTTTTAGAATCGTTTCCACTTGAGCCGAAGAAAGCAGAAATTGAAGATCATGTACCAAGTGGCATAGAACCGAGCCATCTCTCTCCTTACTTGCCAACATATTGACAGCCTCATAAGAAAGTTCTGGTGGGGTTGTAAGGATGGTGAGAGGAAAACAGCTTGGGTTAGCTGGGAAGAGATGACAAAACCGAAATATATGGGAGGTTTGGGCTTTCGGGACACAGAGTTATTTAATCTTGCGTTGCTTGCGCGCCAAGCTTGGAGGCTGCTCCAAGATCCATCTACCCTAAGTGCCCGGATTGTGAAAGCTGTTTATTTTCCCTTGACTGATCTTCTAAATGCTCAACTTGGTTCTCATCCATCACAAATATGGCGAGCGTTGATAGAGGGAAGAGATGTACTTTCCCGTGGCCTGATCAAGCGGATTGGAAATGGAGCGACTACTCATATATGGTCTGACAATTGGCTACCAAGGGAAACCATGATGCGTCCCATTGCGTGTATTTCGGATGAACCACCAGTGCTCGTAAGTGAGTTAATTGATGCAACGTCGGCATCTTGGAATAAACAGAAGATACAAAGTACATTTGTACAACCCGATGTCGACACAATCCTGAGCATGCCTCTTAGCACAAGGACTATGGAAGACTTCTGGTCATGGAGTTTTGAAAAGCGTGGTGTTTTCAGCGTTCGGTCTGCATACCGCATGTTGATAGAGACCAAAGCTCGCCCGGAAGCGTGGCTTGATGGCAGGCCCTCTGGCTCGGATCATGTTCGGGAGAGCAAGGAGTGGGTCACGATGTGGAAGGTGCAAGTTCCATCTAAAATCAAGATTTTCTTGTGGAGGCTTGCAAAGCAGTCACTCCCAACGGCGGACCTTCTTCATCACAGGAACATGGCGACAACAAGGAATTGTTCGTTGTGCGGGGCTGTCGACTCATGGCGTCATTCTCTGATTGAGTGCGCAATGGCCCGTAGTGTGTGGGCACTCGAGGATGAGGGGTTGGTTGAACATATGATGGCGAACTCCGAACCGAGAGCAAATAATTGGATCCTCTTGTTAAAAGAATCTGTGACGCAAGCTGAATTTCTGAAGATCCTTGTTACGTTGTGGGCAGTCTGGACTGCACGGAGGAAAGCTATTCACGAATCGGAGTTTCAGAGTCCTCTCTCTACACATTATTTCGTCAGAAAGTTTCTTGCTGATCTGGAGCTTAGCAAGAAGCCTGAAGCGAGGCGCCTTCCAGGACCTGCTCAGAGGCCAAACTATCAAAAGTGGTGTCCACCGCCGATTAGCTTGGTAAAGTTAAATGTTGACGGTGCTTGCTCTAGAAATAATTTGGTTGGATCGGTCGCTGTGGTAGCAAGAGATCATGATGGAAAATACATAGGATCGTCTGCTATGGTTTTTCGGGGAATTGTTGATCCACCCACGTTGGAAGCCTTGGCTTGCAGGGAAGCACTTGATCTTGCTGATGATTTGTCTCTAAGAAGAATTCTTATCTCGTCAGACTGCAAACAAGTCGTTCAAGATATATCGGATGGCACCGGTGGACGATATGCAACAATTATCAAAGATATACTGCTGCACTCTCGGGAGTTCGCTCATGCCAAATTTATTCATGAAGGTAGATCTCTAAATGTAGAAGCACATAACTTAGCTCGCTATGCACTCTCTTTAGGCCAAGGACGCCACCTGTGGCTGGTTGATCCTGTACTGTTGCCGGCCGTGTTGGCCTTTGATTAGTAAAATCGAGCAAGTTACTCTCAAAAAAAAAAAAAAAAACTACTAGATACAAAAAAAGAGAATCGCATCGCGCTCTCTCAGAAAAGTAACGCCCGACCTCACGGCATCATCCCTCCTGATCGCCGCCTCCCCTCGCCGGAACGAGATCTCCCCTCGCCGCGCCGTCGTCCGCCCCTCGGTGGTTCCTCCGTATCGAGGTAAACCTCGAGGTGCGGGTGTGGACTTGTCTCGCGCTGGCGCCGTCGGCGCGCCAAGAAACCTTACCCGCTACCCAGTGCTTGTTGATGTGCCTAAACCACGGAACGATTTTAAGCTGTCATTTGCGCTGAGTGTACTGTTTTCTATCTTCGATTCTCCCTGTTCCTGTAATTGGTTGCTTCTCCTAATCCGCTCAGCTTGCCCGCGCGGACAACCTGTTCGACCGATTGCTCCTGCGAAGATGAGTCGTTTCAAGAAACGGTAGCGCAGGGTTGACGTATCATCTTCAGCTGCTCCTCACATGATGTTATCTACTCTTGTAATCACAAAATTAGTACATCTATGCACTATGCATAACATATGTATGGTACTACTAAGCTAGTACGCTCTCCTACATTAGCTAGTGAAAAATCGCCATATGGTTCAGACAATTCATTTCTCAAATTGGTTCAGACAATTCATTTCTCAAATTGTTTGGTTCAGACAATTCATTTCTCAAATTAGTATCATCTTTTCCCCCAGAATTAGTATCAATAAAGAAAATTAGTATCATCTTTTCCCCCAGATGTTTGGTTCAGACAATTCATTTCTCAAATTGCTCTCGTGGTCATTTTTTATGGTACTAATTGTGGAGTTAACCTTGCTATTGTTATAGTAACACATTTACAAACTATGTGGCAGAATGGGTCGGAAGGCTGGTGGATTGTACATAAACCCCAAGAAGTTTGGTGGTGTCGTCAAGCCCTGCATGATTGAGATGGTGTCCTTCCTCAACTGCCTCGCCTTGAACAAGCAGTGTGATGACAAGTGCATGAGGCAGAAGGAGCTCTTGGTTACCTGTACTCAGGCTCAGGTACTTACATATTGCATCGAACAAGTCATTTTTCCGTTTCCTAATGCTATTTCTTTTTCGTGGGTCGTTTCCTGATGCTACTTGCGGTTGGATCACAGAAAGGGAAGCCAAAGAATGCAGCTCAGACCATCAATTACCATCTTCAGAGGCTTGGGCGAGACAAGTTCCACTAATTCCAGTGATACATGTTTCCTTTTCATTTCTATTGCCTTGATGTCCGGCCAGCAGTAATTTTCTTCCAAGTAGTTTTGCGAATGAGCAGCAATCTTTAGACAATGGTGAAGTTCGAAACCATTTTAATGTCACACTTGTAAGCATGCTGCTTTTCATTATTTGAGGAAAGATGTATTTACGAAGATAAGAGTGTATGTTGGGATCTGATCAAACAACACGATTGGATTATAAGGCTCTCAGGATGCAGTATGGGTGACTACTCAGGTTGTCCGAGCGCTGCTAGTGTTGTTCCTCCTCGGCTTCCATTGACCTCCATGAGCCATTGTGTAATAGCTGGATATCTTGCTTGAGTCCCTCCTACCTCTGAGGGTGATAGCTGATTATTCCCTAGAATAAATTGATAGCTGATTGAAAAGGGGTATTTGATTATGCTCCTGATTGTTGTCAAGTGTCAGATTGAGAAGCTTCACCAATATGCTAGGCCGTTGAACTGGTCTAGCCTGACCTGCTGTCTTTGATAGCCACTCCAATCAGCAACAGGCACTTAAAATAGCCGAATATAACTTGAGAAGCCGAATATAACAGTGGCTATTCAAGCAGATATACCTCAAACCCTATAATGTTAGTTCACTCCACTATGACCCAACTACACGAAGGTACATCAAGGACTAGAAGGGCCAGAAGTTGCAGACTACTGGCACTAACGACTAAACAGCGGGATAAGTGTTGCAGAAGCACATTGTACACACCTTATGAGCCTCCGCTTTCCTTCTTAATTTTGTTTATTTGGTTCTTGTCTTGGGTCACCGTGCGCTTCTTCTTCGCCATGCGCTCGAACTTCTCCTTGCTTAGCCAACCTTCCTCGTTTTCCTTCTTTATTTTTTTAATACTTCCTCCGATCCAAAAAAAGATTCGGAGCATGTAGGTATCATTTGTACTGCCCACGCTCTTTTCTCGCGAAGGTTATAACGGATCGGAGGGAGTAACTTCTTCTTGTCCTCGAGCTTGTGCTTCTCAGCATCCGGTAACATGCGCTTCTCCTTCGCCATGCGCTTGATCTCTTCCTCGTTTTCTTTCTTTATTTTCTTTATCTGCTTCTTGTCTTCGGACTTGCACTTCTTGGCATACTAGACCATGCTCTTGATCTCCTTCTTGCTCAGCCCACCCCTGTCGATGGTGACGCTATTCTTGTTTCCAGTCGTCATGTCCATCACCGTCACCTTCATGATGCCGTTCGCTTCGACTTCATAAGTAATTTTGAGGCACGCCATGCCAGCCAGCGCTGGGGCCTGGGGGCACACAGATCGTGACCTCGCCTAGGAGGTTGTTGTCCTTGGTCCACTCCCCTTCACCCTCGTACACTCGGAAATACACGCTGGTCTGGTAGTCGAATGTGGTTGTGTAAGGCCCCTCCCTCGTGACAGGGATGGTGGTGTTCTTGGGTATCAGCACGCTCATGAGACCTGGCTCTACCTCGACCCCGAGCGACCGCGGCGTGACGTCAAGAAGGAGCAAGTCCTGCACCTTCTGGTTGCCCTCGCCGCTGAGGCTGGCAGCCTGTACAGCAGCGCCATAGGCCACAGCCTCGTCAGGGTTGATGCTCTTGCATAACTTCTTCCCGTTGAAGAAATCAAGGAGCAGCTGCTGAATCTTGGGGATTCTGGTCGAGCCGCCCACAAGCACGACATCGTGGATTTGAAACTTCATATTGGCGTCCCGGAGGCACTTCTCGACGTGTTCAATGCACTTGCAGAAGAGGTCCGCGTTCAGCTCCTCAAACCGGGCGCGGGTGATGGACCCGTAGAAGTCAATGCCGTCGTGGAGCGAGTCGATCTCAATTTTTGCCTGTGCCGTGGAAGTTAGTGTTAGGGAAAATAGACTGATTGTATTCCCTGAGGGCCAAAAGGTCACAATATGTAGTACATACAGGTGCAATATGTAGGAAACCCCCTAACAGGTGGGGAAAATACAAATATACAATATATACTCTAACACCCCCCCTCAAACTCATGGTGAATCCACAACACTGAGTTTGGAGAGCAAAAAGTCATGCTGCGCTCGGGTTTGTGCCTTTGTAAAGAAATCCGCCAACTGTAAATCTGAAGGCACATAATGAAGCGCAACAACCTGATCCTGCACCTGAGCACGTGTATAAAAAGCATCAACACCAATATGTTGGTCAGCTCATGCTTGACCGGATCACGTGCAATACTGATACCACCTGTACTGTCACACAAAAGTGGAGTGGGTGTCGTAACAGAGACCCCAAAATCGGCAAGCAACTACCGTAACCAAGTCACCTCAGCAATCAACGAAGCCATAGCCCGCAACTCAGCCTCAGTACTCGAACGAGAAACCGCTACCTGTTTCTTCGTCTTCCAAGCAACAAGCGAACCACCAAGAAACACACAGTAAGCAGAAAGTGAACGACGATCCGAAGGATCACTCGCCCACGTAGCATCCGAGTAGCACTGGAGCTGGAGAGAGCTGGAGCGAGGGAAGAAAAGGCGACGAGTAATCGTGCCACGAAGATAACGAAGGACACGGAGAAGATGACTGTAGTGAACAGTGGTAGGAGCTGAGACAAACTGACTCAGAATATGAACAGGATAAGAGATATCAGGACGAGTGACGGCAAGATAAACAAGACTCCCAACAAGATGGCGATAACGTGTGGGATCAGAAAGAGGATCACCATCAGTAGGACGAAGCTTAACATTAAGCTCCATAGGAGTGTCGACGGTGCGCTCATCCATAAGAGCAGCACGAGTAAGGAGATCCTGAATATACTTCTCCTGAGAGATGTAAAAGCCATCAGAAGTAGAAGAAACCTCAATGCCAAGAAAATAGCGAAGAGGACCAAGATCAGTCATAAGAAACTGATCACGAAGACGAGCCTTGACAAAGGCAATATACTCAGGATCATCACCAGTAATAATCATGTCATCAACATAGAGAAGGAGAAGAGTGCGTCCACGAGGAGAAGTGTGAACAAATAGCGCTGGATCATGAAAACTAGGAGAGAAACCAGCAGCAGTCACCACAGAGGCAAAACGCTCAAACCAGGCACGAGGTGCCTGTTTTAGGCCATAGAGAGAACGTCGAAGACGACAAACCATCCCATCGGGAACAGAGTACCCAGGAGGAGGCTGCATGTAAACCTCCTCACTCAGCTCGCCATTAAGAAAAGCGTTCTGAACATCAAGCTGGGACACGGACCAGCGTCGAACAGAAGCAACAGCAAGAAGAGTACGCACAGTGGTCATATGAGCCACAGGAGCAAAAGTCTCATCATAGTCACGGCCGTGCTCCTGCTGAAAGCCACGAGCCACAAGACGCGCTTTATAGCGTTCAAGAGATCCATCAGAGCGAGTCTTAATTTTATAGACCCACTTACACGTGATAGGACGAACACCAGAAGGGGGAGAAACAAGATCCCAGGTGCCAGTGCGCTCAAGCGCAGCGATCTCCTCAGCCATGGCAAGCTGCCATTCAGGATGACGCTCAGCATCCCGATAAGAAGTCGGCTCGGAGACAACAGAGAGACCATACTGACTAGGAGAGTAACGGTCTGGAGCACGACGCTGACGAACAGGCCGTGAAGAAGAAAGCTCGTCGGTGGAAGCCGACTCATCAGAAGAAGAGGAAGAAGGAACAACAGAGGACGGATCCGAAGCCGGAGAACGAGGAGAGCTAGGAGAACTAGATGAAGGAGAGGATGGCGCCGAAATCGAAGGAGGAGCAACAGAACTAAGAGGTGGAGGGGAAGGTACAGCGGGAGGTGTATCTGGAAAGAGAAGAAAAGAGAGATCATCCACCGGGTAAGTACCAGAGGTGGGGCGGGGATAGAAGGGACGCGTCTCTTCAAACGTGACATCACGAGAGATGCGCATTCGACGACCAACAGGATCCCAACAGCGATAGCCCTTATGCTCATCACTGTATCCGAGAAAAACACACTCAACAGATTGAGCGGTCAGTTTGGTGCGTTCGCGAGGAGGTGGAAGAACATAGCAAACACAACCAAATAGGAGTCGAGTAGTCTGGAGAGCTACCAGAGAGGCGCTCGAGAGGAATGCCACCTTGAAGAGCAGCAGAAGGCTGAATGTTAATGAGATAAGTCGACGTAGCAACAGCCTCAGCCCAGAAATGCGGCGGAAGAGAGGAAGCAATCATCATAGCACGGGTAGTCTCAAGAATATGACGATGCTTACGCTCGGCAACACCATTTTGAGCATGGGCGCCGGGACAGGAGAACTGCGCAAGGGTGCCCTGCTCAGCAAGGACACCACGCAGATGCTGGGAGATAAACTCTCCAGCAGAATCAGCACGAAACACACGAATAGGCGTGGAAAACTGAGTACGAACCATGGCCGCAAAACGCTGATAAATAGCAAGCACCTCACCGCGAGAGCGCATAAAAAACAACCAGGTGTACCGTGAAAAATCATCAATGAACAAAATATAGTATCTATGGCCCCCTTTGGAAGCAAAAGGAGCCGGACCCCAAACATCTGAATGAACTAAATCAAAAGGTCGCTGAGATACAGACACACTAGTAGGATAGGGAAGCTGAATCTGTTTGCCTAACCGACAACCCTGACACGAATGTAAAGACACATCTCCTGAGACAGACCCCAGAAGACCACGACGAACTAATGACGATAAACGGGAGCCACAAAGGTGACCCAGACGATGATGCCACTGCTGAAAAGAGCCAGTGACAGAAGCAGCAACCGCAGGGGAACTGGCAGATGAAGTGTCAGCGGAAGGAACGCGAAGCCAGTCTAACTCCCATAGCCCCGGGGACTCAAGGCTGCGAGGGCCAGCTCCAACCAGGGCCTGTGTACGGCGGTCCTGAACAGCACAAGAATCAGCGTCAAGAATGACGCGACAACCAGAATCAGTAAGCTGACTAGCAGAAAAGAGGTTCATCTTAAGACTAGGAACATGAGAAACTTCAGGAACAGAAAAAGAGGAAGTGGAAAGAGTGCCGCGACTGGAAACAGGAAGAGAGGAACCATCAGCCGTGATAACACGGACAGGAGAAATAAGAGAGCGAAGAGCAGAAAGAATAGAAGACGCAGAAGTCATATGAAAAGAAGCTCCAGAATCCAGATACCACGGGGATGACATACCTGACTGTGTGGAAGATGGTGGTCGCGCGGTGCCAGAAGAGGTAGGCACAGAACCAGCAGTACCCGTCGAGGAAGAGCCTGTAGCAGCGAGCAGACCACGAAGACCACGGATAATGTCCTGATCCGACAGTGCAGCAGCAGAAGAGCCTGAAGAACCAGCCTGGGCAACAGCAGAAGAACCTGAAGAACCAGACTGCCTACGAGAATGGTACTGCTGACGTAGGCTGGGATCCCTCTTCCAGCAGCTAGAGGCATCATGGCCAGACTTGCCATAGTAGGTGCAGGGAGGACGTGGAGGTGCACGATGCTGCTGAGGCTGACTCTGGCCCTGGACCGGAGGAGTAGAGAGTATCGGCGGTCGTGGAGACCACAACGAAGCTGGCGGCACAGGAGGACCACGAGCAGCAAGTACAGAGGGAACCGCAAGAAGACCAGCACCACGAAGACGTGTCTCCTCAGCACGAAGCTCAGCTAGTACCTCAGAGAGCGGAACACGACCACGGGCAAGCAGCTGTGCACGACGCGGCTCGAACTCCTTACGGAGCCGCGACAAGAACTCAAAGACGCGCTGAAACTCCAGATCCGCGCGCACAGTCAGACAGCAGGGACAGGTGCCACACACAGCTGTACGAAGAGAATCAAGCTGACGCCAAATAGCAGCACTCTGAGTATAGAACTCATCAACAGTGGAATCACCCTGCTGAAGATCATGCTCCTGACGAACCACAGACAGATAAAGAGCATCACCAGACGGCTGATAGCGCTGACGAAGAAAAGTCCACTGAGCAGCAGCAGTGGGAAGACCCATGAACTCAGCAGCATACTGAGGCAGAACACTGGAAGTGAGGACAGCAGCAGCACGAGCATCCTCATCAATCCACTGAGTGTAGTCAGTCAGATCCAGCCGGTATGTCGCAACAGCAGTAGAATGCTCCTGGACCTCCCGGTCATAAGCAGCCATAGCAGTCTCATAAGCACGTTGAGCTGTATCCTTGACCTCCTGAGTAGCATCGGGGGCAAGAGCAACAGACTGCGGCGCAATGGGCGCCAGAGGAGCAACGGGGCGCGGCGGACAGGAGACCTCGCCAGAAAGCACACCCCAAAGACGAAGACCGCGCATGTGGACGCGCATGAAGGCAGCGAAATCTGGATAATTCGCGCCATCAAAAGTCACCGGGCAGCGAGGAATCGCAACATAACCCGACGAGGAAGACATAGCCAATTTATTTATTTTTTTTTATTTTTTTTGGAACGGATCGGGATCGAACTCGAAGTCAACCGCAGCAGAGGACGCTCGCGACGGAGACGGTGGCGGGCCGACGGCGGTAGGGCGGCCGGGGACGGGCGACCAAGGGCGGCCGGCGGCGGAGGACGGCTGGGGAAGAGCGGCCGAGAGCGGGGCGGCCGGCGGCGGAGGACGGCCGGGAAGGGCGACCGGGGACGGAGAGGCGGCGGCAGCGGCCGACGCGGCGGCGGAGGGCCGGGGCGGACGGCGGCGACGGCAGCCGGGAAAGAACGGCGGCGACGGCAGCCGGGGAAGGGCGGCGGCCGGCGGACGGAGAGGCAGCGGCGGCGGCCGGACACGGCGGCAGAAAGCCGGGGCGTGCGGCGGCGACGGCTACAAAACCTAATGCTCTGATACCATGTTAGGGAAAATAGTCTGATTGTATTCCCTGAGGGCCAAAAGGCCACAATATGTAGTACATACAGGTGCAATATGCAGGAAACCCCCTAACAGGTGGGAAAATACAAATATACAATATATACTCTAACAGTTAGCATCCTCTTCGTCCTCTCGTAAGCCGTCCTGAGCCGCACGAGCGCCCTCGGGTTGCTTCTGATGTTACTACTGTGTCTCCTAAGGAAATCCTGCACGAAGTGTTCCACCATCCGACAGTTGAGATCTTCCCCACCAAGGTGGGTGTCACCGGCCGTGGCCTTGACCACAAAGTTTCCCTTGTCAATATTGATAACAGAGACACACTAGTGGAAAATAGCCCATCTGTCCCGGGTCCAGAGGGCCTTTGGTCCCGGTTTTACAACCGAGACTAAAGGGTCGGGACTAAATGTGGGGGGGGGGGGGGGGGGTGGGGCTTTCGTCTCGGGTGCTTACGAACTGGGACGGATGGGCCTCCACGTGGCCACGGCAGGGCGGGAACCCTTTGGTCCCGGTTGGTAATACCAACCGGGACCAAAGATTTCTGCCTTTTGTTTTCTGCTAATTTATTTTTTAGGGTTTCGATTTTTGTTTTCCAATTAATTATTTTTTACGAAGATCACGTTGCGCAGACAACAAGTCATACACATAAAGTCATACACATAAAGTATACAATACACCGAGGTCACTTTTGATTCATACATACATAATCCCACAAGTTTATACTACACCGACATCACGTTTCTCACACGTCGAGATCACGTCAATTACATTGGAGGCAAAAAATAATTGGTAGGGTGATAAAATTCTCCAGTTTTCTTCAGGACCTCCGAGTTCAAAAATCCCGCCAATTTCTCTTGAATTGCTTTTAGGCGCTTCGTTGGTATGAGTTGGTCCCGCATTCGATCCATCTAGATCAATATGAATATGTAAGTTGTAATTTATGAATGGAACTCAACACAATATGGTAATAAAAAATTGCGAATAGTGTAAACATAATTCAGCTGTTCTGACTTCTCTATTCCGCTCACTGACAAAAAAGGGCGCATGTACTCGAAAACGTAGTATGCACATAAATTAGTCTCTTGTGGCTGCCTCAGACACCACTTTACAAAAAATAGAATTTAATCAAATAATAATCAAGCATGATAATGGTATTGAAACTAGAATTAAAGAGTTGCGCGGACCTATATATATAGTACTACTTACCTTGGTGGTATAAAAATACAGCTCCGGTTTCCAATCCCCTGGAACCTTCACGATGAACCGTTTCCAAACCCTGCCCGCCAAAAGAAAATGATTAAAGGAGTTATTAATTACTTGATATCAGAAAATGAATTAAAGAGGTCGATATAGAGCGATAATGATTGAAATTATCTCTGGAGCATATCTAGCAAGCTTTAGTACTCGTCCATATCTTTCCTTAATGAGTCCATGACTTGAACGACTCCTTGGTCAACTCTAATGATTAGCAGAATCCAGTGGAATCTGCGCACGTTTATATGTCCGTGACTCATCGATTACACTAAACATCGAGTAAGCAAAATAGAATGTGTAGAAGGTACAGTAACACTCACTTGAAGGCGTAAGGAAAAAGTATTTCTGCGCAGGTATTTTGTTTCACTAACCACCAGAGCAAGTTTTATCCGTTTCCGTGGGATGGTTATTTACGGTCACTTGATGAATATAATATGGGTCAATGAACCCAGTGTCATAGATGCGGCGTTCTCTGCATTCGACAATCTTCATTCTGCATAATAGCGTACAAAAGAATATAGTGAGATAATTACAGGCAATGAACGAGCAGAGCTAGAGACTTAATTAAATTGCAGAAATAAATCACTTACAAACAATAGCAACTGACGAGGGCTTTGTCGAGGGCGTCGTGATTGAATAACTGAAAAATTTGAGAAAACGGAATATACATCGCGTCATCCGTGAAGTAATGCTCTTTCTTATATGACACGCAGAAGACATCATATCCGGCCTTTGCGGCGTTCTCGTACCACTGATGCAATCGACGCAATTGTGTTGTTAGAGAATTGACCTGCTCAGGTCTGACCAGGGACCTCCCGTAGACATATGTCCATGCATACTGATACTTTCTGGGTCGCCTATGGTGCCAGTGTCGTGGTGTACTTCCTTGTCGGGCATCACCTTGAGCGGGGGATCGACTGATTTGCCTGTTCTCCGAGCTGGGCCACTTGTTTCCCGCATTTTGCCGTCTGCATCTGCTCCCTCTTTAGGCGATATGCCGCCTCCTTCTCCTGCTTCTCTTGACTAATTGTCTTCTCAATAACACGATCATAGTCATCTCGCAATTTAGGCGGCTGTGGCGGTCCACACGATAGATTTTTCAAACATCTATCAACTTTTTCTGCTGGTATTATCTCTTTAGGCGGGGGCCGTTTCGGTCCTAATTGTCTTTTCACATTGCACGCACCGACTCGTCGAGTTCCTCTGGAGTCAAGTCGTAAGATCTCTTTGGAAGAGGCTTTAGCAACTCGCGTTCCTCTCGAGTTAACTTATCTGCACTTCTGCTCGTCGACGGAAGTTTAGTTTCCGCTTTAACGAGAAGGACTTAGCAGTGGGCGCAATCGACGGACGGGACGTCGCGGGCGATGGACTCGCGATGGACGGGGCGTCGAGGGATGGATCTTGAGGTGGGGGACTGCTACTCGGAGGAGTCGTGGCCTTGGCACCAAGTTTGGAAACACGATGTTTTTCTTGTTCCAGAGAGCGATACCCTTCTCGACTTCTCCCAGTGTCTTCTCGCCGTGACCTCCAGGAATGTCAAGGTCCAGATTAGCATATAACGACACAACTTCATCCACCCCGACACGAGCATAGCCAGCTGGAATCCCGCCGAGATGGTAGCTTGCTCCAGATTGATTAGGTAAAGCATAGCCGACCGCCACCTTGAAGGACATGTTCTTCATTGACATATGTAGCTCACAGTCTGTCTTCTCCGTGATATCATCCACGGGGTAGTGAGCCGCCGGCGGTTCGAGTTCAGAATGTTCTAGCTGCGTGGAACCCACGCTGCTTTTCTGCTGATCAGATGGGGCGCTTCGACTTCAGGACCTACTAGCTGCTGCTGAGATGCTTCAATGGCCTCCTGCATCTGCGGCCCGCCAACCTCTTCCCCATGGTCGCTCCAGTCGAAGTCGTCGTCGTCGTCATCCTCCTCGTCGGGAGGGGCGGCGGCGACTGGTGGAGGTACATCGTCACCTGGTGGAGATGCGGCGGCCAAGTCGCCGTATGCGGCCGCGGATCCCCACGCCACCCCTGCGGCGTACGCATCCTCGTCGGGGTCGGAGACATCAGACCACGCGCGCTCGTATGCCCTCCGCACCTCCTCCGGCACCGGAGCAGGAGCCCGGTAGTTGGGCATTCCTCTCAACGCCGGGCTCGCGGGCATACGACGGGATAGGCTCCCGCGGTAGCGCCCTAGCGCGCTCTGCCGAGCACGCTCGACCTTGTCCAAAAGGCGCTGCGGCGGGCGTGGTGGATCCATCTCGTGGAGACGATGGGTTCGTTGCTACGAATGGTGGATTAGGGTTTACCCGTCGACGACAATACATATAGACCTCCAGGGCAGCGCTGGGGAGTACACGTGACTAGTACAACGCTGGGGGAGGACACGTGGCCAGGGCAGCGATAGGGGAGGACACGTGACTGACACGAGTCGTGACCGCAAAGCCCGCCTTTAGTCCCGGTTGGTAACACCAACCGGGAGTAAAGAAGCACACGGATCGTGTGTTTCTTTCAAGCGCTTGTGAGCCGTTGGATCAGGGATGCATTTCTTTCAAGCGCTTGTGAGCCGTTGGATCAGGGGCGTGTGTTTCTTTGAGGGCAAAATCAGTGTTGGATCAGCCACATGACCCTATATATAGCCCCCCTCTCGAACATGTTCGACACTCAGTGTAGTTCATTTGATATACGAAGCATTCGGATTCCCTGCATACGTCCGACGGTGCATTTAATATGCGGGCACTCAGGAGCCACCGTCGGGCTGTATGCAGGGGAAACCGTGTGTTTTGCTCTATCTACAAATCCTTCAGTTCATCGACCGAATAAAAATCATTCGGAGCGCCGTTGGAGTTTAGAGTTTTCTTCCGAGTTTTCACAACATAGTTACATAAAAGGTTTAATACATTATTACACATCACCACCAACATCCCTATCTAGTGTTGTGGTATAAACTTCTTCTTCGTGTGTGTCCCTTTCTTCTGATTGCGCTGCAACCATGGACAATCTTCATCATTTAACTTGATACTTGGGTCAATGTTCACTTTGAAGGGCGGAATTTCATGAAACTTATTGTAATCTTCTGACATGTCTGTCTTGTCCTCCACTCCCACGATGTTTCTTTTTCCTGAAAGAACTATGTGGCGCTTTGGCTCATCGTATGATGTATTCGCTTGCTTATCTTTTCTTTTTTTCGGTCTGGAAGACATGTCCTTCACATAGAAAATCTGAGCCACGTCATTGGCTAGGACGAATGGTTCGGTGTCGTACCCAAGTTTCTTGAGATCCACCGTAGTCATTCCGTACTTCGGGTCTACATTTACCCCGCCTTCCAGGTTGAACCATTGGCACCAGAACAAAGGTACCTTGAAAGAAGGTCCATAGTCAAGTTCCCATATCTGCTCTATGTAACCATAATATGTGTCATTTTTCCCATTGTTGTTTGTTGCATCAAAGTGGACACCACTGTTTTGGTTGGTGCTCTTTTTATCTTGGTCGGCCATGTAAAATCTATTCCCATTTATCTCGTACCCTTGAAAAGTTAATATAGTCGAAGATGGTGCTTTGGCCAACAAGTATAGCTGTTCTTCAACAGTGCTGTCATTAATGAGACGTGTTTGCAACCACCCCTGAAAATCTTCATGTGTTCTCTTTCAATCAATTCTTCAGGCTGCTCCAGGCATTTAGAGCGTAAACTATTCATGTGTTCCTTGATATACGGAGCCACAAGCTGGAATTATGTAGAACTGTGTAGTGTGCTTGATTGAAAGAATCCCAGTCCTTACACATTATTGCTTTCTTTCCTAGCGTGCCTTTTCCACGCAGTCTCCCCTCATGGCGCGATTGAGGAACACCGATCGGCTTAAGGTCAGGAATAAAGTCAACACAAAACTCAATGACCTCCTCTGTTCCATAGCCCTTGGAGATGCTTCCTTCTGGCCTAGCACGGTTATGAACGTATTTCTTTAAGACTCCCATGAACCTCTCAAAGGGGAACATGTTGTGTAGAAATACAGGACCGAGAACGTTAATCTCTTCGACTAGATGAACTATGAGGTGCGTCATAATATTGAAGAAGGATGGTGGGAACACCAACTCGAAGCTGACAAGACATTGGACCACATCCTTCTGTAAACTTGGTAGAGTTAATGGATTGATCACCTTCTGAGAAATTGCATTGAGAAATGCACATAGCTTCTCAATGGGTACTCGAACATTTTCCGGTAGAAGCCCCCTCAATGCAATCGGAAATAATTGTCATAATCACGTGGCAGTCATGAGACTTTAGGTTTTGGAACTTTTTCTCTGCCATGTTTATTATTCCCTTTATATTCGACGAGAAACCAGACGGGACCTTGATACTGCTCAGGACTTCAAAAAAGATCTCCTTCTCTTCTTTAGTAAGAGCGTAGCTGGCAAGACCTTGATACTTCTCTAGATTTAGGTGGTCGTCTCGTTCATGCATACGTTGGTGGTCCTGCCGTGATTCCGTTGTTTCTTTCATTTTCCCATACACGCCCAAGAAGCTTAGCAGGTTCACGCACAGATTTTTCGTCACGTGCATCACGTCGATTGCAGAGCGAACCTCTAGGATTTTCCAATAGGGTAGCTCCCAAAATATAGAGCACTTCTTCCACATGGGTACGTGTCCATCAGTGTCATTCAGAACAGATAGACTACCAGGACCCTTTCCAAAGATTACTTTTAAATCCTTGACCATGTCATATATAACATCACCATGAGGGAATTTAGGATTCGTCCGGTGATCTGCCTCACCTTTGAAATGCTTGCCTTTCTTTCTTACGGGATGCTGTTGTGTAAGAAATCGACGATGCCCCAGGTACACATTCTTGTTTCCCAAATGTATACTTTCAGTCTCACTTAAACAGTGTGTGCATGCATTGTATCCTTGTTTGACTGTCCTGAAATGTTACTAAGAGCAGGCCAATCATTGATGGTTACAAACAGCAACGCTCGTAGGTCAAATTCCTTTTGTTCGTGCTCATCCCACACAGGTACACCTTCGTCACGCCACAACTGTAAAAGTTCTTCAACCAATGGCCTCAGGTACACATCAATGTCGTTGCCGGGGTTGCTTCGGGCCTTGGATGAGCACTGGCATCATAATGAACTTTCGCTTCATGCACAACCAAGGAGGAAGGTTATAGATACACAGAGTCACAGGCCAGGTGCTATGACTGGAGCTCTGCTCCCCGAAAGGATTAAAGCCATATGTACTTGGACCAAATCTTAAGTTCCTTGCGTCAGCTGCAAATTTCGGGAACTCCCTGTCGATTTTCTCCACTGCGGCCCATCAGCGGGGTGTCTCAGCATCAGGTCTTTCTTACGGTCTTCTTTGTGCCATCGTAACAACTTTGCATGCTCTTTGTTTTGGAACAAACGTTTCAACCGTGGTATTATAGGAGCATACCACATCACCTTGGCAGGAACCCTCTTCCTGGGGCACGGCTCGCCCTCAACATCACCATCACCAGGGTCATCTCGCCTTATCTTATACCGCAATGCACCGCATACCGGGCATGCATTCAAATTCTCGTACTTCTCACCGCGGTAGAGGATGCAGTCATTGATGCATGCATGTATCTTCTGCACCTCTAATCCTAGAGGGCAGACAACCTTCTTTGCTTCGTACGTACTGGGGGGTAATACGTTATCCCTTGGAAGCATCTTCTTTATTATTTTCAGCAAATTTTCAAATCCCTGTCAGATGTACCATTCTCTGTCTTCCATTGCAGCAATTCCAGTGTGGTATCAAGCTTTTCTGGCCATCTTCGCAAGTTGGGTATGGTGGCTCTAGGTTAATAGTGCCAGAAACAATGCTTGTACGTCACACGTCAGTTGGGAACCCCAAGAGGAAGGTATGATGAGTGCAGCAGTAAGTTTTCCCTCAGTATGAAACCAAGGTTTAATCGGACCAGTAGGAAAACGAGGTTTGCTTCGAAGGTGTTGGTGAGGAGTGTAGTGCGGCGCAACACCAGGGATTCCGGTGCCAACGTGGAACCTGCACAACACAATCAAATTACTTTGCCCCAACTTAACAGTGAGGTTGTCAATCTCACCGGCTTGCTGAAAACAAAGGGTTAAACGTATCGAATGGAAAATGATGTTTGTTTGCATAAAACAGTAGAGAACAATGATTGCAGTAGATTGTATTTCAGATGTAAAAGAATGGACCGGGGTCCACAGTTCACTAGTGGTGTCTCTCCAATAAGATAACTAACATGCTGGGTAAACAAATTACAGCTGGGCAATTGACAATTGATAAGTGCATATAACATGCATGTGTGAGCTGTGGTGTCTACTATGAGATTCATTTGGGCATTACGACAAAGTACATAGACCGCTATCCAGCATGCATCTATGCCTAAATAGTCCACTTTCCGGTTAACATCCGTACCCCTTCCAGTATTAAGTTGCAAGCAACAGACAATTGCATTAAGTAATGTGCGTAATGTAAACAATACATTCATCCTTGAATAAAGCATTGCTGTTTTACCCCTAGTGGCAACAACACATCTACAACCTTAGAACTTGCTGTCACTATCCCAGGTTAAATAGAGGTTGAACCCAACTATCATGCATAAATACCCCCTCTTGGAGTTACAAGTATTCACGTGGCCAAGGCTTCAACAAGTAACGGAGAGCATGCAAGATCACAAATGACATAGACATGATAATATAATATTCAGCTCCACATAGGTATCAATATAAGTCAGATCCCAGCAAACACAACATGTAGCATTACAATAAGATGATCTTGATCATGATAGGCAGCTCACAAGATCTAAACATGATGGCACAAGTGGAGAAGACAACCATCTAGCTACTGCTATGGACCCATAGTCCAAGGATGAACTACTCACGCATCACTCCGGAGGCGGGCATGGCGATGTAGAGCCCTCCGGTGATGATTCCCCTCTCCGGCAGGGTGCCGGGAAGAGCTTCAGAACCCCCCGAGTTAGGGTTGACGACGGCGGCGGCAGCGAATATGTTCTGGATGAAAGGCTCGGTGTTTTAGGGTTTTCGCGTCTCGGGGAATAAATAGGCGAAGGGGCGATGTCGGCGGACCCCCGAGGGGCCCAAACCACCAGGCGCGGCTGTGGGCCCAGCCGCGCCACCTGGTGGTTTGGCCACCTCGTGGCTCTCTTCGTCTCTCCTTCGGACTCCGTGTACGTGCTGGAAAAATAGGGACTGGCCTTTTGTTTCGTGCAATTCCGAGAATATTTCCAGAAGTAACTTTCTGAAACCAAAAACAGCAGAAAACAGGGAACTGGCACTGTGGCATCTTGTTAATAGGTTAGTCCCAGAAAATGCATAAAAGTGATACGAAGTGTATATAAAACATGTAGCAAATGGTATAATATAAGCATGGAACAGCAGAAATTATGGATACGTTGGAGACGTATCAAGCATCCCCAAGCTTAGTTCTACTCGTCCTCGAGTAGGTAAAACGATAACAACAAATAATTTCTGAGGAGACATGCTTTCACACAATCTTGATCAATATATTGCAAGGCTCATGTCATGAATGAAGTGACTCAAAGCAATGATCTATAGTTTGCTAACAAATAGATAAAGAGTAAACAATGAATCATATAAGCAAAAACTTTTCATGAATAGTACTTTCAAGACAAGCATCAAAAAGTTTTGCATAAGAGGTAACTCATAAAGCAATAGATTCAAAGTAAAAGGCATTGAAGCAACACAAAGGATGATTAAGTTTCAGCATTTGCTTTCAACTTGTAACATGTATATCTCATGGATAGTTGTCAACATAAAGCAATATAACAAGTGCAATAAGTAAATATGTAAGAATCAATGCACACAAAGTTGACACAAGTGTTTGCTTCTAAGATAGAAAGGAGTAGGTAAACTGACTCAACATAAAGTAAAAGATAGGCCCTTCGCAGAGGGAAGCAGGGATTAAATCATGTGCTAGAGCTTTTTAAGTTTTCGAAAGCATATAGAGAGCACAAAATAAGTATTTGAGAGGTGTTTGTTGTTGTCAACGAATGGTAGTGGGCACTCTAACCCCCTTGTCAACCAGACTTTCAAAGAGCGGCTCCCATGAAGGACGTTATTCTACCAGCAAGGTAGATCATCCCTCTTCTCTTTTGTTTACACATGTATTTTAGTTTCTTTATAGATGACACTCCTCCCAACCTTTTGCTTACACAAGCCATGGCTAACCGAATCCTCGGGTGCCTTCCAACATTCACATACCATGGAGGAGTGTCTATTGCAAAATTAAGTTGCTTACTGATAAATCAGGGCAAAACATGTGAAGAGAATTATTAATGAAAGTTGTAATTAATTGGGGCTGGGCACCCCGTTGCCAGCTCTTTTTGCAAATTATTGGATAAGCGGATGTATATGCCACTAGTCCAGGTGAAAGTCTGTCAGAAGTAAATGACAAGATTGAAAGATAAAACACCACATACTTCCTCATGAGCTATAAAACATTGACACAAATAAGGAGTAATAAAGTTTTGAATAGTTTAAAGGTAGCACATGAAATATTTACTTGGAATGGCAGGAAATACCACATAGTAGGTAGGTATGGTGGACACAAATGGCATGGGTTTTGGCTCAAGTTTTGGATGCACGAGAAGCATTCCCTCTCAGTACAGAGTTTAGGCTAGCAAGGTTGTTTGAAGCAAACACAAGTATAAACCGGTACAGCAAGAATCACATAAAAACATATTGCAAGTATTATAAGACTCTACACTGTCTTCCTTGTTGCTCAAACATTTTACCAGAAAATATCTAGACCTTAGAGAGAACAAATATGCATCCCAAGTCTCAACAAGCTCTACGGTAGTTCTCCACTACTAGGCTTTAACTACATGATGCAAGAGCTTAAACATGATCTACTTGAGAGCTCAAAACAATTGCAAAGCATCAAATCAAAACAAGACAATGATCTACAAGAATGCATATGTCTTTTCCAATACCAACTACTACATGTAGCATTTTCTTTCTTCCAAACAAACACCAATAATTTATTAAACATAAACTCTCCAAATGATAATATAATGCAGCAAGAGAGTATTTATAAACAAGTGCTAACAGCTCGAAGAGATGCATGAAAAACAGGAGCTAAAAGCACTGCAGTAGCTAGTTAAGAATACTCAACAAATATAAGTGAAGAACATGAGTATTCACATGAAAAAGCGGAGCGTGTCTCTCTCCCACACAAGGATTGCTAGGATCCGAATTTATTCAAACAAAAACAAAAATAAAAACACACAGACGCTCCAAGTAAAGCGCATAAGATGTGAAAGAATTAAAATATAGTTTCACTAGAGATGACCTGATAAGTTTGTTGATGAAGAAGGGGATGCCTTGGGCATCCCCAAGCTTAGACGCTTGAGTCTCTCTGAATATGGTTGGGATGAACCACGGGGGCATCCCCAAGCTTAGGCTTTTCACTCTTCTTGATCACATAATATCACCCTTCTCGCTTGATCCTTGAAAACTTCCTTCACACCAAACTCAAGACAGTTCTCATTAGAGGGTTAGTGCATAATCAAAAATTCTCATATTCTGTAATGATACAATCAATCCCAAAGCTTCTGGACATTAGCTACAGCCACCAATGCTTTGTGGAGCAAAGAAATCCACACAAACACAGTAAAAGAGCGAATGCAAAACAAAAGGCAGAATCTGTCAAAAACAGAACAGTCTGGAATGACGAATTTTTTCGAGGCACTTAAGTTGCTCAGATGGATCTGGCCTAAAATAATGAAAGTTGCGTACATATCTCAGGAATATGCGTGATTTTTCTCAGAATTTTTTGAATTTTCTACAGGGAGATAAGCTCAAATCCGTGACAGCTAAAAATCTGTCACTGCGCAGAAATCCAAATCTTGCATCAACTTTCAATATAGAACTTTACTTGGCACAACATTGCGATAAAATAAAGATACAAAGGAGTTGCTACAGAAGTAACAAAACTCCTTGACACATGGGTTATCTCCCACAAGTGCTTTTCTTTAATGCCTTTCAGCTAGGCTTTAGGATTTTAATGATGCTCGCATAAGAATAAGAGTTGAAAAACAAAGAGAGCATCAAGAGGCAAATATCAAAATCATCTGAGTCTAACCCACTTCCTATGCAGAGGAATATTGTAGTAAAACAAATCATTGAAGCATAAAGCAGCTAGCATAGGAAGATGCAACAAATCCAACTTTAAAACTTCCAACACAAAGAGAGGTATTTTAGTGACATGAAAACTTTTAAAACCATCTTTCCCTCTCTCATAATAATTTTCAATAGCATCATAAACAAACTCAACAACATAACTATCACATAAAGCATGCTTTTTATGATCTACAAACACATAACTTTTATCAAGCAAGATAGTGGGATCAAAAATTTCAAACCCACTTTTAGACATATTGAAACAAGTTGATTGATCACTCTCAATAGTAGAATTAATAATATTATCAAGCAACATAGGACCATCATCTAGAGCTTTATCATAAACATTTTCTAAGCAAACACTCTCATTACCATGCATTTCGAAATTAGGAATAAAAAGTGGATTATCATAAGACTTATCAAAATAGCATGGATTTTCATAAACAACATTGGGGGAAATATTTGGTACTTCTGTTATTTTTGCTTTCTCTTGAGTCAAGGAGCTTGTTACTTCAAATTTATCAAAAGGAGATATTTCAATAGAATCATGACATTCAACAATATAGCATTTTTCCTCCTTAGGTAGGCATGGAGGGCAATTAAATAGTGTAAGAGTTGAAGAGTTACTGTCATTAGAAGGTAGATCCTCCTTTTGTTCTTCACTCTCCTCCTCTTTTTCATCCAATGAGATCACAGTTTCAGCAATTTCCTCTTCCTCAGGTTCCTGCAAGGCACAAGTTTCATCTTTTTGAGGAAACATCCTCTCAAGATGTTCAGTAATGTAAGAATTATTATCCTTGTAGGTATCACAACAATATTTAAGTATGGCAATACATTCAGATTTATAAGGGGCATCAGTTTTATGTTCAAGATAAGAACTAATTTCAAGGGCACCCTTAAAAACAATAAACTCTTCAATTTGTTCAAGATTACCAAAATCATAGTTTCCTTTAGCATAGGCAGCCAAGGTTTCATTATCAGTATACTCACATTGGAAAGGGAGATGTTTGTGCCTTCTATAGCAAAGAGATTCATTAAAGCAGTAGGATTCATCATATGTAGAACACAAGTTCTTAGCAAAACCATTCAATCTTCTTATTTGTTCCCATAGATGTTTTCCTTTTGGAGAGAAGCGGTAATTCTTATAACGAGACCCAGTTTCATAGAGATAAGACATTGAAAACAACTAGTCATAATAGTAATTCGAAATAAAAAGGAACTAATTTTTTTGTGTTTTTGATAAAGAGAGCAAACAAGACTAAATAAAAATAAACTAAGCAAGACAAATAACAAAGTAAAGAGATTGGGTGTGAGAGACTCCCCTTGCAGAAGCAATTCTGTTTTCCCCGGCAACGGCGCCAGAAAACGTTGTTGGTGGCTCTAGGTTAATAGTGCCAGAAACAATGCTTGTACGTCACACGTCAGTTGGGAACCCCAAGAGGAAGGTATGATGAGTGCAGCAGTAAGTTTTCCCTCAGTATGAAACCAAGGTTTAATCGGACCAGTAGGAAAACGAGGTTTGCTTCGAAGGTGTTGGTGGAGGAGTGTAGTGCGGCGCAACACCAGGGATTCCGGTGCCAACGTGGAACCTGCACAACACAATCAAATACTTTGCCCCAACTTAACAGTGAGGTTGTCAATCTCACCGGCTTGCTGAAAACAAAGGGTTAAACGTATCGAATGGAAATGATGTTTGTTTGCATAAAACAGTAGAGAACAATGATTGCAGTAGATTGTATTTCAGATGTAAAAGAATGGACCGGGGTCCACAGTTCACTAGTGGTGTCTCTCCAATAAGATAACTAACATGCTGGGTAAACAAATTACAGCTGGGCAATTGACAATTGATAAGTGCATATAACATGCATGTGTGAGCTGTGGTGTCTACTATGAGATTCATTTGGGCATTACGACAAAGTACATAGACCGCTATCCAGCATGCATCTATGCCTAAATAGTCCACTTTCCGGTTAACATCCGTACCCCTTCCAGTATTAAGTTGCAAGCAACAGACAATTGCATTAAGTAATGTGCGTAATGTAAACAATACATTCATCCTTGAATAAAGCATTGCTGTTTTACCCCTAGTGGCAACAACACATCTACAACCTTAGAACTTGCTGTCACTATCCCAGGTTAAATAGAGGTTGAACCCAACTATCATGCATAAATACCCCCTCTTGGAGTTACAAGTATTCACGTGGCCAAGGCTTCAACAAGTAACGGAGAGCATGCAAGATCACAAATGACATAGACATGATAATATAATATTCAGCTCCACATAGGTATCAATATAAGTCAGATCCCAGCAAACACAACATGTAGCATTACAATAAGATGATCTTGATCATGATAGGCAGCTCACAAGATCTAAACATGATGGCACAAGTGGAGAAGACAACCATCTAGCTACTGCTATGGACCCATAGTCCAAGGATGAACTACTCACGCATCACTCCGGAGGCGGGCATGGCGATGTAGAGCCCTCCGGTGATGATTCCCCTCTCCGGCAGGGTGCCGGGAAGAGCTTCAGAACCCCCCGAGTTAGGGTTGACGACGGCGGCGGCAGCGAATATGTTCTGGATGAAAGGCTCGGTGTTTTAGGGTTTTCGCGTCTCGGGGAATAAATAGGCGAAGGGGCGATGTCGGCGGACCCCCGAGGGGCCCAAACCACCAGGCGCGGCTGTGGGCCCAGCCGCGCCACCTGGTGGTTTGGCCACCTCGTGGCTCTCTTCGTCTCTCCTTCGGACTCCGTGTACGTGCTGGAAAAATAGGGACCTGGCCTTTTGTTTCGTGCAATTCCGAGAATATTTCCAGAAGTAACTTTCTGAAACCAAAAACAGCAGAAAACAGGGAACTGGCACTGTGGCATCTTGTTAATAGGTTAGTCCCAGAAAATGCATAAAAGTGATACGAAGTGTATATAAAACATGTAGCAAATGGTATAATATAAGCATGGAACAGCAGAAATTATGGATACATTGGAGACGTATCAGGGTACAACAACTTTTTGTGATCCTCTAACATGCTCTCCAAATTCAACCTCTCGTTTTCACTTCCGCTGTTTATCTGTGCATCAAGAATGGCCCAACCAAAATCATCATCGGGCTCATCAACAATGGGCTCATCAACAATGGGCTCTTCTTCAGCTTCGTCTTCCCCCATTGTAGTATCACCGTCTTCAGTGAACGTAGGATAGTTGTCATTATCCTCTTCTTCTACATTTTCTTCCATTATAACCCCTCTTTCTCCGTGCTTGGTCCAACAATTATAACCGGACATGAAACCGTACTGCAACAGGTGGACATGAATGGTTTTTGAGGTAGAGTAATCCTGCGTATTCTTGCAGACACTACATGGACAAGAAATAAAACCATTCGACGGCTTGTTTTTCTCAGCCACACGGAGAAAACTATGCATGCCATTAATATAGTCGGGACAGCGTCGGTCACTGTACATCCATTGCCGGCTCATCTGCATTATATAAATATATCAAAAACCATTACACTACATCATGAATATATAATAGTGACCAAATTAATTAATACAAGTTCATCACATTAAAACCAAAGTAAAGTAAATGTAATACATAGTTCTCATAAAATATACATTAATTGAAACTAACATACAACTATCTAAAGAATTTAAATCCAACAACAAATGCGATCAAAATCGCAACTAAGGTAATTACTGAACCAACATCATAATGATACCAAGCCTCTTGACTAATGGCATATTTTCTAATCTTTTTAATCTTCAAGCGCATTGCATCCATCTTTATCTCGCGAGCATGGACGACGTCGGCAAGCTTGAACTCGTGTTCATCGATGATGTCGGCAAGCTTGAACTCCAATTTCATCTTCCCTTCTAGGCATTGGAGATGAAGATCTTCACTCTTTTCAATTTTGCTTTCAAATCATTGTTTTCTTTTACAAAAAACTCGACAATAGGGTCGGTTGGAATTTCCGGTTCAACTACCTCCTAGATAAAAGCGTCCATGTCAAGTTGGTAGGTATAGTTGTTATAAACACGAAATGACACAAATAGTTATAAAAATATACCACATCCGAATCATAGACCGGACGAGGACCGACGGGGGCGGATATCAAAACCATGACACTATACATATAAAAAAACATAATAAAATTATACAAGAAATAACTATGCATTTAAATCATACAAGTAATTTTTCTTTCAAATAAAAGATAAAAAAAGAGGCTCACCGAGGTTGTGCCGGTCACGGACGGCGCGGGCTATCGACGGCGGTGAGGACGGGGACGGAACGACACTAAAACCCACAAATCATAAATTAATTTGAGCTCAAAATGCATATAAAAAAAATGAACTCCCTAACTTAGGCATTTCATCAACACCTAGCTAGCACTACAAAATTGAAATGAGTTAAACTAGCAACGGAATGAGCTAAAGTAGCAATGCCGGAAGAAATGGTGAAGTTGCTAACCCTTGAATAGATGGGGTGCCTTCAATCTTCACAAATGGTGAAAAAAAATGGGGATTAACTTGAGTGAGGAGAGGAAATGGAGGAGAAAAATGGTGAAGTTTCGAGCAATGAAAAATGGAGAGGAGCCGGGGTGGAAGAAGATGATATAGGGGAACCTTTGGTCCCGGTTCGTGTTACGAACCGGGACGAAAGGGTCGAGCGCGACCCTTTCGTCCCGGTTCGTGAACCGGGACAAAGGTTTCTACCGTCCTTGCACTAGCTCATTTGTCTCGGTTCATAAATGTGGTCGGGACAAAAGGGCCGAACCGATGGTGGTTTTTTCTACTAGTGACATCCAAAGTACCACCCCCGAGATCAAATACGAGCACCATCTTAACTTGACCGCTGCTATACATCCCGTCAAGACCATAGGCAATGGCCGCAGCCGAGGGCTCGTTGATGATGCGTATGACGTTGAGGCCAGCAATGGTGCCGGCATCGAGGATGGCCTCGCGCTGGGAGTCGTGAAGTAGACTGGGACAGTGATAACCTCATTCTTTACCCGGTGTGCCTATGTATGCCTCGGCAGCCTCGTGCATCTTCATGAGCAACATGGAGGAGATCTCCTCGGCGACAAACTGCTTTTCTGCCCCCTTGTACTGCACTACGATCATCGGCCAATCTTTAGGACCTGAAATGACTTTAAAAGGCCATAGCTTAATATCACCTTGTACGGTCGAGTCGCTGAATCGCCGACCAATTAGTCGCTTTGCATCTGAATAAATAGGTGTAGTTAGTTTCAAGAGTAAATATTGCAAAACTGGAGGTATATCACAATATTGGAGATTTAAAAGGTTAACTTTGAAGAAGTACAGATTTAGGTACCAGTTGCATCCCAAATAAAGATACGAGAACTATCATAAACCTTGCAATGGCAGACTAAGGCGTGGCCTAGTGGTGGGAGGGCTGATGCCTTCCCACCCACCCGAGTTCAAGTCCTCATGCTTACAATTTCGGTGTTGTTGCACCCTCCTCTATCAAAATACCACGTGGTTCTCTCCCACGTAGGAATCATTTTATAAACCTTGCAATGCATTTCCATCAAACAGAACATACACAATGTTAGTTTTTTCATATGGTTGATCCTTAGACCTATATTTCTGCCACATTGGCTCTTATGTAATTTTTGTGATAGTCTGCACACTGGACTTACAGTTTTATAGAACATGCATTAAACAACTCATTTCGATCAAAATGTGAATGCCATTGCAAAATTTGTGACCATCAATATTTGCTTGTCAAAACCTGCATGATTGCCTGGATCTATACAGCATATAATGTTGAGACTGTCCTACAATATTTATGCACTGAGATAATTTATTTGTTTTCAATGACACTAACTAGTGTTAATAAATATATATAGAATGTGAAGATTGTTCCAAATTTTGTGTCTACCGTAACTCAAAGGGGAACTAAATACCGGTGATCAGAAAAATATTACAACTACTCCAAGCATAGTTCTATTTGGATATGTACAATAAAATATCCAAATTGTAGACAAATCGGTGCACCAACCCCAACATCGAATCTCCGTACCTACCGCTTTTCTAATCTGCGAAGCCAGCTACTAGCATGCAAGGAATTCAGTGAACGAAGTTGGAGGGGTTTACACCGTAGTTGCACTAATTTGGGGTGCTTAGGGTAACTAAGCAGTTAATCGGATAGAAAACAGGATGTCACACACCCATAGGGGACTAATAATTTGGCAGCTAAAGAAAATAAGAGATGACAGGGATACGATCAATCTTCATCGGAGCACATATTGGGGACGTTTAGCTACTGCGATCTACTATGTAAAACAAATCACAAAACGCCGTGGCACAAACCCATAGACCTGAGAAACTTTACGAGCATATATAGAACAGATGGAACTGCTGTCGAAAAAATCAAGTAATTACTTGATCGAGATCATATGTACGTTGTAGGAGTTCTCCTAGTAAAACATGCTTTTAGCATTCAATCGCACGCAAGTAAGCTCTGGACGTCGTTTAGACATATGACCGAGCGCCTTCGTGGCGCTAAAGATTCGGGTAGTTAATTCTCACGAAGACGGTGTTGACGGGGTTCATGGCGGCCTGGTTCATGGCCGCGTCGCCGACGAGACGGCAGGTGTCGGTGAAGGCGACGCAC